>JABBOT010000015.1:3288020-3984859 GCA_016165875.1 Acanthopleura granulata | reverse complement strand
ACGATCCTGATATATATGATCTCAGCTGGAAAGAAAGCAAAATGTTTGTTTACTTATAAAACTAACTTGAGATTAGATTTACACACTGATTTACACATAACGTGGCGAGCGTGGTGACACAATTTGCCTGTGTAATGCGCGACCATGTCCTCAATAAACACAAAAGATTTTATAAAACCAAAGCGCTCAGGTAGTGTTTCAGCCATTGATTAAAGGCGTAAGGATATCGGATATGATTGGTAATTAAGATCTGTACTTTAAAAATTAATTAAAACTGTGATTAATGTATATTTAAACCATAATGTATCACGTTATCTTATGTGTGTGTGTGTGTGCATTGAAGTGGAACGTGATTTGTGTTGGTCCTGTAATAAGTTGTTCTTTTCTATGTAATCTTTTCTTCAGCGGCATTTTAAAACAACGGTTTGAATAGGTTTAACTGTGTATAAAGTTGTCCTTACTACACATCTCTTTAAATTCCCATCCACACAGTCTTCAGATGTTACTGCTTAAATGTGAATAAGTTACAGTTCGTAGTTACAGTTATAAGCTGTTCGCGAGGCGTTACGAACGTCATGAAAATAGAACGTTACAACAGTGGAATCTGACCTCTGTGCTTTTCAAAATTTGCATTCAAACTTGTCTGCCAAATTTCCATATAGTTGAAAACCTCTCAACCCTGTCCTCCCCCATAAATTCTCCACTAATGTTCACATATCACTGGTTACCTTTAAAATGTCAACTGAATGCTTTCTGAATGAGAACAAGTGAATATTTCACTTATACGACGGCGACCAGCATTATGGTGGGAGGAAACAGGGCAGATCCCGGGGGAAACCCACGACCTTCTGCAGGTTGCTGGCAGATCTTAACTCGTAAGATCGGAGAGGACGGAGTTGGGCTTGAACTCACAGCGACCGCCTCGGTGAAAGGCTCTTGGCTCATTACGCTGTGCTAGCGAGCTAACCACCTAAGCCACGGAGGCCCCTCCTGACATATATGTATCCGGAGAAGTAATTAATGAGGCAGTATTTTATGTAAATTGGTGGGTTGTAAACGATATTAGAGCTATACCTTGCTGCCTGGCGTACAGAGGACTCCAGTTAACGAAACTCTGAAAAAGTAAAAAAAAATACAACAGCGTTCCTGGAAACATGAAATAAGCGGTTGCTATTGCCTCGATGGTCTCCACGCGCAAGGTTATTTGCACTGTAGCGGATGAAGATGACCAGTGGTTGTCAGCCGATCGCATTCCATTACTTAGTCACCCTCAAGCCGTGTTTTGTTGGTTTGTCATTAAATTTCTTAACGAGTAATAAAATAACAGCGGTTAAATTACCAGGCTATGGATAAGCTTTGTGATTAACGTGTGATACAATAAGACATTAAAGACAAAGATTTGTCTCATGAATTTATTAATTTATTTGATTGGGGTTTTACACAAGAATATTTCACTTATACGCCGGCGGCCAGCATTGTGGTGGGAGGAAACCGGACAGCGCCCGGGAGAAACCCACGACCATCGGCAGGTTCCATTTGTCTTATGACGGTAAGACACCGCTTGTGCATCAATTCATTGTAACCAAAGCTGGCTATAATTATCCTTCACTTTGAGATGCTGCTTAATGGGACTGGTTATCAATATGTCATGCATTCTCTTAACAGTCTTGATATAGAAACTTAAACGGGTGTATATTTTTAATGTTTTATTTCATGGACACAGTTTTCATTATTAACAATGCAGGAGCCTTTCTCGTTCTTTTAAGGAGGTACAAAGACACCTCTTTACTTCAGGATCGTCTGAAGTTCACAAATGATCAGCTCTAAATGACATTGATGAAACTTTTTTCAGACGCGAATGTTATGGTAAATGCAATCAGATCTATTTGCCTAACATTTTTGACAGGTCACATGTTACAGTAAAACTTATTGCAGTATGAACGTATGTTACCTCCATCGATAAAAGAGTTCGAACTCGAAACTCGCCTATTCAAAAGGCTTATATGTTATCTGGAGTAAGCTCCCCTTTCCCGTTCACCAGCGCATATATCTTGATGTATACGACTCAGGGCCAACAGAAAACGTTAGTTAAAGTTAGAATATTCATACTTTCCATGTCTGGCCGAACGAAACTTTACCATGGCGACAAGTAATGCGGCAAAGAATGAACAAAATCAAAACCTCAGTGGTGACTGTGATGAAATCTGCATACAAAAGTTATTCGTATATTTGGTTTGTGTTTATTGCAATACAAGTAGATTTCTACCGAAGTCACAAGTTACTGCGGCAAAAAACCAGTGTGTCAGGCACATTCCATCGAATAGCTTCATTCTAGGTTTCTTACTGTTTTCAATGACTACAGTTCTCGTGCAAATAAATATGGAAGGGGTGTACAAAATCTCTGGAACTTCCTGTGTTCATTTCTACTCAAACCAGGGTAAGGGCTGTAAATTTATCATGTTGAAAGAGAACTTATGAATTTGGATACCGATTTAACTCCGTCGCGTAAAATGTATCTTTCCGCTGTTACTGAAAGCTCTTGACTGTTGTCTTATGCATGAATACGTTCTGACTTCTTCCTTTCTGTACCTTCCTATTTGGGGGGTTTGTATTGAGCGCCCCAATTTTCAATTCGCATTCATTTGGAAAAATGATCCTGAGCCTGGGCAGATACATTTATGAAGCAGGGTGTCAGAGATTCTGAACACTCCGTCCGTAAAAGAGGCGTACTCACTGTGAAATTTAAGAAGCTTAGAGTGAGGGCGTTTGATAGAATATCGTTGAGTCAGTCACTTCACTCCTATACAAGGCTTCTGTGTGCCCTCATGGATTTCTCTCTAGATGTGTTACATTATATGCAGGAATAAACTGTATCACAACTGGGTTAGCGGTTGGTTGCGTTATCAGTACTTATTATATTCATGTTACCATAATACATTGTTTTAAAGAAAAAAAACCCCATAAGCCCAATATCTGGAATCATTATCGCAGGAGACGTTTTCTTTCCGGAATGCGTAAAGTTTTCAACAAAGGCACGATAGGCCTATTTCTTCAGTCGACCTGAAAAATCTGTCCTCACCGCGATCCACCGTGAGTTATGGGCCCTGGGCCGATTATACGATATTAACCTTGAAAGCTTTAGTCCCGGAATATTATCCACTTAAAACATATTTTACTTTTTATCGGATACGTCCTTTGGGTTGTTTTATCTCCGTAATAAACACTGTAGAATTTCCTATGTCACACAGCACACTGAAGATCCAAAGTAAAAAAAATTATCATTGAATTGTAGCAAACACATTTAATACACGTCAACAGTGCAAAGCACTGTAAGAGCAGGTAGTATTAACAGTTTAGAAAACCCGTACAAGTAGGTTTCTCAAGCCAACTTTTTGTCCTCAGTGTTGGAAATAATATCTTTTCATAACGTCGTTTTAGTTAAAAAAAAAGAGAAGACAGATAATTTATAAAACATTAGCTTTCATAAGCTTTTCAACGACCATTATAGCAAAAAAAAAAAAAACATATCACGAGTTTACAGATTAATAAATAAATATAAAAGATTGCATGTCTTGATCATGGAGAACTATGGAAAAACATCAGTAATGGCGATACAAACACATGGTACGAACATTTTTCACTGCAAACTTGTCACTAACCGTGAAATATTTCGTTTGCTATAAGTTTGTCGTTTTTGTCATACAACGGTTACATTTCTTATATGCATACTGTTTCACTCACTGTTGGATGCTAATGCAATTTGAATGCAGTCGTATCCAGCCAATGCAGTCGTTGTGAGTTCAAGTCCAGCTCATGCTGGATGGACGTGGGTTTCCCCAGAACTCTGTCCAGTTTCCTCCCACGGCTGGTGGCCGTCCTATAAGTGAATTATTCTTGAGTACGACGTAAATCCCCAATCAAATACATAAATAATATTACTGTGTATAGTGATACGTTAAAGCATCTTATTTCGGCCTTTATTTAATTACTACTTTACGTCACACTCAACTTTATTCCCTTATACGACCGTGGTATAGAACAAACCTGAAGACAGGAACCTTGCTCTTCTTAAAGTACATGAAATGGTCCATCATTTCATTATCTACATACAGATTGCAGTTATTCACCTCGAGCACTCCGCTAGACTGACATTAATTTATAGTTTCTTTAATAGGCCTACTCACATATATAACAGCTCGTGTTTAAGAAGAAATTCAAAAGCTTCCGTTTGAACAACCATTAGTGTTTTAAAAATGCATCTGTGTTGCCGCACACTATTTAACGACAGCATGTTAATGTTCATACCCTGTTGTTTACAGTTCGGCAACTCCTTGGTGACCCCTGTCGTGTGATCCAGGTCACATCTCTCCCGTCATGTTTCTAAACACTGGTGAGGCTGTATGTTATCTTGTCATCGTTCCCGTTTTATTTTGCATTGGTTGTTTCGATTGATTTACGGAGTTGTTGCACACCGATTTCCGCTATAGGGCGCTGTACGAGTTGCGTGCGTTCAGCGTTGGCGGGCCCCTACGCAGTCCCAGTGATCCATTCACCTTCTCGCTAAATTTATTTTATTATTGTGTTTATAGGAGTTAGATGATCTCTTAAAAGAAAATCTTCTAACTTCAAGTCGAGGAGATTTATAAAACATAGGTTAGACGATACACCGTGATTCAGACATTTGTAGATGATTTAAATTCTTCGAATGTTAAGTTGAATAAGTTTTCACGTAGTTTGTAATCGAATGATCCAAACTGTATATTGTTGTATTGAGTGAAAATACCTTTCTCCCGCGAGCAGTATATGAGCGTGCAAACAGACTACGTGGTGTTCAAGATATTATGTAATTGAAGTTCGATATTGTTTTAAGCGTGTCACAGAGTTTGTATACGTAAGTCTATTTCACGCGCATGCAGGTGTGCCAGGCACGTTGACGTCCGTCCTGTTGGCCAGTCTATTGTATGTATTCTGTCGATTGGTAAAGCTTAATAAGACTTTTTCCCTCTTGTTTCCGGGGGACAAGATGGATGAATAAAAGCACGAGTGCTGTGAACGAATGATGTTGTTGTTCTCCGGATGTTCGGACACGAATCGGCGATAAGGTTATGTAAGGACCAACCCTGATCCCCAGCAACAGCAATCCAATGGGCTGCAAGTCCTGCTGGGTCTTGCAAGATGTTAGAATTTCGTTCAAAATGCTTCTAGTTCATGTTACAGTTTTCTGTCCAGTTTCAACAAAACTTAGTACAAATGCATGAAGTCACATATTTTGTAATATTAATCTTCAATTAATTTCAAGACTTTAAATGTATTTTATGAATATCTCATTCGGACCCGTTTTTATAGCCGACGACTGGAATTCGCACGTCAGCGCGTGCAGGCATTCGGACACACATATGGTGATGACATCAGACAGGCTCCCTCCAGTCTGGTGAGCGTTATAACAGACAACAGCAAACTGCACGTCACCACACAGGAGCGAAGTGATAGTGGTGGTAAGGGTCACGATGATAGAATCCCCGAAACAAGCTGAATACAAAAAGAATACCTCTCTCATATTTTTAACTTTGCTTCGTTTGCAAGTATACTCACTTAGGCCGGCTTGTACAGAGCACACTTTTAGAGACTACATCGAAGAATTTCTAGATTTCTACATAATTTTATATGACTTGAATTTAAAAGGTCGCATGCTCTTGACTTAAATACAAGTAAAAAAAGACAAGCTGAGTTGGAAAATCAGGTTTTTCCTGAACTTTTTGACTTTGTGCAGTTATGGCGAGGTTCTGGGTTTGATACTGAAGCTTTATTTCTTAGATCGAAAGCTCCGTGAAACTGAAAATAGCAAGAAACGTGCGTTAACAATGCAGTTTACACAAAACGAAAACTGGGCACCAAATCACGGTTATAACATGACGCCATGCATGTTTTAAATTTATACCGTTTTACTCTAAATAAAGCTTCTCGATGAAAGTTACACAGTTATCCAATTCATCCAATTCATTAGGTTAGCAATAACAGTTTTGACAAACAAAAATCATACTAACCGCCATGGCTCGGTGAACTTAGACAGGATCTGCGTTATGTTTTCGCAAAAATGGCTGCACACACGCAAACGAATCAATATACAAACAGGGGGAACAACTCTCATAATACAATGGCGAACTACTCTTGAAAACCTAATCTCAAGCCTAATACAGGCCGTTACAATGGTGTTGACAAGGGTCACGATGATAGAAATCCTGCAACATGTGTAATACAAAGAGATAACCTCTTTTATCTTTTTAACTTTGCCTGGTTTGCTAGTATACTCACTTAGATCGGCTTGTAGAGAGCACGCTTAAAGAAACTATGTCGGAGAATTTTTATATTGTGACTTTTATATGCCTTGGACTTATAAGGTTGCATGCTGTACGCTAAGGCATCAGTAAAAAAAAGACAAACTGAGTTTGAGAATCGTATTTTTTGGCAATATGCTTAAACTCATGAAAATTGAACTTTATGGCGTTCTCCGAACTGTTGCTTAAGAACATGCACATGACGTCAACATTGTTGCAAAACGTCCATCGGATGGCTCACGTTATCGGATAACATTCTGTGACGTCATGACGTCACAATTGCTGTGGCCGAGAATGGTATGAAATGTCTTCTAAATACGGCTGTTGAGTGCCCTGTCTTTCCGGGCATAGAACAATTAACGTCCGAGACTAAATGTACTGTACAATCGGCTCTTCTGGTTAAAGCTAACGCACTTTAGATCATATACACAGAGAGAGACAGAGGCTTGGTCTATCTATTCGCGATGTCAGGAGATTCACAATACGTCCGGCAAGCAACTTGTGCTATAATCGGTTCAAGGGCAAGATGAACTTGAAAGTGCCTACATAGGCCAAAAACGACTCTTATTGGCCTGACATTTGTGTTAGATTCCTTCTATGAATGTATGTGAAGTTTGTCGTACTCGACACTTTCACAAAAAAATCACGTTATAAAAAAACCCAAACAATAAGCAAAATTCATGTTGACCTTAAGATGTCGATTTTAATTAAGTTATCCAGGCTCATTTCTGCGTAGGATGAGGATGACTTAACTAAAGTCCAAATATCGAGAACGTCAACATGGATTTCTTCGCAGTTACTTTGCTATTTACTATGTTAAGGTGTTCGGTGGATCAACTACAGACAGCCCTCCCAATGACCCGTGCTATCAAAAGTATAATTGAAATGATTTTTAGACAAGAAAGGATTTCCTGTCAGCTTTTGAGCATTTATCGGGCTGGAAAGTTTACCATCAGCATTAAGAACTGAAGCATTAAATAACTGAAACACACACTTAACGACAGAATGTACACTAAAAAGACGCACGATATGGATACTAATTCTATTCATCTGCCTAGAACCTTCCTTGCGTCTTTCCGTCATCATTAAAAACCGTGGACTGGTCCTCTATGCATGAATCCATCCATATTTTACTTTATTTAATTTCTTAGTTCTTAGGTGGTTTTTGCTAAACGTTGTTTTGAAAGTGGTCATTTTGATTGTCACCTGGTATACGGATGTCTGCTTCTACAAAGTCAAAATCTTATCCTTGTAAACTGTTAGGAATGTCAAAAATCCAGTTTAAATAATTAATGCCTGCACATTTACTTCACATTCACATATTGACTTGTAAATGGTGGCATGATAATTTTGCAAATACAACAAAGTTCGAACTATGTGGCCTTCTGGGGTGTAGAATACTGTGTCAAGATAAATATTGTTTAGTATTGAATGATACTGAGTATCGCCTTTCCTTGAATACCTTATGTGTGTCTATGAAAAAAATATGACAATTTCTATTAGGTGTTTTTTTTACTCAACTGAATAATAAATACCCCGATGTATGAACTCACCTCCCTGTTGGTGAACTTGGAGATCTGTTGAAAAGCATATACATTCATGCGGCAAGAGGGCTTTATGCACTGAGCGCCAGTCTGTACAGGGTTGTATAAAGAGGTGACACATTGATACATACGTGACTTATCCTTTTCGTGTAGATCGTAAATCACAATACGTAAATCCGAGTTTTGTTCATGAATAGGTGTCTAGGTGCGCCACCGTAGGTCATCAGTGGGAAAGAAAAAGCCTCACAGTTGAGAAAGAGCACGCGGTAGGAGAAAGGAAGGTAAAAAAGAGAACGCTTTTCAGATCCCAGTGAAATTACAATTTTAAGATACATAGCCCGTGTTAGTAAGTGGCCATGAAAATTCGATGGCAAAGTTGCAGTTTCATGCTCTTCCTTGTCTTCGACATTGGTGCACAAGTCTTGCTGGCAGCTGTCTTTCCTCTGGAGGCTGAAAGTTTCGTGTCCAACTCGGCCGATACACGGACCAGAGCACAGGCATCCGGAGGGCAAACTGTTCACTTGGCCTCAGGAAAGGAAGTCACCCTGACGTTCTGTTTACGTCGTACAAGTTACGTGTACATTTCCAATGCGGCTTATTCCAACGATGGTCCGTCGGACAAGGTGGTAATACGGCTTGACCATACAGACGTTGGAAGTTTTTCTAGCAAACATCAATCGCAGTCCGGGGCCTACTGGGCAGTGATGATGTCAACTGGAAGCATTGGGAAAACCTTTTCGCTGCCAAGTGGGAAGCATTCGCTAGTGTTGAAAGTAGAATCTGCGGATGAATATGGGATAGAAATTGACAAATTAGATCTGTTCGTGTCGGACTCAGGTTTGACAGATTGGACTGTGAAATGCCTACTGCCTTGTGTCAACGACTCACTAACGAACCTTTCTCCAGGAAGGGACGACGTTCTTCCAGCTAAGGTTGAGCAGAGAAGTCGACTGACGTTGTGCGCTGAAGAGGACAACGTAAAGGTACCAGTTTATCATCAGAACGCCAAACGATATCGACTGACTGCATCGCTACCTAGATACCAATACTTGACCAACCTGAACAGACGGGAACCAGATTTCACGAGCTGTGACATCTTATCTTTAGATTTGTGGCAAATAGGAAAAGAAGATGGCCTTTCGACTGAGTTCCGAAACTACTCCTCCCTTGATGAAGGTCTTGTCTTTGAAGTAACTGGTGCCGATGGGGATTTTCCGGGGGTGATAAACTTTGGTTCAGGCGAGAATATCGTTCTGGACCTAAGTTTCCGAGTGGAGGGTCCCTCCCAAGGATCCGTAGGATCAGAAATCGGATCGATTGTTACGATAAACCTCAATGACATATCTCCAGGGCAGGACATTGATGTAGGACTGCAATTCCGAGGGAGAACAGAGGAATACTCAACAATTGAATACAAGAGTTTTTCTTCACAAAACACGCTAAATACTTGGGAAATACCAGATTTTACTTGGTCGGACTCTTCCGAAAACTACCTTCGTTTGGTTTTGAAAAATCCACATTACATACAATTTCCTGCGATTAAATTCGATTTTATCCGACTGAACAAGAGACGTGAACGTGGAGAAACGGTTTCCACAATATACTCCAGTACGGACGTCATAATAGAGGGTGTGGAGGTGGACTTCTGGTGGTTGGCACCTAACACGATGGAACTGAGGCGGACAGACACAGGTGAAACATGGTCTAGGGTAGACTACTTTCGAGTGTACGTTCGTGTGCCCTATACCACGTCATTTGCACAGATATTTGTCATGTATCATGACGGAAATGTGCGACTTTTGCCGTTACCGCCGAAAGGCTTGGATTGGATTCCCTTTGGTTCTTCCGTAATAATCGGCCAGACAGATGCATCTGCCATCAGACCAAAGGCCGTCATTACACATGTTGATGTAGATCCAAGAACATTAGAGATGACGCTGACATACGACGACGGCGGCATCACCCGGCTTATATTAAGTAACGAGATTCACAGAACAATTGTGCAAATTGAACAAGCTATTTATGTTCGAGACACAAATGCGTACCCGTTCATGACGCTGCGTTCCATGTGGGTTGACGACGGAAACAACGACGTGGAGGAAGTCACTTCAGCGGGAAGCTCCATCGTGTCGCGCCATATTTTGGGCAACTGGGAACCTTTCTACTCGCCATCGGTTTTGTTTCACCGAAAGTGTGCTTCCCGCCATAACACTCTTAGCCCGGATATACGGTTGGACATGCTTGCCTGAAGGGTTGAAAAGGAGGCAGTATAATGGTGTACCAAGTGATCATGTCTTTGTTTTAAAACACTGTTAAAAGTGTGCAGTGAAGAACTGGCTAGAGTTTTCGGTGCATGGCTATTTTAATGAATGAAGGCAGTTATTGCATGCAGAGTTATGCACCATTTGTCGCATTTTTATTCCTTGTATATTGTGTTTTCTTGTCTTCAAGTTGGGTGCTTATCTCTAAGTATATTAAGAAGTTGGTTAAAAATAACCTTTACTCACGCATGTAGTAATGTACTTATACGACGGCGGCCAGCATTATAGTGCAAGCAAACCGGGCAAAACCCGGGGGAAACCCACGACCCTCTGCAGGTTGCTGGTGAACCTTCCCACGTACGGCCGGAGAGGAAGCCAGCAAGAGCTGGACTTGAACTCACAGCGACCGCATTGGTGGGAGGGTCATTGCACTGCGCCAGGGAGCTAACCAACTGAGCCACGGAGGCCCCACGAAAAATATAGTTAAGTCTTACAAAATGTAACAGTTTGTCAGTTCTGTATGCTTTATAGCCTTTTATATTAAAATGGCTCTAGTGGTATTGTTAGAAGAAAAATATCTGTTCTTAAGTCGTTATCATATGATATTGTAACTGTGTCTTTTTTTATTTGAGATATACTTCCAGATGATTTAAAAATTGATTTAAAAAAAAGTTTGACCTTATTCGGATCTGGTGATGGAAGCTGTATAATTAATTATCCTTCTATATCTATGCTCATTTGTATTGGGAAAATATTTAACAAAAATATATGTGTAAGACTACACACTGTCCATAAAAAAACTGGTTTGGAGGTAACCATTCAAGTGGTTTAGCCCTTTTGTCACTTCAGCAAACGTTAACTCAGGCAGAAGAGAAGAAAAAATATTAGCTATTAGTTATTATTCTTATTATATATTATGCTGTAGAATCTGTTATACTTTTACTTAAATTCTCTAATAACGGTATCCATGACACGGCTAATAAATAGTTCTATAATTACCCATCATTAAGGACACAGTGTGTGACTTGTATATGTATGCATGTATGCTTGGATTTAACGTCATGCTCAACAACTTTTCAGTCGTATTATATGTTATATTATATATAATATATTATCGTGTATATATATTTTGAGTCTTCTTGTGGCAGGGCGAGTCAACTGGAGCATCACGCCGAAGGCACCAGACAAGACACCCCACCCAGTCACATTATACTGACACCGGGGGACCAGTCCTGTTTCCTTGTTCTAACTTCTCAGTACTGAACGTCCAGCGAGGCAACAACAAGTAACCTGCTTAAAGTCTTTGATATGATCCGACCTGGGTTTGATCCCGGATCTCCCGCGGTTGGTGTATGATTTATAATAATGCTATTTGTTGGGTCTCACATTATTTAACTCGCATAAATGACCTATTTTATATTTAAATGCGACTGGTCTTGTCTCTCCTTAGAGGTTTAATGACCTATAAGGTCTGCAAATGTTTGTCGTTTTTAATTAAAATTGCAAGATTTTGACAGTTTGAAAGACTTGGCGCAGCAGCTGGTCATGTGAATTCGTTGAGTTTGTCAGTTGTGATGGTATGGTCTTGTAATCATTTTGTGGCAGAATATTCCTGTTTCCTCAAATTTTACCTCTAAGCCGTCTTTACTTATCTTATTAACCGGTTAATGGTAGATCAAGCCCTCAGCCGTTTTACTCGTGTCAGTTTATTTCCCATATGCCTGATACATTTGTACTGCAATAAAATATTAGTCAATGAAGTTTAACTCAATACTCCAGCGAATTGAGATGTCAGTTCATAAATATAAAAAGGGAACTACATGAGTTTCAACATCCATAGGTTAAAATTGATTTTGTTGGAAATATGATGATGTGTTTTTTTGTTTTTTTTTTTTACTTTTTTAGGCAATTGTATGCTTTATCGTCAATCACGCGTGCCATCGATAGTTTGGGGCAACGCACTTCAAGTCTCGCGGTCACAGAACACAAAGCTTTCTATGTGCTGAGAGATTTCGCTGGATGACCGAATTAAGGATGACCTGTAACATGATCGCACTGCACTGTTCAGTTCAGCCGGGGGTCACATCCTCGCTACACCAGAGGTCATTTCTATAAGTAATAAAGGGAAAAATAGACCGTGTCGTTAAGTAGGTGACTGTGGCGAAGCGAAGAACGTGTTAGAAAGTGTTAGCTGTGTGAATGTGACACCCGAGGCCCAGGTGTTTGATACACCTGTCGGCGAGGTTATGTGCAAGTTTTGGGGCTTGTGCATTTTACACGAATGCTCATAAACCCTAAACAACAACGAAACTGCTTTTATTCGTGCAATTCTCACAGAGTGATTTATTCGCAGCCTTTGTAATCAGAAAAGGGAACTGGGTCAAATTAAAATTCTGGTTGGCCTCCACATCTGCATCAGCCTGAAATGGGCATTCATAACCACTGAGCATTAGTATAATACGTGCTTGAATTACATTGCTTACTATTGTAAATTTATTCTTATAGGCATTTTTCTTCACGGTTCTTTGTGGGTGTATGTCTTCCGTCCTGCCACAAAATTTACCTGCCTTGTCCTATTATCGACTGACAATATGGCTATAAATATAGGATAAGACAAGGGAATTGCTGTATTATGCACTATCATCAATATCACTATAGGCACATAAATATATTTTTTTTGTGCATGCAGTTGGGAGGAAACCAAACAGATCCTGTGAAAAACCTGCGACCATCCACAGGTATTAGGCAGAACTCCCCCCTGCCCCATCCCCCCACGCTTAAATAATACCAGGCTCTATGGCGTAGCCATTTAAGACCACCAATTCACATATACATGTCCCTTTGAAGCGAAGCGTGCTGTGTGAGAATCGATATCATAATACAGAAGAAAAATACCCAGAATAGACTATATTTGGAGCCCGTATGTGTAGTATTAATGAAGATACAGAGAAGAGTTATTAGGACAGTTATTCGCAGATGCGCCCCCTAGTGTTGGAATTGGGAACTCTGTACATCACGTGATAGTCCGTATGAAGTTTGTTTGACAGACTATGTTTGAAGCCTGTATGTGTAGTATTAATGGAGATCCACAGTATAGAGTCATTCAGAAGGTTATTCGCAGAGGCGCCCCTAGTGTTGGAATTGGGAACTATGTACATCACATGATAGCTCCTATGAAGTTTGTTTAACAGACGATGTTTGAAGCCAGCATGTGTAGTATTAATAGATTTACAGAGAAGACAGTTATTTGGACAGTTATTCGCAGAGGCACTCCCAGGACATGGAATTGGGAACTATGTACATCACGTGACAGTACGTATGAAGTTTGATTAATGTGCTAAATGGAATAACCGACAAGGGGCAGACCGAACTCCACACGACCGTTTCTAATGTCGTCTGTTTCCCCCATGACGGCTGTAGAAGGCGTAGTTGAAACAACCTACCCCTCGCTTCTTCGGGAGGAGCGTAAGCGCCACGAAAGATACAATACATTTCATATTCGAAGAAGGTTGATCTAATCTAATTAAGACATAATCTCTTCTTGTCATCGACCGGAAGAACTAAAATGAAGTCGTGGCAATTGCACTTTATCAGATGCCTTTGGCCTAGAGTTACTCTAAATGTGTGTTGTCGCCATATTTAATACATGTATACACAATAACATAAAAACAGTGCCAAGAGTGGACAGGACAATCCTCGCAAAGGAAATCCCGGAGGTTTCCTTACTTCCCCTGTTGTCCGGTAATTAGTGACAGATTAGGTTGTGTTGTGGATTAGATAGGGATTTTAGTGTAGAGGATGTCTGGAACACTGCTTCACAATTGTGTCACATAACCCGGGGCTAGGCGCTGTGTGTTCTTCGTGTTGAGTATCATCGCCACGTTGGGTATATGAACAGTTGTAGTCAAAGCACAACTGAGATACATATTTGACTAACGACAACATATAAACTAGTATGGTACTCCATTTGAATACGGATTTTATTCGTCAGCCAAGAACATACCTCGTATCTTTCCTAAACCTATTCACACGACTTCAAGCGCAACATATGTCCCAATTCTTCAGTTCAGGTTTGTATTTTGATGGAAATAGACGAACGTTTAATATGGGCTAAAGGTTTCTCTATTGTATTAGATTCAAAGATACACTGCTCTTGTAACGCAGCTTTTCGTCGCACAACACTGTACAGCTATCGCACGATACAGGACTCAAATGTTACACACCAGAACACGGTTTTATCATGTGGTTCTGCGCACCAACCACACCTCACTACATGGCAATCGTGCAGCACTGTGTGGCTACTGTCCGGTACGGTATGGTTTCTTCTGGGTATTGTGAGGCTGCTGCACGCAATTATGTGGCTATTACACGGTACTGCCTAACTACTGCATGGTGTTCTGCGGTTGTGCTGCTATGGCTTCCGCACGGTACTCTGTGGTTGCTTTACGGTGCTATATGCTTGCTGTAGGCAACTGTGTGCCTCCTACTCGGTACTGTGTGGCTGTTATACGGCACTGTGTGGCTGCTGCACGCAACTGAGAGGCTATTATGCGGCACTGTATGGCTGCTGCACGGCACTGTGCACGGTACTGTGTGGTTTCTTTAGGGTACTGTGGCTTCTGCACGGTAGTGCATAGCTGCTCTACGGCTATGTGTGGCAGCTGCACGATCATCCGCCCGTTACTGGCAGACTTTTCATTAATACGACGACGGCCAGCACAATGATGGGGGGAAACTTGGCAGGACAGGTCTTCTCCCGTACAACGGGAGAAGCCAACCACACCTGGACTTGGACACAGTCACAGTGAGAGGTGAGAGGTCAATGTACTGGACTAGCATGCTAACCACCGGCAACGGAAGCCCCAATGTATTAGAACAGCAGACCTTATGTTCCTCCACATAGTCAGGAGTCAGTGAAGAATACACTTCCATAGAGGGGTTTTTTTCTTTTGGCAATTTTGTGTCTTTGAGAGATTTAACTAGGGCAATAACCTTTTTCGTTACAAAACATAGTCTATATAGAAAACCCTAGCTTTATGTGACAGCCTCGCCAAGGTCGACTTGTCCAGAACACGAATATCTTGACTTTTATGGACATTCGGTACAATGAATATTGCAATCGATTATTTAAGTTTTCTCGGTTGCTTTTGACTTTTCTTGTCACATCAGTTATATTTCTCGAAAATGCGGTTGTATACATGTGAGCGAGCAAGAAATGTAGTTCGCGTGGTCATGATATGTTCTGATATATCGTCAAAAGACACCAAAGTGACACAGGCGCTTTGCGTGCACACGCACGTGCATATGGTGGGATCGCATTTCCAGATCTGCTATTAAACTGAGTCTGATAGACGTAAAGTACGACTGCATCTCGTGCTAATGCCGTTTACGCAAATTGTTCTCCATGTCATGCTCTGTAAATTGATTGGTATGCTGATGGTCGGTATACCAAAGTCGGATTCGAAGCTCAGATTTCAAAATTAAGTATTCACATTTGTCATTTAATTTTATTTCCATGCATTTGACTAATTAAATTACAATTAAACCTTTCCCCATGTCGTGCCCATCATCATCTGTTTAAAGTCGTATTATGGTTTAAAGTGATAAATTGTTTATCTAATTAACGATATTAATAGCTCTGGCTGATGCAGATATACCCTCCACCACCCCACCACCCCCCCCCCCAAAAAAAAGTCGTAGGTGTCATTTATGGTGGTGACACAAGATTTTAAGATGAAATTCCCGTTGTGGTCTTGAGTCATTGTTGTATCAACTTCCGGTTTCCTTATTTCATGATTACTCACATCTCATTTTGTAACTTGGTTAAAAATAGTATTCAGCGCATTAAATTAATAGTCTCACCTAAAACAGTTCTATTTTTTGAAAATTCATTTACTTTTGGGGGGTTGGCGCCCCATATAAAATTACTTAAATTTGGAGAAAAAATAAAAATTACATGAACTTAAGATGAAAGAGTACGAAATATTAGCTGTAAATGTGGTCTTCAATATTTAATATTTATATATAGAATATATTCAATGTAATAATTTTATTATTCAATAAAAAGTTTTTGTATGGCGGGTACTTTACACCACCATTTGTTATATACAGTCTTTGTGTAATAATGTTATAAATGAGGATGTAACACATGTTTAATAGCTATTTTTGCATTACAATTGGTCCTTTTCAGATAAGGAATGTGCTCAACCTGAATTTGGATTATCTGTGTATTTTTACGCTGTTTATAAACATTACCATAATTCAGTTTAAATGGATATTTTCGGATATAAACAACAAATTTACATTTGATTAAATTTATTACACTCGCAACACATCCTTTTACGCTGTTTATAAACATTACCATAATTCAGTTTAAATGGATATTTTCGGATATAAACAACAAATTTACATTTGATTAAATTTATTACACTCGCAACACATCCTTATTAAGAACATTATAATGCAACAACGATAAATACCAAAAGCTGGTCCCAAATACCCATCATAAAAAAAAATTTTCCAAAACATTTTTTTCCTGAAAAAAATAGTAAAAAAAAAAATATTAAAGGCCATATTTCTAAATAAGTTTTGACGCTCTTTCAACTGATTTTCGCATCATTTCTATATTTTTTCTCTTCTGACATCTTTAAAAAATATGTTCTATGCAACAACTGCATACAATATAAAGAATTTTTACGGTAGTCAATTGTTGGTGTACAGTGTCTACTGGTGTACAAACGTGGTCATCTGTACAACACAACTCCGCCGTATTGTATAGCCTTAAGTTTTCTTTTTTACATCAGCAAGACGTTATTAGACTAACACCTAAATGCAGAAACTAAAACTTGCTTACTCCAGAATAAACACTGTGTTCATCTGTCACGGTTTGCCGTAGTCTAAGGCTATATTTTTTTCTGTTACGCTCCGTGATATCGTCAGGTTTATAATTTGCTCTTAGTGTGTCTCAGCCCTGAACCGGAACTCAGTCGCCTTGTCTGACAAGAAACAGGGTTTCTGCGTTTTTCGTTTGAAATAAGACAACAAACTGAACAACCCATACTTCGGAGTCAGTAAAAATAGCAGCTCTTCGATGACCTGGTGGCTGAAGTCGCTGTTCTTCTGGTATTCTACAAACTGTGTCAATGGCACTTGAAAGTCTCAACTCACAGTGAAAGCTGGAGATGTATTGTGTCGTAACTGTTGATTGGTTGGTTCATTTACATATTGATTAATTGATTGGTTATTTTCATTTATTCATATTCATTTATATTCATAAATAAATAAATAAATAAATACTGTATCTAACACCACTGTAATATTTTCACCGAATTCTGCTTAAGTCATGGTGTTGCAAGGTGTGCAATTTGTTACATCTTAAACACTTATATGCACAGATAGAATAAAAGTCTAAGGCAAATGGGAAATCTCTCACGCCAAAAGTAATTCGGGTCAAAGGTGTGCAATCTGTTATTCTTTCTTGTATTTTCGATGACGTTTTGTGGCCAACCTGATAACGTAGTTCTCGTGTAATGCAAGAGAAGAATAGTCAAGTCAATCTGAGACCGAATCCCCATTGTGCGGGAGAAAGTATCCCATCGACAAGAGGACGGATTTCACCGATAACGTGTGACTATTTCCCAACTATCTCACAGTCGTCGCTGGTAGGGCTCGGTCTCTAGGCTGTAGTCCTTTATATTTCAGCGTAACCCGTCAGGGTCCAGGCTACTAGGCGCATGCGTATATTCCACCTCAGGCGTATAACCATGCAGCCAGAGTTTAAGGAAAACAGGAAACAATCCCACAATCGCGAACTCTCCGGGAACACGAGGGAAGGTCTGCCAGCAACCTGTGCATGTTCGTGGGTTTCCCTCTGGCTCTGTCCGCTTTTCTCCCGCCATAATGCTGGCCGCCGTCATATAGGTGAAATATTCTTCAGCATGGCGAAAAACACCAATCAAATGAATAAATAAAAAAATCATTAATTAAATAAATAAATAATTAAATAAATAATTCAAAATAGCGAATAATGTATAGAGTTTAATAATTGTAAGGAGTTTCTGTCTCCCTGTGAATGACGTTCAATACCAGTCCAATAGTTCTAAACTATTTTCCCGATTTTTGCAACGAGATAAATAAACGTGCATATAATACTGTTTGCCTGCATTAACTAGGATTCTGCTGGGGCACTAAAAGAGTTCTAATGCCTGGTCCCTTTGCCTTTATTTTCTCATGTGACTGTTTAATAAATACCGCATTTGAGTACTTCAGTGAGATCAAATAAATTATATCACTGCATTGTCCTTAGCCAGTTGTGCTTCAGCCATGATGACATAGCAGCGGTATAAATTACTACTATCTATGGCATGTACAAGGGCTGCTGGAATAAAATCTTGACCAAGGTAAATTGACCAGTGGTCGGATTTTACCAATTACGTGTGATCATTTCGCCAACTATCATAATGTCACTGAGTCGGTTTACGGGAGGTCGCGTGTTCGAATGCAATTCTCGCTGTTTCTTCAGTTAAGACAGGAGTTTTTGTCAGTTGCCTGCTGAAGGGCTGTGATTTACACTGGGCACACCGATGTCTCCCACCCATAGACCTGAACCTATAAGCATAAAAGTAAAAACTTGAAAGAATGTCGGGACCTCCGTGGCTCAGTCGGTTAGCGCTCTAACGCAGCGCAAGGACCTAGTAGCCTGCCACCAATTCTGTCCTTGTGAGTTCAAGTCCAGCTCATGCTGGCTTCCTCTTCGGCCGTACGTGGGAAGGTCTACGAGCAACCTGTGGATGATGGTGGATTTCGCCCGGACAGTGCCCGGTTTCCTCCTACCATAATGCTGGCCGCCGTCGTATAAGTGAAATATTCTCGAGTACTTCGTAAAACACCAATCAAATAAATAAATAAAGAAACAAATACATTGTCTAATAACAGTCAAATAAGGATGAGACGTCCTGGTACGAGTGATGCAGCTCTTTCTTCTCTTCCGGTGAAAATCAAAGTGAGTGCTTAAAGCCGTGAAAAACATCGACTACGTGCTGATTTGTACGCCATAACTAGGACAAAAGGAAAGATAACATCACTTGAAAATATATTACATCTGCGTATGCCCCATGTCCAAGAAGAAAAGCATGTGTTATTTAAAATGCAAGCAATAAACAAAATCATGACAACGTACACAACACCGCTTCGCACGACTGCGCTCTTTAATTGCATTCCACCGAAAAATACATTTGTCTCCACCGGCACGCAGTCGGATGTCATGTTGTAGCTGATGTTGAAGCAGTTTAGTGAAGGTAAAAGACGTAACAATCGCGGCCCTTACAGAAAGCACGCTGTACCAGGGCGAGGCAGTTAGCTTAAGTCAACAGAACGTTAGCGGCGAGCCTGCGGCCATGAGACCAGTGTCTCTACAG
The DNA here is from genome assembly GCA_016165875.1 of Acanthopleura granulata. NCBI lineage: Eukaryota > Metazoa > Mollusca > Polyplacophora > Chitonida > Chitonidae > Acanthopleura > Acanthopleura granulata. The sequence continues at coordinate 3,965,303 of JABBOT010000015.1, read as the reverse complement.
GCTACAGGTCAATGAATTCTGTAGATAAATGAAATGATAACCGTCAGCATCGCCTGTCTTAATATAAAACTCCACCTGGCAAAGTCAGTTACTCATAAGTGCACAAACCATAAGGGCAGTTTAGGTGAGAGAGAATTTTCTACTTCGAAATGATGCGCGTTGTCACAACGCTGACGGTACTGGTATGTATGCTTTGGATCGTATATTATTTACTTCCGTGTGTTTTTTTTTTTTCTATTTGTTTTTTGTTGTTTTTTTTTTTTGTTTGTTTCTTTTTTTGTAACTTCCTTGGCGTTGAATGTCGTACTGGACGATTTCAATCTACATCCCAAAATTATTACGGCTATTCCATGGAACAAATGATATTCTATCATTCTGCAAGTTTCTTATATTGTTCAATGAGTATAAGTCTTGTACAATTACGACAAACATTTGTAAGGAGGTTCTTCTTGTGACTCTTTAAATACAGCTAAAAGTATGCTTCTCATTTTTTAAAGGCCTCTCCCATAATCTTTAAGACACCTACAACTTACAGATTTTCTGCTCAATTTATTTAAATTCTTACTTCAAATTAAATTCTTGACTATGACACTAAACAACAATCAGTTAAATAAAACACTGTTTAAGATCAAAGCTCTAGCCATGTAGCTATGCACAATTTTAACACTACATAACCATGCACATTTTTAGTTTTCGATAATCACGTCTGTGGTTATGCTTTTCATATCCACCATTTTTATTTTTTAGATGGCCTTTGTCAAAATGGCGGAGTTCTCGAGTATCCCGGTCCAGTGCGAGGTAAGAGAACTTAAATTATCAGAGAAAAAGCAGCATGCATTCTCGTCGACATTCCACGACCATCCGCAGGTTGTTGACAGACCTTCCCACGTGCGGCCGGAGAGGAAGCCGACATGAGCGGGACATCAACTCACAGAGACCGCGTTGGTGAGAGACGTGTGGAGTCATTGCGATATTGTGACAGTTGTTACTTGGCTAAACATAACCAATGAAGTACAGCCTACGACATATTGGTAAAATAACTCCAGTCAGCGTTCTACATGGCCAGCTGAAACTAATTGAAAACTAAAATTTTCTTCACGCATTTGCATTTTGAAACCGCATTGAAAGTCCACGGACCGCATTTACGAAACCCTCTTAACGTTACCAGCATTCACGAATATGTAACTGTCGTGGCGACATCTACTATTGTGGTTGCCATAGTAGCCACGTGCACGTAACGATAAAGACAGCATTGTGAATTCAGTAAACATAGTAGGTACCAAGGTTCGGGTCTCAATTCAAAGAGAGGTCGTTAATGTAAGCGTGGAAACCGACCCGAAACAGCTTTTATTTCAGGTCTAGCATTTAAAGCGATTAGTTGGCTTTTTGATCTGACTTTAGTGAGGCCGAATAACAGTGATAGGCAACTTGATAAGATGTTGACGCTACATTCATTCTTGAAAAATCTACTCTATAGAGGAGGAGTTTCAGGGGTGACTAGGCAGCCCTCCGACCACTCAGAGCGAGAATCGTCATGTTTGTTTAATAATTTTGATGCTCCCTTCAGTCTGGAGAAATCTCTTTGATCGCCTCCTTAACCAATAATAAACTCCACAGGTAAGGAAGCGTTTCGGGGGAGACTACTCATGGCCTCCCTCTGACCACTTTGAGCAAGAATCTTCACGTCTTGTCCTACGATTTTAGCCGCCATGAGTTATTCTGTAAGTCGCTCTTTCTCGTGGTTAATCGCTCGGTTGGTCAGTAAAATGTTTGATTTTTGACAATTTATCTTATAACATTGGCCATTCAGTTAACACATGTCGTGTGTAAGTGTGCAAGATTGAAACCCTATGTCGCCTTTTATCATGTTTATGGAGTAGCAACCAATTTGCACTTGATGTAATATGATTTTATTGATTGTGTATTTTTATTTGTACAGAAAATGTACTGTGAAGACGGTAGCATGTGTGTGGTGGTTCGCTCAGAGCCGTGTAACAACAGGTGGTGTCCGCCGCCGAGCGCCCAATGTGTCCCTGTCTGTAAGTGTTTGCAGTCGGCATTCTCCTGGGTTCATCACGGTTGCCTCCCACCATAACGCTGGGCGCCGTCTTATAAGTGAAATATTCTTGAGTACGGCGTAAAACACCAATCAAATAAATAAATACTAAAGTGCAGGATGCTCCTGTGTCTCATATAGTTTTGAGTTATGATTTAATTTGTTTTCATTGTTGTTATAATGCCATACTCAATAGTTATTCACTTATACGATGGCGTTTATTATTTTGCGTCGCGGAAATCTGAGTGCACGTGGTAAATTGAGCGACATTTAGAAAGTTACCAACCAACTCTCCCACATTTGACGTGAAGTATCTGATGCAGCGCGGACTATAGCTGGGCTGCCGCAACAAACACACGAGCCTCATTGGCCCCTTTACTGCTATCAAGCAGTGAGAGAGGAGAGTGTGCAAATCCTCTACTTAAGGGCGATTGATAGATACATGCATTGTCTATAAACATGCCCTCTATATATGCACCCTCAAAATATTGAACTCACTGCACGAGTGGTCGTATACGGGGCTATCTCTTAACAGATGGCTTAGATTTACATCTTCAGTACATTGAAAATTTTACCACCCATTGACAAGATTTTAATTTACAGTTAAAATGAATAACGGAATTCAATGGTTTGTCACTGTGGTAAGCGTACAGCTATTATTTCTATTGTAAATGTGTATAGGACTGCGTCTCTTGCCTTTGTAAAGTATAAGTAGAACTTTTATATGTGGTGAAATAAAGTAAAATACTGTGTGTAGGTCTACAGATATTTTAATATAGTATATTTTCAAACGTCCTTTCCTCCCTTATAGAAAATCACAGAAAACTGCTGACTGCTTCTCTCTTACATGTTACCAGTTATATTTACCATGTACTTCTACTGTTTCTTACTTATTTCTTTGGAAACTGGCGATATAGTTTGCTTTGGAAATGGGTCTTGTGAGTATCTCCACATTGTGACTCCCCATTTACGGTTTACCAGTGCTATACCAATGTAGGATTTACATCCCACAGCCTTTAGACGACGCCTGCGTCAGGTTATATTTTCTCTTCCATCAAAATTCCTTGTCGAATTTCAGCTACAAAAAAGGGAAATTGTCCAAACCGTCTAGAGAATCCCGAATGCCTTCTTCTACAAGGCGTCCCCCTATGCTGGACAGACGAAGACTGCTCGGACAGGCAGAAGTGCTGTGACGGTTGCTGTAAGGCCCCCGACGCCGAAATGACACTGGAACAGAGACTTGCAGTTCTAAAACCAGGCGCATGTCCGGAAACCAAAATCGAGGACGCCTTCCGGAAATGGTGGACGGCTCAGTACTGCGAGCCCAAGGCGGTCGTGGATGATTGCTTGACGGACATGGACTGTCCGGGTAATGACAAGTGCTGTTTGGCGCTTTGTGGAAATGAGTGCTCACCGGCGGTCCACATTGTTCCAGGAAGTCGAGTTCAGTCTCCTAGTGGACAAGGACTAGTAACACAGGTTCCCTCAGTGACCCCCATCTCGTCTGTGCCCATCGAGGCGGAGATCCAGCCTATTCGACCTAGCCGAAAGCCACGCTAACCATGGCGGTCTGACTTCTACTCATACACTCGTTTTACATCACTGCCAGCGCAAGTTTAACATTTAGAGCCGAGCGACACATGTAGGCTCAGTCTCACCACTTATTTATTTATTTATTTATTTATTAGATTGGTGTTTTACTCAAAAATATTTCATTTACACGATGGTAGCCAGCATTGTGGTAGGAGGGAACGGCGCAGTACCCGGAGGAAACCCATGACCATCGACAGGTTGCTGACACGTACGGCCAGAGGAAGCCAGCACGAGCTGGAATTAAAACTCTTAGCGATCGTATTGGTGAGAGGCACTGGGTCATAACGCCGTGTCCGTTGGAATCATATTGACCATAAGGATAAGGAGAATGCATTTTGGTTGTGTCTGACATCAAGTCTTGTTTCATCAACGTGATCATAGTCACCTCGGCCTTGTTCAAGATTCCTGCACAAAGTTTGGCAGTGATGTAAAGAGCGTCGAATGCCCTATTAGGGGTGTGCTTTCAGCTAGAACACCATTGGGCTACTTAGAACAATATCCACACAGGTTTTCTGCTGAATATCATATTTAATGACCATATGATTAGATACAATCTCTAACATCTGGTGTATTGCTTATATTTCCCTGCTCTCACATTGGATACGTATTATTATTTGCATGGAACAAACAGGAGTACACTTATCGCGTAACTCTGGTTTACACCACCGACCTTTAGATAAGTATGTACAAATTTGCCGCCGGGGAGCAAATTTTCCTACTTGTGTTGCAGAGTTCCACTACCATTGACGCTAAGGAATTTTGTATGTGATAAAATTTCACGTGGTAAAGACTGTAAATACTTCAAGTGAAGGCTCACGATTCGTGGGAAAGAACATATTTATTTATTGATTTTATTATGTATATGTTGTATTTTTTATCTTTAGTTGATAAACTTACACTTCTAAAGAAAATACTCTGTTTGCTGGATTAGTGAGAAGTACGCCGATATTCAGTAAACAACAAAGAGAAAATAAACAGCGTGATGATTAAATGTAATTCCATGACTAATTTCTGCACTGATATGGATCAAGTATGAGAGTCTAACGAGAGCAGCAAAGAGACTTTAATAGTTGCAAAATGCTCGCATGTAACCGCTGAAATCTGACATCTTGTCAGTTTACCTCAGTTTGGATTTTATTCTAACTGTTCATGTAAATGCTTTAAAAGTAGCAACTTCGACGCCCCTACCATAGCAACATGGCTTACATAAAATTAGGCGCTCATAGCAGCATAAGAACATTAACAGAATTAAGTTAAAAATACAGTGAAAATATCTTCAATTTATTACAACAGTGAAATTCCAGTATTTTCTTCGCTAATAAAAGTTATATTCTCATTAGTTAGATATCACTTTTATTACTACATAGAGGAAACGTGGTCATCGCGTATGAAAGTTATGAAACGAGCTGAGAAAATTTTTGAGTTACTTGCTAGCTTTAAAGAGCAGCAAACACAAAATTTAATCACGAGTTTTATAAATTTCATATGCGATGAGCACAGGTCTGAGATTCTTTTCATGACATAAATGGATCGGGAAATTTACGAGAAAACAATAACAAACACTATCGCATCAGTTGTGGATAAATTTCACGACTGAAGGGAAAGCGCGTGCATGTGCCCAATCACAACTTCAACGGGGAATACATGCCTCCGCAGCAGTAAAATAGTTCAGCGAAAGAACTTAATGTATCTAGGGGATAAATTACATATAATCAGAGTTAAGAATATATTAAGGTATTTAAGAAAGAATCGTTTTAAATGAACGATCTTGAACTCAAACAGTTGCTGTGTGGTGGTGGTGTTGATTGAAACGATGAAACTGTTCGCCAGAAAAGGAGAATGTGTTGTGAATTTCGCCATGCACATGCATGAAATAGGACTGTGTCAGCATCTGGATGATGTTGTTTTTCAAACTGGCTTTATTTGTGATAGCCTTAATAAAGTTCGCATAAGCGCTCGGCATTTTACCGATTACGGTACGGGACTGAGAGCTTCGCTTTCGTTGAAAATGCATTTCTAATTGTTCGTCTCCCTCATTTATCAGTTTTGAACAACAACACTGTCGTGGTAAAATAAGAGTGCATTTATGTTGATGTGACGTAACGGATTTTGTTTTTCCCACGCTCTGCTGCCGATCAGATGTTTTCATTATGTTATGTTATTCATTCATTTGTTATGTATCTAGGGTAATATGAAAAATCTCTCATGGGCTGGCATGTATGAAAACTATTTGATCTCATTTGATTGATGTTTTACGCCGTACTCCAGAATATTTCACTTCTACGACTTTGGCCAGCATTATGGTGGGAGGAAACTGGGCACAGCCCGGAAACCCACAACCACCCGCAGGTAGCTGGCAGACCTTCCCACATACGGCCGGAAAGGAAGTGAGCATGAGCTGGACTTGAACTCACAGTGACCGCATTGGTGGTAAACTCCTGAGACATTGCGCCTCGCTGGCGCGCTTACCGACTGAGCCACGGAGGGTCGGCGGTATTAAAACTACGTCAGTTGTGTGATAAATTTAACATTGGCCAAACGTCAAGTTACTCATCGACCCGACGCACTCCACCTACATCCCATAAAGGCAATCCCGTCGACGTCCGTGACCTGGCATCGGCCCTACGCCAATTTGCTCATCGGACCGAAGTGCTACACCGGACGCTGGGTCGATGTACTATGGCCGATGTCGCGTCAACATCCCATAGAGGCTGTCCGGCCTACGTCTGTAACCGACCTTGAGCCGACGTTTATTTGACCGTCGAGCCTTCACACACCTCCATGCACCTAGAAGACGGAAGTACTGTTAGGGTAAAACCACCGTTATTAAAGGGAAAAATACAACTACAATGGTAAGGCCTGAGTTCCAACTGGCTGGCAAAGAATACCATATTTAACGAAAAGACTGATTAGCACATGTTTATGAAATACATTATGAAGATTTCATTTTACACCAGAACCAAATAACGTCAAAGTCTGAGTTAACAAACAGCTCTCTTTGTCAAGAGGGAATAAAAACATGAAGTGACTGATTGATTTACAGGGTTGTCGATTGTTGCTTCTAAAGCGCCGTCTGCCGCCTTTGTCTCGCAACATCTAAGTTCTTGACGGTATCCAGAACATACCGTTATCCTTAGCGTGGAAAGTGTTTTCTTTCGACTTCAGTGTAAACAATCCGGGCCCATTGATCCACACAGAATAGTAGACAGGGCAAGGGCTATCTGTAACAAAAAGAACGAAGATTAAAAGCTTACGGATGAATTTTATATTTTAAAACAGATATTGCAGCGTCTTTTCCTGACCCATACAAAAGTGGTATCCTGTGACTGTCTGAAAGAGTGTATTCGTACACTTCTTTTGCTGTAGAATGTCACATATTAAACATATATTGAGTGCGAGCCCTAAATGGTTGTTTAGTACATTACATGGCTTGTTTTTCTCCACTAGATCCCCGAAACCTGTTCGTTTAGTTCTATCCCGCATGCAGTCCTGAAAAGTTTACTTCACAGCTCCAGTAGCAAGTTTACAGGGGTTTATATATCTAAGTTATATAATTTACAGGCCCTTCCCGCTTCCTACTAATTTATTGAACAGCTCATTTGGCTCTCAGCTCTCAGCGGCGATTGTGCTCTAATTATACAATTGCATTGCATACCTTTTGAGTCTAACCTATGGCCATCGACCAAGCTGGATAACAAGTGAACAATGCATACATCTTTACATACCCTACATCGGAGAATTGTGAGGAGGGTGAGAAGGTATATATACAAAGCTAATTACAAGGATGGCTATTACCACGTATTTCGTCATTCCAGCTGTACGCCTGTTTTAGGTGTTTTCAACAATGAGGGCTATTCGTGCAAGGGAAAAATGACGATGACACTTCTGAACTCTCGAGACTAAAGCTCTGGAAATAATAATTTAATATCGCTACACTAAGTTAATGACGTTAAACGGCTATCTTTACAGCATACCATGCCTCGGATTAGAAAATATTTTATACGACCAGAAAACAAATCGTAAGAAAAATACATTTATCTATTTTCCAGACGGTATTTACAAATGGAGGATATAATTATAGCCTCCTGTTGTTCAGTTTGGGGAAATAATGATGAGAATGTTTCAGTTGGGAACAATTGTTAAACAGATGTTGGCCATAATTTTAGCCTGCTTGCCTGTTTCTGTGATTTGAGAAAACCAGGCCTGGTTTCAGGTGTATCTACTAGACTCACCCGGTTGACTCCAATGTATGCCTAGCTCATATACTCACTTCCATCATGATGTGATTAAACACATGACCGAATTAACTAATAAATATATTTAATTTATGTTGTAGGGTGCAAGCGATTCGTTTGAAATCACTTCGATAAATAATATAGTAGCTGCAACAGTGTTGTGCTTAACAATGCAGGCCTCTTTGCAATGTTTCCGTTTTTAAACAGATAATTAAAAATCCAGTTTTTGCCATTTATTGGCCGTCGGTTGGACGTCGTGATAGGTGCAGTATATCGATGTCAAGTTTCGGTCAATCTTTGGTCGTCCGCAGGACATTCTGGGAAGGGCAATCTGCGGACGCCCTTCTTTCGTCATTAATTTGCTACTGGCTGGACGTCGTGGTACGGGTAGAAAATGGATGTCCACTTTTTGCCATGTTTTGAATGTCCGCTGGACGTTTAACACGGGCAGTCCAGTTTTGATTATTCTTTGGCCGTCAGATGAAAGTCGTGGAAGTTACAAAATCAGATATCCGGTAATGGTAAGGAATTTTACGCCGCCTGCACATCGATGAGGGGACCATTAATTGTCAACGACGATAAACGGACTGTATGGACGAAATTTGGACGTCAGTGTGTTATCAGAGACTGACGTTACCGACACGGAGAGTCGGATCAGAGTTTTACCAAGGGAGATAACTCCGTGACATCAGTCATATGGGCCGACCTGGAAAGCGTCGATAGTATTCCGAGTTTTACGTCTGAAAAATGCTCTTCGTGGTGATAAATTCTTTATGTGACGATCTTCTGGAGATATACGGTTAGATATTTGGCTTCGGCCCTCAATATTTTTCCGATGCAAAGCCGAGGAAAACTATTGTCTATCTCTACCCGTACATCCCTGGAAGATCGTCATATAACTGACAATATATGAATACGTCCTGCCCTATCTACCATGACACATTCCCCTAGACATATATACGCACAAGTCCCTTGACATGCAGATTCCTATACATACACATATATACATATGCATGTATACGTACACGTGTATCTATCATCCGATACCCGACTGCCATGCATGACAGCACCAGTGTTACTCTACAGTACACACATTTCTCAAGCCATCTCCAGCTTGCTTCTTAAGCCAAAAGGTAGGGACTTTATTCCCCATGTGTGATGAATTTAAGGCATCTCTAGTGAATAAGTAAGGAACCGGCCAGAGCCCACGGGAAAGCCAGGACAATCCGCAGGTTTCTGACAGACTTTCCCACGGCCGGAGAGAAAACCACCATGAAATCGGCTTGAACTCACAGCGCCGCATAGGCGAGATGCTCCCAGGTCATTGTGCTGCAGCAGACCTTGGCCATGTACGGAGGCCCTGAAAAAGAAAATAATAATACTAATATTTAGAAGATTGTGTTAAACAGTAATACGGTTCACTGTGTATACTGAACGTAGCATTCTTAAACGATATATAGCAAATAAGTAGGATTATTAATACAGAAATGTTGCCAGAAGGGCCGAGTCTTATTTTGACCCATGGCTTCCATTCAGACCAAATTGATATTTTTTAATTTACTTGAAGATTACCTAGATACACTGCCGAAGTAGCGTTAAACCATAATCGTTCATCCTTTTTTGTCTGCATGCACTTGTGTTTTCACCTAAATCCTTGCATAACATTTTCCGTAAAGTTACTTGGAGACCGAAAGACAGGGGGTAATGACCCAGGTGCCTCTCACCAGTTCGGTCGTTCTGAGTTCATCTCACGCTGGTTTCCTCCCTGGCCGTATGTGGGAAGGTCTGCCAGCAACCTACGGACGGTTTCCCACGGGCTATGCACGGTTTCCTCCCACCATGCCAACGTCAAACATGTCCTGGAACACTTCAATCGTTACATGATTTCCGGGGACTACTTTGCGGTGGAGGTCCGGCATCCGGTGATTTGCGTCAATCCTATGAATCTAATCCGGGCCGAAGACTAGGGAAGATCTGGATTGGATAAAATGAGTATCATAAGATCTTTCCTGGAGGAAAACTCTCCTAGCCTGGTGGTGGCCACCTATTACACCGACCAGTTCGGACAGTTATTCACACATAACATCCTAGAGCACATGGAATTTTTAAGGAGTTTAAGTTGTACTTTCTTCCCATATTTGTCGGCGACAGAAAAACCCATATGTGTAAAAGCCAATCTAATTCTGATCTGATATTTCGCTATTACATGAGACAGAAAACTACATGGTAACACAAAGAAAGTGATAAAAGCTGTGATATCCTGCGAAAAGTTAATGTACCCAGACTTCTTGTTAAACGAATGACATACGCACAGAGGTAAGGCTAACATGCAAGAGCAGACTTCAGTCTAAAATTCTAACCCAAATTAAACTCTGAAATGAATGTATCAATTCGACAAAATGTTGACCCCTAATTCTATGATGCAGTAGACAAAACTGTCGCCAAGTTTGAGTAATCAAATACATAGATAAATTAATTTACATTTCGACTCCATTCTATGGAATTACTTGCCCCATTGAGCATCCAAATACAGCTTTTTAAACAGGCCCCAGTTTGTCACAGCCTATAAGATTGGCAGTAATGCCAGAACAGGTCAAATCAGTATAAAGCCAGCAGAGATCCAATTCACAAAGCCTAATAATAATATTGTGGGACTATTACATGTATTTGTACGTACTGATTCACTGGCGGCCCGTCGTTGGCTTATTTCACTAAATTGGTTTCGAGAACGTTAAGTACGGCACTCAGCGAAAGGGCGGTGATTTCCTTCAAACACACAACTAAGTTAGGCGTTAAGAACACTGAACATCATATTAATGGGAATTGCCATCGTATTCTTACATTATTGAAAGTAGACGGTATTGATGATGCTGTCTTCTTTTCCCTTTTTCATGTTGAACGGCACATTCAACATGAACGGTTTTATACATAAAATGTGCAGCTACTTGACAAAATGTAACCACCTTGCAGCGAAGGTACTAGAAAAATGTACCCAACAACGAAGCCACTGTGTAAAAGGCTCAGTCGCCATTCCCTCCAAACATTAATCATATAACTTGGCTCAGTACAGCATTAACATTATGTATCGGTGAAATAACAAATCTCTTTGTTGCCTCTTTTTGAATAATTATTTCAGGTTTTATCTACAAGTTTGATTACATTTTGGGACACCTAGAATGTCTTTTGCTTTTCACGTCAATGAAGACAATTAGAATGTCATCTGCTGACACAAAGCCTACCTTCTACAAGTACAGGAGTTCTTACTTGTTTATCATTTCTAGTTCTATTTCATTGGTGCTTTGCGTACATGTATACACCATACATAACAATATTTTACCCATGCGATGGCTGTAAGGATATAATAGATGGCGGAAACGTACAAGCCCAAGCATGGTTCGAGTTCAAACCCCGTCTTCGATAGGGTATTTGCTAATTTCCACACTTGTGCCCTGCATGGGGCTTTGGTGACAGTACGCCGTGGACGAAGTTCCTGTAGTCTTGTGCACAATCTGACCCTCGTTGAAAACCACTTGTGATACAAAAGACAACACCACAGAGAGTAAAACCAGGACAGCTATAACCGCTCGTCAATTTATCTCATTTACGGCTTTATTCTAATTGTTCATGTAAGTGATTAACAAGTAACAATTAGCACTATGGCTTTGGCAGAATTAGGTAAAAAGAGATGTGATGTTAAATGCAATTTAAAACACATTACTGGTCCTCACAGTGCTGTACACGGCCTCGTTGTTGTGGTGGTTAGAGCATCCGCCTCGAGGTCAGGAAATCCAGCTTCAGTCCCGGGTCGGGTTATATCAAAGACTTTAAAAACATGCTCTACTCCATTTTCCCTGTGTGATGGAATAGCAATAGGACCTACGTGACTCAGTCGGTTAGCGTGCTAGCGCAGCGCAAGGACCCAGGAGCCTCCCACCAAAGGGGACGCTGTTAGTAGAAGCTCAGCTCATGCTGGCTTCCTATCCGGCTGTACGTGGGAAGGTCTGCCAGCAATGTGCGGGTAGTCATGGGTGTCCCCCATGATATGCCCGGTTTCCTCCCACCATAATGCTGACCGCCGTCGTATGAAATATTTTTGAGTAGGGCGTAAAACACCAATGAAATAAATAAAAAAAGAAAGAAAGAAAAGAGCACCAGTATTTTTGTTGCAAGCACTGGTGTCAACAATAATCATCTCCGCCAAATCTGGCTGGGATAATACAGAAGCAGTGGCTAAAGAGAACATCAGCCTTTCAAACACGTGTACGCTGGTGCAGGTACAACGCAATGCTTCCAAAAGTCTTGACGAGCTCTCTGTAATAAGATACCAGTCCCAGGAAATTGTCTACGTCAGTTGCGTTCGTTCATTGAGATAAATTCGTTATAGCGGCGTGTTGCGTGGGTATACGGTGTGATATTTCGTCCCAAAGGCCAATATTTCCATTACTCCTGCTGGCTCGTGAAAATACTAATACCAGGCCGTATTACCACGCAAAACGCTAGTGTTTTGTCCTGGATTGATTCAGGCCTTTAGCGTGTACATTTTCTAAATGTATCTTTTTCTTTCTGTGTGACACATTACTGTCCTAAACTCTTTGTAAGAGAACGGAAAAGATAACACTCTCTACTCCTTTTCCCCTGTGTGTACGTGACTCTGGCGGTTAGCGCGTCAGATCAATGACCCAGGAGCTGTTGCAAGCACTGGTGACAAGAATACACGTCTCCGCAATATCAAGTTGGGTTAATACTGGAACAGTGGCTAAAGTTTGTGTTTTCGTGTACGCTGGTGCAGGTACAACGCAATGTTCTCAAAAAGTCTTGACGAGTTTTCGATAGTAAGATGACCGTCGCAGTAAACTGTCTACGTCAGTTGCCTTTAATGGACGAGGCAATTTCTGAACATCGGTCTCGGAACTTCAGTGGCAAGGTGTCTTTGAAAAGCGGCGCACTAATCGAAGTACCGGTGTTATTATTTCAAGAAAAGCTGTGCCTAATATTCTTCATTACGTATACTAAAATACTAATCATTTGGACGAAATACCAGGCCGTCTACCCACGCAACACCCTGGTGTAACTTATATTTTCCTCGACTCATTGTACATTCTCTACAGGGATATGACATGTAGTTTCAAGCTGCGCGTATATACAAACACAACGAAAATTTCGTGATTTCGTTTCTCTATATACATATATATATCAAGTTGTCAGATTTTCGAAACCAGAAAGGACTTACACTCCAATGGATTGGTGTTGCAGGGCATGACGGGATAACTCGAGATATGCTGATTTTTTTGTTCACTAGACACCGAAACCTATGCGTACCGTGAAGTAGCTCCAGCTCCAGGCGTTGGTTATGTAACATGCCTAACAGGTTTAAAGTTGGCCGTTTAAACGCGCATGTTACACAGCTTGGCGGTAGAAAAATTCCGTGGATCATAGGAACTTCCGTGGATCACTAGACGGAATTGTTGTACCCTTCCGGAGTATTGTCGATCTATGAATCGGTTTCCACTCGCTCTTGAACCACCAACTACCCATTGCACAAAGCCTTCATAACGTTGTGGGGAGTATTATTTTCCTGTTGTATTTCACAGATGGCCCCTCGCTGCCTTATTCCGCTAAATCGGGTTTGAACCAGCTCTTGTCGTTTGGTTGCAGCTTTAAGTCAGGCAGTATGCCAAGTGCTTAGCGGTGGGGGCCGTGACTTCGATCACACGCACAACTGCACTGCCAAAGTAAATGGTGTAGTTTTACAGTAAAAAGGGCTGGCAATTTTGTAACCTGTAATTTTTGCTCTATATTTACGCGTTGTTGTGAAGACAAAATTACCTCTATCTTTACGCCATAGTCACCTGTTTAGTAATACCCCTATGACATGAAGAATTACACTGGTTGCATGACTTGTGGGCAAAACGTTTGTAAATTTCCAGGTGTGATGAACGTTCGCACCATATCTCGTAATCCAACAAGAATAGAGTGTAAACTAACATCAAAAACTGCAGCATTATTTTTACACTTGAATTCACTGTTCCAGTTTACATCACTTTATACTGTAAACTTGCATTCCTTCTTTGCAGTGTTCAAAATATGAAAGACTACTGTATAGAGAGTAAGTCCAGCACAGCGACGACAGTGTGATATTACCGATGAAATCCGGCCTCTTCTCAGTTCAGGGTTTTATTCTAACTGTTCTTGTAAGAGGTAACAACTTTCTCCCCCTGACTTCTTGGCTTATGCAGAATTAGGTCAAACTGGAACCTGAAGATTTCAAAGGGATCTGGTTATTGCTTATAGTGTAATTGCAAAATCATAGGGTACATAATGGCCTCAGGAGCGGTGGGGGTTGTTTAAAATCCTAGCAAGCTTTCTCAAGGTATTGTGAAAACAACACCTGTTTGTCTAGATTTGAGAAATAAGAAAATAGCTGGCTCAATACCTACACCAGACAAGACATATTTTTGTTCAAAATGACCAAATCAACCATACAAAAACTCAAAATTTGATAGGTAAGCCTTTATGGTAAAGTTATGTACTAAGTTCCAATTCACTGTACTACAGCGTTTTTAAAAAAAGTCTACAAAAGCCTCTAATTCCAGATCTGGACAATGGCAGACATAATTTTTGTCTAAATTGAATACAGGGATCCGATACTCGAGCTTATCTGTAATTACACCACCTTATAGTCGGGTTCGGAATCGCAGTGGCTATTAAAATCTCTACTTTCTATCAGCAATATACAAGGAACTCATCTTATTGTTGCTATTAAATTTACGCTACTTTAACCAAGTTTTGAAAATAAGCCAGCTAAAACAAATACAGTGATGTGATTAGTAATTATCAGACCCCCACTGGTGTAGAATAATAAAAGATTTGTCATCTCGTCACATTTAATACTCATTAACATTAAAACATTCGAAAGGGACCGGGCTTCAGGCAATAGAATCTCGGTCCACGCAATAATACAACACGAAGGTACAACAGAAAGAGTAGATCAGCGACGATAATGTAATAGTTGGCAAACGGTCACAATTAGCTGGCGTGTTTTTGGATCTATTTCGTGATTCATTGTCCAATTTACCGCTGCTTGAATTTGAGCTTAAATTTTTCTTTATTTATTTCCTTATTTATTTCTTTGGTGTTGTACGCCGTGGTTTTGCTATTGACAGTCGGTTGGTACACGAATATCGGTTTCTACTCCAATTTTACAGACTGTTTTACTTATACGACTGCATTATGGTGGGAGGAAACCGGGCAGAGCACGGAGGGAAGGCCACGACCATCCGCAATTTAATCACTCACCTTCCTACGTACGGCCAGAGAGGAAGCCATCATCAGTTGGACTTCAACTCACAGAGATAGCATTGGTGTGTGGCGCCTGGATCATTACGCCGCGTTGGCGAACTAGCCCCCTCTGGCTTAAATATGGATATTATTAAGCTAGTATAGACTTCGACAGCAGATCATGGCAATCCCTACTTGGTGGGTGCGGAATGTTGTGCAGTGAGTAGTGGTCTCAACTTCCAACTACGAAGACAACTAGGTGAGGGTTCAACTCCTGTCATGAACACGGCTTTTGTTATCCCCATCAGTATTCTTAGATGACTAGGTGACAATAAACGTTGTTGATCTCTTGTCTACAACGTCACAAGTTATTAATTTAAATACCAGTGTGTCACGGACATTCCATCAAACGCCTTCTCCGTCAGTTTCTAAAATTTTGCAGCAAACAATCACACTCTTGATGACAAATGTAAACATCTATATCATAACTGTACCTAATTAGTGTATCATAGCGGTACCTAATAAAACTCTCCAGGATGACCGTGTGGCCGTTTGTGCGGACGTATATTCGTAACTGACCTCTTCTTTACACCGAGTCGCAATTTATTGGTTTATAAAATAGTGCGTCAAGGCCATTCCGTCAAACGCCTTCTCTAAGTTTGGATCAATTTTGTAACACAGCGAGCCACACAAGCTACCAAAGAACTAAGAACTATTTATTTATTTATTTCATTGATGTTTTACCCCTTAATCAAGAATATTTCACTTGTACGACGGCGACCAACAGTATGGCGGGAGGAAACGGGGCAGAGCCCGGGGGAAATGCACGACCTTCTGCAGGTTGTTGGCAGACCTTAACTGGTAACATCGGAGACGACAGCGTTGGGCTTGAACTCACAGCGACCGCGTTGGCGATAGGCTCCTGGCTCATTACGCTGTGCTAGCGAGCTAACCACCTAAGCCACGGAGGCTCCCCTCCTGACATATATGTTTCCGGAGAAGTAATTAATGAGGCAGCGTTTTATATAAATTGGTGGGTTGTAAACGATATTAGCGCTATACCAGGCTGCCTGGCGTAAAGAGGACTCCAGTTAAAGCAACTCTGAAAAAGGAAAAAAATACAACAGCGTTCCTGGAAACATGAAATAAGCGCTTGCTGATTGCCTCGATGGTCTCCACGCGCAAGGTTATTTGCACTGTAGCGGATGAAGATGACCAGTGGTTGTCAGCCGATCGCATCCCATTACTTAGTCACCCTCAAGCCTTGTTTTGTTGGTTTGTCATTAAATTTCTTAACGAGTAATAAAATAACAGCGGTTAAATTACCAGACTATGGATAAGCTTTGTCATTAACGTGTGATAGAATTAAAGACAAAGGTTTGTCTCATGAATTTATTAATTTATTTGATTGGTGTTTCACACAAGAATATTTCACTTATACGGTGGCGGCCAACATTGTGGTGGGAGGAAACCGGACAGCGCCCGGGAGAAACCCACGCATTTGTCTTTTAACCTTAAGACACCGCTTGTGCATCAATCCATTGTAACTAAAACTGGCTATAATTATCCTTCACTTTGAGATGCTGCTTAATGGGACTGGTTATCACTATGTCATCCATTCTCTTAACAGCCTTGATATAGAAACTTAACCGGGTGTATATTTTTAATGTTTTATTTCATGAGCACAGTTTTCATTATTAACAGTGCAGGAGACTTTCTCGTCTGAAGTTCACAAATGATCAGCTCTAAACAACTTTTAGGAAACTTTTTTTCAGACGCCCATGTTATGGTAAATGCAATCAGACCTAATTCCTTAACATTTCTGACAGGTCAAATGATTCAGTAAAACTTATTGACGTATGAACTTATTTTACCTCCATCGATAAAAGAGTTCGAACTCGAAACTCCCCTATTCAAAAGGTTTATATGTTGTAAGTAAGCTCCCCTCTTCCGTTAACCAGTGCGTATATTTTGATGTCTACGACTCAGGGCCAACAGGAAACGTTAGTTAAAGTCAGAATATTCGCACTTTCCATATCTGGCCGAACGAAACGTTACCATGGCGACAATAAATGCGGCAAAGAATGAACAAAATCAAAACCTCAGTGGTGACTGTGATGAAATCTGCATACAAAAGTTATTCGTTTATTTGGTTCGTGTTTATTGCAAAACAAGTAGATTTCTACCGAAGTCACAAGTTACTGCGGCAAAAAACTAGTGTGTCAGGGACATTCCATCGAAGGGCTTCATTCTAGGTTTCTTATTTTTTTCAATAACTACAGTTCTCGTGCAAATGAATATGGAAGGAGTGTCCAAAATCTCTGGGACTTCATAAGGGTGTCCATTTCTACTTAAACCAGGGTTAGGGGCTTTAAATTCATCATGTTGAAAGAGACCTTATGAATTTGAATACCGATTTAACTCCGTCGCGTAAAATATATCTTTCCGCTGTTACTGAAAGCTGTTGAATGTTGTCTTATGCATAAATACGTTCTGACTTCTTGCTTTCTGTACCTTCCTATTTGGGGGGTTTGTATTGAGCCTCCCAGTTTACAATTTGCATTCATTTGGAAAGAAAATTCAGAAAATGATCTTGAGCCTGGGCATCCAAACCGACAATCGAATGCTAGCCGTCAACCAAAATGGGCGTTCCGGGTCAATAATCGCAGTTCCCAAAAACACAAACCCCAAAGAACTAAGAAAATACATAACATGTAAATATTATGACGATGGATGCAAAGAGAAGCAGTCAACAGTTTCAATGATGACGAAAAGACGCAATGAAAGTTCTAGATGGATGAATAAAATCAGTTTCAAAACCCTGTACTATGTCGGTAGACGATAGTCAGATGTGAATGTCTGTTCCGCTCTGATTACAACTGTTCATGTATCCAACATGTCGATCACGCTCAACACGATGAACACAAGGCAGCTATCCTCGGGTTAACCGGAATGAAAGACCATTATGAAGCAGGGTCTCAGAGATTCTGAACACTCCGTCCGTAAGAGAGACGTACTCACTGTAAAATTTAAGAAGCTTAGAGTGAGGGCGTTTGACAGAATATCGTTGAGTCAGTCATTTCACTCCCATACAAGGCTTCTGTGTGCCCTCATGTGTTTCCCTCTAGATGTGTTACATTATATGCAGGAATAAACTGTATCACAACTGGGTTAGCGGTTGGTTGAGTTATCAGTACTTATTAAATTCATGATACCATAATACACTGTTTTAAAGAAAAAAAACCCCATAAGCCCAATATCTGGAATCAATATCAGAGGAGATGTTTTCTGTCCGGAATGCGTAAAATGTTCAACTACTGCACGATGTCTGTTCAGTCGACTTGAAAAATCTGTCCTCACCACGATCCACCGTGAGTTATGGGCCCTGGGCCGATTATACGATATTAACCTTGAAAGCTTTAGTCTCGGAATATTATCCAGTCAAAACTTATTTTACTTTTTATCGGACAGGTCCTTTGGGTTGTTTTATCTCCGTAATAAACACTGTAGAATTTCCTATGTTACACAGCACACTGAAGATCCAAAGTACAAAAAGTTATCATTCAATTGTAGCAAACACATTTAATACACGTCAACAGTGCAAAGCAGCGACTGTAAGAGCAGGTAGTATTAACAGTTTAGAAAACCCGTACAAGTTGGTTTCTCAAGCCAACTTTTTGTCCTCAGTGTTGGAAATAATATCTTTTCATAACGCCGTTTGAGTTAAAACAAAAAAAAAGAGAAGAGAGATAATTTATAAAACATTAGCTTTCATAAGAACCTCTATTCAATGACCAGTATAACAAAATAAACATATCAAGAGTTTACAGATTAATAAATAAATATAAACGACTGCATGTCTTGATCATGGATGACTATGGAAAACATCAGTAATGGCGATACAGACTCATGGTACGAACATTTTCACTGCAAACTTGTCACTAACCGTGAAATATTTCGTTTGCTATAAGTTTGTCGTTTTTGTCATACAACAGTTACATTTCTTATATGCATACTGTTTCATTCACTGTTGGATGCTAATGCAATTCGAATGCAGTCGTATCCAGCCAATGCAGTCGTTGTGAGTTCAAGTCCAGCTCATGCTGGATGGACATGGGTTACCCCAGGGCTCTGTCCAGTTTTCTCCCACGGCTGGCGGCCGTCGTATAAGTGAATTATATTTGAGTACGACGTAAATCCCCAATCAAATAAACAAATAATATTACTTTGTATAGTGATACATTAAAGCATCGTGAAAAATCTTATTTCCGTCTTCACTTAATTACTACTTTACGTCACACTCAACTTTATTGTCTTATGCGAAGATGAAAACCTTGCACTTCTTCAAGTACTTGAAATGGTCCAGCGTTGGAGGGCCCATTCGCAGTCCCAGTGACCTATTCACCTTCTCGCTAAATTTATTTTATTATTGTATATATAGGAGTTAGATGATCTCTTAAAAGAAAATCTTCTAACTTCAAGCCGAGGAGATTTATAAAACATAGGTTAGACGATACATCGTGATTCAGACATTTTGTAGACGATTTAAATTCTTCGAATGTTAAGTTGATTGAGTATTCACGTAGTTTGTAATCGGATGATCCAAACTGCATGTTGTGGGATTGTGTGAAAATACCTTTCTCCTGCGTGCTGTATATGAGAGTGTAAATAGACAACGTGGTGTTTAAGATATTATGTGTTTGGAGTTCGATATTGTTTTAACGTGTCACAGAGTTTGCATAGGTAAGTCTAGTTTACGCGCATGCAGGTGTGCCAGGCACGTTAACGTGCGGACTGTTGGGCACTCTGTTGTATATGTTCTGTCGATGGGTAAAGCTTAATAAGGGTTTTTAACTCTTGTCTGCGGGGACGCCCTACCGTTATGGATAAATAAGAGCACGAGTACTGTCAACGAACGATGTTGTTGTTCTCCGGATGTTCGGACACGAACCGGCGATAAGGTTATGTTAGGACCAACCCTGATCCTATGGGCTGCAAGTCCTGCCGGGTCTTTACAAGCTGTTAGAATTTCGTTCAAAATGTTTCTAGTTCATGTTACAGTTTTCTGCCCAGTTTCAACAAAACTTAGTACAAATACATGAAGTCACATATTTTGTAATATTAATCTTCAATTTTGATTTTCCATTGTCCGTAATACATACATAAGACTTTAAATGCATTTTATGAATATCTCATTCGAGGCCGTTTCAATAGCTGACGACTGGAATTCGCACGTCAGCGCGTGCAGGCATTCGGACACACATATGGTGATGACATCAGACATGCTCCCTCCAATCTGGTGAGCGTTATAACAGACAACAGCAAACTGCACGTCACCACATAGGAGCGAAGTGATAGTGGTGGTAAGGGTCACGATGATAGAATCCCTGAAACAAGCTGAATACAAAAAGAATACCTCTCTCATATTTTTAACTTTGCCGCGTTTGCAAGTATACTCACTTAGGTCGGCTTGTACAGAGTACACTTTTCGAGACGATATCGGAGAATTTCTATATTGTGAATTTCATATGACTTCAATTTATAAGGTCGCATTCTCTTGACAAATTGAGTTGGAAAATCGAGTTTTTTCTGAACTTTTTGACATTGTGTAGTTATACTGAGGCTCTGGGTTTGATACTGAAGCTTTATTTCTTAGATCGAAAGTTCCGTGAAACTGAAAATAACAAGAAAGGTGCGTTAACAATGTAGTTTACACAAAACAAAAACTGGGCACCAAATCACGGTTTTAACATTACGCCATGCACGTTTTAAATTTATACCGTTTTACTCAAAATAAAGCTTCTCGATGAAAGTTACACAGTTATCCAGTTGAAATACAACTTGTCATCAGGTTAGCAATAACAGTTATGACAAACAAAAATCATACTAGCCACCATGGCTCGGTGAACTTAGACAGGATCTGCGTTATGTTTTCGCAAAAATGGCTGCACACAGGCAAACGAATCAATATACAAACAGGGGGAACAACTCTCGTAATACGATGGGGAACTACTCTTGTAAACCTAATCTCTAGCCTTATACAGGCCCCTACAATAGTGTTGACAAGGGTCACGATGGTAGAATTCCTGCAACATGTGTAAAACAAAGAAATAACCTCTCTCATCTTTTTAACTTTGCCTAGTTTGCTGGTATACTCACTTAGACCGGCTTGTACAGAGCACGCTTAAAGAAACTATATCGGAGAATTTCTATATTGTGACTTTCATATGCCCTGAATTTATAAGGTTGCATGCTGTACGCTAAAGCATAAGTCAAAAAAGACAAACTGAGTTGGAAAATCGTATTTTTCTGATCTCTTTTGGCAATATGCTTAAATTCATGAATATTGAACTTTAGGGGTTCTCCGAACTGTT
Source organism: Acanthopleura granulata (assembly GCA_016165875.1). Lineage (NCBI taxonomy): Eukaryota > Metazoa > Mollusca > Polyplacophora > Chitonida > Chitonidae > Acanthopleura > Acanthopleura granulata. Next base: position 3,943,767 of record JABBOT010000015.1, on the reverse strand, counting down.
GCTTAAGAACAGGCACATGACGTCAACATTGTTGCAAAAGGTCAATCGGATGGTTCACGTTATCGGATAACATTCTTTGACGTCATGACGTCACAGCTGCTGTCGCCGAGAATGGTATGAAATGTAAGTCGTCATAAGGCTTCGTAGTGCCCTGCCTTTCTAGGTATGGAACAATTAACGTCCGAGACTAAATGTACTGTACCATCAGCTCTTCTGGTTAAAGCTAACGCACTTTAGATCATATACACAGAGAGAGACAGAGGCTTGGTCTATCTATTCGCGATGTCAGGAGATTCACACCAAGTCCGGCAAGCAACTCCTGGTATAATCGGTTCAAGTGCAAGATGAACTTCAAAATGTCTACATGGGCCAAAAACGACTCTTAATGTCCTGACATTTGTGTTAGATTCCTTGTATGAATGTATTTGAAGTTTGTCGTACACGACATTTACACAAAAAACAGGTTATAAAAAAAACCCAAATAATAAGCAAAATTCATGTTAACCTTAAGATGTCGTTATTAATTAAGTTATCCAGCCTCATTCTGCGTAGGATGAGGGTGACTTAACTAAAGTCCAAATATTGAGATTTCAGCATGGATTTCTTCGGAGTTACTTTGCTTATTTATTATGTTAAGCTGTTCGGTGGATCAACTAGACAGCCCTCCCAATGACCTGTGCTATCTAAACTATAAGTGAAATGGCTTTAGATAAGAAAGGATTTTCTGTCAGCTTTTGAGCATTTATCGGGTTGGGAAGTTTACCAGCAGCATTAAGAACTGAGGCATCAAACAACTGACATACACACTTAACGACAGAATGTACACTAAATAGGCGCACGATATGCATACTAATTCTATTCATCTGCCTAGAACTTTCCTTACGTCTTTCTTTCATGATTAAAAACCATGGACTGCTATTCTATACATGAATCCGTCCATTTTTTACTTTATTTAATTTCTTAGTTCTTAAGTGGTTTTTGCTAAATGTTGTTTTGTAAAGTGGTCATTTTGATTGTGAGCTGGTATACAGATGTCTGCTTCTACAAAGTCCAAAAACTTATCCTTGTAAACTGTTAGAAATGTCAAAAATCAAGTTTAAATAAATAATTAATTCACATTTACTTCACATTCACATTTACTGACTTGTAAATGGTGACATGATAATTTTGCAAATACAACAAAGTTCGAACTATGTGGCCTTGTGGGGTGTAGAATACTGTGTCAAGACACGTATTGTTTAGTATTGAATGATACTGAGTATCGCCTTTCCTGAAATAGCTTATTTGTGTTCGGTGTGTCTATGAAAAAAAATATGACATTTTCTATCAGCTGTTTACTTAGTCAACTAAAATAATAAAGACCTCGATGTATGAACTCACCTCCCTGTTGGTGAACTTGGAGATTTGTTGAAAAGCATATACATTCATGCGGCAAGAGGGCTTTATGCACTGAGCACCAGTGTATACAGGGCTGTATAAACAGATAACGCATCGATACATACGTGACATATCCTGTTCGTGTAGATCGTAAGTCACAATACGTAAATCCGAGTTTTGTTCATGAATCGGTGTCTAGGTGCGCCACCGTAGGTCATCATTGGGAAAGAAAAAGCCTCTGCCACACTAGAGAAAGAGCACACGGTAGGAGAAAGGAAGGTAAAAAAGAAAACTCCTTTCAGATCCCAGTGAAATTACAGTTTTAAGATACATAGCCCGTGTCAGTAAGTGGCCATGAAAATTCGATGGCAAAGTTGCAGTTTCATGCTCTTCCTTGTCTTCGTCATTGGTGCACAAGTCTTGCTGGCAGCTGTCTTTCCTCTGGAGGCTGAAAGTTTCGTGTTCAACTCGGCCGATACACGGACCAGAGCACAGGCATCCGGAGGGCAAACTGTTCACTTGGCCTCAGGAAAGGAAGTCACCCTGACGTTCTGTTTACGTCGTACAAGTTACGTGTACATTTCCAATGTGGCTTATTCCAACGATGGTCCGTCGGACAAGGTGGTAATACGGCTTGACCAAACAGACATTGGAAGTTTTTCTAGCAAACATCAGTCGCAGTCCGGGGCCTACTGGGCAGTGATGATGTCAACTGGAAGCATTGGGAAGACCTTTTCGCTGCCAAGTGGGAAGCATTCGCTAGTGTTGAAAGTAGAATCTGCGGATGAATATGGGATAGAAATTGACAAATTAGATCTGTTCGTGTCGGACTCAGGTTTGACAGAATGGAAGGTGAAATGCCTTCTACCTTGTGTCAACGACTCACTAACGAACCTTTCTTCAGGAAGGGACGACGTTCTTCCAGCCCAACTTGAGCAGAGAAGTCGACTGACATTGTGCGCTGAAGAGGACAACGTCAAGGTACCAGTTTATCATGACAACGCCAAACGATATCGACTGACTGCATCGCTACCTAGATACCAAAACCTGACCAACCTGAACAGACGGGAACCAGATTTCACGAGCTGTGACGTCTTATCTTTAGATTTGTGGCAAATAGGAAAAGAAGATGGCCTTTCGACTGAGTTCCGAAACTACTCCTCCCTTGATGAAGGTCTTGTCTTTGAAGTAACTGGCGCCGATGGGGATTTTCCGGGGGTGATAAACTTTGGTTCAGGCGAGAATATCATTCTGGATCTAAGTTTCCGAGTGGAAGGTCCGTCAGTTGGATCCGCAGGATCAGAAATCGGATCGATTGTTACGATAAACCTCAATGACATCTCTCCAGGGCAGGACATTGATGTAGGACTGCAATTCCGAGGGAGAACAGAGGAATACTCAACAACTGGGTACAAGAGTTTTTCTTCACAAAACACGCTAAATACTTGGGAAATACCAGATTTTACTTGGTCGGACTCTTCCAAAAACTACCTTCGTTTGGTGTTGAAAAATCCACATTACATACAATTTCCTGCGATTAAATTCGATTTCATCCGACTGAACAAGAGACGTGAACGTGGAGATACGGTTTCCACAATATACTCCAGTACGGACGTCATAATAGAGGGTGTGGAGGTGGACTTCTGGTGGTTGGCTCCTAACACTATGGAACTGAGGCGGACAGACACAGGTGAAACATGGTCTAGGGTAGACTACTTTCGAGTGTACGTTCGTGTGCCCTATTCCACGCTATTTGCACAGATATTTGTCATGTATCATGACGGAAATGTGCGACTGCTGCCGTTACCGCCGAAAGGCTTGGATTGGATTCCCTTCGGTTCTTCCGTAATAATCGGCCAGACAGATGCTTCTGCCATCAGACCAAAGGCCGTCATTACACATGTTGATGTAGATCCAGGAACATTAGAGATGACGCTGACATACGACGACGGCGGCATCACCCGGCTTATATTAAGTAACGAGATTCACAGAACAATTGTGCAAATTGAACAAGCTATTTATGTTCGAGACACAAATGCGTACCCGTTCATGACGCTGCGTTCCATGTGGGTTGACGACGGAAACAATGACGTGGAGGAAGTCACTTCAGCAGGAAGCTCCATCGTGTCGCGCCATATTTTGGGCAACTGGGAACCTTTCTACTCGCCATCAGTTTTGTTTCACCGAAAGTGTGCTTCCCGCCATAACACTCTTAGTCCGGATATACGGTTGGACATGCTTGCCTGAAGGGTTGAAAAGGAGGCAGTATAATGGTGTGCCAAGTGATCATGTCTTTGTTTTAGTGTTCTAATACACTTTTAAAAGTGTGCAGTGAAGGACTGGCTAGAGTTTGCGCACATCCGCACAACTGCATTGCACTGTAAATGGTATAGTTTTACAGGTAAAAGCGCTGGCAATTTTGTAACCTGTAATTTTTGCTCTATATTTACTCGTTGTTGTAAAGACACATTTAACTGTATATTTAGGTCATATTCACCTGTTTAGTAATACCTCTTTTACATGAAGGATTACATTGGTTACATGACTTGTGGGCAAAACGTTTGTAAATTTCCAGGTGTGATGAACATTTGCACCATATCTTGCAATCCTACCGGAATAGAGCGTAAACTAACATCAAATGTTGTAGCATTATTTTTACACTTGAATTCACTGTTCGAGTTTACATCACTTTATGCTGTAAACTTGCATTCCTTCTTTGCAGTGTTCAAAATATGAAAGACTACTGTATAGAGAGTAAGTCCAGCGCAGCGACGACAGTGTGATATTTGTTAAACGGTCACACATTACCGATGGAATCCGTAGGATTTCTTCTTCAATCTTCTCAGTTCAGGGTTTTATTCTAACTGTTCTTGTAAGAGGTAACAACTTTCTCCCCCTGACTTCTTGGCTTATGCTGAATTAGGTCAAACTGGAACCTGAAGATTTCAAAGGGATTTGGTTATTGCGTATAGTGTAATTGCAAAATCATACGGTACACAATGGCCTCAGCAGCGGTGGGGGTTGTTTAAAATCCTAGCAAGCCTTCTCAAGGTATTGTGAAAGCATTACATGTTTTGTGTTGATTTTAGCAATAAGAAAATAGCTAGCTCAATACCTACACCATTACAGACATAATTTCGTTCAAAATGACCATACCAACCATACAAAAACTCAAAATTTGATATGTAAGTCTTTATGGTAAAGCTATGGACTAAGTTTTAATTCACTGTACTACAATGTTTTGAAAAAAGCCTACAAAAGAGTCCACTTCCAGATCTGGACAAAGGCAGACATAGTTTTGTCTAGACTGAATACAGGGGTCCGATACTCGAGCTTATCTGTAATTACACCACTTCGGGTTCGGAATATGGCTGTTCTAACAGTGGCTATTAAAATCTCTACTTTCTATCAGCAGTCTACAAGGAACTCATCTTATTGTTGCCATTAAATTTACGCTCAGGTAACCAAGTTTTGAAAGTAAGCCAGGTAACCTGTCCAAGTCCAAAAAGGCGAAAAAAACGGACACATTATTGTCGGAAAATGTCAAAGCGGCCTAAACACGATCTTGATCTGCAAGTCACCATGGTAAAGTAAACTTTCAACTGCACTGAAGTGAGGTGTAGGTCTAAGATCTGTCGGCAACCATGATTTACAGACGAACTTCCATGAATTGACACATACGTGTGCTATGAGATAATGTAGTGTAAGCTAAACTGATTGTACATGTAAGTGCAGGCTTGGTTTCTTCTTTCTTTTCTTTTCTTCTCGTTTTTGTTTTTGTTACCTACCATTTCATTAATGCTAGCACAAGACAACACTTCCTCTTTCTGCTGGTGGTGGCGGTAGTAGTAATATTTTCCGTTCCCCGAGGAACCGATTTTCGACACGATTGCATGAACATTTTAATATTATATAATCAATATTGGAATATTGAGCCAAAAAAATTATCTCAGGCATGTATATTGTTCTTACATGTCCTTGCCATTACTGCCACGGTGGGGCAAAATTCAAAACAAATACCAAAACACCAGGTGGTCCGGTGGGTCTCCAACAAGGGGACTCAAAACGAAAGTAATGAATCCTTCATATGTATACTATAGAGAAAGGGAGTGCAGTCCATAGCAGATACCGGTACCCTATGGAGTAAGAAGTAAATTCTCAATAAAAGTCAACCTTTACCAGAGAAAAAATCCTGAAATCAGCAAATTCGAAAGACTTCCACACCTATGTCCTAATGTCAAACACACTTTATTGTGTCAAACTCCATTTAAATAACAAATGATACAGTCATTGTGGCGACCTTTCAGCCACCCCTTAAGCTACCCAGATTGTTTGTAATAGGATAAATGGAGAGAGAGCCCTGTGGGTAGAAAAATCATACATTAGCCGAGTTGTGTTTTGTTTATATCAATTTTCGCAATAGTATGATTCAAGCGTCAACAATAATGTATATCGGTATGATCAGTCTAGGGTGGTTTTAACTGCCATAGTTCTTCTGTTATTTCTTGAAACTTTCATGTTTCCAAATTCTATACAATTATGACATAGCCCTTGCTTCATTTCAAATATATGTGTCCAACGTCTTACAATAATAACTTGGAACACATCAGACACCGTGAGGGCAATAAATTGTCACAGACTTGCCTGTACGTCATATGATGTCTTTCGTTTGCAAGCCATCTGATTGTACAGTGCATGGTGCATAATGGGTTAACGTGTATCTGACCGATCTGGCTGTTTAGGGACTGCACTCCCCTCCTATCCGTTATCTGTATACATATGAAGAAAAACATTATTTTTTTTTTTCAAGCAAACGTGGTTTCCGCTGTGTCTGATGGGTCACACAAACTATGCTGGAACTTCAAAAGCCACCCAGAGCTGCTTCTATGCCAGGAATGTCGCAGTGCGGCCAATTTACCTTTGGCGATAAAACAAATCATACAGTGTTTTCAGAACAATAACTACAGATGCACCGCACTTCAATACAGTAAAGTGATTCATATAAATAAATATATACATTATATTAATATATAAATATAAAGTCTCGAAAAGTACAGTATTTGTTAACTTTTAAGCACGACGCGCCTAACAGCGAGTGGTATTTGCGTAACTGAAAACAAACAACGAAAACGGACATATGTATACTTTACGCACATAGAGTGGAATGCCTCTAACGCCATGCAGGTATAACAATCACATACCTTTACAGATACAACACACAAGATTTAAATGACAACTGCCGTCGTGGTCAACATATTTTACACTACGTTATACAAACCAAAGCTGGAATAGGTTATAAAATAGTTACTTGTTCTATACTACACGTGTTCGGTTAAGGCTATTTGTATAAGAATGTAAAACACGCTGCTATAACAGCTTACGCCATTTGTATTTCTCCCAGTTCACAGTGGAAGAAGCTTTTTACCCCAGGAGAGTGGTATTTTTTGCGCTGAGGTATTTTCCAGTCTTGCAATGGCGACTCCGGGAGCAGAAAATTATCAGTCTGATTACGGACAATACCTGGACGAGAGGACATTGTGGATAGACAGACAAAAGACTGCTACAACGAGGTTTGTGGCCATCAAAGATCGAAAAGACAACTCCTGTCTTACACAAGAACAACTCCAGGTAGGGTTCCAAAATAGTGAGATTTAAAAAAAAACAAGAAACAATCTAACCTTTTTATCACAGGATAGCGGTAAGGGAACTGATATGTTACATTCAATGCAAAACTGAGATGTATTTTTAAGGTCTCCCGTTGTCTGATATCTGTAGATTTGTATTCCATCGAATATCTTCATTTGTATTAAGGTAAAAAAACAGCTCATGACTGAGGCGCTGTTCATTAAAAAGAAAACAAAATTTTCTCTTGAATGCAAACAAATTGTTTGAATTTATATGAATTCGTTGTTGAATTATCTTCGTTTGAATTGCGGGCTATGTTGCTGCCGACTGGGGATCTGGAGACGCCCATGCTTTTAAACACATAATAGATTGACCAGTCAGAGAGCTAGGAGTTATCGGCTATCTAAAAGCTGACTCTCCGTGTAACATGTAATAACATAGGGACCGAACAATATTTTAATGAAATATATTTTAATTACAACAGGTACATGTGTGAAGAACACTGCATTGTGTTATGGCGGGAAGTTTCTTGGTCATTTCATGTTATAAATTTAAATATATCCTTAAGTTTCAACGAAGACCCAAGCAGCTTATTAGAGTGTCAGGTGACAAGAATGTTACGTCACAGCTCAGGCTCTATGGCTGCGTTTCATGTTATCCGACGGTGCACGGTCAAATGTCAATTTCCATTGCCGTAGTAGCTGTTAGAAAAAATACTTCACCGAACATACACTGTCTTTCACTTTAAGCGCAAATGTAGCTCAACGACATAAGACTGAAAAGAGTTCTCGTTAAATAGCAAACGCACACTGTGAGTTTGGAAAACGTCTTAGTTGAGACCTCTGAATGGCTAAACACATGTAAACGGTTGTGGAGAGGGTGCCCTCGAGGGATATCAAAGACTTCTTTCGTATCATAGCTTTTGGTGATTATGTGGAAAATTCTTTACAGATGAACATATCCTAGTCCAAGTCATTGTTTTATAAGATAATAATCTAGACGATTTTTGACTCGGCACTCCCATTTTGGTCGACGGTTGCTTTACGAGTGTCGGTTTCGACGCCTAGATTCCTAAGTAATTATCGTGGTTACTCTATAGCTTTATTCTCCGTATGCCACAATCTATATACTTTGTTTTCAGTAAACACTTATTTCTAACTTGTGAAGTTTTGAGAGCATTCAATTCCTAGAAATCATAAAACAGTCAGACTTTCAACTCTTTTTTTTGTGTCAGTGAAAACTTTTTTCTCCAGAACTATCAATTTGTTTTTCCCTTTTCTGGCAGAAATTGGAAAAAGCGAAGTACATGAAGGACTGGCGAGGAGTGCCGATGTCTAAGGACGCTTTGGACTGCGACATCTACGAGACCATGTTGTGGGAGGTCAAACCGAGAACGGTGATCGAGCTTGGAACCATGATGGGGGGATCTATCCTCTGGTTGGCTGATCATGTCCACATGTTTGGGCTGGCCTGTCACGTGATCGGATTCGACCGGGATTTCTCGAGGCTTCACGAAAAAGCCCGACTTCGTGAAGGTGTGACTTACCTTCAAGGAGACTCCAACGAGATTGAGAAAACCTTCACTCCTCAGATGTTACAGGTATGGGTGAAACGGCCTATTTCAAGATACATATTTCAAATGAACACGTACGCTCAGTTCTAGTTAAACGCTAAAAAGCATTGTAGAATACAAGCGAAATTCTCTCGGGTGTGACGTGAATAAAAACAATCCAATAAATAAAGTAGACATCGAAACAGCCATCCGTGTTGTCATCCGTCGACTTAAATGGACGTTCCATTTCAACAATCGCAAGATCAATTTTGTAACTCAGCGAGCAACACAAGCTGCCAAAGAAATAAGAACTATTTCTTTATTTATTACATTGGTGTTTTACACCGTACTCAAGACGATTTCACTTATATGACGGCGGCAAGTATTATGATGGGAGGAAGCCAAGCATAGCCTCGAGGAAACCCACCACCATACGAAGGTTACTGGCAGACCTTCCCACGTACGGCCGGAGTGGAAGTCAGCAAGAGCTTGACTTGCAAAGAACTAAGAAAGCATACATAATAAAAACTTAGGAAACATTCTTGGGAAGAGAAGCAGTGAACAGTTTTCGGTGATGACAAAAAGATGTAAGAAATGTTCTAGACGAATCAGTGGGAGGCGGATGGAATAAAAAAATGGTTGCAAATTGCAGAGAAACACAGTTTTTTGCCTTGACGCTCCAATGTTTGTTTACTGCCTAATTGCTTTCTGAGCATACATCCACCTAGAAACATCAGGCGATCCAGGAAACAATAAAAAGAGAACTTGGCTTTGGACCTTTCGTTAAAGACGGGGAGGAGTTTTACGAGTTTCCCATTAAACCAGTATCCAAATGGCCCATAGACTGCTAGTTTAACTCTCGTTAAAAACATTGCCAGTGCAAACCCGTCACAGCTAAATGTACTATTTCCGCTCCAGACAAAGGGACACTGCTCTTCATTTGTGAACATTCTAAAAATAGACCCAATCCTACTTCCATCATCGAGATGTCAGCTCTAAGATACATATGAGGCGTTTTGTTTTGCCGGACTCCTTTCAGAGGTCAAGCCGGTAAGGTCACGTGATCACGGGCAAGCCTCATGTGGTTTAGATTCATGTAAGGATTGGATATGTTGTAGTTGTCATACTTCTTGGCACCGTTGTGTTGGGACTTCTTCCTGTCAATCACATCCTACACCTGATACACACACAGCCACACAGATAGGCAGACAGACAGACAAACAGACAAATAAGCAACCGCGAAAATATAACCTCAAAGGTGGAGGTGATAAATAAACCAAAAGTTATGGTTATCCCAGTTGTGTAATATTATTTAATATTTGTTTCATTCGACCAATCGGATCGCATTTTGTAATCCATCTCGCTTTACTTCTCCTTAAGATATAAAAAAACTACTGCATAGAGAGAGAAATCCAAACTGAGTTTTACGAGTTTCCCATTAAAAAAGTATCCAAATGGCCTATAGACTGCTAGTTTTTAAATTCTCGTTAGAAAACATTACCAATGAAAACCCGTCACAGCTGAATGTACTATTTCCGCTCCAGACAAAGGGACACTGCTCTTCATTTCTGAACATGCTAAAAATAGACCCAATCCTCCTTCCATCATCGAGATGTCAGCTCTAAGATACATATGAGGCGTTTTGTTCTGCCGGACTCCTTCCAGAGGTCAAGCCGGTAAGGTCACTCGATCACGGGCAAGCATGTGGTTTCATGATTCATGTAAGGATTGGATATGTTGTAGTTGTCAAACTATTTGGCGCCGCCGTGTTGGGATTTCTTCGTGTCAATCACATCCTACATCTGATACACACACAGCCACACAGACAGACAGTCAAATAAGCGCCCGCGAAAATGTAACCTCAGAGGCGGAGGTCATAAATAAACCCAAAGTTATGGTTGTCCCAGGTGTGTCATGTTATTTAATATTTGTTTCACTCGACCAATCGGATCGCGCTGTGTAATCCATCTCGCTCTACTTCTCCTTAACATATAAAAAACTACAGTATAGAGAGTGAGATCACAGCTGCGAAGACAGTGTGATAGTTGGCAAATGGCCACAGGTTACCAATTAAATCCGGCCCCTTGTTAATTTACCTCAGCTAGGGGTTTTATTCTAACTGTCCATGTGATTGTTCAACAAGTAACAACTTACAATCCCCCTAATACCATGGCGTAAGCAGGTGTGCTTGAAAAACATTGCAGTGATGTTACCTGTAACACACTAGACGCCACTGCTCTACATGTACTCAGAATGCCGTGTTGTCATCACATTTATCACATGTACACAGTAACATGAAAACATTGTAGAGACCTGGCTCTTCACATGACGCTCTTCACGATCTGCCCCAGCCATAAAGCTGACTGATTTAACAGAAATAATATTGAGAATCTGTAAAACCTGAAATTAAAAAAAATATTTATTTATTTATCGTTTATTTAAATTGGTGTTTTACGCCGTGCTCAAAAATATTTCACTTATACGACGGCGGCCAGCATTATGGTTGCAGGAAACCTGGAAGAGCCCGAGGTAAAGCCACGACCATCCGCAGGTTGATGACAGACCTTTCCATGTAGGCTGTGAAATATATATTCTAATTCTCCAGATGGTACATCTTATCTGTACATGTACCTGTACGAAGAACAAAAATGGTTTAATGTCACGTCGACTTTATGACAAGAAGGATAGTTTCAATTATCATATTTTGAACTATTCATAATTGGATAGCAATATACCGAATTGTCCTGCAAAAGGCGTATACATATCTCGACTTGTAACATTTGTTAGATCGTCTATGTTGTGTGATGATTTCAATCAACGTCAATAGTTATTACTGCAAAAACTATTGGGTCATCGATATTCCATCAAACGCCTTCACTCTAAGATTCTTAAATTTTTTACAATGAGCACGCGCCTCTTGTTGGTAAATGTGGACGGAGTGTTCAGAATCTCTGGGACTCTATATAATTGTGTCTTATTCCACTTAACCCGTGGCTAAGGGCCGTATGTTCCTCGCGTTCAGTGTGATCGCCAATTTGGATAAATGAACAGTTGCAATCAAAGCGCAACTGAGACACATATTTGATTATCGATACCATATATACTAAAAGTGTACACTATTTGGATACTGATTTTATTCATCCGCCTAGCACATTCATTACGTCTTTTCGTCATCCTTCAAAACTGTTGGTTCTTAGGTGATTTGTGTTATTTATTCTTTTTGGCAAACTGGTCTTGCGATTATTGACCCCGAACGCCCACTTTGGTTGACGGCTGGTATACGAATATCGACGCTTTGGTTTAAATCCGTAAGTTGCTCTCTTTCAGGGACTCCCCCACCCTTGGCTCATAATAGAGGACGCCCATGCCAACGTCAAGCACGTCCTGGAACACTTCAATCGTTACATGATTTCCGGTGACTACTTCGCGGTGGAGGATGGACATCCGGCAATTTGTGTAAATCCTATAAATACAATCCGGGCCGAAGACGAGGAAATTTGGGGACTCGACAAAATGAATACCATACGGTCGTTCCTGGAGGAGAACACTCCTAGCCTGATGGTAGACACCTATTACACAGACAGATTCGGGTAGATATCCATATAAGACATCGTAGAACCCATGAGGTTTTTAAGAAGTTTATATTCTCTCCACTTTCCCCGGATCAGAAAATTCCACTCAGTTTCAAATTAGTCTAGTTCTAATTTGATTTCCATTGCATCTTGGGAAAAAGAATTACATAGTATAACAAGAAAAAATTCATAAAAGCTGTGACATCCCGCAAAAAGTCGATGTCGTCGTGGGAATTCAGGGAATGCCGATAGATAGAACGACACAGTCGACTTTAGTCTAAAATGGAAATCCAAATTTAACTCTATACGAGAATTCTCTGCTGCGAAAGAAACAATATCCATTCAAGTATGAGCATCCATGCAACTTCAGATATTTTCTGATGTAAAGAAGATTAAATTCGTTTTCAAACATACTCCGGTCTGTCACAGCGAGACTTGCAGTAAAGCCCCGCAGTAATACGGGAACATGTCGAATTACTATGTAGCCGGCAAATATCCATTGCACAAAGGCTTCATAACGTTATGGGGATACTATTTGCTTGTTGTATTTCACAGGTGATCCTTCGCTGCCATATTCCACTAAGTCGGATTCTAGCTAGCTCTTGTCGTCTGGTTGCAGATTTAAGTCAGGCAGTATGCTATGTGCTTAGCGGAGGGCCGTGACTTCCATCACACGCACAACTGCACCGCCAAAGTAAATGGTGTAGTTTTACAGTGAAAAGCTGTGCCAATTTTGTAACCAGTAATTTTTGCTCTATACTCACACGTTGCTGACAAAAGACAAAGTTGACTATATATTTACCCCATATTCACCTGTTTAGTGATACCTCTTTTACGTGAAGAATTACAGTGCTTATTGGACTTACGGGTTATACGTTTGTAAATTTACAGGTGTCATGAACGTTTGCACCATATTTTATAATCCTACAGGAATAGAAGTCTGAACTAACATCAAAAATTGCAGCATTTTACACTTGAATTCACGGTTCCAGTTTACGTCAATTATGCTGTAAAATTGCATTCCTTCTTTGCAGTGTAAATACGATATTAAATATGAAAAAATATAAAAGACTACTGTATAGAGAGTAAGTCCAACACGGCGACGACAGTGTGATATTTGATAAACGGTCACATATTATCGATGAAATTTGGCCCTTTGTCAGTTTAGGGTTTTATTCTAACTGTTCTTGAAAGAAATAACAGCTTACACCCGTACCACCATGGCTTAAGCAGAATTAAGTCAAACTAGAATCAGGGGATTTAAAAGGGATCTGGTTATTGCGTATAGTAAAATTGCAAAAGCATATGGTACACAATGCCTCAAGAGCGGTGGGGGATGTTCAAAATTCTACTGAGCATTCTCAAAGCATTGTGAAAGCAGTACATGTTTCGTGTTGATTTGAGCAATAAGAAAATAGCTGACTGAATGCCTACACCATTACAGACATAATTAAGTTGAAAATGGCCACACCAATTATACCAAAACTCAAAACTAGACCTGTAAGTCATTATGGTAAGCTATTCGAAAAAATGTTGTTAAGTCCAGACCTGGACATAGATAGACATAATTTTGTCCAGATTAAATACAGGGATCCAAACTCGAGCGTATCTGTAATTACCTCAGCGTCTAGTCGGGCTCGGAATAGCAGTGGCTAATAAAATCTCTGCTAGCCGATCTGGCTGTTTAAGCACTGCTCTCCCATCCTATCTGTATACATATGAAGAAAATCATTTTTTCCTTTTTTCGAGCAACCGTGGTGTCGGCTGTGTTTCATGGGTAGCACAAACTAAGTTGGAAGCTCAAAAGCCGCCCAGAAACTGGGCGGAAATCTGCGATTTGCATACCAATATATCTCGGCTTTTGTTAATGTGTCAACACTCGGTAGATTTGGGTTGACCTCCAGCACAATGACAGCCCTTCTCCCAAACTACGTAATGAATGGTATTCTTAGATCATTAAGACCACAACAGACAAGGTGAAAAGAATACGACGAGTGTGTGTACTGCATGAAAAAGCTTTACTTATTACTCCAAGCAGAGTAAACCTGAAGAGCTGAACCTAATTTCGGTAAATGGGAGTGGTGCAGTGGGTTGTGTCCTGGGGTGTTTGACTTATGGAAAAGGGAAAAATATCTTCAGAGTCTTACCGATTTTAGCGAGTGGATGGGGATACCGGCAAAAAACATTCTTTTTAATGTTGGCCTGCAAATGCCGACATATTGTATCATGGAGCAAAAGAGTGCCAGCAGACAGGACATAAATGTTATTGTCGAAAAGTTGTTTGAGCCGTATAACATCACTTAATTACGTTGTGCTACACAATGACAATACTCTTACGGGGCATATATGCTCAAACAGAAGGAAACATTTTCAGAAAAATGCTAAAACAGGCCGCCGAAGTACACCCTAAAACTGGTAAATGGCTGACAATTTTCACCACCTCCGAAATGTCCTCATCCTGAAAACGTTAGCTGTGATATGAGGTGCAATATACCAGACGTCACTGGTTTAGAGTTACACAAAATGCTGTGTTGTCATCACATTTATCACAGCTACACAATAACAAGAAAACATTGCAAGTGGACCAAAACACCGAACATGGTATGAATGGAAATTGCAAATTCTTACATTACTGAAAATAAAAGATATTCATGATGCTTTTTTTTGCCCTTTTTTCAGGTTCAACAGTACATTCAATATGAACGGTTTCATACGTAAAATGTAACCACCAACGAAGCCGCCGGAGAAAACGCTCTTAAGTGGAATTCCTTCCATGTGATGTTTGTATTAAATCAATCATATAACATGACTTACTACGGAACTAATGATATGTATCTGTGAAATAGAAAATGTCTGTGACTATTCATGTGTGCCGATTTTTTTTGAATTGTTTCAGTGTTTATCTCGAAGGTGTGATTTGCTTTTCACAGCAATGAAGACAATTAACCTGCAGTCTGACGAAATAAAAACCCGTTTTCTACATTACGTGTCATCTGTCTATCATTTCTAGTTCTATACTTAATTGATTTTCTGCGTGTGTGTATTTTATCTATGCGATGGCTGTAATGATATACTGGGTGTCGGAAACCTGGCAAATCTATGCATGGTACGGGTTCAAATCCGGCTTTGGTCAGGGTATTTCAGATTTCCACACTTGCGCTGTTCTTAGGCCCTTGGTTACAAAAGGCCGCCGATGACTCTCATGCGGCCGCTTGCCGCATGGAGGTGTGTGGTTTTGCATGCCCCTTTGTCCCTAACCATAAAATCAATATACTATAAAAAAAAAAACTTTGACGAAGGCGTTGAACAGCAGTCAAATAAAATGAACAAAACACTGATTGACGATCCACCCGTAGCGATATGTGCGCGTAACTACCAAGCATAGCAACTAGTGCCTCTGTGAGCATTTGCATCACCATAGCACGTGCTCGTGCGTGCTCGTGTGCCCTCGTAATCTCTACTGTTTGTCAATTGTGACGTCGAAATGGTTGTAGTTACCAGCACAGACTATGGAACCACCTCTTCGCAACCAGTGTATAATATATGCATAAATTACCAATGATCTTTATATCCCCTAAAGGCATACCATATATAGCGATCAGTTTTCAGCTGCCCTTGTCCTGGTCATGTCAGTGCTATATCTACTACAGTCTATGGGTTTTCATAAAACATGACAGGTGCGCTAGGACAGCATGTAGAAATAACTGATCTAAAAGACAACAGAACGGAGATTAATACCAGGGCGGCCACGACAGTGTGATATAGTTGACAAAATAATTACACCTAGTATAACCGTTGAAATTCGCCCTCGTGTCAGTTTACATCATTTTATTCTAACCTATCATGTAAATATTTACAAAGTAAAACAACGTAGACACCCCCTACAGCACCATGGGGAAGTGGAATTGGGCCCAAAAAATGCAGTGATGTGAATGAGAATTTATTGGACGCCACTGATCTAGAATAACTCAAGATTTGTAATCTCATCATATTTAATATCCAATAACATTACAGCAATGGAAGGAGACCAGGCTTCGGGGATATTTAGTCCACCAATAGAATCCCGATCCAAGCAATAATACAGTACCATGACCTGAGTGGAATTAGGTCAAACAAATGCAGTGATGTGATTAGTAATTACCAGACGCTCATTGGTGTAGAATAATTCAAGATTTGTCATCTCATCATATTTAATACTCATTAACATCAAAACATTCGAAAGGGACCGGGCTTCAGGCAATAGAATCTCGGTCCACGCAATAATACAACATGAAAGTATGGCAAAAAGAGTAAATCCAGATCAGCGACGATAATGTAATTGTTGGCAAACGGTCACAGTTAGCTGACGTGTTTTTGGATCTGTTTCGTGATTCATTGTCCAATTTATCGCTGCTTGAATTTAGATAGAATTTTAGCTTAAATTTTTCTTTATTTATTTCCTTATTTATTTCTTTGGTGTTGTACGCCGTGGTCTTGCTATTGACAGTCGGTTGGTACACGAATATCGGTTTCTACTCCTATTTTACAGACTGTTTTACTTATACGACTGCATTATGGTGGGAGGAAACCGGGCAGAGCACGGAGGGAAGGCCACGACCATCCACAATTTAATGGCGGACCTCCCTACGTACGGCCAGAGAGGAAGCCATCATCAGTTGGACTTCAACTCACAGAGATAGCATTGTTGTGTGGCGCCTGGATCATTACGCCGCGTTGGCGCACTAACCCCCTCGGGCTTAAATATGGATATTATTAAGCTAGTATAGACTTCGACAGCAGATCATGGCAGTCCCTACTTGGTGGGTGCTGAATGTTGTGCAGTGAGTAGTGGTCTCAACTTCCAACCACGAAGACAACTAGGTGCAGGTTCAACTCCTGTCATGAACACGGCTTTTGTTATCCCCATCAGTATTCTTAGATGACTAGGTAACAATAAACGTTGTTGATCTCTTGTCTACAACGTCACAAGTTATTAATTTAAATACTTGTGTGTCACGGACATTCCATCAAACGCCTTCTCCGTCAGTTTCTAAAATTATGCCGCAAATAATCACACTCTTGATGACAAATATAAACATCTATATCATAACTGTACCTAATTACTGTATCATAGCGGTACCTAATAAAACTCTCCAGGGTGACCGTGTTTGTGCGGACATACATTCGTAACTGATCTCTGGTTTACACCGAGTCGCAAATTATTGGTTTATAAAATAGTGCGTCAAGGACATACCACCAAACGCCTTCTCTAAGTTTCTAAAATTTTGCAACAAATTATGACACTCTTGATATGACAAATATGGACATATGTACCATAACCGTGTCTAATTCCGCTTATTGCCTGTAGGGACTGTGTTAGAATTCAGGATTATTACATTGGCATGATGCTTTTACGAACAGTTGCAATCAAACCGCCACTGAGATACCTATATTGGTGTTTTTTGGGTTTGATGGAATTTCGAAATTTTAATTTGAATTAGATTTGGTTCCCCAAAATCAATTGTCTAGTATGCATCAATGAAAAGTGCTGACTGCTTGTCTCTTAAATGTTACAAGCTATATTTTCCATGTACATATATACTCTCCTAAAGCAGAAATGTATAGTTAAACATATTCGTGACACCAGATGTCACCGACATCCATATCATCCACTCATTTGTCAGGTGATGTCATCACTGAATGACATTCCGCTTCTTATTGACATTTTGGCCTTCTCATCATGTAATTTTTTGACCGAAAATTAAAGCTTGCGAAGGCTCGTTAGACGCTTGCCAAAGGTCTGTGGTTTATACACCGGGCATTTTGGCTTCCTCTATCCATAAAACTGATCGCCCTCTTATAGGTGAAAATTTCTTCATGCCTTAAACAACAATAAATCGATAAATGAATCAGTAACCATCTGAGTATGATTTGTGTTAAAGTTTAACTCATCAAAACTTTATTTTGATAATTTACTTGCAAGGAAAACTTTACCGATTACACTGAAAGGTGATAGACTTCAATATTCTGGAAAAAAATCAGTAAAGAACAAAAATCAGTTTAGTTAAATACAACATATAAAAGACAAATTACACTCAAACAATACTTATGTCAGTTTGAAAAAAAAAAGTATACCCATCATAAAACATGCAAAATTCAAAAATAAATTCTTTGCTTCTTTCAAATGACACTCTAGTTGCACATTATTTTTATGAAAATACTTCGATGAGTTTTATTTACACAGAAGATTTAATGAAATTGTATATTTCTGCTGGTAGATCTACGCTAGAAGATATTTTTGTAAAAAATTATATTGGAGAGATGAAACTCGGTTAAAACCAAAGCACGGTTAACAATGGTGTACACGGGAATAACTGGCCGTGATCTGGACTAACTTCCTCCTATCCCATGTCCAACATGGGAAAACATGGTGGTCAAAGCACCAATATTTTTCAATCAAAATCATTGTCTTTTGACTTTATCTGTTTGTGCCAATAAGTGACAGAAATATGTTTCCTTTATCTTTTCCTGAATGAATTCGGCAGTCTTAATCAAGGTCGCTCATGGGAAGGAAAGCTTAAACGATGCACTACTTTACTGTGACTAACAAAAGTGTGTGTTACAACGTTTTCACTAAAGGCATTTTGAACAAACTAAGCGTGCTTCATTTGCCTTCATCATACCCATAAGTCTGCATAATTGTTTATACAACAATTGCGTTAAATTTGTAACTGTGTATAAATGTTTATACAACAGTTACGTTTAAGTCACGATCTTGAAAACTAGTACTGAGCATGCGTCAGTTCTCTTCGTCACAACGTGCACAATTGAATGCGCATTAAATGATTTTTAAAATCACCATTTTGTGAACATATATTGCATTTGTGTTCATATTTATGTTGACTTCAGGTGTCAACTTCCTTCAGGCAGGCAAGAACTGTAAAGAACAATTGTAAACTACACCATTTTTCACTTCATTTTTACAATAGCTCTGTATGTACTTTTATTTCATTGCCTTCAAGCAATGACAGCTTGGCAAACAGATTGAGTATATTCCATGAAAGCGTTTTAATATCGTGTATTGGTGATGTAGTTTCTAAAATGTATACAGTCAAGTGGGTTCAACATATCACAAATTAATGCCCGTCATTCCCTGACGCAAACAGCCGAAAATGTGGGGCTGTATAGTTTCCAGTTGACGCCAGCGGCGCTGTACTTAGGCTTTGTCGTCCGCTTCGGACGTCGAATTGGCAGGAGAACTGGAAGTGGAGGCATTTCGGCTGGGATCGCCAAACACCTCTGGTTCAATCGTGTAATTCTTGAACTCGTTTTCTCCAAACAAAGGTGGCTGAATCGCGAGGCGCGAGAAGTTGTTCTGTTCGTTCTCATTATAAAGCGGTGGCTGAATCGCGAGGCGCGTGAAGTTGTTAGTGCCGTTCTCGTTATAAAGCGGTGGCTGAATCGCCAAGCGTGGCAAGTTGTTAGTGCCGTTCTCGTTCACAATCGGCGGTTCCACCACGATTTGCGTCTCGTTCCTCGGGCCGTCCTCTCCGACTAGAGGTGGCTCGATCATCAGCCTCGTGATATTGTCGACGTCTCCCTTGACCACTAAAGGTTGTTCAATCTGTAGCGTGGTAATGTTCCCTCCATCACCTGCATTTTCAAGCGGAGGCTGAATCGCCAGTTGCGTGTTTTTAGCATGTTTCTCGTATTCCCCTGCCGCCGAACTGACATTTCCCGCGGCTTCAAGTCTGTTTTCACTTTTCCCTTCTGTAGTCGCCGTCCTTGCCCCTGTGGTGTCTACAACAGCCTCTGTAGTCGTCGTCGTGGCTGTTGTTGTTGTTTTCGCCGTTGTTGTTGCGGACCGTAGAGCCGCATTCTCATCGGGCTCCATGCATTCCCTGCCACACAGTCCCGGGCAGCATTTGTCTTTCTCCTGACACTCGCTGTCCTGTTGACAGTCGTCGATGAAGCCACGATCGGGACAGAACAAGTCTGTCCACCAGTACACGGCATTGTACTGAATGGTTGGTGGGCAATAACCTGGTTTCTCGTCGGCAGTGGGGCGCTCAGGGTTCAGGACGGACGCCTCCTCACAGCACCCCCGGCAGCATTTCTTCTCCCCCGGGCACTCCTCATCCAGGAGACAGAGAGGGGCACCTCTCAGGATGAGGCAGTCAGGGTTCTGCACTGACTCGGGACACGATCCTATCTTTGTAGCTGAAAAAACCGAGAAGGAACTTTACTTGGTGTACGCCAATCTAAGCCAATCGTTTCTGAAAGTCTTTAACCGCGTGAAAGCAGTTAAGGGTTTTGAATTGTATAAATTCAAACCAGGTAGTTACAGCTGTGAATAGTCTGATTTTGTTTACGATCAGTGTAAGCATGTCGTGATTGGGCCATTACGTTGCTCTAGCGCGCTTATAATCCCCCTCGGTCACGGACACCCCGGGATGGAAAGGGACATGGACTGCAAGTCCTTAGAGGTTAGCCTTAACTAGGTCATCCATTGAAATCTTTTAGTACATATCTTCAGTTACGTGTTGTCTGTAGTGCTACGTGTACTTCAATTCAGCGTTGCAAACAATGGGGGGGGGAGTTCTATTAAACTAAACCTTGAAGTCTTTAATCTTAATTTAGTTGAAAAACAGGTGCCCTGATTGGTCACGGCAGCTTCTTTACTCTAGCACGTAATTGGTCGAAACGTGTGTCATTTGTTTGAAGCGAACTCTAATTGTCCACCTAGTGCTACGTTTACATTATGTTCCCCTTTACCATAAACGTGGTGCGCCGTGGGATTTTTGCCATTTTTTCTCGGGTGGCCTGATTGATCACGGCAGCTTCTTTGTTCTACCACGTCATTGGTTAAAACGTGTGACATTTATTTGAAGTGAACACCTAATACCAGGTTTACATTATGTTCCCCGTGGCCACGGTTGCCCGGTTTGTTCGAAACGTGGTGCGCCGTAGGATTTTTGCCATTTTTTCTCCGTATTCAAGTTCTGTTAGGTCATGCTGATGTGTCGTCGATTACCCAGGCTCGAATGAAGTTCCCCTGCTCGGCCGGGTTTTTCTCTATTGCCTCACAGGCCACGCGCAGCGTGACAGACCGTAATAGGACGTAACGCACCGTATCGCACCGGGTCGGTAAACCGTCACGCGCCGAAAAGAGCCGTGATTGAACGCGACGAAAGGGCTACCATACACCCTAGCTTAAGGTGAGAACCGTGACAAAACGCTCCAGAACGTGACAAAACTTCAAAGAACCGTGAGATGCCGGGCAACAGAGCATGCTTCCCGTCCCACTACGAACGCCTTCAAGTTTTGTTACGGCCTATTACGTACTGTCACGTTTAGTTGCGTTCACTCCGTTTTACTACGGTCTACTTGGTTTCCATCCGCATCGTGACAGCCGTGAGAAATTTCTTGGCAGTTTAAAAATGTGGCTCTGCACCACGGCAATCTCAGCCTATCAGGTTTGCCCATCCCTCCCTCCCCCTCCCCCGCGTTTTCTCACGTCCATCCCATTTGTCCACGGTGGCCTGAAACATAACTGCCTTCGCCGCCGGGAACATAAAGTTAACCTAGAATTAGAAACCAAAGTATACCCTGAAGGGGTGAAGGGAGGTAACCTCTGTGCGACGAGAATGACCACCTAACTGACCTAAGTACCTAACTGTTGCACTGTTGAATTGTTGCAATGTTACGCCGTGTGGATAACATGAACACTGTTGTACATGTATATACACCTCTGTAGCCTACTAAGGTTAAAACGACACAAAACGAAATTCTGAACGACAATGTATGACAAGACACTTAAGGAGAACATCCATAGAGTCAACAGTAGTCGAAATCAACGTGAAAAACACCCTTCATTGCTCTGAAGTTCTATCCCCATTATACATATAAGCCACCCGCACTGGCAAATCAGTGCGGGTTATCTCCCTTATGTCAGTATGAAAACAATCACAGCAAAGCCTTTTCAAGGGGATGCAAATACAGCAATGGCCGTCTGTTTTGTGGAACACCCTGAAGCCAAGTCTTTACTATGCAACATTCAGCTGCTAGACAGTTTTCACAGAAACTGCCTCCTTTCTTGGAAAACGTTGCCAACTAACACTTTCAGAATCTGTACCATTGCCACTGAATTCCAGGAGAAAACCACTGACCTGTAACAAGAGACTGGCGCCCTATATTTATGTTTAGGATAAGTGGTTATTGCGTCTTTCAGTCATTATTCAAAACTTTTTTTTTTCTTTTTTCAGTTTTCTTTCGCTTTTGACCCAGAGCGCCTGTCGGCTTCTGCGCCAAGGTTCAGTCAAGGTAAGACTGCCCCATTGACTTGAGACGTTGAAAGACTGGTCAAACAAAATAGAGTTACACCCTGTAGGATGATGTATGTTTTCAAATGTTAATATAAAGGTATGTTTTTGTAAACGATACTTACATATAGCTTTGCATATGCCTTCCAGCTGATCGTTCACTACACAAATAGAGCCGTCTCGACAACTTACGCCCTATGAACAATAAACAAAACAGGTGTGAAAATTTTGTGGTATGAATCTCTGATAGATAGCTGAATGTAATAAGACAACCATGAAAGGGAAACAGAGGTCCAAATACGTCGAGGACACATTTCTTTCTGGTGTCTACTTTACTTAGCAGCATCATGGGATAAAAGTAGCACCATTAGATTTTTGTCTCACAGGCTGTATCTAAGCTAACACCTTTACCAATACCCACACATGCATTGGTCATGAGAAATTTATTGCACTTTTGAATTTCCATTTCAAGGTAAAATTCAGTCAGATCTTGGAGCCAAATGTCAATCACACTGCTGATATAGGCTGGATAGGTTGATGTCCTTTAGAACGTGGAGTTAATTAACAGTATTAGCCTTACTGGTGATTACACTTTCTGCATAGAGTAGTTTCTAGTGACGAAAATTGGCTATCACTCGAACCAGCTTCTCAGAGTCAGGCACCAAATCGCCTGCAATACGTCAAGACCACTCGATCAACGGGCCTCCAGAAGGTGCAATCCTAAATAACGATAATACGGATATATTCTATTCTTATCTTCATGTATGCATGAAATTATCCGGCACACTGACGATAAAAAGTGTGCTCATAGCCAAAAAAGTTATCCACTGCGGTGTAGACAAAATAGTTCGATTTCTTTTTCAGCGGGTAAAAATAGATTTTAGTGATACATAAAAGACGTTTAATTTAGTTTTGGGTTTCTTGTGGTTAACTTCATTATGTGTAGATTACTGTGTATTTGTGTACGTTTCATTGCTTGTACTGCATCACTGTAGTGGTTATGAGAGGTCAGATCAGTGAAGTGCACACGACGGCGCACTCAACATGCCTAGGGCTATGAATTATGTGTGTGAATGAAATATGTAGATATGCACAATAGAAAGGCATTCGTAAGCATTCTGGTCGAAGCAAGTTACTGGGAATGAAAAAAAATATATGTATATATGCAGGTTACAGAAAAAAATGTCAGAAGATAAAGACATATTTTGAAAACAATGTTACCGTTAAAAATATAGATGAAAACAGAAAAAGAGAGATCAGCAGAATATTTGTTTTTAAAAATTGTATCTTTGTGGGACAAATGCTGTGTCATATATAATTGGCTCATTTAGTCGGTTAATAGTTAATTAGAGTGGGAAGCTTTTAGTTAGTTTGTGATTTTTAAAGAAAAATTGTCCAGAAATTATATAAATCCTATTGTTCAGAGATGGATAATAAAATGTAATGACATTTGACAAAGAATTCGCTGAAAGTGGTAAATGTTAATAAACAAGCAGAGAAATTACAGCTGGACGTAGTTCGAAGACACGTTCATATGTGGGAAGGCCTGTGAGCAAGGTTTCCCCGGTTTTCTCCGGTTTCTTCCCACCATAATGCTGACCGCCGTCGTATAAGTGAAATATTCTTGGGCACATCGTGTAAGACCAGGTAAATAAATAAATCCAAGAGATGCCAGTAAGGTACAAGTCAAGGGTTCATGACTGAAAACTTGAGACATGATTTAAACAGTTTATACATCTAAAATCGTCTGGTGAAGCATGTATTTAATTTACCCAAAAGAAAAATGTATCCAAGCGTAATTAAATTCATAGCGATAAACTCATAACGCTTTTTTTTTTTTTGGCGCAGGGCAATAAAACTTTTGTCAAAAAATTGTGGAATCTCCAAATTCGCTAAAAGCAACACGCAGTCTCAGTAATCTCCACTCTATGTGCGTGTCTATTTCTTTTCTTCTTTTTTTTTCTTCGGGTTTAATTTTGTTTTTAACATTATGGGCGGAGTATTTATAGTGCTGCCTGAAATATTCATTTCATGACTAATTACTCATTTTGTATTGCATAGTGCGTCACACACACTGATCTATCAAGGGATTCATTTTTATATGAAAGGCTACAGCACAGAGAGTTTAACCCGAGAAGCCGGTAGCGGCGTGACAGTTGTCAAATGTTCACACACAACGTAAAATACGGCCTCTTCTCAATGGGAGACTCTGACTTGCTACACAAAAGGACCCAATTCGCAGCAAAAGTAAATCGTTTCCTGCTGTGACGCTGCAGTGTGTTATACTAATGACGTTTTTCGTGCGGACATATACACCCGAAGGGGTGACGTACTCCAGGAAAGAACAAGAAGTACACAGCTTTGGAACCTTTTATTAACGGCATGAAGGAAGTTTACGAGCTCCCAGTTTACTTTATTTAGAGTTTTGATCTAACTCCTCATGTAAATGCTGTAAAGAATAGCAATTTACGCGACCCTAGCACCATGACTGAAGCAGAATTAGGTAAGCAAAATACTATGATGTCAAGTGAGGGCTATTAGAGATCACTGGTCTGGAATTGCTCAAAATGCTGTGTTGTCAAGTGCGGGCCATTAGAGATCACTGGTCTGGAATTGCTCAAAATGCTGTGTTGTCAAGTGCGGGCCATTAGAGATCACTGGTCTGGAATTGCTCAAAATACTGTGTTGTAATCACATCAAGTGCACAATGACACTAAAAACGATTCAGACCCGGCCTCTCAGGTGCTTACTCCACCTACAGAGTCATGGTTTATGCAGGGATACAATATAAAAGACTATAGCACAGACAGTGAGACCAGAGCAGCGATGACAGTGTGGTAGTTGGAAAATTGGTCACATATAATTGGTCTCTTGTCAATTAACTTCAATGCGAAGCTCGTAAAATTCTTCCCTCCCTTTGACAAAGCGTCTAAAGCTATGTCTTACACTTATGTTCTTTCCTATAGGGTACGTCACACATCTCTCCGTGCATGTGTGCCCATAAACACTTAGATAGTACACAAACACTGCAGCGTCCTAGCAGAACATGACTCGTTCCACTGTGATTTGGACCCATTGGCGTAGCCCGTCAGGGTCTCCCATTAGGCTCCCATTCTAGGTCGCACTACACCCATGTACCCAGCCCGGCCAAAATCTTTGGGCCAACGACAAATGACTGGCTGCACATGTGACCAACGACCGACGCACTGATTGGCCAGGGACTGACTTACCAGTGGTTGCCTGGCCTACAACTGACTTTCTGACCAATTATTAACTGTCAAATGATCTACTGACGACTACTTGGCAAATGACTGCCTCATCAATGACTGACTAACGACTGACTGACTCATTTAGTAGTCAAGGAACCATGACTCATTTACAAATATTTCATTGATGAATGACTCAGTCACCAAGAATTTACCTACTTGTAACTCACTGATGACTTGCTCATACAATAACAGACTCATCAACTGATTCATCAAGGACTCAATAGCTGACCAATGACGAGTGAACAAGTTTACGGAGGGATGGATTGGACAATGAATCACTCACCCATGAGTCCTTGACCAGTGACATATTGCCGAATGATCTAAGATCTGACCTATAATTGACAAGAAATATTTAAGTCTGTACTTACCGAACACTGAAGTGGGAGGCTGAATGATTCACTTGGTGAAAAATTTATTGCCTGAAAATTTTAAAAGAAAAAAGTAATATGACGGAACTATTTTATACCAGCGTATATAATATATCAGCTTGTAAGGCTGTTACGAAATATCTCAGACAGTTGTTCATCTATATGTAGACTTCATTAATTCGTGCAATCTGTATCATTTTATAATAATACTTAATATTATATAATACAATGGCAATAAACGCAGATATAATCTGCAGGCACTTCCGGGTGTCTATTCAAATCCGTGGTTACCTATGTTACACGTATCTTTGTATGAAAGCGTATTTTCACGGGTCGGTCGCTGTGAGTTCAAGTCCAGCTCGTGCTGGCTACGTGGGAAGGTCCGCCAGCAACCGGCGGATGGTCGTGGGTTTCCTCCGGGTTCCGCCCGGTTTTCCCCCACCTAATGCTGGCCGCCGTCGTATAAGTGAAATATTCTTGAGTACGGTGTAAAACGCCAATCAAATAAATAAATAAATTTTGCTGGGTAATTAGGTTAGATAGGCCTTCACTCCAGTCACCCTTTTGTATAAATATTTATATATATTATATATATAAATATTGTATATTTGATTTGACCACAAATATCTGCATAAATATATATGAATAAAGATGGAAAGTAGGCAAACACGAAACTTACCTGTTGACTTTAGGAGTGTGATAAATAAATATTTATTTAAAGACAGTGCTATGAAGATTGATTGGTTCATCCAGTGAGTATTGTTTGATTACGTGAGGGGATTTGGTGTATAGAATATTGGATTGGTTTGAAGGATATGCCAGCTATAAAGATTGGCGAATTGCAACTGTACAAAGATGTACCTCTTGCGTACATGTCGTTTTATGCTGGGTTAGATTGGGATAGTAGAGTCTCTTTCTATCTAATGTTACTGGAGATATAGAGTTGAAACATTCCGAATTCAAAAAGTTCCGAATATAAAGCAAAGCGCATTGCTTTTAAAAACAATTGACATCCTGGAATCAGGACTGGCTGATTGTCTTATACGCAGGTGAGTAGTATGGTCGTATATCATGTGATATGGTAAATGGCAGATCAAAATTCCTTGTCGGCCTCGCTTTAGAACACTGTATGTTGTTGTTGTATTGTAACCATTTTCTTTCAACAATAAACTTGTTAACGTGAGGCAGTGCGAGGCTTCGCCGGAGTGGGATTTGTGAAAAGTCCACGTAATATCCCAGTTTGAAATTAGCTTTGTACTTTTACTATTGAGGTGTAGGGTATAAAGTGATGCGCATATATTAATTATCGCCCGTTCAGTTTGCCCGAAGATAGATTAACGAGTTCAGAGAAAAGAGATGATATATCTAGATTGGTTTCCTAAAGAGAGAAAGTTGAAGAGGCTTCTTGAGGCGCAATCTCTTATCATCGTCGTCGACATGCGAATTAAAATTATAGGTGTTTTACTTCTGTAAAAGGACCATTAAAAGGAAGAAATTATCCGTTTATTTAATTGTTTAGTGTTTAAGGCAGTTTACCAGAACATTCCATTTATAAGACATTTGTCTACCAAGTCGTAGAATGTTAGTGTCCCTGAAAATGATTTCAATAAAACATCCGTACCCCTACATGATTACGGTCGGCGACATTATGTAGGAACGCGAGAAAGTGGGGATGTGGTTCAGTGCATCGTGGCAAGAGGACGGTGTCCACAATTCAGCCTATGTTTTTTAACATACGCGTTGACCATCTATGTGCCACTTTCTCGGTGTTGAAAATGATTTTAAAAATGTCGACGCATCAACACACAGATGAATGCTATTTTACATCGGTAATGGAGATGTAATGTTAAGGCGAGCATAATGCCTCTATATGACACTATACACACCTCACAATACATGTGTAATGCTTATGTTTATTTATATATGGTACCATAGATCGGATAGTGTATCAGGAATATAGACTAAAAACAACATTAACTATGCCTAACTATATTTAGTATAACTATATAAAATGTAATGAAATATATTTTAACTTGATTGAATATAATATATATTCATTTATATTATGAAAAAGCAGGCTTATACACGTAGCTTAAATATACTTCTTTGGCAAGCCATATACATAGTACGTATAATGCTTAAAAGTTAGAAACATTAATCAGATAAATAAATAAATATTATGCATCAAATTATACAGGTATACCTATATAATGGATGTCAAAAGAAAGTACTTACCAGCAGGCATAGTAATATTAACGATACCGGCATCTTGCTGGTTGAGGTAAAAAAAACTGAGCTTAGAGCACGCGTTTCATCTGTAGCACGTTGGTGAAAGTGTGAAATGATTTCGCACAATTCAGCATTTTGTTAAATACCACGTCTTTTTTTAAAAAATCACCTTCCCCTAGCCCAGATCCTCATCCGTTGGCTGCTTGCTCGAGCTTTTTAATATTTTTCAAGCTTCCCTCACTAGGATCCATCGCAGAAACCTTTTTAAAAATTTTTAGAAGATTTTTAATTTTCTTTTGAAGATTGTCGATTTAACTTCATGAAATAAATGTTTACTGCGTGACCATCCTGTTACAAGTTTAAATACGTCGTAAGTTTAATATATCCTTACGGAGATATATACTGTGCACGACATGGTTCACAGAATGTCTACACTTTTACGTGCTTGTTCAAGTGGAACTGTACAAAACAACAGCTGTGTTGTGTCGAAATTTTACCCCAGGCGATTTTGGAAACAAAGGCTTATCGTTGGGAAACAATATAATAAACGTGACTGATTATGTGTCGAGCGGTTAAAACAATTTAGTTAAACCGTCCTAATCTTATTCTTAATCTTCATATCTTTTTTTCCATCGCGTAAATATATAATGTACTGTTAAATGTCCTGCTACTAAACTGTTCATTATCTATATCACTAGCATTACACCATTTATGGACCTTGGCATCGTTTCCAAACCGTTGTATTTCTGTGTAAATCATGATTCTGCTGGTTGATTCAGCATCCTCTTTATCTTTGTTTTTGTTTATTTATTTATTTATTTATTTGGTTGGTGTTTTACGCCGTACTCAAGAATATTTCACTCATACGGCGGCGGTCAGCATTATGGTGGGAGGAAATCGGGCAGAGCCCAGGGGAAACCCACGACCATCTGCAGGTTGCTGGCAGACCTTCCCACGTACGGCCAGAGAGGAAACCAGCATGAGCTGGTCTTGAACTCACAGCGACAGTACTGGTGGGAGGCTTGGGGTCATTGTGCTGCGATAGCGTGCTAATCGACTGAGCCGAGGAGGTCCCTCTTGTTTTTCAGTAATTGTGTATTAAACGTGATGACAACACAGTATTTTGAGTAATTCTAGAACAATGACGTCTAAAAATTGCAATTTACACCACTGCATTTTTCGTTTACCTACTTCTGCGTAAGCCATGGTGCTGGAGGGATGTAAGTTGGTGGAAAGTCAAAGGTCTGAGGATTACCCCAGGCACTCCACTTATTTCCACTCATAAAACTGACAGCTGCTGTACAAGTGAAAAAACTGGGCATGACATTGAACTCACGGCGTTGCCATTGGTGAGAGGCTGCTGCTAACCACTCGACCCAAACAGTCTGGTATCGTTGGAAAGTAAAGGTATGAAGATATTGTTCATCAGATGCACTAACCTTGTTAGGAAAAGGAAATTTTTTTATCCCTGTTACAGTTCTATGTATACTGGCTAAACATGGCAGAGCAGGCGTCCATAAAATTAGATGAATTAAGTTATGTACTCGTATATGTGTGTCTAAAGCATAGGTCTCTCCCGGCTCACGTGGTTTAAATATCTCTCTCTCACTCTCTCTCTCTCTCTCTCTCTCTCTCTCTCTCTCTCTCTCTCTCTCTCTCTCTCTCTCTCTCTCTCTCTCTCTCTCTCTCTCTCTCTATATATATATATATATATATAGAACAGAGATTTATGTATATATATGGACCTAAGCCCGAACAAGGATGCCAAAGGTGTCTTTTTAAATAAAAAGGGGTAAACTGGACATTGACGCTGTAAATTACAATATCCTCGGTTATGGAAAGATCAGACGAATCCTGTACACATCCGCTTTACACATAGTTCGCTTGATGGCAAAAACCTTGTCTTGCAGCGATATGCTGTATTCCAGCTAAATAGTTTGCCTGTTAAGTTTGTATTACTAACTTGCCCTGTGGTCACAATGCACTACTGCCTTGCAGTAGGCTATAGCCCAATGCTTTAAATCAGCCTGTGCCATGAGCAGAATAAATCTCTGATTTTTTTAAATTACATTAACCACAGTAGCTCCTAACAGTTTGAAGCTCGTCAGTAATATCAAAGACCGCAGAGAGTAAAACCAGTTTAGCGACAACAGTGACTCGGACTCGGCAAATTGTCACACGTTACCGGTGAAATCCTGCCTCTTGCCAATTCATCTCATGAGGAAACAATCAATACAATTTTTGCCATATATTGATTGAATCAAACTTAATGTAACTTGACCCTGATTTTGTTCTGTAGGCGTATATTGCAATGAATGAGAAGATTACTAAGCGAGTTGTTGTGACGAATAATGTTCTATCTGTGACGAGTAATGTGTGACGTCAAGACTGTAAACCCACTCCATTGGCTGAGACTGCGAAACGTCATCAGACTGGTCTTTTATTAGGATTTAAAACTGTGAAGTTAGGCTTGCTTGAAAACATATTTTTACGTTAACAAATTTTTAAAATAGCCAGGAAAGAAATTTACGCATGGAGTGTGGTGAGAGGTCATAGCCACGCACATTGTAAATCCACTTCCGGTCTGAATACGCGGAACTACAGTCAGAGCAATCTTCGTGATGTCTTCCATAAGTAAACTAAAGCAAAAGTTCATCATTTCATTCTTTTTAAATTTTTTAAATTTTTCCAGCTGTACATTTCAGCCAACCAATCAACGCGTCTAATTCGTCTCTTTCATCAATCAGGCATTTCCTCTTTCCTAAAGAAAACGTGGCGTTGTATAGACAGGTATGTAAAAATCTCGCCTTGTTAAAGGATAATCTATACATACTGGACGAATCTAAACACTTCTTGTTTTCTAAAAGAGGAAATCTGACCTTAACGAGCTCGTCATGCAGCAGTGCGTTATAAATAACCTTAATAATCACGTCATCTGACAATACTAATGCGCTTTAAATAACCCCAGTAACGAAGCCATCTTATAGCATAGTCATACAACTTGTCTACAAAAAGACATTGACATTTACGGACATTCTTTTAAACTATATTTCAGCGGTTAAAGCGTCATACACACCAATGTAGTGGGTAATGTCAGGGGATCAGGCCCCAATTTGGTCAGCCGAATACCTTGATAATTTATATTGCCTCTATTTGGGTGCTTAAAAGTGTTAGAACTGTCAGTCTTTTGTCAGCATCCACACGATTCGGTGAAGTGCATGTCATTCAGCTGATGTAACACTATACAGTATTATAAAACTGGATATGATATTGGAGCAGCGTGTCGAAATTCATAAACATCAGTTAACAAACACGTTATTTACTGTTTTACTAACTATCATTTATTAAGCAGTAATGTGTTAACTTATACGAGTCTGGAAACGAAGAGATATAAATAAATTCAAGAAAAAATACTGCATCCTCTGAAATCGTTACAACAGTGCTGTGCTTGCTGTTAACAATATTTCGATTTGAAGTGGTCATGCAAACAGTCTTTTGTCGGTTGTCCATCAGCTGTTAAATCTGGGAAGGAAAATTGTTTCAATCGATTTGTTAGAACACTTAAGCTCGGATTACGAACAGTGTATCACGCTTATTCCACATGACACTGTCTCATTGGCTATTGCAGCTCTGACGTCAGAGAGCATCAGCTGGGGGCGAATAATTTGTTCTGCTCATATATCCTAAGGGTGATTCAACAGGTGCATACACAGACCATATATATGTCCCAGTTCCAAGCAGAACCAGAGTAGCGAGGTCAGTATGGCAGTTGGCAAATGGTCACACGCAACAGATGTAATCCGGCCTTTTTAAAATGTGGCTGAGTTGACGTTTTATTCTTCCCGTTCATGAGAGGGGCGCGGGAAAAACATGAAGGGCTCAGTTGGTCGCCAAATCACAACATTGTTATCTTAAAATATGTATTTATCTACCCATAGATTGTGGTAGTTTGAACTAGTCATTAGCTATTGTGGGCGTGATGTCATATTACAGAATTAAATAGGGTAACGTGGGGTAAAAGTAGGTTTTCCTCCGGATCTGCAGTGAGCGACAAGCCAGTAGCATGGAGAAGCTTGTAGAAATGACCACGCAAATAAGACAGAAGGTCGGATTTCAAGAGGATTTTACGTGCGGCCATTTGTCGTCGCGAGTTCGCCCTTCTGTTTTCACTTTCCATGGTCCAGTCTTTTTTGTACTTACTGCGTTCCGAGGCGGTCCTGTTTCACCAGCATGCAGGGCAAAAAATATTTAAAAAATATTAAAATTATTCTGGAGCACTCAAGCAGTCAGACGTATTTGAAAGAAATTAAAACTATGAATTTCATTTTCTTTAAAATTCCTACAATACAAATTCTGCAATACAACGCATTTGCTTTTTTATATGAAAATTATTTTATATTACTGCTAATCTATAGCCAAAAGGTATTATTATGTCATGTACTTCTCTCTGTATTCGATACAATTTTAGTATTCTTTTATTTTACACAAAGGTTATTATATTGTTACCCAGGGATTATTGTTTAGTTTGATGCTCGCTCTATGTAATAAAATCATATGGCAATGGTAACCCGATGACATGTAATACATTTATCAGTACACATGTACAAAGGAGTCCTATTTATTTATTTATTTATTTGCTTTATTGGTGTTTTACGCCGTATTTCACTTATACAAAGGAGTCTTAATGTCTGTGTGACAAGATCAACCTACTTTTATTCGGTATGATCGGAGTAAGTGCGACAGAAAGTTTATTTCTTTTGTGGCTTTTGTGAAAAATACTATCGATCGCAGCATACATTTGGAACAAAGAGCTATTTCACCATGGCCTCCCTAGCCGGTGGGGGTAGAGAGAGTGATCCAGACGCGTCTCACCAATGTCGTCGCGAACAGTGGCTTCATCTTTGGCCGTATGGTCTACAAGCAACCTGCAGATGTTCGTGGGTTTCTCCCGGGCTATGCCTGGTCTCCTCCCACCATAATGCTGGCTGCAATCATATAAGTGAAATATTCTTGAGTATGACGTTACATACCAATCAAATAAATAAATAAATATTTAACCTTCATAGTGGCAAGGTTCACACTGTCATTTTCCTTTGTATCCATCTACAGGAGAAATTTCTGCGAATATTAAAGTAATCTTTTACTCGTGGTTAATACAGATTATATCAACATTAAAAGCTATGCTTAAGGTAGGAATAACTTTTGGGACGACAGAATACCAAAGAACGAGATGTTCAAACATTTGAGTGCATTTAACTGTATTTAATAACATCTATAAAAATGAAAGAAACTATTTCATGCATGATTTTCAGTCCACACAATGAAAGTGAACGGACACCTGACATGACGCTGCACACAATTAAAGCGTACTGACACCTGATATGACGCTGCACACAATGAAAGTGAACGGACACCTGCCATGACGCTGCACACAGTGAAAGTGAACGGACACCTGACATGACGCTGCACACAGTGTATTGACCCCTGACGTGAAGTTGCACACGATTAACTGTGCTAATAAAACCCGTCTGAAATAATGAATAATTGAAAGCAATACGCATCGTTTTCTCTTGTCCGCCTGGTGAGTTTTACATCATTTCTAACTTTCCTTCTCTGTAAAGAATTACTTCTTCTTTTAGTTCACGGTAAACAAAGAGCTATTCCCTAGATGTAAAGTGAAAGACCAGTCAAAAATGAGGCTGGGGGGGGGGGGAATAAAAATAGTATAAGGAAACTGAAGATACCTTCACTGATTTTTTTTAGATTTTTGCAACCAAATAAAACGAAGTCAAATGTCCAGATGTTATTTAGCAACCAGTAGGAATGAGTGACGTCAGTGTTCTTCAGCCTGTTCAGTATCGTCCATTTTTTTTTTAATTATTCGTGGTATTTGTAGATAAAGTTTCTGTGATCTCATCTTCATTTTTGAGTGGTCTCCTACTTTAAGGTTTCTTTTTCTGTTTTCGCCATGTCAGAACTGATTTTCTTCCTGGCAAATGATTTATTGTATTGGGTTATAGGCCGAACTTTTCGTAGAAAGATCGCACGTGCTGTTTCCATCGCGACAAGGTTGTTTAAACATCCGGGGAATGCCAGGTCAAAGAGCGTTAAATATCCAAACTGCAGTATGAATTTTAAATAGCCATGAAAGCATTCAAGAGTGCGTATGGTTTAGCTTCAATCACGTTTTTTCCACTCGGCTGCTGATATCTTCTGGTACAAGCGAAAAAAAAAAAAAGAATACTATTTGTCTGCGTACTGTATGCACATCTAACCTACTAACCCATTTTTTATTTTTACAAAATTTTAAAAAAATATTTTATCAAAGTATTTTGATTATTCTTCTTTTCTGACGGAATTCCGTTGTAGTTTTTATAATCGGGGTTGTCTCTATTATAATTTTGTTAGGCTGATATGGAATGAAGCGCTGACCGAGGTAAAGCACTTTTGTTTTCAGCAGGTAGCATGTGTGGCCAATTCATCACACCACCGTCGCCAAATCACAAGCTATGTGTGGTCATACGCCTGTTATCACACTGTTGTCCCTGTTCAAGAGTTAGGTGTGGCCATCCGCCCGCTATCACTCTGTCGTTCCTGCTTCACAAGCTATGTGTGGTCATACGCCCGCTATCACTCTGTCGTTCCTGCTTCACAAGTTATGTGTGGTCATATGCCCGCTATCACTCTGTCGTTCCTGCTTCACAAGTTATGTGTGGTCATACGCCCGTTATAACATTGTTCCTGTTTCACAGGTCATGTGTGGTCATATGCCCGCTATCACTCTGTCGTTCCTGCTTCACAAGTTATGTGTGGTCATATGCCCATTATCACATTGTTCCTGCTTCACAAGTTATGTGTGGTCATATGCCCGCTATCACTCTGTCGTTCCTGCTTCACAAGTTATGTGTGGTAATACGCCCGTTATAACATTGTTCCTGTTTCACAGGTCATGTGTGGTCATATGCCCGCTATCACTCTGTCGTTCCTGCTTCACAAGTTATGTGTGGTCATATGCCCATTATCACATTGTTCCTGCTTCACAAGTTATGTGTGGTCATATGCCCGCTATCACTCTATCGTTCCTGCTTCACAAGTTATGTGTGGTCATATGCCCATTATCACATTGTTCCTGCTTCACAAGTTATGTGTGGTCATATGCCCGCTATCACTCTGTCGTTCCTGCTTCACAAGCTATGTGTGGTCATACGCCCGCTATCACTCTGTCGTTCCTGCTTCACAAGTTATGTGTGGTCATATGCCCGCTATCACTCTGTCGTTCCTGCTTCACAAGTTATGTGTGGTCATACGCCCGTTATAACATTGTTCCTGTTTCACAGGTCATGTGTGGTCATATGCCCGCTATCACTCTGTCGTTCCTGCTTCACAAGTTATGTGTGGTCATATGCCCATTATCACATTGTTCCTGCTTCACAAGTTATGTGTGGTCATATGCCCGCTATCACTCTGTCGTTCCTGCTTCACAAGTTATGTGTGGTAATACGCCCGTTATAACATTGTTCCTGTTTCACAGGTCATGTGTGGTCATATGCCCGCTATCACTCTGTCGTTCCTGCTTCACAAGTTATGTGTGGTCATATGCCCATTATCACATTGTTCCTGCTTCACAAGTTATGTGTGGTCATATGCCCGCTATCACTCTATCGTCCCTGCTTCACAAGTTATGTGTGGTCATACGCCCGCTATCAATCTGTCGTTCCTGCTTCACAAGTTATGTATGGCCATATGCCCCTTATCAGACTGTCGGTTTCCGTCTGAAATTTGTTGGCCTGTTACATAAGG
This sequence comes from Acanthopleura granulata, assembly GCA_016165875.1. NCBI lineage: Eukaryota > Metazoa > Mollusca > Polyplacophora > Chitonida > Chitonidae > Acanthopleura > Acanthopleura granulata. The sequence continues at coordinate 3,907,674 of JABBOT010000015.1, read as the reverse complement.
CGTTAACACCAGTTTTGTTTATTTAGGAAAACAATGACTGTTCCATTTTGAATTGTGAGGAACTACGAGCCCACTTCAAACAACTTTTTACTGACAAATATTTTCATGGAAATAACCATTATTATTCTTCATCAAATGTGATGTAACAAATCGTTTGAGCAATTCTAGATCAAGCACTGACGTCTGATAAGTTGCAATTAACATCACTGCATTTGTTTTACCAAATTTTATTTATGCTGTTAATCTGTAGGGGGCGTAAGTTGCTACTCTTCAAGCGTTTAGGTGATTTAGGCAATTATATTATTTGTTTAGTTATTTTTTTTTTTATTTATATTTATTTTATTGCAGTTTTACGCTCCACTCAACAATATTTCAAGTGTACAACGGCAGAAGGCATTATGTCTCGAGGAAGCCGGGCAGAGGCCGGGAAGAAACCCACGGCCATCGGCAGGTTGCTGACGGACTTTCCTACATTCGTGTGGAGAGGAGGCTAGCATGGGCTGGGCTTCACTTAGAATAAAAGCCTAATTTGGGTGAAAATGTCGAATTCACCTGTCAGTACATGTGGCTTTTCCAAATGTAACATTGCCGTCCCTGCATGTCGTCGTTCAAATTACCTTTGTAAGACGTGGTCGAATTGTTTGGGTTGAACTGTTTTTATATTCATAATTTTACTTGAAGACATTTCCCAATTTATAAGTCAAAAATACGTGTACCGCCGTGAAAATCCGCTGTCGATGCTGTGCCCTTGATGAAAGGGTAAAAGAAATCAAAAAGAGGCTTACTGAATGAAAGGGAGGGGGGAGTAACGATTAAAAATTGGCGAACATCTGAAAAATATTGTATACGACGGTCATATTTTTAATTGCGTAGATGACTGGGTCAATGCCAGTGAAAAGCAAAGAACAATATGTGAACGAACTTTCTCAGAGAGACTGGTTAGACAAATTCCTCGACCGCTGCAAAATCTGAAATTTGTGCCAAAGTTGTATTTATTTGCCGAAATAGAAGAACGAATAAAGGTTCATAAAAGTTGTCTAAATGCTGTCGTCGACGAAAGCGAGGAAGATTGCAGGGAAAACGACCCCAATCACGATAAAAGGAAAACTTATGATGAACAGACACATTCGCTGGTGAATAGAACTGCATCAGTAAGCGGCCTTTGTGCGACGAACTGTTAACAGCTGACCAATCAAAGTGCAAGTACTAATTAATTGCCGGAAGAGGCATAAAACACACTGATGGAGGGAAAGACTCAGTAATCCGAGGTATTATAGCTGTCGGCGCACTGAACCGTGACAGCCGTTCAAGAATACCAATAGGCTAAACAAAAAAGAACACAAATGTGTACAGTGTGTGTTCCGCTCAGCGTTTTCTATTTCTGTAGTAAATGCACCATTTTTTTAACAGTGATCAAGATGGTGCGTTTAATGAATATCCCTCATACGATCCGCAGACGTAAGCAGGGACGTTAATATCATGTTCAAAGCTGTTCCATGATGTTTGCGGGGATATTTTCCGACTTTTGTTTGTAATTATATGTTTTTATTTTTATTTTTCTCATTTAGAGCATGCCATTTTCATGCTTACTTCCACTGTACTGTCACAGAATAACTTGTATTATCACATAAGTCAAATAAGCAAGTGTAGAGGTTTTCAGTCACAATGGTGGGGGGGGGCATGGCTTCACTGAATGGCCTAATTACTCAAAATGCTGTGTTGTCATCACATTTAATAAACAATAACATCAAAGCAATACAGGGGCGCCTCCGTGGCTCGGCTGGTTAGCGGGCTAGCGCAGTACAATGACCCAGAAACCTCCCACCAATGCGGTCGCTGTGAGATGAAATCCAGCACTGGAGCTGGCCGCAATCGTACAAATGAAATGTTCTGAAGTCCTAAAACTTATACCCCATCAGCAGAATCCCGGTATATGCAGCTGCACAACAGACTACAAAATACGGAATAAAACCAGAGCAGCGACTACAGTGTGGTAGTTTGCAAATGGTCACACATAACCGGTGAAATAGGCGACAGTAAGGGCTTTACTTTGTTTATGTAGATGATTAAACAGTAGCGATTCCCCCCCCCCCCGGTCACCAGCTTGAGCAAAATTGGGTAATAAAATGCAGCGCTGCTAAATGAAATTTATTTGGCGTCACTAGTCTAGAATTACTCAAAATGTTTCGGGGATTTACAATCCACCAGCTGTCCTCATCCGCTGTCACTGTTCGTAAGGCCCTGGAGACTATAAGCGGTTAACGAAACTCATTTGTACAGTTTACAAATTGCTTTCCAGCAAAGTGACGTGGTTTACCCCTGACACCGATGTGCTCAGCACATAAAACTGACGTGTATAAATAAAAAACGTCTTGGAATGAGTATGACATAATATAAAAAAAAAACTTGCCAATGTTCCTGGGCTTTCCCGGACCATGTCTGGTTTCCTCCCAACACAATGTTGGCGAACGTTGTGTAAGTGAAATATTCCAGAGTACGGCGTAAAACCCCAATTATGTAAATAAATTAAAAATAAATAAATAAATAAATAAATGGGCTACCGGGTTTGGTGAGTCGTGCTTCACATTGAGAATAAATCATACGTCACTGTGTTGAGCTGAATTCATTCAAACTTTAATAATTTCACTTTTTTTATATTATACAAAGAGCAAGTGTTGCTCTGTTTTATGTATACACTTGTGTAATTATCGCTAGCCCGGGTCTAGTAGTTTTTCTAAGAATAAATGCCATTGTTCTTACTTATATGAATATAAAAAAGAGAACACCGTGGAAAGAACAACCAGAGCAGCGACGACATTGTGACTGGTCGCTACTGGGTTTTTGTAACCGGAGAAATCCGATCTCCTGTCAAATGCCCTCGGTCACGGATTTAATTCTAACTGTTCGTGTGAACGCGGCTATTCCAGCACTAACATCTCAATAACACCACGCCTTAAGCAGCAGTGTGCGGGTTAAGTGCAGTCATGCAGCAACTTAGACTCCCCCCACCCCAAACAGCACGACGTCTTGTGATGTAAAATTGTAGTTTATACATATATATATTAGACGGTCTATAATCGTTCTATAATCTGGGGGGTGGGGGGAGCATCTGGTTAGCGCGTAGCTCAGCGCAATGACCCAGAAGCCTGTCACCAAGCCGGTCGCTGTGACTTCAAGTCCAGCTCATGCTGGCTTCCTCTCCGACCGTACGTGGGAATGTCAGCCAGCAGCCTGCGGATGGTCGGAGTTTCCACCGAACTATGTGCGGTTTCCTCTCTCTATAATGCTGCCCTTGATCGTATAAGTGAAATATTCTTGAATACGGCGTAAAACACCAATCAAATGAATAAATAAATTTAATCTAGGCGTCGAAATAGATATTTTCATACCAGTCGTCCTCCCACCATTATGTGTTAGCAGTAGTCAACTAAGATAACGGACATATCGGGATAATAATTCCAAGGCCATTTTCCAAATCAGCGTTCAATACAAAATATCAAAGAACTAATAAAGTATCTTAAGTATTAAGAAATTATAAGAGTTTGGATTGGGCGATTGAGTTCTGTAAAAGACGTTCATTTACAACTGAAAGCGTTTTCGTCTAAAATTTCATTAATGTTCTAAATTGAGGAAATATGTTTTCTTTCTGCACATTAGACAATATTACATAATTGTAATTTAGCTTAATGAGAAAACTGGCAAGCGTTTGGAGCTATATTTAGAGAGAGCTATAAACAAACAGTTTAGTTAAAAAGTTGGATGATGTAGATTTTTCCTTATGTACGAAAAATATATAGGAAAGCTCTCAAAGAATGGAAGAAATTTGTCTCTTTCAGAGAAGAAAAATCTTTAAAATGTCTACGATTTTGAGAAAATAATTCTTACTCGAGGGTACATAAGAATAACACAATTTTTGGCAATTAAAAGAAAAACATTACTACACCCTTAAATACAGTTTAGCCCATCAGGTAATGTTAACCACAAACATTTGCTTTCTTGCTGATTATATACTATACCTCACTGTAATTTCTCTTTTCAGAACAGAAAAGATGTTTCTCAATTAAAAGATCATAAGAAAGTGTAAAATATTTCTACTGAGATTTATAATCGTTCACTCGCTCACCCTCCAACTCAGTGAAACAATAAGTAACCCTGGAAACCAGTCCACGTACCGAAGATTTGCCTTAATAAAATCTATGTCGTCTATTTCCAAAGCCATTTGCACCACGCCGTAACTGCGCAATTATTTGCCAGCAACAGTAACCCATTCATCCGTCGGCAGTGAACGCCCAGTCACGTGGAACAGATTCGATATCATATTTCTATTATATTCATTACATAAATCGTAACAAACCGACCACTTATTGTGTGGAATATACCAGTTAATCCACTCTTTTTCCCTCATGAGAGATATTATTCATCAACTATTGATTTATGTGCTCAATTTCAACCTTTTGACTTCGATCATAATTATCTCTATACGAGCTAAAAAAAAAATACCGTCACAATGTGCACGTTGTCTACGTTTGGTATGTAATATTTATGGTTTCTCCTCATCAGAATAAATCCTACGTCACTGAGTCCCAGTGGATTTATTCAAACCGTTAAACTGTCACATTTTTCTATTACACATAAATAATTACACAAAGAGTAAGCATTGTTCTGTTTCCTATGCATGTGATTAATTGTCTTTAGTCGTTTTGTATCAATCAGTGCTTCTGCGCTTACTCATATATTTATTTATTCATTTAATTGGTGTTTTACGCGGTCTTCACTTATACGACGGTGGTCAGCATTATGGTGGGAAGAAACCGGACAGAGCCCGGCCGGGTAAACCCGAGACCATCTGCAGGTTGCTTTCAGACATTCCAGCGAAAGCCAGCATGAGCTGGAGAGCAAAACCGATAGTGACAGAGACGACAGTCTGATAGTTGGCTTTTTACTAATCCTAATAATAACGCTAACAGTGTTTAGCTTAACGTTATATCCTGTAAGTACACTAGATTATTAGCTATTAGACAAACTATTGTGGCAAGATCCTCGTACATGTAACACATACATAATGCAAGACAGTTAACACCGCAAAGATCGCGGAGTCCTTTCTTAATTAAACTTTGTACGCTTATATTATAAAACAGGTCGCGGTTTAACCTAAATATATATTTCCGGCGAACATAAAAGTTGATGATGATGATGATGATTGATTGATTGATTGATTGATTGATTGATTGATGATGATGATGATGATGATGATGATGATGATCATCATCATCATCATCATCATCATCATCATCATCATCATCATCATCATCATCATCATCATCATCACCACCACCACCACCATCGTCATCATCATCATCATGATCATCATCACCACCACCATAACCACCACCATCGTCATCATCATCATCATTATCGTCATCATATGTTATCATATATCCAAATATAAACGTGACTGACACATTCATTCGAAGCTGCACTAAGCGCTCATTAATCCTATAATGAACTTGTCATTGCCTTCGAGACGACTAGCTGGTAATTAGGTATAGATATTGATAATTCTTTAGGCTGCATGTTGTGTGAAAAGGTCCTCTTCTTCGTCATCGACTGACGAAGCTGTTCTTCCCAATGAACAGCACCTTTGTTTCCGAACGAACTTCTTTCGATGAGATTCATGCATATTACATATACCCTGGACTAATTTAGCAGTTACAAACCTTTATAAAAAAAGCAGCGACTGGCAAAGCTCAGCCTGCGTTAGAGCAGGTTGCTGGGAGCACGACTGATATAGGTATTCGTGCGGTCGTTAATGATATCTTTATTTTCTGGGCACATTAGATGGAAATAAATAATCTCCAGTCCTAGAAGTTGAATCAATAATTGAGTGTTAATCCGTCCGGGACTACCTGACGGCACGTTGCTTTCTTCTTCTTCTTCAGTACCGTGCCAAAGAGGAACAGTCCTGCTTCAACCATGACGAAGTACATCCTCATCTTTATAGCCCTCTACGTAAGTAATTCTTAGGTGTGAATCGGTTTGATACTAAGTAAAATAGGCTCATTGATAATTGATTGAATGATTGATACAGCGAGTGAGTGAGTGATTGACGATAGCAGTCAACTTTATGGATTGGTGGATGCTCTAGGAATGTTGAGATGCAAATGGAGGTTTATGTTGTAGCAGGTAGAACCATGAATTGATCGAGGATAGAAATAAATTGACTTCTGTGAATAAATTTGACTTGTGTAAAGTTGAAGACTATGATTATGTGGGTAAAAATTTACCTGTCACTGTTAATTTTAGCTTTTTATCAAAATTTTTCATGAAAGTATTTTTTTGAGCTTACTATGTTCGTTTTAGCTGTTATGATTTAGAAGGAACAGGACTTCATGATCATATAAATAAAAAGCATCAAAGCAAAATAAAAAAGGCAGGAAAAACAAAATGAGAACTTCTATTATCACAAATTTCAAACAAAGATATACCATTCTTTATCCATTTCGAAGGCTTGAAATCTTCCATGTTCAGGTTAAATTTACTACATTTTATAAAATGAAAAATGGCGCGATCTGGAGTAGTTTTACCGGAAACGGTCACTGTAATTTGAGTTCTACACCTTTCTGTGTAAACTATATAATCTGTAAAATAATAAACAAAATACCAACAAATAAATGAGGTTTTATATGTCTAAAATCTTGTGAAATCTTGTCCATATACATGTATGATCGCTGCTCTTCTTCGCCCCAGTGGGCTCAAGTATAGATATCCTCAGCATTTGCATGAATAACGGCTCATCCAAATGTGAAAATTTGATTTATCCACGTTAAAAAAAAAGAAACAAAAAAAAAACAAAACAAAAAAAAAACAAAATAAAACAAAACGCTATTTTCATCTTACCAAATGATTTAGTGCACTGCATAAAGGTTTGTTTATCACACGAAGCGAGCAATAACTTTAATCGATTAAATACTCAATAGTCCAAGCCTGGTTGCGGTGTGCAAAATCAGGTACATTGTCAGAGTAAGGGAGAGGTTTCTCCGAGCAAAATCCGCAGACGAACAAGCGAGACCGGGAAGTGAACCCGCGGCCTCATCACCCATGTACAAATGATGTTTCACGCCGTACCCAAGAATATTTCATTTACTCCACGGCGACCAGCATTAAGGTGAGAGGAAACCGGGCAGAGCCCGGCAGAAACCCACGAACATCCGCAGGTTGCGGGCAGACCGTCCCACGTGTTGCCGGAGACGAAGCTAGCACCAGAGGAAGTCAGCTGGACTTGAACTCCCCGCCACCGCATTGGTGGGAGGCTTCTGGGTCATGGCGCTGCGCTAGCGCGCTAACCGACTTAGCCACGGAGGCTCCATGTACGATGAGCTTCAATGTATAGTCCACAGATCTCTTTTGACTTAATGGAGTTGATTTTGTTTCTTCAGATAACCATTCAATTGGTCTCATTTCATTTGATGGGCCTAATTTCCTAGATACTGCAACAATAGAAAAAGACTGTCCTAACTTTCGATTCGGTTACCGCACGCGACGGCTCAGCTCTGATCTTTTGTGGGAGAAGTTCAGAGGATTAAGGAAATGATGACCCCTTTTTCCCCTTTTCCAAGTTTTTGACTCAAACAGATGGGATGCCACCGGGGGTAAAGGCTTAAAACGTGTCCGAAAAATTAGAAGAATTACGATGAGTTTGAGAAATACACTGATCCAGTAAAGCAGACCCAAGGTATGAAGTGCATCATCATCTTAGGTAAAAATGAGGTTCAACACCGTTAATGGGCATATAGCCTGAACATTCCAGTACGCAATATTTTCACACATAAGACCGGAAACATAATAAAGGAAGTGTACCCGGTACCGAAAGCAGGCTTACTGAAAACATATCTTGTTAATTAGTATAGGATCGACGTGACTTCCAAGGGTGACAGCTAATTAAAGCGCATGTATAATTAAACCAAAGGAGGGGAAAAAAACGTGTTATATACCGATTTTTTATAAGATATTAGAACATTGTTATCAGTGATTTATTCATTAGGTGGTTTATGTAGCGACCTACTCCACTCAGACAGTTTCTCGGGCTACTTTTAAAGAGGATGGTTCTGTATGGGTGAAAATGTATAGATGATAGAAACCAGAGTAAAACCTCCCACCTCCAGTAGAACATCAGCATCAGATGAATTTTATCGAGATATTTCACTTTAATGAAAGATGGACGATCGCCGAAATTGACCGACAGATACGTGTATTTAGAGAACAAGCTATGGGCCTAGCTCGAGTTCCCAAAGAAATGTGTAAGAGATAAGATGTATAAATAGTAAATGCAGCTGGAAATCGAGTATTCCTACAAGTAGGAATACTCGCGGTTTGTGTAATGCACTCCACACGTAGTTTTATATACGTACGCGATGCACTACAATAATGTTTTATACCGTCGCTCAGTCGGATAGCGCGCTACCGCAGCGCAATGACTCGAAGCCTCCCACCAACGCGATCGCTGTGAGTTCAAGACCAGCTCATACTGGCTTCCTCTCCGGTCGTACGTGGGAAGATCTGCCAGCAGATGGTTGTTGGTTTCCCCAGGGCACTCCCAGGTTTCCTTTCACCATAATGCTGGCCGCCGTCATATAAGTGAAATATTCTTGAGTACGGTGTAAAACACCAATGAAATATATAAAATCAAATAAATATGCCTAGTGTTCGTATATCCGAACAGCCGCTAGCTCCTGGTTAAGCTTGACCCTGCGCGTCTCTATGGCCTGAGTTGAGCAAGGAGTGTCTCTGTGGCAAATAGTCAAGTACAGGGTAAAGCCAGAGGCGTGCAGGGTCTAGGTTAAGCGGTGAAGATTATAACACTGACCAATCAATCATAATCCATCTCGTGTATGGCTTATTTCTTCTTTGCAGAGCGTTTATGGTCAACGCCAGCTTGGGCCAATGTTGGAGTTTACAGAGACCATGGAACAGTGTGGGGTAAGCATGTGATAATCTACACCACGCTTTGGTGAGTGGGGCGGAGAGCTTGGGTCACTTGTTTTCTACCAATATGGTTCGTGGCACGTGGGAAAGTTCGACAGTGACTTGACAAAGGTCTGTGGTTTACGCCGGGTACTTTGGTTTCCTCGATCTACCCATAAACCTAACCGCCATTGTATACCGGTAATTGAAAAATTCTTGAGAATGGCTTATGAAATAAATAAATAAATAAATGCTTAACAAATAAATGTAACGAACCAGAGTTTCACAATAGATGAATATGTCTAGAACACTAGTTGACCTATGAAGAGCTAAAGACAGGGAAGGTGGGGGAGAAGAGGGGGAATTTTCATTAATTTTCAGAACGTGAAACATCTCTCTATTTCTGTTAGCCAATGAAAGATCAGTAAAAACGTGTGACCTGTGACAAAATAAGAATGATGAAGGACGTCACACATTGCCATATAGACCTTATCTTACCTCCCTCTTTGTTGTTGCTATATTGCGCGCTCGGCGCATGTCCCACAGAATCACCACAAATCAGCCAAATACAGTACCAGCTGTTGTAATTCCCTTCCCTCTCTCACCAGTGCGATCGCTGTGAGTTCAAATCCGATTCACACTGGCTTCCACTTCAGGTCGTACGTAGGGAAGGTCCGCTAGCAACCTGCGGATGGTCGTGGGTTTTCCCCAGACTCTGTCCGGTTTCCTACTACCACAATGCTATCCGGTGACCTATAAGTGAGATATTCTCGAGTACAGCGTAAAACACCAATCAAATAAAATAAATCAATCAAATTCCCTCCCCTCTGCAGAGTGTGCAAAAGAGATGGGCAACGGGATGATTTAACATCAGCATTATTTAAAAGAAATCCTTTTTTTTGTCCTGAATTTTTACCTTCACAATTTATAAATAAAACTGAAAGCCCATCCCCACTGCGGGCGACGACTACAACTGCAACCCCAACTACAACGTTGGCAAAATGGAACGTTCTTTAATTTGCAGTGTCGTCTCCACTGCCGACGCCATGTTGTGACGACAACAGGGCGACATCCTATTTTCTCGACAACTGTTTTCACGTCGCCGACAGTGGTGACGTCATGTAGTTGCAGTTGTGGTGGTGCAGTTGTAGTTGTCTCCCGCATTGGGGATGGGCCTTTAAAGTGGACCTACATATATACATGTGGCCAGGCTAGCTTTCTTCTACTGGTTACATGCTTATCGGAAAGCAAGGACGACATCTCCATTCACTTTTCCCTATCATAGCCATGGTGTTTATTACAACCACAGTAGACTGAATTTCACAGAAACGTCTACAGTTTGGTTTATGTAGGTCTATGCAGCAAATTTATGAATGGAAATCTAGGGTGCTAGTAACTTTCAAGCAAATACAGGACATAACCATTTATCCCTTTATCTAGGCTTACTGCTTCGTATAAGGGGACAAATCCAGGTGTTTCCTTGATTAACGGTATTGGTAAAGGTTGATTCTGATTTTACTGCTGCATGAGCGAATTTTCCGTCATTTGTACCGACCAATCGCTCCTTTAACTTTGTTTAACGAGTGTGATAGGTGCACTCTTTTCGATGTAATTGCTCTCGAGTTTCATATTCATAGGCACTTGCTAATAGGGTACTGATTCTGCATGAGCAATTTGAAAAATGGGGCCCAAGGCCCACTGCTCACCCAGTGAAGGTCACCAAGGTCACAAAATGCTATTACGTAACTTCCAGCAATAACTGCTCAAAAAATGGTGGTCATCTTTGGTTGGTTTATTCAGGTGTCGTAGAGTACAGGCTACATGTGGCAGTTTTCAGATATATATTTTAGGAGTTGAGGTTGACAAATTTGCTACAAATGTTCAGTCGTTGTCATACTGTAGGGAACAGCCATGTTGGGACTACGTCGTGAAATCACATTCGTTTTCTATCCGATATATCGTTCACTTTTGTTCCACGTGCAATTCTAAGGGTACTTTGAAGCCTGAATTATGAATTTCTACTCACAGCTTTCAAAAATACTTCCCAGTTTCTATGGTGATATCAATGCGCCAGTGGCTCGTTAGTGCGCACGAGAGCTAACTTTGTCTCAATTATGGGAGTTCTCGCGGGAATACGATGACGTTTTAATGCAGTGTTAAAAATGGCGTTAAAGCCCAAGCACACCCAATACATCAATTCCTATCTTTCAATATATATCCGCAAATCGTACAAACACTGCGATAGACAAAATAGGAGCATAAAGAATACACTGTTTGCATGTAGTACAATTCTGTATAGCATTCGAGCAGCGAATGTTACCGCAGCTTGATCTAAAAAAATAGTTCTCTATAAATATTCATCCCTTTGGTTGCAGGAGTTGAGATGTAACATATCACAAACATGTGACTTCCGGAATGCCACGTGCATGGGGCGGCCATGTTTAAAGGTGGCCTGTGTGCCAATCCGTAAGTACTTCTTACTCACTATAAGCAATTGTGTACCAAATGTACATAAGATGTATACCACAGGCACACAATAATTGTAACAAATTTGCACAAGAACGTGAACGTGTACCTTGCGTAGGACATCTTTGTGTAACTCCACTTTCAATGTGTACCAAATTGTAACCTGTGGTATACATCTTGTTTACCTCCAGAGTTACACAAACAGATGTGTACGACTTGGGCCTAAATTACTTTAGGCGGGAAATGCTCTCCATGAATTGTATCGTGTATATGTATTCTTGTGTTTTCCAGTCAGAAAACAAGGACGATGCCCTGCTCCACCAAACGTGCTGGCCATCGGTATGGACTGTGACGCTTTAGCAGAATTCCTCCCAGATTGCTATGAAGACAACCATTGCAGCGGCACCCAGAAGTGTTGTCCAGGAAGGTGTAGGTTTAAGGAATGCCAAAATGCTATTTTCAAGAAGAAAACAGCTACTGCGCGGTTGGGAACATCTACCAGGACGACGAATACCTCCCCAGCACCGGTTCTGTTGCTAGCAGGAGGCGGTCGAGCAAACGAGAAGTACATCAACAAGGCTATCGCTCAAGCCAAGAACCGCTACAACAAACCCGGCTCTTGTCCGAGTACCAAAGCTAGTCGGATAAATGGCCTTTGCTCTTTCCTTCAGAATATGATTTCCACCTGTAAGACAGATAGAGATTGTTCCGGAGACCGGAAGTGTTGTCCGGGACGTTGTGGCCTTCAATGCACCATGGCCTTGTTCAACAAAGCCAACAACAGTAACAACAAGAACGCCAAGAACAAGGCCAACGCCGCAGCTAACGCTACGGTGACGGGATCAGCTGGTCGACCCGTGCGCAAGAATGGCGTCAAATCGACGATCTCAATTCCTTCAAGCACCAAGCCACCAGCTAGGGTGGTCCCGTCCATCGTGATATCCAGACCAAGCAGTCGGAAATCTGGCGTCTGCCCACCTCTCGGCCAGACCTGGGACTTCCTCTGTCCTCATATTGAGTCCGAAATCGTTGCCTGTCAGAACGACGCTGAATGCCCGGAAGTAAAGAAATGTTGTCCCGGAAGGTGTAGCGTAAACGAATGCAGAATACCCTTGTTGTCAAGAGAAAACATGAGATCCTTGTTCGTTCAGGATGCCCCGGACCGTGTAACAGATCAACCAGATTCTACACGTGTGGCCCCAAATGTGGCATCTTGTCCCATCGTCACATTAACGCCTGCTCAAACACCAGGCGCCAATCTCAGCTACGTGGACATGCTTGTCTGCACAATTGTGCATTCTACCCAAAAAAAGTGCAGACAACACTCACAATGCACAGGTCGAACCATGTGCTGCAGAACACGCTGCAATGACTTCCGCTGCGTGAACCCCGTGTTATCCTGAGGTAAACCCCGAAGAAATGAAATCAAATATCCAACTGACGGCTGTGGCGTGTACGGGAACAACGTTAATTTATTTAAGAGGAAGAGACAGATTTTAATTTAATTCTTAAAGGAATGTTTTCAAAGCAAGGCTCAACTTCGTGTGATTCAGAATTGAGAAACAAATGCAGATCGATGCGCGCGAACTCAGAATCGTTAGAAAGTTGTATCTTTGCAAACTCTTTTACATTATTTTAACACCAGATATGCAGATAACTGTGGTATTTTTGTGGTATCTTGTCCAAAGAAATCTGTTGGGAATATGGCGGCAAATATTTCACATTTCATGAAATGACCCGTGTTATAAACAAGAAATTAACCAAGCGGACTTGTCCAACAAAGGGTTGTCCCTTTACGTAACCTGCATTAGAACGATGCATCTGTTCCCGTTCACTTGCATAACTAGCCGTGACCCTAGACACTCTTATAAAACTTCCAGCAAATAGATTAGTGTCAGTTCCAAGAGTCAAAGGGATACAGAATCGCTGACTGATTGACAAGTGTGAGAGATAAGCGTCCAGGTTTAATCTACGCTAGGCTGAATTTTGGGGGGATTTATTCAAGCGTGACCAGAGCTGCCTGTTGTCTGGAAATCGTATCTCCAAACGACAGCCAATCAGCGTCGAATCTGCATCCCGTTAAGAGACGTTTATTTGGTCATACGATCAAATGTGTACCATGGAGGTCTTCACGCCCCCTGTTCACGGAACAGCTTAAGTTGGCGCCAGTGGTCTATACAGTTATTGAGTTATATGGTTTACATTTAGTGGTCTAAACTATGTAGAGTCGCCAAATAAATATCCCTGTATTGAGGTTAAATGGAGTGGGATATTAGGGTGACGCCATTAACATTCGAAATTCCCAGCGCATTAATTATATCACCTCTATCCAATTTCTTATTGTCAAAGTCAAAATTTTAACCATATTTAACTCGTAGATTTGGATATTTGGCGGGCTTTGAAAAGAGGTCCAAACTGCAGTTAAAAACACAGCTTTCTTTTTCTGCTGTAACGTGTACGACAGATAATATAAAAGATACTGTGTTGGATATTTTTGGCAAAAAATGGATCCGTGCTCAGGATGAAATCAAATCTTTACTATTATCTTAGAGTGGCCCAAATGATTATACCTATTACGAAATATCAGCCTTGTCGGTGCTTGTGTTATACCGTTAAAATCAGCAATACAGTTCGTAAAATTTATAATGCAAGCGGTTTTACAACTTTTACAAACTTCAGATATCTTTTGGACATAATAAATAGTACTGGTCGGCCTGCCAATCTGATATTTTCTCAGTTCTCAAAGGCAATGCCATGAACCATTCTTAGTATAAATAGAGAATTATATTTGATCACCAAATATGGCCTTCTTTTGCCAAATATCTCCTTTACAGTAGCCTCCGTAAAAGCATGATAGAGATTTCTATGATCCCCACTGGTACCACAACATGACCTGCATACACTCTTAACATATCTGCTCATTAATTTTGTGTACTCCATTAATTTTGAATCTTCAGATGTATACCTCAAACTGGTCATTGCAAATCCTTCCCGCTAAGAGAAATATTGACTCAAGCTGTGTAGACTGTAATTGATTATTTCAGTCCCTGTGACAAGGATATGTGTGGAAACTGGCAACGGACATTTTGCAGGTATCGGTTATGCAAGAAAACAACTGTTAATCCCGCTTGGAGTATTTGAGAGTTCTATCCATGGGCGATAATCTACCTTGTAAACAATTCCACATGCGCGCCGTAACTTTTCCAACATTTAGCATTTTATATCGTCCAAAGGTTATGTGCGGTTTTTTTTAAGCAGGAGTAAGCATCATGTAATTTCAATAGATACATGGTTGTAACTACCGTTGTCTTTCTGCTTTAAACTCACAATCCCCTAAGCACTTGTACCTGAAATAACCTTTACCTGTGTAATTATATATAAGAAGACGATTGCTCTCAATGCTTGAATAAAACGAACTGCTGTAGTTTAACCTATATTGCAGAGTCATCCTGTTATTTATTTATTTATGTATTTGATTGTTGTTTTATGCCGTACTCAAGAATATTTCAATTATACGACGGCGGTCAGCATTATGGTGGGAGAAAACCGGGCAGATCCCGGGGCAAACTCACGACCGTCCGCAGGTTTCTGAGCGGTACGGCCGGAGAGGGAGCCAGCATGAGTTGAACTTGAAGTCACAGCGACCTAGTCATCCTGTTAGTTATATCATATGATTATTCATGTACAATGCTATCCTTCCTGTGTTGTTTGCTACTTTGCGGATTAACCTCACCTTCGGCATTATTTTGCTCGTATCACGACGATGTCTTCTTGAAGACTGTGATGTGGAATATAAAAGACTACAGCAAAGAGCATAAAACCAGAGCATGCAACGACAACAGTCTGATAGCTGGGAAATGGTCACACGTGATCGGTGAAAATCCGGCCTGTTGTCAATTTATCTCGGTTAGGGTTTTATTCTAACTGTTCGTGTAAGTGTTTAAAAAGTAATAAATTACACAATTAGACGTCACTGGTCTAGAATTACTCAAAGTGTTGTCTTGTCATCACATTTAAGGCTTGTACACACAATATCATGAAAACAATGCAAAAGGACTACCCACCAGAAGGACAACAGAAACGACTGTCTTCATAGTTACATTACGTGGACACTGTATCGACAATTACTTGGCGTATTTCTCTTATGCTGAGCACCGCACGAGGTATCTATCGGATCTATCGTTTCCGAGGCACGCGCACTATTCACTACCGGTACGCCACAACCGGTGTTGTATATCAATGAGTACAAAAGACTGGCGCGAATTGTTAAGCAATGTACGAAGCCTTTGAGTTCATGTAAATTCAACGCTGAGGTCTAATAAAGTGCATTTTTGATCACTGCATTTTTTTAAACCGATATTGCTCCAAAGAACGTCCAACTTAAGGAGAAACATGCAATAGAGAAGCAGAGGCGAACTGGTCGGCTGAAAGCCTGACGGTAGGTGGCCAAGTGTGCGTTATTAGTGTTCAATGGGACCTTCCCATGGCATTGTAGCGTAGTGGAAAGGCCATGTGATTACTTGGCTACTTTAACATGTGACCATTTGCCAAACATCACACTGTCGTCGCAGCTCTGGTTCTACTCTCCGTGTTTTAGTGTTTTGTATTACCGATATATGTTTTACAGCAGATAAAACATCGCAGAGCAGTCCATTTTAAGATCTCTAATCTCCCTTCGGGCTACGTATTCCGAGATGGGTGGAAGACACGGCATGATTTACTTCGAACTAAAAATTTAACTCGTAGTCCGTGAATAATTCCCAGGTTAAATACAAATACGTATCGCAGCCGCACTTTGACTGTAACTGTTCATAAAAGCATTAATTTGATGTAATAAATATTAATACCGACACAACTCCTTTCACATATGACGAATAATCTAGTTACACGACAATGGACAACTTTCACTGCCTGCCTTACCGTTGAAGGAAATTGATGTGCCCTTTCTAAAGCCTATGCAAGCATTGCGGACCAGGTATGTGGACAGCAAGGACTGAAAGCGGGGAAACCGCGCGGTTTCTCTGTCCAAGCTTGAGACTGAGCCAACACTTTGCGTGTGTATTCTACCTTATAAAATATCTTCCTTTATATCCACTATTTGAGGGATGGCGGATTGCCTTCCCGTTGATCTCACAGATTAATTCATATCTGATATCAGGGAAGAATTAATCCGTTAGACAAAAGGAAAGACAAGCGTCCCAACCCCAGATATTTCTTTGAGTTGTGCTTTATGCTGTATACGCAGGAATATGTCGATTAAATAAGGCAGTCAGATTTATTGTGGGGTGTCCAGAGTGAATGAACAACCGCGCTTTCCCTGACACACCTCCCGACTTAGAGCGGCTTCCAAAACTATAAAGACCATGGCTATGGTTACAGGTGATGGTGGGGATCATTCGAGAGGGGAAATAACAATTACCCCCACCCCCCGCCAAAATAGGCCTGCTTTGGGGCATTTATTTATAGAGTAGGCCTATCATAGGCTATAGCCTATGATCTACATGCTGCCTCTTATCTGAGATGACGATTCTTTAGCATTCTGAATGGCCATCTTTCTCCCATGATGAATCCCGATGTGGAGCCATCTCATGTCTCCTCCGTGATTTGATTTTATTGTTCAAACGCGGAATGCAAGCATGCAGCCAACCCACCGAAAAGAACGTTTTTTTCTCTTCTTTCGCTAATATCGAATTACTTCGAGTAATTCTAGACCAGTAGCTTCTAATAAATTGCATTTAAGGATATTAGAACCCTTCGGGGTGAAATTTGGTCCATTTTTCTTTTCTTATTTCACATTCTTGTTCTGCATTTTCCTATCTTTCTTCCCACTTAATGGAAGAGGCAGCAAATCGATAATACACCGCATTAAAAGAAAGCACTAAAGTTTTGCTTATAATGATATGCAATTCAAATTTTTCTGCCACGTCTGTTGATACAAAAACACGTTTAAACTTACGTATTATATAGAAAACACGCCTTCCCTTTCGACGCAGCCGTTGTTTGCGGCCGTGTCATCGTTAGCAAATCAAGTCGCTGTTTACATAGGGCCCTTGAAAAGTCAGTGAGGTATAGGTGCACCATGGCCTTTTTTTCTCAATATGAACAAATGTTAATACCACAGAGGATTTATAGTGATGTTTAACTAATGACAGGCACACAAATTAATATTCAGGAGTAGACGTTTGACATTAAACTTACTTCATTTGATTAACAGTAAATTTATTAAGAGTTTCACTTTTTGTATGTCTTTAAAACATCATTCTATCACACCGGTAAAATATTTAACCCAGAAAGCACAGACCAGTGCCTAGCCCAAAACGAACGAAGCATGCAAGTTTCCCTGGCAGGCAATATTTATTTATTCATTTTATTGGTGTTTTACGCCGTACTCAAGAATATTTCACTTATACGACCAAGGGCAGCATTATGGTGGGACGGAAAGCGGGCAGAGCCCGGGGGAAACCCACGACCATCCGCAGGTTGCTGGCAGACCTTCCGACGTACGGCCGGAGAGGAATCCAGCATGAACTGGGCTTGAAGGAGACCGCATTGGTGGGAGACTTCGGTCATTGCACTGCGTTAGCGCGCTAACCGACTGAGCCACGGAGACCCCTAGCAGGCGATAACTGACAATGTTCCATTTGATATTTAGACTCGTCCAAATAAAATTTGAACACGTAGTTGTCAAACATATCCTGTGTCACAACATATCAAGTTTAATACCAAAGTTCATACACAAAAATATCAATATTACGTAACCTCGTCAGGCGTATCCAGGTGGAGAGAAAACGGATAAAGTGTCATGCGTGGAGGTAAGACTTCATAAAATCTGACCTATTTGTGATCACATGTGGCCCCTTTTGTGCTTACAATGGTATGAAGGAATAGGAAAACGCCGGACTGGTACAACATGACAAAGTTGAGAGGGTGACAGCTCCATTATTTTACCAAATAACCAGGTAAAAAAGATATCTACATATTAACGTTTTCCGCTAAATTTCTGATGTGTTTGCAAGGAAATAAATAAAGTTTGATATTTTTGCGAAAATGCCACAGATATATGCAAGAAAAACGGTTGGGTCGACTGTTTGACAACTCGGTCTGCGACCTCGTCCTCAAACAGTCGGCCCGTCCGGTTTTTGTTTTTTTTACTTTGTTTTTTGCATATTTGCAAAATAGCACTGGGAGGAGTTCCAAGAGAGTAATGGTTCTCTGGGTACGTCACACTCATTAACCACAGTCCTGAATCTGGCTGCTTTTGCAAAACCACCTAGACGGACAAATTATTTAATGTTTTCCACAAAACAGCAATGATGTGAAAGTTTTTCACTTGGATAATAAAAATAGAGCAGGTTTTATGACTGGTATAACAGTAATGTTTATTATTTGTTGCCTCTTCCCTTAAAGATAAAAAACCAAATTCGAATTGTAAATACCTTAAATTTCACCAAAAGTATAACATGTTGTGAACCACGGCAGATCAGTTTTCTTAGTTCCCCCTGATGAGAGGGATTAGCTCACATAGAGGGGTTACCCATGCCTCTGGTAAATGTGTATTGCCTCCTACAGACTACCCAAGCAGACCTCTTTAACTAAAACAGCCTTAATCACCCCATCGGGGTGCCACTGGGGGCAGAGGTCTATAAACATTCTAGAAGGTTTGGCTCAGAATTGTCAAAGTAATACACTAATACACGCTTTCATGGAGCATATCAACATAAGTAGGTTGATATGTTTACATTTTGAATCGAGGCAGGGCATTTCTAGATTAAAATTAATTTGCAAACGAATGAATCACAAATTCTGTCACACATTGTGCTCTTCCAGACATTTCGGTCGTCTTCTCCGTTTCTATTTTTGAGACGATTATGTGGTGAAATTCTTTTTATTTCTCGTTTATTTTTCAACATTATGCTATGAAACTTGGCACACATATAGCTAAACATTTTAGCTAAAAAAAGGTCCCAAAAGTTTTTGATATCTTTCCTAGTTTTAAAGATGTTAGTGAAAGAATAGCGAGGTTGAGACCTCTTTCATTCTTCCCTGCTTAGCTTTCAGTAATGTTCCATTTTTTCTACACATGGAAAGCTGTTCACTAGAAAGACATGCTGCCTATAATCCTGAGGTATTTCTGAGGTATGACGCACGGCAGTTATTCGTGAATAACGAAGACCATAATGTCAAAATCAACACACATGCACCTCTCGCACTGATACCAAGCCAGTTGTGGCTAACCGTACTTTTAGATTTCAGTCCGTCGCGCTCGGCGCAGTTCGGAAAAAGAAAAACTCGTGGTACACTTCGATTGAAACGAACAAAATGTACTGACGACTGATAAATTGTTTAGGGGTCTTGTCTTTATTTTGGCTTTCGATAAAGAACAGAAAAAACCATAAGCAACTACTGTGAAAAAGGAAGACGATCGTAACTTGCGGCACGCAACCCAATCCACCAACTGTTATTTGCAACGGTTGCTAACTTCAGATGCTCTTCGAGAGGATGCATATCCTTTACATTTATGATAATTGTCACGTTGTGGTCTTTATTATTTCCGCATAATGAAATTATGTGAATTCAGAATTGCCTTAAGATCAGACAAATGGATACGCTGTTCAGTCCAAAACCTAACCTGGCTTAGCTTTAAACCGACTTAACCTCAAGTGGGCTTGGTTTTATTTTATTATTTTTTTTTTTGTTCGCCCACAGGCCATATATAGCTAAGCCGGTTTAAAGCATCTTTACGTTCACACAGGCGTTAAGATTTTAATTTTTGACTTTTTGGACTCGTTGGGGGCCATACTATACTCGATCAAAAGAGCAAACTCGGATTACAGCTAAGTAAGGTATTAAAAAGTGGGGTAAAAAACCAACATCTAACACATATCAGTGGTGCACGCATTTTACTAAAGTGATTATCAAATGTATAAATAATAATAATACTGAAATTCAACGTGAACTGGACACTCACTGTAAGAGTGTATGATGTATATTGCTCAGACTATCCGATCTGATGGAACTGTTTAGTAGTACACGCATTACAGACAAAGGCCCATATTAGCCCGAGACCACGGTCTGAGCGTGGCTTATATTTACGGATACGCAGCGAGCGCTGGCCACCCTGTGATCTACGTATTAAAAGATCCCAGCCGAGATCCTCGGCTAGGCCCATATAAGGGGTGATCTGGCAATCCATATGTACAGTATGTAAGCCTAAAACTGAAAGAGCAAACAGGCCAGATTTTTTCAAGGACATGGGATTGGCAAACTTTTGATCAAATCTGATATCAGATTAAACTCGGACTAATAATGATGAGGTCCTTTTCCAGGAAAAGACAGCAAACAAAACTAGGTGGATGTTTTGATTTTATCATGTGGTGTACTTCATGGGCCATAGGTGACATTACATATTCCTTTTAGCTGCTGAACATCCACTGATTACTATCAATTTATTTTAATATTGATTACAGACACAGGTGTAGTACTACACTGACTCAAGCAGAACACAAACATAACAATCAGAGATGTTTAGCAGCTGAAAGGAATGTATGACGTCACTGTTCTTCAGCCTGTTCAATATGGTCCATAAAGTTCACCATACAATCAAAACATTTGACTGCGTTTAATTTAGTGGAAAACAATAAAAAACAACAACACAAAAAACAATGAAGATATTGTCATATACTGTTTTTTATACTCTTTTCACTCATCATAAATTCATTTTTGTGTGGTTTTTCATTTTGAGCTCAAAATGTCTCTTTGTGTACATTGTTTTAATACACGTCTCATGGCGGGCCACACTTGTGCCTACTTGTAAGTAGATACTTACAGCGGTAATAACCATTTTAAGAATGCTTAAAGCTGATGTGACGTCATCGAGGCCTAAGCGACATCATCGAGGCCTAAGCGACATCATCGAGGCCTAAGCAAAGCACTGTAGTCCCACATGTCCTACTTTAATTGTCAAGGTCAGTTATTTACTATATACTCACACTGAAAAAAGTAATTTAAGAAAAAAAAAAATCCTTATAAGCAATCATGTCCTGAAATTTTCACTACGCAACAAATTCCTACTAAGTTTCTTTTCACACGAATAATTTCCCCAAACAGGGGGCTGTTGCTGCCTTCCCTGTAAAGTACATGTTAACAAAAACTAAGCTGTTAGAGATAAAATAAAAAATCATCATAATGTCTTCTGGACGGATCCAGTTCGAATCTGTCGCTCGAGAGTTGCTTCCCTTTAATTTAAATACCGCTGGAGAGCTCTTTGAAATCTTCAGATTTTTTGGCTGTACAGTGAATATCTCCATGCAGATAATGTAACCCAAAATAAGGTGTAAAAGCACTAAGTGATACCTGGGAAAATTTTACATTTTCATATTAGAAACTCTGTTACATGTATACACAATTACTATTTTGTAAACCATCATAATGTTTTTATATATTAACACACAAAATTGTGCAATATAATAATTCAAAAAAAAAAAAAAAAGAAATAAAGAAAAGTATCACAGCTCTTGATAAAATAACACTCACAAAGCACTGTCCATCCACAGTTAAATTTGATTAAGTTAAGCTTGTGTGAGTGAGTATAAAACTGAAAACTTGATGCAAAAACATGTCAACAAAAGACATGAAAATAAAACAATATGCAATTTATGAATCTACTCAACACAGTTAAGTTCATCCAGGAGAATATAAGTGCTTGGTCACACAACATGTATGGTATTAAAACTTCTAAATCCACATCTACAAAGTTCGACTTCCAGTAGGAACTCCTTAAATTTGACAACTTCAGGTGAAGTAGCACAAACTCTGTTTAATTAGTCACGTTCACACACTGCGATTTGATCAATTCTACAGACTGTGTGAAATAGCCTTTGTCCTAGTTTCGCTTGCTTAATTGTCAATTATGACAAATAAATATAACAAATCGCACGATGTGAAAGCATTCAGCCCTACCAAAGTCATGGGGCTAATATACACATCATCAACAATAAGGTTAACTGATTGCAAAATAGAGCAGTACCCAGTACTGTAGAATCAGCGTAAGCAATAAGCATTTATATTATAATGTAACACCATATAGAAACACTGAACGAAAAAGAGATCAGAAGTATTGTGTGTCACCTCAAGTTTAGAAATACTGAACGAAAAAGAGATCAGAATTACTGCGTGTCACCTCAAGTTTAGAAATACTGAACGAAAAAGAGATCAGAAGTACTGTGTGTCACCTCAAGATTAGAAATACTGAACGAAAAAGAGATCAGAATTATTGTGTGTCACCTCAAGTTTGGGAACACTGAACGAAAAAGAGATCAGAAGTACTGTGTGTCACCTTAAGTTTAAAAATACTGAACGAAAAAGAGATAAGAAGTATTGTGTGTCACCTCAAGTTCAGAATGCAAGAATACACTTTCAGAAGCACACAAAGGAATTAAAATGAACCGTGGGTTTTACATGTACACTTAAAACCCACAGCTGGAAACTGAAAAATGCTACCAGAGTTTGATGTAGGTGTGATTTACGTACTTGTAATTACAACCGAGAAGTATCAGATTTATGGATGGTATACAAAGTAACTACAAGCACAAGAATGAACAGATTTCCCTCGGTCTCCAATGGCACTTGCCCTTTTAGATACCCTTCATTTATTTATCTGATTGGTGTTCAACACCAAACTCAAAAACTTTCAATGAACGTTAAACTGCAGAAAAGGCCAAATAAGGCTTATCAACCTGCGCCCATTGCCAAAGCGCCCCATGAACAGCTGAGGAGAGAACAGAGCTAGTTTTGGTATCACAGGTTGCATCATAATGTAACAATGAAACACATGTAAAATTAGTTTGTCGATTCCCAAAACAGCTGTTGTTTGGCCTTTATACTGGTTTCTGCAAATTGCAGGATCATGTGTCACACCAGTTCACAGTTTCCCTATAGAGACAGCTGAATCAGTTCGCCTGCAAGTTGCAGGATCATGTGTCATATCAGTTCATTGTTTTCCCAACAGCTGAATCAGTTTTCTTGCAAATTGCAGGAGCATGTGTCACATCAGTTCATTGTTTCCCCACAGAGACAGCTGAATCAGTTCTCCTGCAAACTGCAGAATCATGTGTCACATCACTTCACCATTTCCCAACAGACAGCTGAATCAGTTCTCCTGCAAATTGCAGGATCATGTGTCACATCAGTTCATTGTTTCCCCATAGAGATAGCTGAATCAGTTCTCCTGCAAACTGCAGCATCACGTGTCACATCAGTTCACTACTTTCCCACAGCAATAGCGGAATCAGTTCTCCTTCAAACTGCAGGATCATGTGCCACATCAGTTCACCATTTCCCCACAGACAGATGAATCAATTTTGCAGCAAATGGATTGTGTCACATCGGTGCACAATTTTTCCACACAGGCAGGTGGTTGGATCAGCTGTCCATCAAATTGCTAGATTGTGAACCGATAACATCATTTCAAAGTTTCACCACACCAACAGTTGAATCACTCTCCCAGCAAATTCCAGATTCATGTGTCACATCAATTCTCAGTTTCCCAACAGACAGCTGAATCAGTTCTCCTGCAAACTGCAGGATAATGTGTCACATCAGTTCTCAGTTTCACCACACAAGTGACTGAATCAGTTTTCCAGCTGAACACGGCATGGTACCTCACATCTGTACTATCTCAAAAGCATGTAAGGCATCAGAAACTCTTTGGAGAAGATAAAAAGCTAAAGAGCCCACACACACATGTACAGAACACCAGATGCTATGCACGGATGTCACCTTTGACCTGACCTTGACCTTCAGGGTGAGTCACAGTCGATTTGTTTCAGCAAACAGTATGTGGTATCACAGCTTTCCATCATCACTTAAACCAAGTGTGAAATTAGTTTACCCTTTTCATGAAACAGTTCTTGACACCAAAGTTTTCCACCATAACTCGCTGTGGGTAAAATCAGTTCTCGGTTTCCGGAAACAGTATTCCACCACAACTTGTGTCATATCAGTTCCCTATATCAGCAAATAGCTCTCAGCATCACATTTTTCAGAATAACTTTCACAATGTTTCATGTCAGTTCTCTGTTTCTGCAAACAGTTCATGGCATCACAGTTCTCTACTACAACTTACACGATGTGTCAACTCAGTTCCCTGTACCGCAAAACATCGCTCGGCATCACAGTTTTCCACCACAACTTACACAATGTTTCATGTCAGATCTCTGCTTCTGCAAACGGTTCGTGGCATCACAACTTACACCAGATGTCGGACGACATAATTCTGTGTTTCAGTCCACAATTGCCCGTTTCAGCAAACAGTTTTTGGCAACGCTGAAATCTAATCATCTTTCCAGCATAACAGTTTTCCATGACAGCCCTGAATCTTCTTGCAATCTTTACATGTTTAACTTTTTTCATTTTCAATGAAAACCAATAAGCTGTAAAAAATGTATCATTTTTTCCAGCCAAAGTGCAATTACAATCCACAAGCCAATCAATGTGCAAGGATGCTTTTTCACATTTTTTATCACAAATTTAATTCAAAATACAGAGAGTAGTCATGACAAATAGAATATATGAATCTCATCAACCTTATCTTCTATACAAAAAAAGAAACAACAAAAACAATCAGGCACATTTTGTGCACATTACTCAATGTATCACAGCTACTTAGACAATAATGAATGTGTATTTGCATTTTGGTGTCCATGAGCATCACCAGGTACTCAACACAATGACAATGCCCAATTTTGCAAAATACTGTTAGAGGTAAGAGGCTGACGGCAAAACTGTAATGCAGCCAAGAGCACTAAATGCTCTTCCGCATAATACCAAATACAAGTATCAACATGATGCAATTATGCTCTGCACATCAACAAATTATCATCACAGTTTTGTGCAGACGACTGTCGCCAAAACAAGGTGTCACCATCACGTTTACTACATGTCCCAGCACACTTCTTCATGAGAAGACATCTCCATCACATTACATTAAAAAAAAAAAAAAAAGTGTCACCATTTTATTAGCCTCAATGGTCCAGTTCTCTCTCTTCATGCCTTGGCTACAGAACATCGACAAATGGGACATGTGGCATTTAACTGAAAAAAGAAAACAATGGACAATTACTAAAGATTCACACTGCACACAGTTTGAGTTCTAATTTTATTAATTTATATACTTTCTTCGTTTTTGATTGGTTTGTGTCATTTGTCGTTTTTTGAAACAGGTCTAGCGATTACTGACCCGGAACGCCCATCTTGGTTGACAGCTAGTATACGAATGTAAGTTTCAATGCTTAGGTTGAATTCAATGTTTGGAGAACAAGTTGGATTTTTCCTATCATCCTATCATCTGAACATCAGTGCCAGGAACAAGGGTCCTTACCAGTAACCACTGGTCGATGCAGGCCATGTGGAATTCATGTTTACATGTGAGAGTCCTCAGCCAATCAGGTGCTTCGTACGTCATCAGACAGATGTGACACTCTTGCTGCTCATCACACAATCCCCGGAACTCACGGGTCGGAATTTCTGCTATTTCTTCCTCGCTGATGCCTCTCTTTTTCACCTCGCCCAATTGCTCAGAGAGTTCCCAGAGTGACTGAAACAACGAAACAGAAATCAAAACATTGGTACATTTCCTTGCAGTTAATACTGCAGTGAAAAGGTATCATGCTTTTACCTTGAGTCAAAAGTAATAACCTCTACTTTCTTAATGTTTCCTTGACAAACAGAGGTGCATGTACAAACACCTTGAATGATTAACTGAACAGAGGATCTCCAACTTGTGATCCTGTAGTATCAAATTTATTAAACGAACCTTCAGACTCGAGGTTAATAAATTTGGTACTACAGGATCATAAGTTGAAGATTCTGTTTATCCCATAAATGTAAAGTCAAAATAAAAAGCACAAAATTGCACCACAAATCAGCAAGTTCTGCTGGATTTTTTTTACATTATCACCTATATTATTAAAACTAAGTAGCAGGTAATGGTTTTCAACCAGTTTACGAACACCTTTCTCAGACAGGGGAAGATGATGAGGTCACAGGAGAAACTAACAAGTGACATGAGACGCGAGTTGTGACACAAGTGCGTAGCATGCACATCATCAAGTGTGAGAACGCAGCTGTGATGCAGACGTGTATGCATTATGCAGAATTAAAGAACTGTAACGGCAATATCATTCTTACGCAAGAGATGAAACTGATTATCCAATCAAGCTCCAAATTATGTACAGCTACAGTGAATATATCTGCACTCCACGCAGACAAGAAAAGTGTGTAGTAAAACAAAGTTCGTGTGTCTATCGATTGGCTAATTTTGATCAATGAACAGTCATGAGCCAATCAAGTAAAATTCAACACTGTTGACAAAAGAGTACATACGATAATTATGCCACCCCTTTGTCATGTCCCGAGCCACATTTATGGGATAAAAGGGCTTTTATTGTAGCAGAACTGAAGACCTAAGAACAACTCAACTTTTCTCAACTGTTCACAAAGCCAAAATTTTCCCTTTTTTTTCGTCCAAAAGTAATCTTGTTTACTTCGTCTACGGAGAAAATTTGTTTCCAAACATAAAGCCTTTTCAAACAATTTCAACAAGTGTCATTTGTTTCAACAGGCCGTTTGGCCTGTAAATTTGTCCTTGACCACACTGAAGTGAAAGACAGTCCATGTTCTAAGTTAAGTTGGCCAGAAAGAAGGGACAATATTATGTTCATTTTGGTAAAGGATTTCTTTTGTTGGCTATACTATGACAGCAGAAACTGACATTTGACCATGCTCCATCGACTAGCATGAAACGGAGCCATTCTGCCTGCGCCGTGACGTAATTCTTCCCAGCATGGAACACTCTTGTCACCTGAGACTGTAGTAAGCTGCTGGAGTTCTGTTTGTAGCTGTATATATATAAATTTATAACATGAAATGATCAAAAAACCTACTCCTACCACAGCACAATAATCTGGAAATACTTTGAGCAGCAGGGAGGGCGAGTGATACAAACTAATGGGAATTAGTTTCAATCAACTTCATTTGAAGTGTTGTGTATTTTGCTACCGACTGGGGATCTGAAGGCATCCATGCTTTAAGTTTATGATAGACTGACCAATGAGAGAGCTAGGAGATATCAGCTGATATAAAAGCTGTGACGTAAATCTGAGTGAGTTTACTGTCAATGTAACGTATAATACCATGGGGATAGGACTCTGTTTTAATGTTATGTTTTAATTATAACAAGGATGTGTTAACAACACTGCAAAGAGCAGCAGGGAGGGCGAGTGATACAAACTAATGGGAGCCGTCCCACGACCAAGGGCAGTCCTCAGCCCCTGTTCCGGCTAATTTCTGCTACATATTAAGCCACATGGCGTCCAGCTACATAAACTGTTTCCAATTGTCTATGTAGACAAACGGGCGTTCACATTCAGAGATAATTGCCCCAGCCCCTTCCCCGGCCAAGTTCTGCTGCACATCAAGCCATATGTACGTACCATAATAGCTCCAAGGACGGCTCACCACTTAGAGATATGTGTTGCTGTACGTATACCTGTGGTGATGGAACTGCAAAGTCCACCTAGCCAAAATCGGCAAGTGTGTTCAGGCTGTGTTTTAGGTAATGTAGGCTGGAGCCGCCTATATCGATCGATCTAAGATTAAAGCTTAGGAGGTATTCCCTACGTGTATTATGTGTATGTCAGAGCCCAGATACTCACATACTTCCAGGTTCGCTATATATAACATAGTACGTGAGTCTATTATGTATAAATCAATTCTTACAGTTAATAAAATACAATCTACAACTAGCTGGTGTAAATATGTGGAGGTTATATTACCAATGTGAACTGAGAGCTCTCAATTTTTAATGCCATGTCTACCGCATGGAATTGTGAGATGGATGACTAGCATATTTTTATCTGCGGAATTCAGCGAAAATAATCGCTCTGGATAAAAACTAACGTGATATTCTTTATCAGCGCGTCTTTCTACATCAGATAAGTACTTTTTTGTGATCAATGTATGCAACAGGGTTTGGGAGGTATAAATGTATAAATTTGTGGCTAAGTAACTCGAACGGCGCGTGGAGCGGTGAGATCTCCCAAAGACCAGTCACGTCCCTCTCACGTCTCAAACCCCTAGGCTTGTTCAGCTCAAGGCTGGGTGTGGTATTGCAGAAGGCTTCTGTGGCGGCCAGTTCCCACAAGCCTATGGGAAGGACTTCCCAGTGGAAAAAGGCCTCCAGAGTAACATAGCGCATAAATGAAAAAGCAATCAAAACCCTATGGGACTGTCGCGAGAGACGTGTATCTGGGTCTTGCTTTTTTAACTTTAGCAAATCAGTAATATAGGGGACTTCCACTAATCCGTCAGTTGGAGTCTGGCGGCCCGGCCTCATCTATTTTACCATTGAAGCCTGGCATCTAATTTACCATTAAGTCTGGTGATTTCATCTGTCTGGTCTTGTACAGTATTGTAAAGTTTGTGTATAATATATACGGCTAACCCCCACTTGACCCCAACTGAGGGCAGAGTGAGATAAGCGTGATGGACACATCTTATAGCCGACTTGCGTGTAATGCTACAAGTATATCAAACTCCGGTATCCCACCTCTCTGTTGGGAAGTTCAATTGGCGGACAGTTTTCTCATGAGGGTCACTCGAGCCTCGACCTGTCCCTGCTGCACTAACTCGTCTTTCATTTCCTTATCTAATGAAATCGAGTTATGTGATGTGCCTGCTCGAATCTGACGTTTCATTTCTTGGCATTTTTCGACTACACCGAGTACTTACCGAAACTCGGTATCCCTATCTCCCCTGAGGAGACAGAACCAGGCTGAGTGTTTGGAGCACGTTCGGAGCTTCAACATCCACACTGGCGAGCTCACTAAACTTTGGTGGTTCTCCGGATCCTGCCAACGGCACCTTCTTCCGTGAATAAACACCTTGCTGGAATTGGAAGGCGTAAATCTGTCCATCCACCCCTTGCCGTTCAAAATCATCGACATCTGCTTGATCCGATAAGGCTAGGTCAGTGCAACTAAGGCTCACTGGATTGTACAGGTTGATCATGATCACAGCTTTACAGTAAGCTGCGACACGGAGCCAGCCGACTGTCTTTTGAACTGTGAATTGGTAAATGCCACTGCCCTTCCAGAGTTCATACCTTCGTGGAATGTCGGGACAGCCCTCAAAAGTGTAGAGCCTCTTGCAATACTGGTAGACACTGCGGTGATGTTTTTGGACATGCTCAGCTCGTCTAGGTAGACAAATATTTCTTTGTGGGACGTCAGTTTGGGTAGTTTGTCCCCTTCATTTATTCCGCTTATGGATTCTCTTGTGTTTGAGAAGCCCAGGATATCAGCTAGATCTAACAGATAACTGATAACTGACTGAGACTTATTATTAGTCTCAGCCGCACACGACCAGTAGATTTATTCAGTCACAGTTTAGCACCCAAAGGTTGAAACACTTCTTCGTCAAGGGTACAGACGGTGTAATAGCTGCATGGCACGATTATCAACCTATCGTTCAAACTGAAACGTACGCCAGCGCCAATATTTGCCAAGAGTGGGTACAAGGTCATATCGAGTAGGGCAACCTCATACTGGCCTTTTTGATTGTCCACACAAGGTGGGAGGAGGACACTGTGTCCATGTTGAACATCACTAATTGTAACAAACATATTCAGCAATATGTTTGATAGGGCGTTATAGGAAGGTAACCCATTACCATGTCAGTGGGGTATATTCGAGTAAAGAGATTGAGGACCCAGGTGAAATCGTGGTGATAGATCCCAGCCGGAACAACTCGCGAGTTGCTTTCAACGTAACTTTCCAAAAGGTGCTTGAACGCTACACCTTAACCGATGGTGTCATGGCAGAACTAGCTCAATTCCACTGCCATGACGGGTTATGGGGTGTCAAAGGAAAATCACCTAATAGCCGACACTACACTAAGCAACCCTGTATTCCACTTCCATGTGTACTATAAGTGCGCTGTATTCTAGAACACATTACGGCACCACTCCCACAAGACGATGCATGGAGTCCGATCGACAATCCCTACAACCGGAGGGCATACAAGCCAATTTGCGCCGAGTTTTGGGTCTCCAAAGACACAGGCTGGCGGCAAAAAAGTGAAAACGACGGGTTAAGCGTGGCTTATTATTATGTCACGAGGACATGATATGTGAAATCGCGTTACGACTAGGATCCCAGCGGCATGTCATTCCTGCGAACACCGGACAAGTTTCACATCGATTTCATCTCGGCAGGCAGTGAGGCAAATCAAGGATGGGCCACCTTCATCCTCGACGAATCTGAAAGGTTTACCCAGGGAGTGGAACGTGTGAACAACACCATTCAGACTTATGAGCAGAGGCACAGACCCACAGCAGTATCTTAGGCAAGGAAGGTATGGCATTTGACGCACAGAAGCAGTTGGTAGTTAATGTCGAAGACGCCATAGCAAGACCTGTTGACCTTTCCTAGGCCATAGAGCAGTATCAGAACGTCCTGAGGTGTGCCCGCTCCAAGGTGAATTATGCATTTGGCGTGGGGCTGTACATGGCACCAAGTAATATGGATCTGCGAATCGGAAAAATCAGTGGCTATAACAAGATCGCAACAGACCAGAAACTCGGGGTCAACGGAGACATAAACTTGCCTTTGGCAGTTCATACGCAGGCAGCTGCGGAGACTGGGGAGACAAGCATCGTGAAGCCGCAGCCAGCTGCAGTACCCATACTGACTCCAGTAGTACCAAGACCCGTGCCAGCAGCCCCGGCTCCAGTTTCACCGAAGTCACCGAGAGAGCACGATGAAGAAAAGGTGGCGTTAGTGATACTTAGCGTCGTCCTCAGGCTTGCACTAATCTGGTCACGCTAGATGTGGCCGAACGGCCGCGTAAATGATTCCACCTGTAGTGACAACCAGGGCCCAAGTGTTCGCGGCAACCCAGTTCACCACCTTGCCTAAAGCACCGACGAGCCAAGAGAGGATGCTCCCTATAATACCTGAGAGAGCTGCAGTGGCTTTACCGATGAGCTTAGCTAGAAGCCTGCCCAAGGCCCGCAGGTGCTTTTTTACCCACTCCTTCAGACTGCCCTTGTCGGTTCACTCAGAAGTTGGAGGTGCTGGCGCTGCAGAATCCCTGGTTAGAACAAGCAGCAGGGTCGACACGATAAAACCCAATCAGTTAGGATGCTGGCTATGGTGACCCTCTGTTCAAGTTCGAAGGCGCGGCTGATCGTTTCCCTGATCCGACTGATTTGCAAGTGCAGAGCTGCATGGGTCACAGAGGGGGCAGACGGCCCTTTCATCTCAAAGATCTCGCAATCGTTTCGCAATGCGGCGCCTGGAGAATTCATCAGGGGAGTCATCACGATTTCTTTTCTCCAAAGCAATGTGCTCATTCTGTGCAGTCAGTTTAGCAAGGTTGTTTGTGAACTCCCCTCTGACGGTCTACATTGCCTTATCAAGTCCCCACTGCTCACGGATGTTCCCCGGGATATCACCGAGTGTGCTCAGAGCCCACTGAATCTCAGATTCCGTCAACGTGGTTTCGATGGTTGTGACTGCTTCAGATGTTTTGTGCACCGCTCGTTCCACATTCTCTGTCGCTGCGGCTTCACCTAGGTCATCCTTTCTGAAGAGCTGTCATGACTTTTTGTGGCAGCGTGACCCGCTTCCAGTCAACAAACCCAAGTTCATCCAAGAAGAAACCCATCCCAAAACGCCTCTCTAGTGTCGATAGCGCGAGTGATTTACCTGTACTTTTGCTGATAATCTCAAAGCTGGGATAAGCCACAAGGCGCACTCTATTATTGACCTTGAAATCAGAATAACGTTTGACACAGGTGGGTCACCCCGTATTGTTCCTCAACTGCCTTATAATAGTCATCTACAGCTGTCCATGTGAGCTCACGTGCAAGTGATTGTGTGTTTCCCTTTCTTTGGCTGGTCTGCTCCACTCCTGAAGAGAAGGATGTCTCTTGCCACCACTCGTCATCTTTCTCATCAACATTAAGATCATCTAGAGGGTCCAACCTAAAATCCGCCATTGTATTGAAGAAATGATACAGTCTTGCATTAGTTCATAATATCTACAAGAACAATTCGTTGTTCAATAAACATGAGTCAATATGACCGCAAGCTCCGAGAACGGAGGTCAAAGGGGTGCGGCAGTCGGTCATAATTACAAAAAAACCGAGTATGACAGACCAGAACCAACAGCTTCTTGTTCGGTTTCCAAACCTCGGCGCCCATGACGTCATTGTCCCAGGGACAGAGAGACTTGCTTTCACAATCTCCCTGGACTCTACCAATGTCAACTGAACAATGGTCCAGAACCTCGGCCGTGCTGTGATAAAGGAAACCACTGTCAAGATAAACGGTAATGAGGTGATGTCGATCGATGACAGCGATGTTTATTACAGTTATATGGACCTGTGTAAGACCGCCCAGGAGAGAGAGAATTGCCAGTACTAGGGCATCCGAATCCGGGTAGGGGCTTAGAATAAAGATGAGGATGTAGCCACTGGCCAAGCCACTGCAGAGGCCTATGGCAACCGATAACACATCCCCCCCCGACTTCGAGTTGCTGGAGAGCCATATGCCATTCTATCGTCAGCCCAGGTGTACAGGCTTGAATATAAGCTAACCTTCAACGACCACAGCTGCGTCATCCGGGCCATAGGGAATGCCGATGCCAACTACACCATCGAGAATATCAGCCTTGGGTATGACATGGTCACCCAGTCTGAGCTCGCCCGGGTGGTCCGTAACCAGTATGCCGGCCGCCTGGCCATACTGTACGACCGCATGCTCCAGTACCGCAATAAGAGCGATACCCTGTGGAACTTTAACTTCAATGTACCGGTAATATGCAAAACACTGTTGCTTACCAGCAGCTGGCTGTTGCTATTTTCCCTGCAAATAATCGCACGTTGCATGCCGTCTGTGACTCTGGCACGCATCCCTTTTGCCAACCGATGAGTCAGTGTTACGACGAGGGGGTCTTTATAGCGGAAGAGCTCGATAGCTCCCGTCGTTTTGCTGCTGCCTTGGCCACCATTCAGGTAGCTCAATTGGTGTCTGGTCAGTGGGTCATCGTGACATGGTCTGGCATGTCTTTCTGCTGTCTTCGGTTTTTGGGTTTGGCGAGGTAGGCTGCATGTTCCATGGGTATGTATAGCCTTTCTCCCTTGTCATGCCACCTGACTGGGGCAATTGGAGGGAGGCGAGTTATCCCTGAGAGACAATGGACACAACAGGCTTCATTGCAGCTGCAGGCCTTGGGGGCCACATACGCCTCAATCCCTTCGAGCTTGTACAGTGCTGCTTTCTTCACATAGATGGAATCGTTTGCCACCTGGAAAGCTTCCTCGGGTTCGAACATCGAGCGCATAGAGAGGGGGCTGATGTGGGCAGAAACCAACATGGAGGCCCTGAGGTGGGTGTACTGGGGTTGTGAACCATCGTAGTATGTGAGGACATGGCCAAGGTGGAATTTCACTGGTGCTCTGACAAAGGTGCCACTCTGGCAGATGTCTGTCAGCAGTTGTTGTGTCAGTCTTTTTCTGTCAGCCTTGCTGCCTTGCGTGAGTTTGCCGATGATGCTGCACCCGATTACAGTCTTCAGGGAGCCACGCCTTCGTCTGTTTCTTAAAGGTGATGATTGCTTCACGCACCTTGAGGGACTTCAGCAGGCCAGATTCTGTCAGGAAGCCAAGAAGTTGTGTTGGGGCCCATGCAATCTCTGCGAAATGCCTCCTAAACCACCCGGGGATGACAAGAACTCCCGTTCCTGGACCCCAGCGAAGCCTGTGCCAATGTCTTTGAGGAGGGGACCATTGATGGCTACATGGGTCATGCCTTGGGTTGGGTGTCTGAAACATTCAACGTAGGGCTTCTCTTCGCCTTCTCCCCGAATGGAGGCCTGGTAGCAGGCTTTCATGTCATCATGTTCCAGAGCCTGCCATGGCCATGCTCGACACATTTCTTCGGGATGTCATCGAGCAGATTGGCTGGGGTTGGCTTCCAGCCATTCTTTTCCTTTGCCATGATGCTGGCTGCGTGGTTCTCACCGAACGCCCTCTCGGCAGGTTCGGAGTTACCTAGCTTTGTGCAGATGGCTTGGAGCCTCTCGTGAGCCCCCTGTGTCCTGTAAGTATGGCTGTCCTGTAGCATGAAGTGGACGACACCAAGTGGCCAAGACAGTGGAGGTCTTTGGACCACGCGTGCCATCTCCTCTTTACCTCTGCAACCAAACTGGAACTTCCCACTGTTGTATTTGTCCTCGCCAGCAATATCCCCACAGGATGATGGCCCTTTGAAGGACTTTTCCAGCTCAGCCACATCATCGACCGTAGTGCCTGTTTCCTGCACCCTCTCCTCCCGCACTTGGATTTTCTGGCGCATTGAGGGAGTGAGGTTCTGACCCCTCAAGGCGCTCTCGAAATACTCCATGACTCTTTGGG
The DNA here is from genome assembly GCA_016165875.1 of Acanthopleura granulata. NCBI lineage: Eukaryota > Metazoa > Mollusca > Polyplacophora > Chitonida > Chitonidae > Acanthopleura > Acanthopleura granulata. Next base: position 3,872,771 of record JABBOT010000015.1, on the reverse strand, counting down.
CCACACAGTTGAGGTGGCCATATCTTAGTGGATTGAGGGCTCGTACTCTGCAAGAATCTCTTCGATCAAGTCATCCATTTTCATGTTTGTTGGATGGGTATACCATATGGGCCTTGTCTTTAACTGGGAATTTCCATGCCCTCTTATCACACCACCTGGATGGGAATATCAAATGGGTCCTCGTCTCTAAATGGGAATTTCAATAGCGCCCAGACATGCCAACTCTTTCCACCATGCCCGCTGATCACGCCGCCGCGCATTTGGAGATCCTCACGCGAGACAAATTCGGCAAGGCTGTGTACACGAGCCCTTACGGAGCCTTGCCAGGTGAACCTTACAGAAATCCCCATGGCAGCTTTTACTACAGAGACCTCTTGAGCTTAAGGTGAGCCACTTGGTATATCAGCAATAGCTTGGGTATCTCTAAAAGGACAGCCCTGGGCCAGTGAGGGGGTGGGCCGTCGCCTATTGCTCTCCTACATGCTGTGAACGGGTGTCTGTCTACATAAATAATTGTCAAAAGTTTATATATGCGGACACCATATGGTTTGATGTGCAGCAGAAATTAGCCAGGGCAGGGGATGGGGCAATTATCTCTGAATGTTTGTCTACATAGATAACTGGCAAAAGTTTATGTAGCTGGACACCATATGGCTTGATGTGTAGCAGAAATTAGCCAAAACAGGGGCTGGGGACTGCCCTTGGTCGTGGGACGGCTCCCATTAGTTTGTATCACTCGCCCTCCCTGCTGCTCTTTGCAGTGTTGTTAACACATCCTTGTTATAATTAAAACATAACATTAAAACAGAGTCCTATCCCCATGGTATTATACGTTACATTGACAGTAAACTCACTCAGATTTACGTCACAGCTTTTATATCAGCTGATATCTCCTAGCTCTCTCATTGGTCAGTCTATCATAAACTTAAAGCATGGATGCCTTCAGATCCCCAGTCGGTAGCAAAATACACAACACTTCAAATGAAGTTGATTCAGCAACGAATTCCTAAAAGTTCAATCAGGTTTTTGCACTCGAGAGACCTTCATAATCTTTTTAATGAACACTGCCTCAGTCAAGAGCTGTTATTTTCTTTAACATTTGCCAAATGCCATTCTTACCTCATAGCTGTCATCAAATTCCACAGTATGATGCAATGTTTCCAGCTGCAGACTGTCCTGTATCAGGAGTATCAGCTGGAACACATGATGGTTCTGCCAACAACATCAAGAACTTTATGTCAGACTGAATAAATGGCCATACACACGCTGTCAGCTGTTTATTGCTACCCAGAGCCATGAGTTCGCTTGATTTCTTATTTGATTGGTGTACGCATGAAAATTTCACTTGTACAGTGCACGATGATGGTCACTAAGCATTACGGTGGGAGGAAAATGAACAGTGCCCAAGGGAACCCCACGACCATCTGCAGGCTGTTGACAGACCTTCCCACGTATGACGCCAACATGAGCTGGGCTTGAGCTCACAGTGACTGTATTGATGAGAAGCTCCTGGGTCATTGTGTTGCACTAGCAGCTAACGATCTCGGCCACAGAGTAACAGAATACTAGATTATTTTGACACTTTTCTCAATTTTAGGCATTACCTGAGGAGCATATGGCAGGAGCTGATATACTCCATATTTGGCCCTGGTTGAACATTTTCAAATACAATGCACAGACATGGTTTTCCAGATAAGTCATCATAACGAAAGAGTGTCATAACAGTACAAAATGATGCCACCGCTGTGCAGAAGAAATACTCAGACTACATGTTTTCACATGGCAATATTTGTTAGTCAATAAAATAATCAACAAAGCATAATATCACTACTTTTTGCAATATCCAAACCCACTCAAAAACATATTCATTCATTTGACTGGTGTTTTATGCCGTACTAAAGAGTATTTCACTTCTACAACGGCAGCAAGCATTGTGGTGGGAGGTAGCTGAGCCGAGCACAGGGGAAACCCACGATCATCAACAAGTCATAGATCAACCTCCCCACACACGGCCGGAGAGGAACCAGCATGAACTGGGCTTAAACTCACGATGACTGCACCCAAAATCATCATACCTTAGATTACTCTAATCTTGTTTTATTGATTCTCTATATTCTATATACCACCTCACGTTAGAATTGACAGACTGATCCTACACTACTGTAAAGCATCGTCAGGTCTTGAACATGTCACAAATGAATGGTCACCCAGTTGTCATAAAGCCATATCTCCAAGCGCAAGGACTTCTGGACCTCTTAGCCAAGGGGGTAGCGTGCTATTGCAGTATAATGACCCAGGTGTAGTCGCTGTGAGCTCAAGTCCAACTCTTCCAGGTTTTCACTTCAGTGGTACATGAGAAGGTCTGCCAGCAACCTGCTGTTGGTTCTGGGTTTCCCCTGGGCTCTGCCCAGTTTACTTCTACCATAACGCTGACCGCCGTCGTATCAGTGAAATACTCTTGAAAACAGCGACCGATGACCAATCAAGTAATAAAATTCATAAATACTGGACTTTGAATACTCACTACTACGCGCTGAATGCTGCTTTGTTCCTGAGAGCCTTCCAATATTGCTGCTGTCCCTTCTGAGTTGAATTCAACCATGCTGGCTTGAGCAGCTAAGGAGAAACAAAACAGAACAGTAAAAAACAGAGAGAACATGTAGACATGTATGCTTAGGGTTTACGTCATACTTACTTTTTCAGTCCTACGGCAACAAGGTGTCTTTGGTAGGTATGTACTACTTGTTGTGGGAGGGCAAGCCCATGTTGCTAAAGCACTGCAGTGAATAAAACATCCTGCCAAGGACACCCGTCATGACACCCCACCCAGTAACATAATACTGACTCTAGGCCAATCAATCCTGTTTCTTGCTCTAACCTCTGTGTTGAGCACCAAACTAGGCACAACAAGTATCACTTTTGAAAGTTTTTGCTACGATTCAACCTGGGATTGATCCCGGACTTCAAGGCAGACACTCTTACTGGCCACCAAAGCCGTCATAAAGTATGCATGAGAAGTAACTCCAAAATGTACATAAGAGTTTAAAAAACAATAACGAAACTGATGAGGAATAAATAGAAACATAATTTTTCATCTTTGCGACACATTTTATATCTCAACATAATCCCTCTAGTTCACAATATGCATATTTTCCTGCCAACGGTCAGAACTTTTCACAAACAACATCATCAATGAACTTACAGGGAACGCACTTAAGGGTGTTATTTTTTTTGTGACATTTGATTATTTTTTTATCAAATGTAAACACCTAAAGTGTTGCCGCAAAAAGTATCAGTTGTAAAGCCTCTTTGTGCTTCTGAAAAGCATTCTTACAGGTTAAAATACAATAATCATTACTTCATCAAATTGTTTTTGATCACAAATCTACTCGTGCACACAAAACATGTTAACTGCCACTGGAGGCATACCTAGCATCGACTGCACCATGTTGGAAAGGGAGATAAGACGTTCTAGTGGATCGTGTGAGTGGGGAGTTAGTCCTGTGGCGTCCTGAGTAGCCCTGGCTGCAGCCCCCACCCTGGCCTCTGCTATAGTGCCACGTGTTGGCCCAACTGTGGACCCTCTTGTGGCCTCTTCTGTGGCTCTTCTTCTGAGCTCCTCTGTGATCGTTCTTGTGAGCCCCCCTGTGGCCCTCCTTGTGGGCCCCTCAGTTTCTCCAGTGCTGGCATTCTCTTCAGTAGCAATGTTGTCGTTGTCATCTCTTCTTGATTCTTGGAGCTGAACAAAAGAGAACGTTTAGATATTATGCACATTTTCAGTTTTACTAATACGTTTTCTTCACTATTCACTTCCCAGTCGTGGTGGTAACATCCTAACAGCTTCAGGGGTTCTTTATGCCACAAATATTGAAAAACTGAGTTTTGAGACAAATTTTCTTTTTAGTTTTCATGAAGTAAATTGAGCTTTTGATGCCAAATACAGGTCAACTCACAGAGTTACAACAGAAAGTTCAACTTCAAGCCTGCAAACAGGTGTCTAACATTTTTGAAAACACCCATTTGCACAAAGTGGTACATCCATGTTTTCCATGTCATAAAGTACAAAGCTCACTTAGGTCATATCACTTCCAACAAAGGGGTGTTTTCAAGTATGTTAAGCATCTATTTTCAGACTTGAACTTCTTTCAGTTATCATTGGAGCACCATATCAATATTCTGTTTTATAATGAAGATATAATTTTGACGGCAGTGGATAGGTCATCTAGTGATTTTACATTCAGAGAAAATAAATGACCCATTCAGTGGGTTGCCTAAGAAGTCAAAAAACATAGCATTTTGTTCATTTCGTTGAAGTAAATTTTGACTGAGTGCAGTTGTTGTTGTTAAAAATGTACACTGTAACATCTGCTAGTGAATATCCCAGGCTGCCACGGAGATTTTCTGTTGGATTTCTAGGTTGAACATAACGCAGGTTAGTCCTTCATAGATATTACTGCATGATCAAAACAGGAAAGCTATCTGTGCCGAGGTAGGTCAGCGATTTGCTGCCAGTTTTAAAAAAAAAAAAAGTTGCTCTTAGTTCTACAAAGCATAAATAATTTCAAAATTTTATTTAATCCCTTTGGCTGTGTCCAGTGTGTGGAGTGTTGTACAAACACTTACCCGAACTGCATGCGACTCCTCTCCCAACCAATGGCTAGCCTAAAATCCACTTCACATATAAGTAAGACTTCTTATTGTCAGCAAGACTCATACTATGTGAGGGCAGCAGAAAAAACAAATTCCCTGTCCAAGAGCAGGATTGAACCCAGATCTAGTATTCTTTGTGGCGGGAATGAGGCATCTTGCCACTGAGCTATGTACCATTCGGATTCCTCAGCTGAGAAACAAAACAGATCAAATTAGACCATAACACCGACCAGACAGCTCGAAAGTATCGCCATATTTGAATGAACTGGGCCTACCTTAGCCTGGTACTTACCTCAAGAACTCTACTAAAGGGTCGATTTGCCTCAATGTCCTGAAAAACACGGCCTGGTGGTATGTACCTCTCTCTGTATGATGCTTGTCGACCTGACGTTTGTCGGAATGCAAGCATACCAGCTGCTGTGATTGATGACCTGGCTGTTGAACTTTCCTCTGCCGGAGGCTGAGACAACGACGCTTCTGACAGAGTTACCGTTGCAGTGCTGGAAAGAGATCGTTGCCCAGATGACGCCTGTTCCTGGGGGGACTGAGCAGCTGGCAGCTGAGTGTGCCTGTTGGTCAATGATGCCGGGGTCAGTCTGGCAGAGGAAGGACGTGGAAGATCCAAGGGTGTCAATCCGGCATCTCTGGTAGAAGGCAGTAGTGGTGGTGGAGGTTGTTGCAACTGTCTGGCTGATGGTGGTCTTGAAGACAGCTGCCAGATTGTTTCAGTTTCTGTTCCTTCTGGATGTTGGCCTTCGTTGGGAGTGGACTGTTGAGAAAGTCGCAGTCCTGATGCTGGACGGAGAGGTAGCCTTCTCACAGTCGAGTCCACTTGTGTAGATCTTGTTCCACCAGATGACAACCCTAGTTGCGTACCTCTTGTGAACTGCGTTTCCAAAGGCGATGATCTGCCAGATAGTCGAGGATTCCTAGAAGCAGCAATTTCAGACTGCACTGAAGGGAAGGCTAAAACCGATGGCAACTGGACACTGAACTGTGACGAGGCAAAAGAATCCTCACTTGTTGACACAGATGACAAACCGGATCCTGAGGGAAGTCTATGTTGCATTGGCGGGCCAGCAGATGAGCGCAAGGACAGCAGATGTGAATCTGACCTGGGCGGGTCTGGCAATGTCCGTTCATCCACATCAGTTGTTTGCATCCTTTGCAGGCGTCGAGAAATAGGGCGGGGTATTGCACTGGGAGGACACATCTGTGATGTTGGAGTCCTCACAGGAGATATAGCTGAGGAAGATCTTGTGGCACTCCCAGGTCGATGTCTGCCAATATCCAAGGAAGACAAATTGTGAGTCTGCCTTTGAACTGGTGATGATCTGCTACCAGTTTGCCCGTTAAAGATAGCTCTGCTGTCTGTATCAGTGGACACGCTGTTTTCAACAATTCCTGGCTGCGTGATTCCACCTTCGCTGCCTACAGGCTGAGAAGTACTGCAGTCCTCCCTCTGATCACCTCCTGCATATCCTTGATCTGAAGATGAAGTGGTCTCTTGAAAACGAGAATGGTCATTGCTACTTGAGTCGGAGTTGCCAACGGCATCCTGATTGGCTGAAGGTGGTATAGGCGAATGCGATGCTGATGGGGAACTGACACCAGGAGATATGCATGTATGACCTGCAGCATTTCCTCTTCGTGGCACAGTTTCATTGTGTGGCACTGTTGAAGACAAACTTGCGGCAGTCCTACCTGAAACAGAAACCCCTCGGCCAGAAGATGCTCTTCTTCCAAAACCAGAATGTGTCATTACTTCAGATTGGAGGTAACCCTTGGCTCCTTGATTCATCGCTATAGGTCTTCCAGCGTTGACTGCACCCCGCACTGCAGCGACAGGTCCCACTGAACCTGTAGCACCCCTCGAAACTGAGCCAAGGCCTGCCTGCCCAGCAGACGTAGGTCCCATCCCTGTGGAAGGAGCTATCTTCGCCAACTTACTTCCACGCCCAAAATTTTCTCCAATGGAAACATGACTTTTGTTTCCCGAGATCATCCTCTTAACCCCAGATCCAGAAGCAGTTTGTTCTCTAAGGGCAGCATCATTTCTTGGCAGTTTTCGAGTGCTTGTTGTCAGTGCTGGTGTTGTTCTTTTCCCACCATTTGATGCTAAATTGCTTCTGGACAGTCTTTGATTACTTATTGTTGTTGTTGATGAATGAACTAGGGCACAGTTGGGCATTGAGGCCCTTCTGCTGCTTGACGCTGGAGTACTTGTTCCCGTCGGTTTTGTGGTGGTCAAAGAAGTTCCATTGGCCTTTCCTCTCGTTGCATGCCTAGTTGTTGTTGTTGCTCTAGAACTGATTCTAGAAGCTTTCCTGGTATTAGACGATGTAGTTATGCTACTGGCTCCAGGAACACTTCGTGGTACTGAAGCATGAGCTGCTGAAGAACTTTCAGCAATTGGCAGTGTTGTTCCATTGGTTCCTGGTGAATTTCTAGTAGGTTTAGGCAGTGAAGCAATGGAACCTTGAGCATTTTCAACATTTACTGCTGTTGCACCATGATCTGTTGCTGGAGACCTGTTTTTTGAAAGGAATCCGGTATTTGGAGCTGTACCTCTGCTACTCGAACCCTGATCTGCATCAGACATGCTTTTGCTCCGCGCCTCTCACCTGAAAGTAAAAAAGTTACAATATGATTATGAACAGTATTTTAGTTGTGTTTTAAACAACGTACTCAAGAATTTTTACAGTGCAAGAGCATGAGCAGTATTTGGGCATGTAACATAAATGGTAGGGTTTGAAATGGGTTTGTTGAGAGAAGCACTTCAGTCAACTTAGCCAGCACGGTCCCCATCAAGCTGCCTAAGTATAACTTTTCCAGATGTGCTTTAAGTTCTGAACTATGCTCTAAGTTGAGCTATAGTGTATCCCAAAGAATAATTTAAAGTACAGAAAATGCAATGAGGTTTCTGAGTTAGCTTTTCAGACCTTTTCTTTTCTTTTTATGAAGCACAATTCTCAAAACTAACAATGGATCAATCCCAAAAGAAATATCTGCCCTTGGCTGTTCTGACACCATGGTTCAGAATTGTTTTATCATTCTGGCTGTAGTTATTGCTTCTAGTTGGCACTCAGTGCAGAACAATACCCAAACCATGTGTTCAACGACTTTACTTCTGGTCAATATAAATATCGGAACTGACACTGGGGATATTAAGAAACCAACAGAGAGTGACTACATTATCAATTATAACTGAAGCTGCTGAGTGTTTCATTTGTATTTGTTATGCTGTGTTTTCTCTACCAGTATCTGTGTTTTTGTGTTACTCTCCAGCATAAATCACATGATTGAGTTCTGAGATCAGTGCGCTTTGGTTTCTATGATTTGCAGTCTTGCCCAGTTTACCTCCTGGCTTTTAGATGGTTCCAGTTTCAAATACATGCATACCAAAAGCACTCCTGTCATTACAGCCAATAATCAAATCATTTCATTCCTCAAGTAAAAGAAATACAATATGACTCAAACTGAAGTCCAGTGATGTTCTTTTAGAAAAAGAAGAGGACACCGATTTACGTATGTCCATTTCATACATGTCAAGAAATTTACACCAGATTTCCTGGGTTAAATTGTCAAACCACCAGCCTATTTGGTAGTGGAACATTTCACTTGGTGAACTAGACTAAAATCATAGATATCTGAAAAATAACACCAAGTCCCATCATCATGCTTATGTTCAAGACCGTGCAGGTCTATAAAAGATGGACTGTTCTTTACATTTCGCCTATTCGCTTTCTGCAAAGGCTGGTGGATCTAGCACTATGTTCAGACAGGTTAACCATCATTTTCCTTGTCATTCCATGTCATTATGAACCAGAAGACAAGATTAAGTTTTACAAAAAATTAAGATGCTAAAACTGAAGAAGTGAGCTATCAATCAAAAGCTGGACAGCCAGTCAGAATTTTGTAATCTGATGGCACCCAGGGGTTTTTTAATGGTTTTTATATGCCTGATGATAAGCCAAGTGTGTCTGTTACAGATTCCTTGGAAGACAATTCTTTTCCAAAAAGCCTTCACTGCTTATTGCACACCATAGCTTCAGAAATTTCCTGATGTTTATTTTTTGACCTTTATTCATTCAGCCGATTATTATCTGTCAGTGCATTGAATACTTTTGATTGACATGGCCACCTGCAGGATGTTTAATCGACGTTGTGGTCTGCTTACAGTTTAAAGAGTTATCCCAGAATTCTGCAACATTCTCATAATTTAAAATGATTATTTGAGAATCTAGCAGGAAACAAACAAAGGGAGCTAGGATGGGTAACATGAAGTTAAGCTTTGTACAAAGTATAACAGATCAGATGACTTTTTGAGCCAAAAAAAAAAAAAAAAAAATCACCAAAAATGTTTCCCAATCTGTGCTCTTAGTGGACCCACACCAGGCCAACCGTTGTTGGACTTCAATAGAACAAGGATGTATGCTTCCATGGATGAATTAAGAAGTAGACAGCATTTCAACTAGAGTGGGAAAATTCCCCCAGGCCGCTAAACCTTAGTTGTCCCATCTTATATAGCGTCTAACTTATTAGGCTACCAAAGAACCAAATCACGGTTATAAAATATTATTGTTCTGTCATTATGAAAACAAATTTAAAGTATCTCCTTCTATCATCAGTGCAAACCTTTGAATTGTTAGGGTTATGCCCTGTTTTGTTACTGTTAGTAGAGTTGAGTTAGCCGAGTATTGGGATTTGTAACGAATAAGTTGAGCTATTGTTCGTCGATGACCCACTTTCCCGATGCTCAATGAGAAAAGGACATTTTTCCATGAAGTGACGTTACCCTACCACATGATATCACCCTCATCCTTACTACTACCCGAACATTAATTAATAAGTCACCGTAGACTTGTGTCCATTTTGAACGCACACTGACCTTCAAATTTCAATATGGGCTATGTCGTTGTTGGCATACTCCCACTCCCAGCTCTTCTGCCTTTTCTTGCAATAACAAATGTAACCGTTAGCATTCACCCCCTATATTTCATTCAAACACTGGCTACATAAAATGCACAGCCTGCCCTGTGGGGAAACCCGTGACTTGGCTGTGTGGCGCTTTCAACGCGCGATCTTCAGCATGAAACTTTAAAGTTCCAGTCACACCCAAGCCTTTGCCAAGCAACCTGTCACAGAAGAGCTTGCTACGGGCGGTAACTCCATTGTGTTTTAGAATTACCCGGGAAATTTAAATTGTTGTCACAACGACATGTTCTTTTCCTCTTGTTCACAACATAATGCCAAGTTACTTTCTCGAAGGAGTGCAGACCATAGCAGGTCATGGTTAGACGGTTAGACTTTTCTCCAGGTTTTATTTTTTCTTTCTTTTTTTTCTGACGGAGGTATATCTAAATCTTTATAACCGTTACTGTTCTTATTAGCTATGGTTAGTTATACAACCTGAACCATACAAATACATGTAGGCAAGTATATGGATGGGCCCTAATTTAAACTTAGAAGTGTACATCAGAATACTAACAAGAGGCAGAGTGAACCATAAACTTTTTTTTAAAAGTTAAAAAAGGTTTTATAAATGACAACGAATTAGTTCTTCGATGAAATAATGTAAAAAGAATCAAAATAACGTACACAACCTCAAAAACCCATGATACGTGTAATTTTTTTTTTTTTTTACCCCTGTTGGCATGAAACAAGCGTTCCAGTATATTTTGTATATGCATGTACAATTGTTGAAGTTTTAGAAGTTACAACTTTAAACGCTATCAGCCTTAACCCATATATGATGCACGAATTCACAGGGACGTGTCAAAACTATTAACGAAAATGTATGGCTTAAATTGCATCTAGGGTTGCAAATAGGGTTTTTTGGGGTGAGGGGGGCACAAAAATGTATATACGTGAAATTAAGAAGGCTGATGTGCCATGTGTTGCAGACTGTCGGGTCTGCCAAGCAGACTAAGTACATTGTAGTATCAAGTAAGTCTACTCTAGAACATTCCGTTGGTCGTGCGGGTTTACCAGCTGCAAAACTTACCCAGATTGTGACCATATGTGAAGGGACCATCACTTCTTAACTACATTCACAATTTCTAATTAGCTGTGATAACTAGTCACAATAATAATATCGCATAAGTAAAAACTGAGATTCAAACAGTGTATAAAATATTTGCTGTGTAACATCTGATCAATTTTTCGTTATTTATTTTCAGAATTGTTCGTAAAAGAATTTGTCACGTTTAATTTGACCCCTAAAGAGGTTTTGGACTATGTGGACCAATCGCCCTTCGTCTCACCAGCCAAGGTCTCCATCCTGCCGGCAGGTGGCACTTCATCCTTGTTTCAAGATGGCAGCCTCCATGGAGAGGATGACGTTTGGCTTGAGTTGGCCAAACTTTCTACTCATTTTGGTTTGTTCTTTGTGCCAGATTTTGCCATTATGTGGACAGATACGGTTTGCAGACACGGAAACTCCTGCAGAAAGGAAACCAACAGTTTTTGTTGTATTGTTAGTGAGAAATAAAGCCCATGCACTGCCGTATTTCTTCGGGTACATGGAAAGTCTGGATTACCCCAAAGAGCGAATAGCGTGGTGGTGAGTGCCAGAGCGCTAAATCTCTGAGTTTGTTTTTTTTTTTTTATTCCCTCAATGTAAGTGTAAGGAATTGCACGTCGCTGTCATACTTTGCTGTGATATGCTTGAGTACAATTTTGTCCCAGTCTATGCCATTCAGATCATGTCCTATTCTACCTAGAAAAACCCCTTTTAGTCCATAAAAAATATCTCGTATGTTTCTGTTCTAAAGTGCAATACCTCTTAAACCTTGATAAAAATAAGGCCAGTGGTCTAGACAGTATCAATGCTAAATTTCTTTCATCAGCTGCCCCTATTATTACAAAATCTTTGACCATGCTAATAAACAAATGTTGCATGACCAGTTTATTTCCAGACATCCGGCAAATTACTAAAGTTATCCCTCTTCACTGAGGGGGTCCAAAGGATAATATGAAAACGTAGCGTTATGACAAGTCATAAGTGTTCATATGACTATCTCTCAAATGTTAATTTAATATTGGAACCGTACATGTAGTCTTGAAGAAGGCATTTGATACTGTTAATCAAGTCCAATAAGACCTGAACTGATCAAGACCTGGGGATGGTCGTGGGTGTCCCCTGGGCTCTGCCTGGTTTCCTCCCACCATAATGCTGCTCGCTGTTGTAAAAGTGAAATATTCTTGAGTATGGCGTGAAACACCAATGAAATCAAATCAAATCAAATACAAACTTCATTGTATCATCCATAAAGCATTACATAATTTCTGTCTAAATTATATTAAACAACTTTTCACTGAACAAACAGCTGCACATTACTCTCAGATCAACACAAGATCTGTCTCCGTAAAGCAAGGACAAATTACAAGACAGAAAGTTTTTACACATATAGGCATCAAACTGTGGAACTGCCTCCCAGTAAAAGAAGTTCTTGCCCCATTAAGCTTTCAATCACACCACTAATAATTACAATTATCTACAGACAACTGAAATGTACATATGTGCATGTATATTTTCACTGTATCAACCATATAGATAATATCCCATCTCTCTTAACTTGTTCAGAATGAACATGTAAATGTGATATGTGTATCTATAAACACTTAATCCATAAGTAAAAGAAAACAAACAGGCCTCCTTGACAGAGGAGCATAGCATGGTAATGCAGCGTAATGACCCGGGAACCTGTCGCCAGTTCAGTTACTCTGAGTTTAAGCCCAGCTTAACCAGTTCTTTCTATTTGTATCACCACAATATGGCTGAGATACTGCTGACGTGGTGTTAAGCCAAAATCATGCATTCATTCTCTGGCCATATGTGGTCAGGCAACAACAAACAAGTGGTTGTGGGCTTCCTCCAGGCTCTGCTTGGTTTCCTCCCACTGCGATGCTGGCAGCCGTTGAATAAGCAAAATATTCTTGAGCACAGCGTAAAACACCAATCAAAGTTTATAAATAATCGCTAATGCTTTGCACAAATTGATATTTAGCGTTGTAGATTGTGGTATCTAGCTAGCTACCCATACTTTTCTGCATGCTTGCTGGGAGTAAGAATAAGTGACGTTTGCACGTTTTCACAATTTAAGGTTTAAATAAATTTTAACATAAAAATTTTTAAATAAATTTAATTTATTTCAAACGCCATGGAGGTAAACTGTTTTGAATGTATGTATCAAGAAGTCAGTGCAACTCCCCTGTGACTCAGTGTCATGTGGGAGTCTCCAGTGTTCAGTCTGACTGGGAGTCTGGTTGAGGATATTTCCTTTCAAACTGATTACATAATGCACTAATTGACCTGGATTAGTTATGTGGGAACTGTGTGTGCCAGAGTTATAAATTAGAGGGTAAATGGCCACCCAATGTGGGGATTGTGTCCCCAGCTGGTACCATTGTTTAACACCCCCTCCCCCCTGCCACTCTTCCTTCCTCCCTCCCAGATGGTGTACTGAATGTTACACTGGATCACTTCCTAGCTGCGGCCACTCTGTGGTGTTACTTATAAGATATTCCCGCGTGAAAAATTGGCTGATGAGGTGTGATGTTGTACATTTGTATATGTACGTGTACAAATGTAATTAGTATTCTGTCAAAATGTTAATATTTTAAATACCCCATATGACTTAAAATTTTGTCCATGACTAAGTTCCTGTTTTCCTAGAATCTGGGAGTTCTGGGAATCAATTGTAAGAAGGTGTTTTAAGGTTTGTTTGGAAGGTAGGATGATATGCAAAAATGTAAGTTTCAGCATCAAATATAATACTTTATGACATATATTTAGCTCTAAAATGCATTTTTTTTACCTCTAAAAATGCTGAATATATATTTTTTTTGGATGCACTTTTAGATCATTTAGAGTATTTATACCTTAACTCTTCTAATTCTTTGGACACCAGATCTGCCCTTTTTAGCTAACATACATGTAAATCTAACAGGGATACAAAGTTTATTTTACCTCCCCAGGTTAAAGCATCTAATGAGCAACACATCCATATCTTTACTTTTTCAAAAAACTGCAAGAAAAATGTAAAATTTTGCTTTCCGCAGGGTTAACAGCTGTCCCAATAATTAGAAGAGTAAGGGTAAATTATAAACACTCCAAGCAAGTTTAAAATTTGACTTACAAAACAAAATTACCACCATGGAATTTTCACCTCCAGGATGTAAGTGTGTAATTATACCCCAGGAAAACCTAATGACATATGATTCATATGTGCAAGATCCAGTGAATAATGTATAATTGCAGAGAGTGTATGCATGTTAGTTAATGACACATGGATTATGCCCAGACTGTGTAATTGGTGTAAAGGCCTTAGCTGGTAACTTGGAAATTCACAATAAAACTTAATGTGCATGTGTATTGTATATATGAATTATATGACTGGGAAATCGTTTCTTTCAGACTCTGACGAGCTTGTGTTTTTTATTTGTTTATTTTTTTTTTTCTTAAGCATTAGATGTATGTACATGTGCCGAGAAAAGATTGAATTTTTTAGATACATTCTGTATCTTTGTAATTGAAAAACCCAGTCCCATGCAGTTAGCAGCTCATCTGCATATGTGTTATCATACATGTGTTATCTTCCTACACGGCTAACTCTGTGTTTTGTTTTCCTTTTGGTGTGCGTTTGAAAGGATTATAAACAGTCAACATATGATGTTTATTATAAATCCCATCTGTTTTGATCGCAGGATTCGCAGTGACCACAATTCTGACAACACGTCAGCGGTTCTCCGGGAGTGGGTGAGGGGGATTGGAAATCAGTATCACTCTATTGACATCGAAATCAACGAGACTCAAACAGGTGATTAATATTTTTGGTATATATGTACAGTTATATTCCATATCATGTTAAGCATTGCAGTGTGAAGGTCTGATTAGAACACTGGAGGCCCTGTTTCAATCCCAAGTCAAGTCAAGTCATTTGTACTAAGTCATTGACAATTTCCTTTCTTGATACTTTTAGTAGGGCATGAAGGAAATATCCTTAAGTGACTTAAAATTCTGTCTATGACGAAATACTTCATACATGCATACATGTTACAGCAACATGTTGCCCATTTTTCCTGATTCTGTTGAGTTGAGAGTAGTGTTTTGAAGTTTATTTAGTAGGTAGGAAGATATCCTGCTTAAATTCAGCACCAGAAAATAATATTGGATCAAATATCCTGTTTTGGGGGGGCAAATACTCGTGCAATCTCATTAAAATCAGATCGCGTGGCCGCTACGCTAACACGATCTGACTCACTGTCAATGTTAAATGTTTTCTCGGGGTTCATTTGGTTAACCAATCAGTGGGCTGCTTCTCGATCTGAGGCAGACACTCCAGACATGGCCGATGATCGCTTTGACAGACCGCAGATTTCCAATCTCAGCGTAAACATGGTGATGAGACCAGCTGCTGTTAATCCTGCTGGATGCCATCGTGCACGTGAAATTACAAGAGTTCTTGCTGAGGTGTAGAGTTAAAAAAGAACGTCAGAAATCCACACACTGACCAAGCGGTTATATCGTGAGCATGCTGATTGGCTGAACATCACGTATTCTCGAAGGGCTCCCAGAATTCCTCAAAACACAATAAACAGTGGCCCATTGTCAGATCCCAGTGGCGTAGCACAGCCAGAAATAAGGATCTGATTTTATTGAGATTGATACTGGTGGACCAGGTGTCGGTAAACTGTGGGCTGATGAGGCGTCATGTCTGGTGTCTTAACTTCCCAAAGGTGTATGCCTGGCACTCTATTTTAAAGGTGTATACCTGGCACTCTATTTTGCCCCACTCATGAAAGTGACTGCCATCATGCTAGTGGAAATCAATTCCACATGTGGTCTTCAGTATTTTTGTTTATTTTTCCTTGAGCGAAAAAAGGCATTGGAAAATAACCTTTGTATGGAGGGTATTTGGAACTGCCTTTTGGCATTTATTGTCTTTGGGTAATAATGTTATAAATGAGGATGTAACACATGTTTAATAAATATTTTTGCACCAGAATTTGTTCCTTTCAGCCAACAAATGAGTTCAACCTGGATTTGGAGGATATTTATGTTTTTAATATGTTCATAAATTTTATCACAGTTCATGTTAAATACACATGTTTGGATATAAACAACAAATTTACATTCCAATAAATTTGATAGACATGCAGCACATCCTTATTTAGAACATTGTTATGCAACGACAGTAAATACCAAAAGTTGGTCCCAAATATCCACCGTGCAAAAATATTTTCAAATACCCCTCTCTTCCAAAAAACAAATCCAAAAAAAAAAAAAAATATTAAAGACAAAGACTTCATCATTTTTATATCATTTTTACGTTTTCTACTCCTTTAAGCAACAGCCAGAAAAATGGGTGTACAGGAACAAGATGTACTTATGCCCTGATTTCCTTGTATCATATGCACTGTATGTTATTCACCGATTCCCCTGTTCAACTTTTTCCCATGTTCCTTCTCACCAGGCTATGAAGGTGAGAAAGGCCCATGTCATTGGACGACTGAGCGATTCACCCATGTTATGGCGACCAGACAGGCAGGATTGGATGCAGCTCGCAAACACTGGGTGGACTTTGCTTTTGTAAGTTATTGTGTTTTTTTTTGTCAGGCCATTCACAAAAATAATACATGTTGAGTCATTCATAAAAAAAAGTTCCTTTCACATAACCTGACCCTGTTTTTGGAAAATTAGAGAAGCCAGTTTTTTTTTTATTGCCTTTTTCTTTGTCAAATTTTTCAGTGTAACTTTGCAGTTCAAGGCAAATTACAATGGATATCAAAAGTAAGACAACTTTCTCAAGGAATGGTCTATGAGGACATCTACAGTTCAGCCCTTTCTTCTTGCGTAGATGTTTTTTTTTAAGATAGTTGGGTAGATATATTTTTAAGACAGCCTGCTCGCAACCTGTAGATTATCATTGGTTTCGTCATAATGCTGGCCTCCTTTGTATAAGTGAAATATTCTTTCCTATGGGGTAAAACCCCAATCATATAAATAAATTAAATTAAATTTATTTATTAATTTTATTTGAATGGAGTTTTCGGGCCTCCATGGCTCAGTCGGTTAGCACGCTAGCACAGCACAATGACCCGAAGCCTCCCACCAATGCGGTCGTTGTGAATTCAAGTCCAGCTCATTCTCACTTCCTCTCCAGCTGTACATGGGAAGATCTGCCAGCAACCTGCGGGTGATCGTGGATTTGCCCCAGACTGTGCCCAGTTTCCTCCCACCATAATGCTGGCCACCGACGTATAAGTGAAATATTCTTGAGTACAGTATAAAACACCAATCAAAGAAACAAATAAAGTGAATGGAGTTTTATGCCATACTCAAAAATATTTCACTCATATGATGGTTGCCAGCATTATGGTGGAGGGAACCGGGCAGAACCTGGGGAAACCCATGACCTTCCACAGGATGCTGGCGGACTTTCCCACGTATGACCAGAAAGAAAGCCAGAGTGAGCTGGGCTAGAACTCGCTGATCCCATTGGTGACAGCCACATATGTCATTATGCAGGACTGGCACGTTTACCCCCTCGGCCATAGAGACCCGTAAATAAAATAAAGAAAGCCATGCTATTAGGCTTAAGATATATGTAGGCCTTTCAGCAAAAGAAATGGAAGGGAAGTGAACCTTATCATGAGCTTTGATTGTTGGTCAGGTTGCAAGGCAAAGTCATTTTATTGATGAAGTGCAAAATTTGTTTTTGTCGATTGTGATTTGGATTGCAGAGCAGTCTCTGGTTTCTGTATGACGTGCACCAGCGGCCATGTTTTGCGTCTAAGAAACAAATTTCATGATCTCTAATGGCATGTACCATGTGCCTTTCACTTTTTGGGCTTGACCATGAAATTCTTTTCTTGATGGTGCAACATCGGCCACAATAGTTGGGCATCTGTTGTTGGGCAAAGCAACAATAAATCTGGCATCTGGAAAGATGTATGCGTCGAAAGAATGTTGCAAATTTACCAACAGTTTCAACAGAGTCTTGTGCTGAAGACTACTTTAGGATCTCGTTTTCTGTTGAAACCTTGGCTAAGCTGCTGTTAAATTTACCATATTAAAGTATGAAATAGATTTTAAATATGAGTGAAATAAATCATGAATAAATTACAAATAATGAGTGAAATGAATTGCGTGTATAAAAACGATGACTGAAATAAATTATAAGTAAGGAATGAAACAATATAAACAATGAAATAAATGAAATAAATGATAAATAAAACGAGTTAGTTATTTTCGTGGCTCCTCTTTTCAGATGATAGATGCAGATGTTCTGATTGAGAACCCCAAGACTCTCTCAGTGCTGATCGATCAACGGAAGTGAGTAGACAATCCTGTGATGATCATGTCAATTGTATAATGATTAATTTACTCATTGTACAAGTTATACTGTCTGTTATCAAGTGTGCAAAGTGTATCGTTCAAGGTGTTCTTCCAAGGAGTTTCAAAAGGTATTCCCCATTTTCAGAAATGGCTGACTTTACAAAAGTGTAAGAAAAAGCTCTTTGGCGTTACCGTTATGTCTGTAGAACCACTTCATTTATAGCAATAAAATTTGTTCATTTGTTTATGTAGGTTATTCCTTTTCAGAGCTATTTGAAAGACTGGTTTACTTTGAAAAGTATATTTGAGTTAGGACAGTGTTTTGATCATCAAGGCTACATCTGAAGGCATTCTCCTTTATTCCTTTACCTTCTGCAGGCCGCTGCTGTACAAGTGAAATATTCTTGTGAACCGTGTAAAACCGAAGCAACCCTTTAATTTCAGGCTCTTGTAAATTCATGTTTCACATGCTTCTTAAAAGCAAAATAAATTTACCAAAACATTTTTCTTGGTGTCAGTAACTGTTGACGTCAGAATGGCTGATAAACAGTAATGCTATGAACATGTAACGGCATTGAAATCCGCAGCTTGTTTACCATTAAGATAGACATGGCTATGCATTGTTTGCCTCTTACTTACATACATACACACTTACAATATTCATTGTATATAGATGACAATAAACATGAATAAAATCATAACACTGTCATTTAAGCATTTGGTATTCTGGCCAGACAGCACACCTCCGTGTCACTAACTATGTGCACAGCCACTGGCCCAGTGAACCAGACCACTGCCGTGATATGTGTGAAATATCCTTGAGTACGACATGCACTGTACGTGCAGCTATGTGGTATCGAAGCATGCAACAGCGTTGCAAACATCGGCTTCTAATTTAGATATGTGTACATGTACGTAGAGATGTGTGGAAGTGCAAAAATATTAATGCAGGACAGAAGGACCTTTTCATCGTATTTCATTATGTACATGTATAGCTAAGATTTTCAGTTGTTTCTTGAAATATGTTGTCTATGCTAACTTTGTTTTAAATGGAATGCTTGCACAAGTTCGTTGTTTTAAGAAAAAATTATAGAAAATTTCAGCCAAATTGGCAGCATAAAAGGTGGCATTATAACTGTCGTGCTTACATTTTCCTGCTCATGCGCTATGGCGGCCGGAATTGTGGTGGGAGAAAAGCGAGTAGAGCCCATGGGAAAACCCACGACCGTTTGCAGGTTGCTGGCAGACCTTCCCACTTACGTGTATGGGTTATAAATATGGTCACTATTGCTGGCAGAGTTGGTTCCCCTCTTCTGGATGTTGTGATAGAGAGACACAGACAGACAGACAGTTGTAAAATTTTTGGTGTTCCATTGATCACAAACTGTGTGTCCCAGACAAGTTTTGTAAGTACTGCTTTTCAAGAGCCAGTCTTGTCAGTCAACAGCATTGTCGTTTATCATTTATTCTTTCAGAACAATCGTAGCCCCGATGTTAAACAGCAGTTTGGAATCAACATACGCTAACTTTTGGGGAGGAATGAAAGAAAATGTATGTATGTTGATATGACATGATAAAAAGTAATTTTCAAAACTGAAGGGTTTCAAGTGTGTTATGATTTTTGGCAGAAATTATTTTATGATGAACTTTTCTATCTGATTTTGTTAAAAAATTGTTTTATTACCTACTGCTCTAGCTGTTTTTGGACTTTTGTCTGTCTGATTTTATTAAAAGATCGTTTTATGGCAGGCCATCTGATCTTGTAAGGAATTTCTTTCATAACAATCTGTGCTGTCATATTTTATAAAGGTATTGTTTTAGGCCATGCTTGTCTATCTGATCTTATAAATGGTTTATTTCATTACATTCTGCTCTGACCTTGTAAAGCGATTGTTTGAGTACATGCTGTTCTATGTCTATCTGACTTTGTAAAGCGATCGTTTGATAACATGCTGGTCTACATTTATCTGACCTTGTAAAGCGATTGTTTGATAGCATGCTGGTCTACATTTATCTGACCTTGTAAACTGATCATTTCATTATATACAGATTGCGCTGACCTTGTACAGCAGTTACTTTACCACAGTTCTACATTTATCTGATTTTGTACAGGGGTTTCCGATGGCATCATGTTCTGTCATCTCACTGCATGCCATTCTGTCTGCTTTTCCCCAGGGATATTACCAGCGTGTCCGTCAGTATTTCACTGTCCTCTATCGTCACCGTGAAGGTCTTTTCGAGGTCCCCATGGTTCACACCGTCCTGCTGATTAACCTCCGACACCAGGGGTCAGAAAAATTAGCATATGACCCTGCCCCACCTGGCTATGAAGGCCCCTATGATGACATCATCAGATTTGCATTCTCAGCAAAAGCAGCAGGTAGGCTTTCAATGAATGGTTTGCTGGGGTAAAATGTGGTGGAACAGCGCTATACTTTTGATAAGAATCCAGTTCTTGTTACTGAAACGTGTTAACGAGAATTAAGGAATCTGATTAGATTCCTGTGAAAAAGTCACAGTACAGTATACCCTAACTCTTCTAATTTTTGGGACAACTGACCAGGCCTTGTTAGCTAACGTACTTGTAAATCTAACAGGGACACAAACTTTCTATTTCTCCCGTGGTCAGACCATTAAAGGACCAGTGGGGCAATAGCTTTACTTTTTCAAAAAACTGAGAGAAAAGTGTAATATTTTTGCAGTCCAGCAGGACTGATATCTGCCCCAATGATTAGAAGAATAATGGTATGTGAACATTGGAATGCCCAAAATCTGTTAACTTAAACCGTCACATGGAGGAACTGCCGTACCCTAATACATTTGAACCAGATTCTCATAGACTCCTGCAAAGCGGATCTTTTTGGGCCGTTTAAAAAATGACGAAAATGAAAGCATGCTTAAGTACTTGTAGATGACCCTCAGGAGCCAACAAGTAAATTTTGTTTCAGATATCAAAATGCACCTTCTGAACAAGGACTATTTTGGTCATGTGATGATACCTCTCCAGCCAGGGACGACACTTCAGAACGAGAAGGAAGGCTTCAGTCACATCAAGGCGGAGGCTATCGGTGAGTTTGGACTTGTCTTGTTGATCGGGTGTCCCTGGTCGTATGTGGAAACGTCTGCCAGCAGCCTGCGAACGGTCGTGGGATTCTCCTGGTGCTCACAGTGCTCGGTTTCCTCCCACCATAATGCTGGCCGCTCCTGGTGGGCACAGTGCCCGGTTTCCTCCCACCATAATGCTGGCCGCTCCTGGTGCTCACAGTGCCCGGTTTCCTCCCACCATAATGCTGGCCGCTCCTGGTGCTCACAGTGCCCGGTTTCCTCCCACCATAATGCTGGCCGCTCCTGGTGCTCACAGTGCCCGGTTTCCGCCCACCATAATGCTGGCCACTGTTGTAGGAGTGAAACACCATTGAAGTAAATAAATAGATGTTGATGGGTGACACGCGGGCTCTCTGCGGGATTTTTTCAGGAGCTCTTGCTCGAACTCACTTCTCCTCGGTTCAGATGAGACTTCGTGCCGGGAGTTGAATTTCATCCAGCACCTGACAAACTCCGATACTTGACTCGAGGCACTCCAGTTTCCTCCACTCACAAGCCTGACCACAATCCAATTGTAGAAGTTTAATGTCCTTGAGTATGTAGTTAAGCCCCGGTCAAGTTAATCCTTAAATGGTAATTCAGAACGAAATTCAAAGCACTTCAGCAGTCATCAGAATATATCATCTTGGGGTGCTGTTTTTGGGGAATTTTTTTTTTGAAAATAAATGGTTTGTACATGGGAGCTATCTCAGCCATTATCACTTCAAACAGCCGTGGTTATTTCTCGGTTACACCTTTTTTGACATCTAACAGAATGAAACATGGTTTTGTCAGAAAGGATGTCTGTCCTTAAACTGTACAATGAGGATGAAGAGTCTGTCCTTCAACTGTGCAATGAAGATGAAGAGTCTGTCCTTAAACTGTACAATGAGGATGAAGAGTCTGTCCTTCAACTGTGCAATGAAGATGAAGAGTCTGTCCTTAAACTGTACAATGAAGATGAAGAGTCTGTCCTTAAACTGTACAATGAGGATGAAGAGTCTGTCCTTAAACTTTACAATGAGGATGAAGAGTCTGTCCTTAAACTGTACAGTGAGGATGAAGAGTACGAATGTCTGTGTTTTTGTTTGCACAGTGAATGGCGACCCCTTGATTCATTCACCTCACATCTATGTGGAAGATATACCCGCTGACAAGCTGGGATTTGACCAGGTATGTTAGCCTCTCCGTGTTTTTCTCCTTATTATAGGATTTCCCAGTGACTTATCTTCACAGCACTCTGGTGAAAACATTGGTGTTAGTTATGACATAATGACAGAAAAATAATGTGTTGGCGTTTAGTAATGGTGACAGATGACAGT
The DNA here is from genome assembly GCA_016165875.1 of Acanthopleura granulata. Taxonomy (NCBI): domain Eukaryota; kingdom Metazoa; phylum Mollusca; class Polyplacophora; order Chitonida; family Chitonidae; genus Acanthopleura; species Acanthopleura granulata. The sequence goes on along the minus strand of JABBOT010000015.1, from coordinate 3,850,370 downwards.
TTACCATTAGATATCATTTGATATCGTTTGTATTAATATTAGATGACATTCATTGCTATTACTTTATTGAGTTGATCTTTGAATTATGGCTTTGAAGTATAAAATTTTAGCTTTCATATTTGAATATTAAAGAATTAAGTACCGTACTGCAAACCATCCACCCATCACACTCACTACCATCCTAAAAGAGAACATTTCTTGAGGATAGCATTGAACAACAACCAAGTACAGAAATGAAAATGACACCTCTTTATATTAATTACCTTTATAAATACCCCCACAGCCAGCAGCCTCGGCCATTTATGAATTTTGCAAACATCACCGAATTAAAGATATTGTTAAAATATCAGTGAGCGAAGCAAGTCCTAAATATATTCCTTTGCCAGACAAAAAAAAAGATATGTAAAATGTTTTACATGCATGTTGATAAAACCTCATTTGTGGTTGTTTGTTTCTGTGAAGTACGGTTGTGTCGGACAGTTCTGTTTTATTTTTCTTTCAGGTTTATATGATTAATTTAAAGCGGCGACCTGAGAGACGAGATCGTATGTTACGAACACTGAAAGTGATGGGGATTGAAGCTCACCTTATGGATGCTGTGGATGGCAAGTAAGTTCACATCATGCCCATATCTTACATGAAAGGAAAAAACCACAGAAAACTGAAGTGAACTTTAGGAGAAAGACCTATGAAAACTGTCTTTCAGAATAGCATTATTTAATTTTTTTTTTATATTTGTTTTTTTTTTCTTTTCAGTGCATTAGATGCAGTCAGACCTTTGATTTGTAAGGTGCACTTTACAGGTCATTAGGTACTCTGTCTTCTGATGACATTTTTACCTGTATGTTCAGCGACAGGTGAATTTTTGAGAACATTAGTCTAAGTTGTCTTTAGTTCATGGGTAGTAGCGCTATTCCAACATTAAAAGCTGTGTTTAGAGTGGGAAAAACTCCTTGTGACATTGGAGTACCTGAACCGCAGGTATATGGCTTATATAGTCCACTGTAAAACTCAAGCATTTGAATTCATTGAACTTTCTTTCAGTGAGCCTGAGAAAATAAATCAAAGTATTTTTGTGCGCAGCTTTCAAGGGCCTGTATCTTGATCCTTCATTCTACGTTTCTGTAACAAGAGTGAACCATGGATAACCCGCAAACCACAAAACTGGGTCATAACCATGTTATTTTGACACTGTGTGTTGCTTTGTGGCTGTGAGTTGTTGGCTTTCTGTCCAGTTGTACATGGCAAGGTCTGCCAGCAACCTGCGGATGTTTCGTTTTCCCCAGTTTTCTCTGACCATAATGCTGGCCGTCGTCGTATACATGTGAAAGAAAAATTCTTGAATAAAAAGCACCGATCAGTCATGTCAAGTGTTAAGTTTACTCCCTACATCTGATCTCAGCCCACACATTAATGATCTCTCCACACATTTATGATCTCAGCCCACACATTAATGATCTCTCCACACATTAATGATCTCTCCACATCTGATCTGTCAGATAACACCTGATTCCGTGTTGCATTTGTCTCTGAGATATATGCCTTTAACCACCCATGTGTCTGTTTGTCCAGATGTCCGTTATCTTTTGCCAGTTCTCAATAAGTACAAGAGTTCCAAAATTTGAATCACCTTTTGTTATGTGTCAGTCATTTTAATGCAAAAATAAGATTTCCAGTTTGAAAGAATGCCAATAGTTTGCAGATTTTTAAATGCTATATCTGTGAAATGTTTACTGGAAGAAGGATGTAAAATATAACTTTTGATAATGATGAGTGTGGTTTAAAGAACTTATTTTATTTTCAGTTTTGTAATCCAGCATTGTGTTCTTCTAATTTCAGGCAGATAAACGATACATTCTTGAAAGAGGAAGGTATATCCATGTTACCAGGCTATGCAGATCCTTATCATAAGAGGTAGGGGATGACAGACACCCTGGTCTCAGAATAATTAAATTTTCTGAGACTGACATCAAATTCAGGTTTACAAAGTACCCTTGTACTGATCAGGAGATTATATAGCTGAGTACTCACTGCACTGATACATGTATGCATTGTATATTGCTAACCAGATTAAAGGTTCTTAGAGGTCACGGGTTCAAATCCATCTCTCACTGTTTGGGTGTGATTTTAAGTCGGAAGGTTTGACAAGGTGCAATGGTTCTCACTGGGTACTTGCCCTGCAGTGGTTTGCCATCACGAGTAAAGTAAACAAATATAGGTACCTTAATTTTCTTATTGGTACATAGGATACTATGATAATACTGTTAAAATTTCAAGACTGCCTGCGTGGCCCAGTGATTAGAGCCATCTGCCTCGATGTCGGGAGATAAATCCAGCATCGTGCCATACCAGAAACTTCAAAAATGACACTTGTTGCTATCTCGATTGGTGCTCATCGCTGAGAGTTTAGAGCTAGGAAGCAGGACTGGTCGACCTGGTCAGTATAATGTGATTGGCTGGGGTGTCATAACGTGGTGTTTTCGGCATGATGTTCCAGTGGTAGCAGCACTTGCCCTGCCGCAAGAAGACATAGTATATATACCTACTAAGGACTCCTCTTTGTCATTGGACTAAAACATTGTTACATACCACACAAAATTCATGTAAGAATACATAGAATAAAATTTGGCTTTGGCCTTCAGTTTATCCAGATTATGAATCACAGGTAACCTTGAGCAGAAACAGAATTATTCAGCATTATTTAAGTCCCAGACTTGAATATTTTTAATATAAAATATGTAATAATATATAAAATATATTTCTTGGACTTTTTTTTTATTCCCCCAGACCCATGACAATGGGTGAAATTGGATGTTTTCTGAGTCACTACAATATATGGATGGATGTGAGTACAAACAACATTTATGGGGATGAAGTGGAATGATGTAAGACGTGTTTCTTAGAGTTCAGTCTCAAAGGTTTTTTGAGATGTGTACCTGTTCGAGTCATCAAATACACAAGGTTTTGCTTAAATCCCACCGTGAAATAGGAGGGGCTGAGCCCTGGGGTTTATATCAGTGCACTAGTGCACCATAATGACCCAGTAGCCTCTCACCAACAGGCTTGCTGTGAGTTTGTCCAGCTCATGCTGGCTTCCTTTCCAGCCATACATGGGGAGATCTACCAGTAATGTGCAAATGGTTGTGGGTTTCCCCTGAACTCTGCCTGGTTTCCTCCCACCATAATGCTGGCCACTTTGCATAAGTGAAGTATTGTTGAGTACGGCGTAAAACACCAATCAAATAAATAAATAAATCAGATAGGAAGTTTTCAAGAGTTAAGATTCCCTTGCCTAATTGGGGCTCTATGCCAGTAACTAAGCATTTTTGTGTAAATAGATAAATGGTAAATAAATCTACACGTGGTCGTTGTAACAAGGCATGTTTTTTTTTTTGTTGTTGTTCACACAGATTATAAAAAATGGCTATGAACGGATTGTAGTGTTTGAAGATGATGTCCGGTTCGAGGCGTATTTCCGAACACGACTCTTCAACATGCTGTTAGAGGTTGAGAAGGCCCTGCCCGAATGGGATCTTATGTAAGTATATGGGTTGGTAATTTCGCATCATACAATGTATGTAAATTGACCCCCGTGTGGAGGAATATTTTGTTGTTTTTGTGAGGGCCATTTGGGGTGCAGTGCCTGTCCTGTCAGTTTGTGATTCTTGTAAATGACAAATCTTTACCAGTATACATAATTTTTAAAAATTTTAAAGTGACTTAGTGTCACTTTCATCGTTTTTGAAGTGTTAGAGGTGTGATTGCTTTCGTTTTGTTTTTGTGCTGCTTTCGATCTTCACAGGCCCCACACCTGCTTGATACTCGGCCGCCATCTTGGAAAATCTTTCATCATCGAAGGCTGTGTGAATGTGCCACACTCAATAAATATTGCTTGACTCGCTGAATATAGAAGATCAATAACTGTTGAACAGTAGTGATTTGGATCAATACTTATTACGGTTTTGCCAAATACCCAGACCCGATTTCACTGGAGATCAGACTGTGCAGCTTTTATTTATTTATTCGATTGGTGTTCACCGTCGTACTCAAGAACATTTCACTGATACGACGGCAGCCAGCATTATGGTGGGAGGAAACCGAGCAGAGCCCTGTGGAAACCCACGACCATCCGCAGGTTGTTGGCAGACCTTCCCATGTGTGGCCAGAGAGGAAGCCAGCATGAACTGGACTTTAACTCAGCGACGGTGCAGGTTTTAGGCCAGCCAGGGCTGCCAAGTGGCAGTGGTTATGTCAAGCAACTTGAATCATTTTTCAAGGAATTTAAACTTGTTTTAAACCCATCAGAAGTCACAAGTTGGTAATAACAAATATTGGACTTATGTATAATGTATCAAATTTCGTTGTAGAAGTAATACGTCAACATTATGTAGGGCATGCCAAGAGAAAATTCTTAAAGCTCACCATATCTTATTACATCATTTTAATGAGGTTTACTTTGGTCATCTGAGATGAAATGGGGTGTTCTTAACAATTCAAATGGGGTTGACAGTGTCCGACCACATACGGCATAAATCAGTAAGCCATAACTGCGTATAGGCTACCCTGCCTCACCTAGAAACATAGTTTGTATAAAAAGTAGAGAAAGTATATGTTGATTAGATATCAGTTGAATTCCCCCCGACCCCTGTTTTAGGGTAGACATTCATATATGTATGCTGTTTAAAATGTTAAAGAATTAGACTATGTCAATTGTGGTATGTCAGTTAATTACAGAAAGACTTTATCTTATTGGGAAAAAAACTTTCTTTCATGGAATCAATTTTGTGTTTCTTCTTTGTCATGTTGGTTCCCATGAACGTGAAACACAGAACCGAAGAGTTGTTGTCGCTTAGGCCAGTACGGGTGAAATCCCCAGCCTGTAAGCAACAATTCCAGCGTTTGTCACTAATTATAGTATTTGCTCTCCCAATACAGCGATTCTCAAACCTCCTAGCTTGTACAACAAACAGTTGATGGATAAAAGTGTGAAATTATGATAGATTTACTTTAGTGTCTTGATCATAAACAAAGACCAGGCAACAGAATTATCTACATGCAAGAAACCTGAGCATTCATCATAGAATACATTTCAGGGCCTATAGGCCCTGGTTTGTTTTTGTTATATGGCTATGAGACAATGTCATTTGCTGGAAAAGGTAAAAAAAATTGAGCTTTGTCAAAATGGATCCCGGGTGACTAAGATTCAGTTGCTGTGTTGTGTGGTCTTTGATGAAGTTCACGTTTTTCACCAAAAGTTTAGATTTCTTCAGGTGACTCATTTTGCTGGATTCTTATTGTGTCATCCACCGTTGGGAGGTTTTTGTGAAATTTGATTCATTTCTTATCAGAAAACTTAAGTGTCAACACCAAAAGTATTATTTTAAGGCATGTACATGCTTTTTAAAGTGCCATTTTAGGAATGCCAACATTTGGGTGAAATATAGTAGGTCATGGGTAGGAAAGCCTTCAGTGTCTTGTCAAATGTCGATGGTTTACTCCAGACATTCCAGCCTCCTCCACAATTAAAACTGGCGACCGTCTTACAAGAGATTTTATGGTGTGAAATACAAATTAAAAGTAAATGAATACATGCTGAGAAAAAGTTATTGTGTTTTAGCTGGTTTGATTTGTAAAGCACCCCACCCTCCTGCTTTGGTATCCAGTGTTACGAATTTTCTTTCGGCAAAGTATTGTAGATCTTTATGTCAGAAGTTAGGAGCATACCCGAGGTTGGTGGTTTTCTCCAACCATGCTTTTAGAAATGAAAACTTCTTGTGTGTGGCATTAAAGCCGTCAATTCGACCAATATATATTTGTGAATCTTGAATGATACAGTTACATATTTTTGCTTTCCAGTTATTTGGGTCGCAAACGTCTCTACAATGAGGACGAAGTCTATGTGGAGGGCACAGAAACTGTTGTCTACCCACTATATTCCTATTGGACGCTCAGTTACATGTTGACCAATCGTGGTGCTCAGAAGTTGCTGGACCAAAAGCCTCTAACCAAAATGCTTCCTGTTGATGAATATTTACCCATCATGTTTGACCAGCACCCTACGTAAGTGGTTTGATTTCATTTGATTTAGAGGACCCCCTTGGCCAAGGGGGTTAGGGCACTAGTGCAATACATTGACCCAGTAGCCTCTCACCACACTGTGTGTGAGCTCAAGCCCAGCTTTTGCTGGCTTCCTGTCCGGCTGTACGTGAGAAAGTCTGTAAGCAGCCTTTGTGTGATCATCGACTTTTCCTGGAATCTGTCCAGTTTCCCTCCACTGTAATGCTAGTCGCTTTTGAATGTGTGAAATTGGTGTGGTGTAAAACCCCAGTCATTTTAATAAATATATAAATCAGTTGATTTATTTGTGAGGACTTGGCTGACTGAGAGTAACATCAATACCTCCCATGTCATATTTGTCATAGCATAGATTACCACAACAGGTTGAGCGATATAAGAATTTTGTCAGGGCCTCTGTGGCCGAGTAGGTTAGCACGCCACCATGACGTAATGACCTGTGTGCCTCTCACCAGTGCGGTTCCTGTCAGTTCAAATCCAGTTAATACTGCTTTCCTCTCCAGCTGTATGTGGGAAGGTCCTCCAGCATCTTGGGGATGGTCGTGGGTTTCCCCCAGGCTCTGCCCATTTTCCTCCCACCGCAATGCTGGCCGTAGTCGTAGAAGTGAAATATTCTTGAGTACAGCATAAAACACCAATCAAATAAATAAATAACAATGTTATGGGAAGATTTTTTTCTTTTTCCTTACTTTCAGTGAAGAGTGGAAAAACCAGTTCCATCCACGTGATTTGATTGGTCTATCCGCGACCCCCCTACTTGTGTACCCTACACATTACACGGGTGAAAATAATTATATTTCTGACACAGAAGACTCTGTGGTTATTGATGATGATGACGAAGACAATGATGAGAAGGATAAAAAAGAGGATTTAATGCAAGATTCATCGTCAGCCACCATGGACACCATGGCAGATGTCAAGGATGAACTCTGACAACAAGCTCAACAATAATTGTTTAGTGAATTTTTAGTGAAGTTTGTCGAAATAGATCTGACATGTCAAACTGGATGTTTTAGCAGGCATGATTATGAAGCAAAATTAAGTAATTTTATGTATGTAGCTGACATTGTTTATTTCACAGTCTGGGAGAAAAAGAAACGTAACAAGCTTTTGTAACATGAATTTTACCACAGTTGCCAATTATTAATGGTCATAATACTCATGTGCTGTTAATGTTATTAATGTTATTACTAAAACTTTTCCTGACATATTCAGGATTGAGTAATTTTGTTATACATGTACAATGTTTCATGCATGCTGTTTACAGTAGTGAAGATTGTCGTGAAATAAAGTTACCAGATTTCTGTATTAACTTGGTATGCAATGTTTATGAAGGATACATTAGTAAGTTATATATAATGATATCAGTAGATGTTAAAATTCCCTCATATCTCCCTTTTAATTGCCATTCTTTTTTTGGCTCAGAAGACATTTGCAATTCATCACGAACGTTAAAAAGCATAAAGGTCAAAGAATTCATAACAGTTTAAGACTTTTGACATATTTACAGAAATATACCTGTAGTTGTATGTCACTGACTTTGAATGCAGACATTCTAATGAAATTGTTTTTATGGTAAGTATCTAATATTTACTAACAAAGCTAGTTAGCAGTTTTTACTAACCAGTTTAAATAATTTTTATCTTTACCATTGATATTTACTTTGTATGTTTCGCATCTGTTTATGTCTAGTTTCATCCAGGTCTGCATACTGTTTTAATTCCCAGCACTGACTGACCAAACTGAAGATACTTAATTTTTTTTTATACTTACAGAGATTATCTATGTGATTCAGAGAAAGAAAGACGGATTAGAATTAAGGCAAGGAATATGTCTTTGTTAAAATGATATTGAAACTTAATTAAATGTTGTTACCTGCAGACCTCTGAATCTCATTTGTTTTTTCCCACTTGTCTCTTATTCAAGACCTGTGGTTTTAGAACCGTATTTTATATTTTATCTATAGATTTATGAATCTATATTTAGTATGCTGTATTAAGCTGGAAAATGATTTTATGATAGCAGATAAGATTTAATAGTAATTTATTTACAGATATATAAGCAGAGAAAACCCCTGAAACCCCCCTCCCTGAAATTGCCCCCCCCCCAAAAAAAAATCGCCCCACAAACAAAAAAAAAAAAAAGGCACATAACACGCGTTTGGTAAAACCACTAACATGTTTCAGATACAAGCATATTTGTGTGTATTGAAATGAGGTCATACCTTGCGGAAAAGAAAACAGCTTTCATACGTACTTGTTATTAACGAAAACGTTACCCACAATATGTATTTCCAGTGTAGAATTTGTTGTCCCATGTTAACAAAACAGAAGTGAAGCTGTGAGTTATGGTATTCCTATATGTGTATCTTCAGGTCTGTCTGTCTGTGCGTTTGTATGGTTGCATTAATAAGTCTCATCAAAATATCTACTTGGTTATGAGGAACAACATTCCCAAACTCATTGATTCATTTGATTTATGAAATGTTATGTGCCATCAAATGCCTTCATATGACAATTACTGAAGTTCATTCTTTCATGGAAGCATTTCATTTTTTGCCAGAACTAAAATTTTGTTTGTGGGTTGGGTTTTGTAAACAATTGACTTATGAATGTAAAGCATTTTCACAAAATTTTGTAAGTTGTATTTTTCCGAATTTTTTCATAAATCATTTTGTCTATAAGTTGTGGGGTCATAAAGTGACATAACTTAGCAGGATAGTTTGATTTGAAAAACTGACTGACAAAGTTTTGTGAAAATGTACTGCAAAATTTTCACGACCTTGAAAGTCATGAAATGTACTTGTAATATGTTGCCGGAAAGTTGAAAAGTATTTTCATGTTCTGCTTTATAGATGAATGAACAATTTTTGCCTGTCGAAATTTTGTATTAAAAGTTTGAGTTTTACAATCAGTTATAAGGGGAAAATTTCTCTTTGGGCCAAAAATTACCTACTTGTTAAATAATGGAATTTTATGGCAGTTTATATATTGCATAATTTTTAAGAAAACATGTAGCCTATATTATTTTCTGCAACAGGCCAATTTTTGTACATTACTATGTTATGTGCTCTCTGTTGGCAATAAACTATGGCAGAGTGATTGAATTCGAATATTTGGCGTTGAATAAGCTGTGTGTCATGTACATCTATTTTGCTAATTACGCAGTCAATATCTTTTCATATTGGTGCTTTAGGTCTGTCACATGTAAGGACCATTGTTTGTAATATTTTACCTGCAATTTTGTGTGATTTCAAAGCCATTATAACTGTTCGTAACTAGTGTCCCGATCACTTGAGACGTCTTATGGTTGTACGGCTCTACATAATTACCTCCCTGTGGCACGCTGTCGGTATTTAAATGCCTTCCTGTACTATGAAGTGATTGATTGGTTAATTGTTGCTATAGGTCATTGCGGTAGAACCACATGCATCTAAATCAACAATGTCATATGTTGTTTTGTTTAGAAACATTGAAACGTCCCAAAACATTGTTGATTGGTATTATTTCAAATGTATTCTTTTTTCGTTTCAGATTTCTTGTTCATTTATTGTGTTACTTAGAAATGCATTGAATTGTCATGTACCGTTAGTGTGTGCTGACTGAGTGCTTGCCTTTGGTGCTTGCATTTCCCATCGTGCCAAAGATGTGACTGTTGTTCAAAATGTACCCATGTCATTTTATCAAATAAAGGTTTTTTCAGAAGTCGAAGTCTGTTATGGACATTCTGCTGATAGTATACGTCGTTTGATTGGATATCAGAGATTGCCAGCTAGAGAAAATCAGAGATCAGTGAGTACAGCGCAAGAGTTGAACATCTCTTGGCAAACGCTTATCGTATGTTATAATTACATTCGGGCTTCTCTGGTCGAGGGGGTTATCGCACAGGGGCCTGTTTCATGAAGAGGGTGTAACGTTTCGCCAAACGTAACTGCCATGGAGACGCGGCTGAACATTATGTGTCGTCGTCGGCATTTACGTTGGACATAACTTGCATACTGACTCCCTCAATGGTTGTGCACCTTATCGTCACATGATCTGAAACGAGTGGATATATTTATTTGTTAGTCATTGCATTGTTGTTTAATGCAGTACTCACGAATTTTCACTTATACGGTGGCGTTTAGTTTTATTGATGGATAAGTTGAAACCGGAGCACTCTTCGTAAACCACCGACTTTTGGCAAGTTAATGACAAACTTTACCACGCGTGACGTACAGATATGCACCCCATAATGGTGAAAGACAAGTGGTCTTCAGTTAATGTTTGGCTGTGCAAATGGCCACACAAAAACGTAACCGATCGCCTGGAGTGCCAGCAAGGCTCCACAAGCAGTGATACCTGGGGAATCTCTAAATTCCTTGCCCTGTGGACCGTGTTTGATCCGACGCCGTGTGTGTCGACAGAATGAATCGCTGAGTGGACATCAGTGAACACCGTAAACACTCATTATTGAGCGGTTCAGCAACTTTGCGTGTAAACACACTCCAAGATTACAACGTCCTTTTGATCAAACATCATTTTGGGCTATATATACTACTATAATAAACAACAGATGATAAATTTCGCTATGTACACATACGAAGTGTAACTCTATAGCGTAATGTTTCTGCTATACAGTGAAAAACGAATCCGCTATGTCTATATATGTCAGGCGTCTTATGTATACCAGAAAACGTGCCGTTTCTTCATTTGCAGGCCACGAAATAGGTCATATGCTTAATACTTCGTCCTGTATACATGGTCGTGAGGACATATAGCTAGAAATGGATGTACATGTGTATAATTCAGTCCAAACGCGCTAAAAAGTAGTGAACGAGGGATGTTTACAGCCAGTGCATCGTGACATATACACATGTAAACGTAGTCTAGGTTTAAATCTGCTTGTATTTTATCAGCTCAGAAAAGTGCGTTATACATAGAAATAGGCCTGAAGGCGTCTGGAGCATATCATATGCACGTATCCATAGATTTGATGATAACTGGGTCTAAGGAACTTCCGTTGTCTGAAGGAATTTCCGTGGACGGAAGGAAAGGACTGACGAACTTGTGGTCTCAAGAAGAAACCCTGCACAGGAATCTGCACGCTTCTGTTCTTGGACGAAGTTTGGATTTTAAACTTGGCATAACATACTCCAGAAGATTTTGAAAGCATCAGCGATACAACGGCTGCGTTATTGTTCTGCCGTATAGCTGGACACCGGGCAGTTGAAACCGGGCCGTCTCTTTAAGAAGAAGGATTTAGGTAAACGCTGTTCTCTGAAAAAAACCTTAAATCCGATGGATGGCGGGTTGCATATCCTTCAATCTGACGGAATAATCCGTTGCTGAAGTCGTTATCAACAACGGATTAATTCGTTACTAGTAACAGATTAATCCGTTAGAGCAACGAATATTCAATCCATCATTACTGAAATGATAGATTTAACGGAAGCTGTTTGACATTTAGAAATTTACAGATGCATGGCATGGTCTATACTAGGCCACAAGCCCTCCTTACAGCCTTACTTTAATATAATTGTTACTTTTTATCTGGATGTGACATACTGTATGTGAATCTATACATGTTATAAAAGATTTCAAATTTTTGTTATATATATACATTGCATTTGTAGGATTATACATACCATTATCGGATCACTTGTGGCCCTAAGAGAATGTTATGCTGTTCCCAACATAGTTCCAGTAATGCATACATATTCTGAGTCAACCGTGAAACAAGTTAACACTAAAATGTATTTGATAACCCAGACGCGAAATCTCGAAGTATATAGATCAGCTTTCTTCTGCTTATATATAATAAACGATTACTTTGGGTCCTGAAGTTTATACACTCGCTGTATCAAAGCATTTAAGTACAGGTATATATTGGCCATTTTTCGATGACGGTATTCTTATTAGCACAAGATCTACAAGAATCAAAATGAAGTTTACAAGGAATCTAGGACACTTTTCCATATAAGTTTTGAACGTATATGCCTGTTTAATAAGACAGCTTTTGGAGTCCAGGGCAAGTTACTTTTTTCTCGGAATCTTGATCACGAGTAGGAACAGAACAGTTTTTGGAAATCATAGAACAAACTGTATTTTGTTCTCAGAACGAATCGGCCCAAAGTTTCAAGGATGGAACAATGCTCCTCTCCCCGCCCGATCTACTCCCTCCACTGGGGCGACAGTTTAACCATCGGCCTGTACTTCGTGGTGGTGCTGCTTGTGGGGGCATGGGTAAGTTCTACTCTGAGTCAAGGAATGTGTGCTCAGTGCAATGTCAGTGCAACTGTAGTTTATAGTTTGGTTAAGTCTTTTAAATCGGTAGGACGGGGTCAGTCCAGGCCTTGGACATGGAATTCTTTGACCCTCCCCAACTTTGCATTGTTCCTAGCCCTTGATAAGCTGTCGACACCTCTCCTGACTGTGTGCACAATCTGACGTTTTCGCAGTCTGACGCATCTCTATCTCACACGTGGGAAAGTTGGTTCGTAACTTACCAAAGGTTCGTGATTTATACCCCGAGCCCTCCTGTTTTTTTTTGTTTTTTTTACGCCCATAACACCCACCCTCTTCGTGTAAATGGAAATTTCTTGGGTATTGCAATGAGCAGTAATCCAGATAAATAAATAAATAAATTTAGTTCAGCTATGAAAAAAATATGGTTAGGGAAAGAAATGTGTGGGATATAAGTCTAAAAATGGATTAAGTCTAAAAATGGAATAAGTCTAAAAATGGAATAAGTAAATAAATAAATTTAGTTCAGCTATGAAAAAAATATGGTTAGGGAAAGAAATGTGTGGAATATAAGTCTAAAAATGGAATAAGTCTAAAAATGGAATAAGTCTAAAAATGGAATAAGTCTAAAACATTACGACTTATATGTACCAAACAGTGTGTACTTCGTTTTCATTCTTCACAAGCTTCGCTCGTGCCTTAAACAAACGGGATTAGAGCTTTTGAAGTAATCGCTGATGTGTTATGCAATGAAAGACATATTCTGTATTCTGTATTTTGAAAGGCGTGGAAAGACACCATATGCAGTTTGCTTGCATGCATGTATACAGATATGTAGGTTTATTTATTCATTTATTTATTTGATTGGTGTTTTACACCGTACTCAAGATTATTTCACTTATACGACAGCGGCTAGCATAAAGGTGGGGGGAAATCGGGCTGAGCCCGGGGAAAACCCACCGCTCTCCACAGGTTGCTGGTCGATATGTAGGTACATGGAAAGAAAACCTCCACATCTGTTGGCCTTCCATACTGTCTTAGTTCTTTGAATTTGCTTTTCACTGGACGTTATTCTGGGACATTGGTTTTGAAGTTATTGACCTGGAATGTCCAGTATGGCTGTTAGCTGTTCAGGGACGTAGATCTGTGTATGCATCTTCCCTAGTTCTAGTTTCCCAGCATGCTCAGGTACATGTTTATATGATTGCGCTGGCCCTAAGCTCAAAGTTATCCCGTGCATGCACACAATTTCACCCGAATCCCTGGCTAAAAATTTTCAGTAATGTTGATGACAGATAATTAAGCAGGTAAATAGTAAGTGTCGCAACAAAAACGAAAGCTCACTGAAAGTAGTCCTCCCTGCTATGAAACAGAATATTTCAGATATGTCTCTGGACATGCGGACACTTTTAACGAATTTTTTGGATGTGTCTCTTTAGGCTACATTCAAAGCTGCAAAAGGAAATGCCCGTGGTTACTTCTTGGCTGGGAAAACGATGACATGGATTCCGGTGACGTATATATTTATGAATATTGATGATTTCCATGCTTGTTGAATATTTAATAGCTACTTAAAAAGATTCAGGATAGGCAATTCAGACCTGTGTAATGTTTGCGACGCCAAGGAGACCATCATGTTTTTCTCCCAGGTACACTTTGCAAAGAGGAATATTGTTTTCTGACCTTGTAGGCGCTGGAATCGTTAACCCAACTCTTAGAGCCGTGCTTTGTCCACCGAAAATGCTAATATAATTTTTTAAGCTGTGAGGAATTATTTAATCCATAGATTTTAGGCCACAGCATTGTGATAATTATAGTTCTCTTTGGATTGACCATTGTTGACTGGAGCAGCCTGAATCTCTGAAGTACATCTTACTACCTTAGCGCAAATCACTCCAAAGAGTGAAGTCGCCATTTAAACTAAATGACACTGTTGAACTTAGCTTTTATAAATTCACGATTCTCGTCGAATGTATTCTGATAAATGTTAACAAACCATTTGAGTCAATCACCTATTTTGACATCAGACACTTCATATATAATTATGTCTATTTCGAGATTGGTGAAAATTAATTAATTTTTGAATGTTTGACGGGATATATATATGTATTAACTCAACGTGCAATGCGACCACATCATAGTTTTTTTGACACCATTGTCCCTGCTTGGTGGTTTAACCCGGGCAACACCTTAAATCTTGTTTTGGAAAACGAGGATTCTGATTATAAACAGGTGACAATTAACTCATTATTCAACAAATCAATCCATCAATCAGTATTTACCAGGTTTGAATTTTTTCCCTGACCACTTCATTATCTCAACCAGTCCGCCATTTTTCTATCTGATAACATTGTATTTATCTTTCACCTGTTCCAGATTGGTGCTTCCATCTACGCCAGTAACATCGGCGCCCCATTGTTTATTGGTCTAGCAGGCACAGCGGCGGCCTCGGGTATTGGCGGGATGATCTTTGAGTGGCATGTAAGCCACCTTTAAACTCTCGACAAGCAATAGAAAATGTTTGCATCCATTAATGAAATTGTACATCCATGTCTCTATAATGAGAGGAGAAATTCCACGAATTAAGCATGGAATCTCATGTTTCATTAAGAAGGAAAAAGGAATTCAAGGATATGGCCAAGGAATATCAGGTTCCATTAAAGTCCTAGTACATGTCTTTGAAATCTTGTATTTAACTACGATAAGAAATGTAATGAAATGTAATAATGTCCTTGCCATGGAATTTCATATTTCACTTTGATGGAAGAAGGAATTCCTCATAAACCTGAATATGTACTGATAGTAAAGGAATTTTGGCTTCTTTCACCATGTTTGCTAGATACTTCAGGCAGAAACAATGGATTCTCATATTTTGCCTATCATCATAAGAATTCCACATTCCCACCAAGGAAAATCTGATGGAGTTCTGATTTACTGTCTCCATTAATGGCAGCTCATGTTTCACCAAATCGAGTATGATAATGACAACATTTATAGCATAAAGCAAAGTCTTTGTAAGCAATCTAACCAGTATTTTTTCTGCTTTGGTCCTTTCAGGCAATACCATTTATCCTAGCCTTAGGTTGGATATTTGTTCCTGTTTTCATCGCCTCAGGGGTAAGCCTTCGACTTAAATACAGTTTGGAGTTTTAAAAGAGTTTGAGTTTTAACGTAGGCGTCGAAGTCGACATTCGTATACCAGCCGTCAACCAAAATGGGCATTCCAGATAAATAATTGCATTACCAGTTTCCAAGACAACAAACAACACAGACCACCTAAAAACTAAGAAAGTATATAAAATAAAATAAGTCAGGACGCATTCATGCGAAGGGAACCGGTCGACATTCCATAGTCAAGGTCATGGGCATTAGCCTACAGCCTAATTGAGTTCAACTGAATGTAGGACAGCTTCGCACATCATACCATTCAATCTAGTTTTGGGAATCGTTAAATAAACCGTCTAACTGCAATGGAGATCATTGCATTTGTTTTACCTAATTCTTCTTGGGGGGCATACAAGTTGCTGCTACCTGTTCACAAGCATTTATATGAATAGTTAGGGTAACATCCTACCTATAAGTAAACTGACCAAAAGGCCGTTATTCACCGGTTAGAGTAAAATCCTACCTTTGGGTAAACTGACCAAAAGGCCTTTAATCACCGGTTAGAGTAAAATCCTACCTATAGGTAAACTGACCAAAAGGCCGTTATTCATCGGTTAGAGTAAAATCCTACCTTTAGGTAAACTTACCAAAAGGCCGTTATTCACCGGTTACATGTGACCATTTGCCAACATTCACACTGTTATCGCTGTTCTGGTTTTACTCTCTGCGCTTTGGCTTTTTTATATAATAAAACAAGGGTAGTGTAATCAAGACAAGCTAAGTTGCATACCAGGAAATGTGGCCTAAAATAACTGGAAAGTAATCCGCGTAGAATTTTATCACTGCGCAAGTAATTCGTGAAATCCAACGGGCTGATTAAGTGACCTATTGTATTGAAATTATCTGGAATGTTACAATTCTTTAATTATCAGGTATATACAATGCCGGAATACCTGAAGAAAAGATACGGAGGGAAGCGGCTAAGAATCTACTTGTCAGTTTTGTCTTTGGTTGTTTATATCATCACGAAGATATCGGTGAGTTTTGTCTGGTTTGTCCCTGGCTCTCTGTATCATCACCAAGGTATTGGTGAGATTTGTCAAGTCTGTCCTTAGTTGTCTTTATAATCACCTTTCTATTGCTGAGTTTTGTCTGCAGGCCCCAGGTGGTCTACATGATAACCACGATATCGACAGGATTTATCTCAGGTAGTTGTCTCATGTCACATGTGTCTTCACGATCACTGAGAAATCGGTGATTTTTTGGCTTGTCCCTAACAGGTCGTCTATAATGATTTATTTATTTATTTATTTGATTGGTGTTTTACACCGTACACAAGAATGTTTCACTTATACGAGAGCGGCCAGCATTATTATGGGAGGAAACCGGGCGAAGCGTCTATAATGAATATCAGTGAATGATATTCAGGGCTTTGCTTGATTTTGTGAATTGGTGATTTTGTGACTCTGAGGTAGCTGGTTCGAAACCCGAAGTGGTCTCAGCCAATTTTCAGAACTAGAACCTGTCCCATACCCATTAAGTGTAATCCCTATACATGTATGACGTTAATACTGTAACGGTTAATTGTAAGGAATTTTACCTAGTACTTGAAATTAAGTGTACATTTGGCGCGTGCACCTGGCATTCTATGCACTGGAGCTTTCATAGCAACTGGTCTTTACCCTGGAGAGTACTTGAAATAAACCATGAACTCGTATCTTTCTGCTCTTTAATTATTTGCCATGGATGACCATGCCTGATTCTTAAAGGAACTCTCGTCAAATGACTACATTTTCTAAAGTAACGTCTGTTGCATCACCGATGGTAAATTAAATTGATATACCTACTGCTTGACGCGACATATGCAACATTTATTTTGTTGTTTTCGGGGTTTTGTCCACAGATAGAGATGTACGCAGGCGCAGTGTTCGTCCAGATGTTGTTTGGATGGAGCATGTATTTGTCAGGATCCATCATTCTCATATTCTCAGCCGCATTTACGATGACAGGTTATAAAACCATATGCTATAATTCCACACCCTTATTCGATCACGCATTATTTTCTTCTATTATGCTGTAATATAAAGGAGATATAAAACCTAATAGGTCGGTACAGATAATTACACAGAAATTGATGCTACCGGCATGTGTATGTGAATAGCAGACTACAATGTAGGGTGTAACCTTTGACACAATCCCAGTTTCAAACGCAATTGTTTATGCACTATATTCAATTTCATTTCTAAAATATTGAAGATATTAGCTGTTGAGGGTGGAGGGTGAGTAAGGTGTACTAGTTAAACCAGTGGTTCCCAGGCTCTCATAACAATTGCATGGACAAATCAGATTTGGTTATGGAAATATGCTTGGCATTGTCATGAATAACACTACATAAATGTCTCTTGGTTCATTACTTCACAGGTGGTCTAACCGCGGTACTGTACACGGACACTCTCCAGGCACTGGTTCTTACCGGCGGAGCGATCGTCCTTTTGGCTAGAAGTGAGATAGTCCCATGCTTTCATTGGTATATTGATTGTAAAAGTCTCTGCAAGCAAAGGGCCTAGCATCCATCAGTTTTCAATGGTGTAAATATTCTAATAGGGACGCAGAGTGGGCAATTTCATTGCAGTTCAATTCAAAATCAAAAATCTATCCGTGGTGCGCTGAAATTTCACAATACGGGATGTTATAATACCCTCAAAAAGTCTTCCGGTGAACTAAACTCGTTATTTGACGGAAGACGGATTGTATTTTTATTGATGTAAGGGATTAATCCCTTCCTGGTAACATCTGAATCTGTAATCAGACACGGACTAATCCGTCTGACTGACAAAACGGATTAATCCGTCTGATTGACAAAAAAATGCAATCCGTTATCCCTCAAATAACGGATTTAACAGAGAATGTTTTTTGGAGGGTGTAATCACTAACCCAGGTTTAAAAGCAGTTCGACGGGGCTCTAGGGGTCCAAAAAGAAACCATATTCATGTGATAAATCTGCTTTAGTTCAGACTAGGATAGTAAATTGTTCTCTGGCCCATGGGACTTACGTCGTGAATATCAGAACGTAGACTATTCATAAAATAAACAACAAGATCTTTCAGCGATTGCACCATTATACAAGTTCACGTCTATAAGTATCTCGTGTGACCACCAAGTATCATTTATGTGTTTTTGTTCTGGGAGAGTATATGAATCAACCGTTCAAACAAACCTTAGCTTCGCGTGTATGTCCATGAAGTTCCTGAGAAATAATGACACATTGTCCATATGTGGCCATACAATATAACTGCTCTTCCGGTACTTGACGACGAATAATGTTACATTCTCCCAGATATTAACGGTTTAATTTTCTTCTCTTAAGACAATGGGCACGCAGTCGATATACAAAAGTAACGTTGTTTACGTCCTGATAAAACTTCGTTTATTCTTAACTTTTACAACTTTCATATCTAGTTAGATGACAACCTTATCCCTTATGCTTGCAACATGATAGTGTCCGATTTAGCTGGAAAGTGTCAGTCAAATAAGTCAGTGAATTGCTCAATCTGTTAATTTGTTTTTCGTCGTGGACCTCAGGTCTGAGCGAAGTTGGTGGATACAACGCCTTGCTCCATAAGTACATGAGAGCTATACCAAACACAACGTTGCACAACAACAGCACGTGCGGCTACCCACGTGCGGATTCACTGAGCCTGCTGCGTGACCCTGTGACCTCTGACTACCCTTGGCCCGGCACTTTGATCATTAACTGTGCAGCAGACGTCTGGTTCTGGTGCGCTGATCAGGTGAGTCTTAAAATTAATTACGAGAACTTCAGGTGTAAGTATGCACTTATTCGTTACTGGTTACAGAAAAGTATATGTAGTCATCAGGCACAAGTGGTGTTTATACCGGAAAAGATATACATGTACATTTCTTCAGCGTTCAGTATCTCAGTGCGTTTTAATTGTAACTATTGATGATAAGCATCATGTAAAAGGGGCGACGGGTGTGAAAGCGGCGACGGTGTGAAAGCGGCGACGGTGTGAAAGGAGCGACGGGGCGACGATGTGAAAGGAGCGACGGGGCGATGGTGTGAAAGGAGCGACGGGGCGACGGTGTGAAAGGACCGATGGTGTAAATGGAGCGGTTGTCATAGCAGAGATGCTACCCCCAGGTTAGGCGGATTAGGTACACCATGAAATGGGTTAGGAAACTTTACTACGCAGTCCCTTTAATGTTCTAATTAGAATAATCACAATACTGTGTTGTCATCTAACTAGATATGAAAGTTGTAAAAGTTAAGAATAAACGAAGTAATTTGTTCATGCCGACCCACAAGACTATAGTACAGCCAACATTTCAGTCAAAAATTTCCTATCATGTGTTTCCTATTTTATTCTTTTCCAGATTATGGTACAGCGTTCCCTGTCAGCCAAAAACCTCAGCCATGCCAAAGCGGGGTCAATCTTGGCCGGTTATCTCAAGATCCTTCCATTCTTTCTCTTCATTCTGCCTGGCATGGCCTCTCGAGTATTGTTTACAGGCAAGGCGTGCGTTCTTGGCAGTTATAGGAAATTCCCAGTAACATTTCGGTAATATATGAAAGACATACAGCAGAGAGAGTAAAACCAGGCCAGCGACGACAGTGTGACAGTTGGCAAATAGTCACACGTAACAAGTGAAATCCGGCCACTTGTCAATTAACCCTAGCACTATGCGTTAAGCAGATATAAGTAAAAGAAAAAAAAAACACTTGTGCAATTTATTACACGCCACTGGTCTTATAGTCATGTTGTAAACACATTTAATACAAGTACACAAAAAAAGAGACCTAGCCTCTGGGATGCTTAGTCCACCAACAGAATCCCCGTTTATGTAGGAAAGCAATATAAAAGACTAGAGCATAAAGACCAAAACCAGAACAGCGACGATAGTGTGATAGTTGTGATTCCTTTAAGAGAACCGGTTCCTTTTCTTGTATCCTTTAAGGTTCCTTTATTGTGACATCAATATGACTGACTTTATTGACCAGATGAAGTGGCGTGTGCGGATCCCGTGGCCTGTGAGTGTATATGTGGTAACCGGGCTGGATGCTCAAACATTGCATATCCGGTACTTGTGCTGAAGATTCTCCAACCAGGTGGGTCCGTTAGCCGGGTTAAACTTTTCGAAAAGTAATTTGTTTATTCCTATAAATATAAGTATGTTTATTTTAAGGAAAAATAACTTTTCGCTCACAAAGGCTCACTCTGGTTTGCCAATAGGTTTGCCATTACATTGATAGATTATTACACTAAATGGCCAGAAGTTTGCTTGACACAAAGTACAACAACAGAATCGGTAATTGACTTTCTAACGTCTGTATTTTCTCGCGAGGTATTCCCAGAGGGAATTGTTACCGACCACGGACCACAGTTTGATTCGTATGAATTTGAAACGTCTCTTAAAGATAGAAACATCAAACACACTCATTCTGCCATTTGTCATCCCGAAGGAAATGGAGAAATTGAACGCTTTAATAAAGTTCTCAGTGAAGCTGTTCAAACTGTTAAGATTCTAGGACGACCAATCAAAAAGTCAGTCAGAGATTTTTTACCTGTGTACTGATGCACGCCCCATCTCACAACTGGAGTTGAACCTTCTGTCTTACTCCATGATCGTCACATGAAAAACTAAGTTAGACATTGTCCATGCTACTAAATCTTCTGTTTTTAATGAAGACAGGATGGTGCGCAAACGCGTGGAATCCAAACAAGAAAAAAGCACTACATACACCAACAAACGCAAAGATGCAAAATCACAAACCGTCAAACCAAGTGATTTAGTTACAGTAAAAAGACCAGGACATGTTCCAAAGGGTGAAAGTAAATTTTCCAGTTCCATACAGATAACTAGGAAAGTTGGACCAAACACTTACCTAACTGCTGATGTAAAAACATTGAATGTTCAGAGATTAGCTCAGTTTTCAGGTTCTTCCCTTACTTATCCAAATCAAAATGTTAATCATCATTTTAGTGAATCTGATGTAGCACAACAGGCAGTAACTAAGTGTAATAGATCAAGACGGACCAGAAATCGGCCTGTCTGGATGCGAGATTATGTCAGATATTGGGAATATTTTCTTTTCCAGTTGTTCAGCATTGTAACAGAGTAGTTTATATGCCTTTGGTTGTTTTAACAAGTAGCGTTTGAAAAAAGGCAACGTTGTTCGAGTTCTGTTGATTATGACTACACTATATGCTCTTTTTCAGCCTTAAGGACAAATACAGTTATTGTCTCTTGTTTTATAAAGGAAGCTCTTTTGTAGCGAGGGGAATGTAGTGTCTTACACAATGTACACGTTGTAAATGCACCAGTGAGTATGGTACGAGTGAGGGTCTCCGCCATGCTTGGCAACAGTGAAGGATGTACACGTAAACTTGTACGAATAACCAGAATACAGGGTGCCTCATCTGCACCCTCTCTGTGTTTATCCTTTTCTGAAATACCACAACATACAACTCTAGACTTGCTTGTCAACCTCCTGAGCTCTCTTTTACGCCTCTTTCTGGCGAGCCGTAAGTTTTTCTCTTACGCGTGTCATCAGCCATGTTCGTTTACATATGAAGTTTATCGAGCGCTGTGCGCATGCTCCAGTTCCACTCAATTGACAACCCCTCATTTAAATATTCTGGCAGGCTTTTCAGGTCTCAGTTTTTTTTGGTTATTTTTAAACATTCACTTAACATACAATGCTGGTGGTTGGATTAACAACAAAAACTAATTTTTACTTCTTGGGAAAAGTACCTAATACTCAAGTCATTCTGTAATGACACTAAAATATCTAACACTTGGGCTACCATGCCCCTTTAAGTTGAACTGATCGTTGTTCTCTCACTAAAGATGGGTATATGTTACCAAATTTCTCACAACACGTCGTCGCAAAAGCATGAATGTGTAACTGACCACACGGCGTAAACCTTAATTACTTTAGGCGGAGAGGAGAAATAATTACTTATTGAAAACGTTTAGTCTGGAATGTGAAATATTGAATTGTCCACGAATATTCAGGAGAAGTACGTAGCAACATTCCGCAAGAAACTAAGCAATAGATAGTGTATTCTTAACAGTCAGGGCGCATTGTTTGATATTTCCGACAACATGCGGAAGTAGGTTTGAGCATTGTCAAGTATCGCTGGTGTATTGTTCACAAGGAGGAAACGCTGATGACCTGCGTATCCGCCCAGTTACCTCTCGTCATAATGCTAGTCGTCGTGCAATAAGTCAGATATTTAGGAGTATAGCCTAAAAGATAAATCAACTAAATAAATAAATCGAAAGGTTTCAAATTGGCTTTCAGGTATTCGGGGTTTAATGTTGGCAGCGTTGTTTGCCGCTTGCATGAGTACCCTGACGTCAGTCTTCAATAGCGCCAGTAGTATTTTTACCATGGACCTCTGGACACGTTGTAGAAAGAACGCCAGCGAGTGGGAATTGTTGATCGTCGGCAGGTAATGTGATAGATTTAGAAGAACCCTAGCGAGCGGGAATTGCTAATCGTTGGCAGGTAAGGTGATACATTTAGAATGAACGTCAGCGAGTAGGAATTGCTAATCATTGGCAGGTAGAATGATACATTAAGACTCAACGTCAGCGAGTGGGAATTACTAATCTTTGCAGGTACGGTGATGCATTTAGAAAGAACGCCAGGGAGTAGGAATCGTTGATCGTTGGCAGGTAATACATTTGGAAAGAACGCCATCGAGTGAGAATTGTTGATCGTTAGCAGGTAAAGAGATACATTTAGAATGAACGCCAGGGAGTTGGAATGCGCGTAGAAAGAACGCCAGCGAGTGGGAATTTTGATTCTTGGCAGGTGATACATGTAGAAAGAACGTTAGCTAGTAGCAATCGTTGATTGTTGGCAGATAAGGTGATATATGTACATGGAGCAAACAGCGTGAGTGGAAATTGTTTATTGTTGTCAGGTGAGATGACACAGGTAGTAAGAACACCAGCGAGTGAGAATCATTAATTACTGACGGTTGAATTGACAACCTTCCCATAACACAAGCTGAGCAAAAGTATTCCTAGTTCGGCAGTTTAGAACTGTTCTGTCCTCAGTTAGCTTATCTATGTGTTCCACTGGCAGTTACATATAGGCCTTTAGAAAAATATAGAGGGGCTATATATGCCGTAATAAAGGGCATGTTAAACAGTTTGTATTGTATTCCAATAAATATTTGGAATTCGCTTAATTTAAAAAAAAATGTAAGCCTAATGGTACAATATTTTTATACAAACATCATACGGATAATGTTCTTAAATAAATCATTTTATGGACTGTGAGTAATGTTGCATATATGAATTATGTCTGGTTCAAAAAAGGTGTAATTACCAATTAATTTTCTTCACATGTCCCAAAAAAATTGAACATATTTATAACCATTTATGCAGGGTTGTTGTTTTGGCATTGGTTGGGTGCGCCATCTTGTGGATTCCCATCATGCAAGCTGCCCAAGGGGGAGAACTGTGGCAGTACTGGCAAATGCTTATGTCCTGTGTGGGTCCACCTTGGGGAACAGTGTTCATCTTAGGCTTCTTTTGGAAACGAGCCACCGAACCGGTAAACAAAATCTATACTTTGTCTATTTGCTAGGTAAGACGATAATCTGGCCTTTCACTGTCTTTCTGGTCTACAATCTGGCTTCGGTTATCCATTACAACTTTGGAAAAAATCGTTGTGGTTTCTAAACTGTTATGTATCGATTTGGAATCAAATCCTTCTTCACTGGTTGACGACCTGAACTGTCATTTGAATACTTAGCTTACCATAAAAACGCTTATCTGGAGCATTGTATACGACGAGATGTGTCCTCCATGTACGATCCAATTTTGCGACCAATCGCAATCTTTAGAAACCAAAATCAGACCACGTGGAACAGCTGCCACAAATGTACGAATGTCTACCTCTAACTGTGATTTTATTCCCTGACCCTATAGGGGGCGTTTTACGGGATGATCGCTGGTCAGCTTGTGGGTGTGACCCGTCTGGTGTTGTCCGTGGTCTACCCGGCCCCGGCCTGTGACGTCTCGGATGACAGACCATTCGTGGTCAAGGTTCACTTCCTGTATGTGGCCGCTACAGAGATTGCTGTCACAGCCATACTAATTCTCATCATCAGTCTTTTTACTCCAGCTCGGTCTCCGGAAAAGGTAAATAGTCATTTTTTTAAACTTAAGGATAATATTTAGTTATTTTGGTTAAATTCTAAATTTCACATTGAAAGCTATGGTGTTACCGCATTAGTACCAAACAAAAAGCACCAGGGGAAGGTTTCGTTTTAACATCGGGCGATGATCTTGGACATAGGTGACAGAATCGTCTGGAAATATTCCAATCTCAACCAAATGACGTTCGTTCGAACGCTGACACACTCAGTTCTACATTGATGTGTGAATCAGAAAACATACATGTTTCCAAGTTTTGGCTACAGGAAGCCTGAAAACCAATTGGTTTGTAGGTCTTTGTTTAGTTGGACTGGAAAATATTTTTTCCTGTTTTGTAGCCAGTTACTAGCCCGTTAGTTCAGCGTAACGACCCAGAAGCCTCCCATCAACACGGTCGCTGTGAGTTCAAGTCCAGCTCATGCTGGCTTCCTCTCTGGCCGTACGTGGGAAGGTCTGCCAGCAACATGCGGATGGTTGTGGGTTTCAGTCGTGCTCTGCCAGGTTTCCTCCCATCATAATGCTGGCTGCAGTCGTATAAGTGAAATGTTCTTGAGTATGGCGTAAAATTCAAATGAAATAAATAAATAAATATGTTAGATGTAAATAACCTTCAGACATTTATGGTCTTTAAGGCATGTAGGCTACAAAGAAATGACCATGGGGCCGCCGAAATTGCAGCGCACACATTTGTGCAGGTCTGTACGTTCAGACAGATATGATCTCCTACACTGATATATAGACACCATGGAAAATATTGGCTGGAGTAAGACTGGGGGACACGGAATGTTTTCTGTATGTTCACATGAGACAGGATGTGTGCCGGCGTTGCGAGACGATAGAACTGAGAATCGACATCTAAATATGGGAGCGAAAGTTGCATAGTGTAGACTGGACAAATTCAAAGGGAAACAGTCACCAGTGCCACTCAGATACTGAACAAAATCTATGACTATTTGCACGGCAACTGAACCGGTATTATAGAATTTTGACAAATTTGTCGTGTTTTTGTTCCACAGTTACATCGGGTCACGTGGTGGACGCGACATTCACGCGACATGCCTGTTGACGATGAAGACACAGACTGGTTAGAGGAGAGAAGCGGTGGTAAGAATGGTAAGTATAGAGAACATATACCTTTAAAAAAAAAATCTTCCGTTGAGCTCGTTACTTGAAGGATGACGGATTGCTTTCTCAATGATCTAACGAAATACTGCATTGTATGTTGTAACGAATTAATCCATACTCTGGAAAGTATTAATCCGTTAGATCGATGAAAATGCAATCCGTCATCTTTGTAGGGGGTATGTGTTATGTATGTCTCTTTGGAACATCAGCAGCATTATATCTGTTCCCCAGGAACCATCTGTTCAGTCCAGGAGTATGATTAATCCACTCTGCTGCTTTCGGCGATCTGCCATAAGACATTCTTTCGTGTGATCATACGTGTACTTCTGTTTAGCTGCGCACCGGGTTTGGTTTAGGCGCAGCTTTTCAGAGCTTCTGAAATATTTTAATCTACGCTGTACATTTATTGAAAAGCTTTACGTGCCTGGTCAGTCTAACTGTATTTTCCAGATTATCAGGACGGATAACCAACGTTTCGCTGCAGATATAGTCGTTATTGGTATGTGTGTTGAAAAAACTATATACATCATGGATTTTTGTGGAAAAGACTCACTGCATTTTTTCTTGTTGTCCCATCGGCATAAAGGAAGGGATCTGTTCATTACAGTCTGTGCTTGCGAGCGGAGTGCCCGCAATAGAAGTAAATAGCCATTATATGTATACATACATATATATATATACCTTGCTTTAGAGGCATGTAAGTCATGGGTATTAGCTTTTCATAAAATGTTGACACGTACATGTAATCTGCATGAATTTTTTTAAACGATCCTAGTTTATTTCCCTTTTACATTAACTTAGATTCCACGCCTCGACAGAAACCAAGATGGCGGAGGGTTTTGGAGACATGCTGTGGACTGTCCGGTGTAAAATCGGCAGAGCTGACGGCAGAAGAAATGGCGGCTCAAATCAAACGGCTGACAAATATTCGGGAGAAGCGACGATCTCGGATACTACTGGATGTCAACGCCGTCATTTTACTGGCCGTAGCCGTCTTTTTAATTGCCTTCTATCATTAGGATCTGGTTACCTAGATGGCCGTGGTGAACTATCAGTCAAGTCATTAAATACTATAGTCCCTCAAATAAAATATGTTTGAGGGATCAGTTTGCAGATGACGTTCTCAATACTTCCTCTTTTCCTGGCGTTGGGTGTATATTATACCTTTTATCGTACGCGTGGGAACAGTAGGGGGAGGGCGTCACAATCTGTTACACTGTCTCAGCGCTGTATGTTATGAAAAGTATGTAAATGCTGCAGTCTATGCACACGCGGCCACATACACAGGAATGAAGACAAGTTCGACAGAACAACCCAAGCGTAGAAAGCTGTTCGATTTTGCACGGCACTGACGGTGCTTCTTTGTTGCCTCGCGTTATGATGCAGGCTGCATTTGTAAGATCAGAGTTAACAGAACTGTTATTTTGCTACAAAATTGCCTCGACAGTCACAAAAAATTTATATTGGCTATTTTTGCCATCTTTAGCCTAATATGGTAGTAACTGGCCCACTTCTGGTATCTTAAGTGGATCAGGTACTGCGGAACTATCTTTTGCCATACAGCGTAAGGCACTGCGCATGTGTTAGCTTATGTCGAAAACGTCTATTTTGTTGAGAAAATCAAAGGAAAAAACATTCTGTTTTAATGGTATATTTTCACGGTGGGTGTCCAATATTTTCATCTATACAAAGCATGCATATTTGATGCTTTTTTGCGCTGGATGATTTTTAAACGAAGGTAGGCCGAAATCAACCCAGTTCAGATGGAATTTGTGACCGCTGAAATCACGAATCGGTAAATTCGAGTATGTTAGATGCGTTGAACATGACGTCAAGGCTTTCGCTTGATAAATCTATATGTATACGTATGTTCTATCGTTGCTCCATAAAAAGCAACGCAAAAAGTGTGTACCAATCACTCCATGTATTCGGATAGTTTTGTAAATACATGTATTCACACGCCGTATTCAAGAATATGATCGCGATTTGGTTTCTTCCATACGATGCCAACTAGAACAACGTATAAATTTTTATTATTTTGTAAAGGAGTATAGTTTCATGTCAGGAAATTCTCAACGTTTTCGTAAACCCATGACATAAAAATTATCACAACAACGTGAAAAGGACAGAAACGTTAAAATGTTGACATTAAATGAAGGTGTCTTCTATGTACTTAAAAAAACAAACAAACAACAACAAAAAACAGTGCATCTTAAATATATATAGATATACCATACATTGTATATAACCAACAGATATTCATACAGACTTCCATTGTAAATAAAAAGAATTTCACTTTCATAGTTATCGTTGTGTTCACTTCATCCTTTACAATCACACCCATCCAACCATTCAGCGTCACCTCAGTAATAAACTCCCTCCGTCCTGGCGTAAACATGACGTAAACTGAAGTCCCTGAGGTAAATCTGCACGAAGTAGACGATTCAGTATATATCACAAGGCACGAGCATCTGCAAATAGTCTTTTCAACTCTCCGCTGTCGTGGAGAATGGGTATTTCCTTTTCGCCTCCTATGTATTTTCCTTTGACGAAAAGTTGCGGAACCTGCAGAGCATAAACACGGTAAAATGCATAGAGGCATCAATCACATTCAAGCTGGGGGCCTGTCATACCTCCTTCAAGTAGATGGTAAAAACTACGGTTAAAGGCCCGGGTAATTGCAATTTTCCGATCAGTTTTTAATCATGCTTAACACACCACATGAGTGACTTTGTCATGCATGTGTAGAATTTTAATCTGCTTGAAGTACATGTGTGTGTATTGCAAGAAAACCATAATATGCAGGCCTTTGAAGCACTGACTAAAGATGTCGGCATACGGCAAGAATAAAGAGAAATGGCGCATACATGTACAAGTCGATAGGCCTATTTAAATGTCGTTGTACCAGGCAAAAATGCAAGAGATTAATTTTGTTTCCGTAGGTTGTTCCTGTGTGGTCAAAAAAAAAAAAAAAATTAAAAAAAAATCATATCACATCAGATTTAAAACAATGACGACAGCATAGTCAATATGAATAAACTCTTTCATTTGCCCGAAAGCTTGGATCTCTCTCATGCCCAGGCGGGACAAACAAACTCCACTGGCAGCTATTAATATTCAAAATTCGCAAAGAAAGGCGGTGGGGGATAAATCATCATTGTTCTTACATAATTAAACTCACTATAATTTTTGTCTCCTTCCGCACAACACAGGGCAAAAGTCGGGAGTTGTCATTTTGGATTTCAAGTAGGCTACATGTAGGACTCGGACACTATCGTTAAATTTTGCTGGAAGAATTAAGTAGGCCTACCGGTATTGTAAAAAGTAATATTAATGAGCCTTGAAGAAGAGTGAGAAAACAGAACTTACCGATCTGTTGTCTGTCAAACACAAAATCTGGAAATAATTTTGTATTTGGGTACAATCTTGACGCCTTTCAATTTCGACCACTTCAAAGGCCGACTCTTTCAGATTGTATTCGTCGAGGATTGCTTTGGCTCGTTTACAGTCGGGCGAGTACGATTTCGAAAATAAGAGAACTTTTCTTTGCCGGATTTTAGCATCAACAAAATCCGTCCCGCTGGCCATGGTTGTTCAAGTGATAGAACTGCGTATGGTGAGGATAACTGGTGAAATTTCAAGCAAGGATGGTGTCGCGTGCGGCAAAGTGAAACTAGCTTCCCCGTTGCTAGGTACACCAAAACAACCACTTTTCGCCTCCGTCACAAAAGAGTTGGGCGTGGAGAGTTATTGCCCCTCTTTAACGTTGATGTATACGTAAAGGTAAATTGCGGTCGAATCTCGAGATTTCCTTAGAACTCTAAAGGTTGGTCCACTGGCCACTTTTGCATGTGTTTGGAATCAGACACAGGGAGGGCAGGGGGGGGGGGCGGAGAGAAGACAAATTTGAATAAAAAGATACGTGTAAAGGCACTAATGTAGGTAGAGTTCAGGTGGGCGGAATACACCCAGCCAACATGCACGTAACAATTTATATACATCATGTGGGCAGTGAAATAAGCTGACATGGCCGGAAGCATAGCAAAAAAAATGACTTTCTTCAATCAGGAACCATGACAAAGTCCATTTACACTGTAGTTATTTAAATGTAACTGACTACTGTTTTGCGACCACACTCATGAAGTTTTCATTTTTTACAGGCCTACAGGCCCACGAAGGTTTACTGGTGCAGGAAACGGGAGTTTCCAGGGTGTTTGTAACCCACTGCTTTCACAAGATACCGGACTGAAAACACATGTACACTGCAGTTCATACATTCAATGATTTATTTTATTTTATTTATTTCATTGGTGTTTTATGTCGTACTCAAGAATATTTCAAACTGGGGCCTATATACAATGGCGGCCAGAATGAGAGTGCGGGAGGAAACGGGGCCGAGTCCAGGGGAAAGCCACTGTCATCCGCAGGTTGCTGGCAGGCCTTCCTACGGACGGCTGGTGAGGAACCCAGCCAGAGCTAGACTTGAGCTCACAGAGACAGCATTGAGGAGAGGCTATGCGGGATTGCAAACCTCTCAGCTATGGTTGCCCAACACACACTTCAAATGAAGTGATATACTGTCAGCAATGCAATACCCTGAAAAATGCCTAGGGTCAACAAGAAATGACCACATCTGATATTATGTTAGACGTATCACTTTATTGAAGATTTTTTAAAATACTTTTCATCAACATATATTCCTATATTAAACTTAGAAAACAAATTAAAGAAGCATAAAAACAAATGTTTTCTGAAATATTTTACATGTGTGTTTCTTCAAACAGTACACTAATTAAAACATGTCTTCCAACAGCACACATCACTCATTTAACAGCGGACATGCATAAACAATTAAATGCACCAAACAAATGAGATCTATCAGTTGCCAGCAACACTGAAATCCACCATCCAACAGTGTACACCAATAATTACATTTAATTAATATTATCTGTAACTAAACTAAAATTTCATCCATGAAAAAGTTGCTCGTTCTGCCTTATTCTGAGAAATCTACCGATCTAACAAAGTTGTTTTAAGGTTTATTTGGAGGTAGTATAAAATGCTACTGGCAAAATGTAGGATTCAGCATCAAAAAGATATTGTATGACAGTTATTTGACCCTAAAAAATACTTATTTGAAGTGACTGTTTAGGTCATTTACACCATATCTTGTCCTAATTAGTCCATATATGCCTACTCATACTTGTGTCTCAAAATATGATTGAATTTGATGCTAGGAAGTTAGCTAAAATCTAGTAAAAGTAGCTTTATGTTTCAAGTGAACCCTAAATGACCTAAAATTTCATCAATGAATTCTGAGAGTCCTACTGATTTTGGAATGGTGTTTTCAGGTTTCTTTGAAAGGTTGGATGATATTGTACTGGTAAAACTGAAAGTTTCAGCTCCGAAAAAAAATATTTTACAACATAAATTTGCCTCCACAAATGCACTTTTTCAGGGGTAAAATTTTAGGTCATTTAGGGCAGTTATTTGCATATAGCCCAACATGAACATAACTTACACATTCATGGCTTGCTAAATTCCAAACATTTAAAATCACATATTTAAATGTCAGAGTACATACAGTTCAAAGAAATCCATTGGTATCAGTATCGCTAACTGGTTGATGGAGTTTAAGAAATTTGGTGCCTTGGTATACAAGCACTCATATGATTACATACACACGTCCTCCATTATGTACGTTACACATCATAAAAACTGCCACTTGCCATGGATGGCAAAAATGAGACTTATTAACCAAGACAGGATGGGCTTATGCCTTTGTCAAAAACAAAAGAGCCATAATTAATTTTGTTTTGTTATAAGTAGGCTTCCTCTTCTATCCTGAAAATCTTATTTAGCCATTCAATCAATTTTAAGTCTTGCAACATCGCAAATCTCTGACACCATTATCCACCAATATCAATGCTGGTTTTATATACAATATTGACTCCTTCTAACATTGCTGTTTTAAAGCAGAAAACAAAAGCTTTAGATAAAATTTAGTCCCTCTTACTAAACTCATATACTGACGCATCTTTTCTTCCTATCAATATCCCAGGTAATGCCAGTACTTACACGGTACCTTAATGTCTGTAAAATAAAATGTACCTTCTATTGATATATTTATGGATTACAGCTGCCTTCAGGACAAGAGAAAATATCCCCGATCATTCACTACCAGTCTTCATTACGGGGTTAACTGCAGAGATTTTCTCAACAATAATTAATGTATTTTAAAATTTACATCAGTTTTGAAGGCTGACTGTAATAACAAATTCTCTGAAAATGGCCTCGCCCCCATCCTGAAAAATTAGAATCTTACTATACAATACAGTCAGCATTCTTTTGAACTACTGCACAGGACTGATGCCTACACATGGCACCAAAGGTCACAATATGACACCAAAGGTCACAATATGGCACTCAAGGTCACAAATATGGCACTCAAGGTCACCAACAGGCTTGTCCAATCATCAATCATTGCAAAGGGGGAGGTAATCGCTTGATAGTCTCATCTGCAATGCTTCTGTATTCTTTAGCCTGAAGATTAAATCAAACATTTTCCCTTCAGGAAAAAAATATACACACAATATGACAACTGTAGAAACAAATAATGGCAGCAGGTGTAGCATACATTAAATAAACTTCAGATATCTCTGCAAGAAAAAAACTTAACACTTAAAATGTCCAAATACTTGTCATGGAATTTCTTTTGAATGTGGAAATTTTCTAAGTTTTTACTCCACAAAAGCAAAATAAGGTTACTGTCTGACCACAAAACTAATCTATGAAATCCAGTAAATCAAGAGAGACAATGCACTCCTTGAATATTAATTGGGACAGCTTTGCCGTTTCATTCTCTTGTGCAGGACTGTGCCACCATTCATGCCATTTCAGTACAAGCCAAGACATCTTCAACAAAGCTAATGCTGTATGAACAGCCAGGCAAACATTATTGCCTGCTTACTGTCATCAAGAGCCCCAAAAGAAAAGTCAGAGCAGAAGAATCTACAAACTGTCTGTCCAAGGCTGGGTTTGAACCTGCACCTGGTATGTCCTAGGGACTGAAAGGCAAGCACCTTGGCCACTCAACCACAGCATACTTCACTAAGCTACATAAGCCAGCAACTTGAAGATGGTCACAGGCTTTGTCCAGTTTCCTCCTATCATAATGCTGAGTGCCATAGTGTAGGCGAAATATTCTTGAGTACTGCATAAAATACCAATCAAATCAATACATACATACAAAAGATCTGACTGAGATGTTGACTGCCTAACCTGTGGACTGTCTGGATCAGACACAACTATGGGCTTCCCGCTGTCTGAAGTCTGTCTGATGCTCAAGTGGAGAGGGACATCACCTGGAGAAACACGGCCGTGACTTCAGATGAAACAGCATAAAACTTCATACATGAGGAAATTTGACCACTGTTGTACACAGGTAAGTGATTAATTCCTGAGTATGGCATTAAACAGCGATCAAATAAATTTGTTTTTTATGATATTACAAAGGTAGTGAAGCTTCACTGAAAAACTGTTGTCTGTTTTCTAGCCTTTTGGAGGTCTAGGTTTGATCTGACATCTTTCAAGTAAACCTTCTAACAGTTACCCCTCTTTAGTGCACCCTGTTTAACCCAATCATTATCCTGCATGACACTCTGGTCATGTAAGTGAGCCAGTGCTTGGGGGTTCAATGTCATACATGACAATATTTCAGTCATATGACGACAAGGAGTCCTTCTGGTGTGTGCATATAGTGTGTCTTCTTGTGGTAGAGCGAGTAAATGCAGCCAAAGTGCTGCTTCCACTGGAACATCTTGCCAAAGACACCAGACATGACACCCCACCCTGTCACATTATACTGATGCCGGCCCAACCAGTCCTAACACCATGCTGAGCGCCAAACGAGGCAACAACAAGTACCATCTTTAAAGTCTTTGGTATGACCCAAACTTGAACCTGGATCACCTGACCATGAGGCGGACTCTCTAACCACTACTGGTCACATGAGCAACAGTGATTTTCTTCCATGGACAGTAAATGTGGAAACTGATGTTATCGACAATATTAAAATGGAAGTAACAATGTCACAAACATGAACTGTGGGAGCAAACGACAACAATGCTCCTTAACAAGGAATGAAGCTATTCTCAGATAAACATGTATATGGTGTTGTTGAGACAGACAGACTGACAGACAGGAAATATAACAATGCATTTAGATATCACCACACCTGGACCTTGCATACACAATGGCAGAAACAAACCATAACAGATACATGTACAGTTTTAACAACAATGAGCACTATACACAAAGACATACAGACAAGCAGACAGACCATATATCATGTCCCAACAACTCGGCTGATAACATAAACACATGTACTGACAAGACATAAAATACACACACACCTAACACATCAAACCTACAGGTCCTTAGCTACAAAATCACCTTATCCTTGCCCAAATGTGCCAGCATGGATGTATACTGACAGACAAGCAGACAGACAGACATGCACAGCGACAATATATCATGCAACAACAACTGAGTTGATGATATCAAACACACATACCTAACACATCCAGTCCCATGTCCTGAGCCACACGATGACCTCCTCCCTCCCCAAATATATGTTCTTGATGTCCACATTTCGGGCAAACGTACACACTCATGTTTTGAACGAGGCCCAAGACGGGGACCTCCACCTTACGAAACATTTCCGCCCCTTTACGAGCGTCCAGCAGGGCAATGTCCTGAGGGGTGGTCACTATAACAGCTCCTAGGAAAAATGTAACAATTTTCATTAAAAATCTGGATAGTATTACATTTTCTAGGCTTTCATGCAAAAGATAGAAACGTTTTTTCAGTGTTTGTGTGTTTGGGTTTTACATTGTACTCAACAACTGAATGGCAGGAAGTTCATAGACATTTTTCCAGCTATTCGAGATGAACATTTGTTGGTTTTCTATAAAAATTTTGCAATAAAGATAAACAAATATTTCTTCATTGTACATGCCTGCACATGCAAAAATTTTATTTAAAAATATTTAAAAAATTTTTATTTAAAAATTTCGCTATCATTTTTTTTTCTACAAGGAAATGCCACATTTTTCCCACTATTTTTCAGAAGACCTTTGATCTAATTATTTATTTGATTGGTGTTTTACACTGTACTCAAGAATATTTCACATAAGGGTAGCATTGTGGTAGGAGGAGACCAGGCAGAGCTCGGAGGAAACCCACAACCAACTGCAGGTTGCTGGTATACCTTCCCACATACAAACGAAGAGCAAGCCAGCATGAGATGGGCTTGAACTTATGACTACATTGGTGAGAGGCTCCTGGGTAATTGTGCCGCTCTACCATGCTAACCCCCTTGGCCACAGAGGTCCCTGCTTTTATCTAATACTCACTACTGCAATGAGATGAATATTAGCTGGTTTTGTTTTTTCAACACAAACTTTTCATAGATTTTGTTCTGAGTATGTTTTCATGGAGCATCCCTACACACAACAAAAATAAATTAGTATCTCCTCACTAGATTCATTGCATAATGTCAAAATTTGTCAGTGCACCTTATGCACACTGCGATAGAAGTGACTGTAAATGTCATGCGAGTGACAGCTATTTTTCTGTACAAGAATGAGCTTTGAAAGACAAGTTTTCATTAAACTTACATTTCACAGATCAAGATGCTTAAAATGTCAGATCTTTAGTTTCCCACAATTGTAGAAAGAGGATCAGAGCAATCAGGAGATACTGTACCACATATACACAACCTACACCCTACGTACAGTGCTACGTGAAACTGTGTAAATCAGAGATGTCCCCTCTTTTACATGTTCTTTTGCATTTCCTTACCTGAAATAGGGATATTTTGGGAAAGAGTCAACTGGGCGTCGCCAGTTCCTGGTGGCATGTCAATCACCAGGTAATCTAAAGGACCCCACGCCACCTACAACATGACTGACAGGTATTATCTGAAACAGTCCTGCCTCCTGACATGTGTAATGAATGAAGAGTTTTACTCCGTGGGATTTCAGACCAGCTGATCTTCACCGTAGAAGTCCAGTCTTCCACCAATTGAGCCAACGAGAAATCCCCATCTAAACTCTGCAAGCATAAGCGCTGGAAAGGTGCTTTTGTTACCCATATATTTATTTATTTTTATCACTGCTGCTTTAAGTCATACCCAAGACTTTCACACTTTATATACAATGGCAGTTGTTTCTATGGGCGGAGGAAGGTGGTGTACCCTGTATAAACCACCAACCTTTGGTAAGTTAATGACCAACTTTTCCACATGTGAAGTATACATATACACACTACATCGATGGTCTCAAAAGAACGTTACACTACTGAAATGGCAATATGAACCCTGTCCATCACTTATTGACACAAATGTCTCATGATCACTGACAGCCAAGAAAAATCTGAAAATTCGCTGTGCAAGGAAGGGCTTTAGCCTTCACCTCGCACAGTGACAGAAAGGCATGCATTTTTCACCCCTCAGCCAGTTTCAATCTGCACATATAAGCATGGTTCATGTTTTCTCTTTATGCTGAAACACTGCTCTGTTTAAACAAAATGATTACATATATGTTTAAAGAATAACCTTCTACTATACAGATACAGTGCCTTGTAAAATAGGTTACAGTTATTCCTGTCAAAGTAACCTCCTTACCCAATGAAATAACTTCTTACCTGCCTGAGTAGTCTCTGTATCGCAGACATCACCATCAGGCCACGCCAGACAATAGGCGACTTCTCGTCCACCATAAACCCCATAGACATGCTAAAAGCAACAGACAATGCCAATACATGAGTCAATAAACCCCAGAGACATGTTGAAAGCAACAGACAATGCTGGTACATGAGTCCAAAACCCCCCACCCATGTTGAAAGCAACAGACAATGCTGACAATACAGTAGTCCATAAACCCCAGAGACATGTTGAAAGCAACTGACAATGGTGGTACATGAGTCCAAAACCCCCCACCCATGTTGAAAGCAACAGACAATGCTGACAATACAGTAGTCCATAAACCCCAGAGACATGTTGAAAGCAACTGACAATGGTGGTACATGAGTCCAAAACCCCCCACCCATGTTGAAAGCAACAGACAATGCTGACAATACAGTAGTCCAAAACCTCAGAGACATGCTAAAAGCAACTAAGAATGGTGGTACATGAGTCCACACCCCCCCCCCTCCCCGACATGTTGAAAGCAACAGACAATTCTGGTAAATGAATGAATGAATGATTATGGCTTAACGCCACATCGGCAATATCTCAGCCATATCGTGGCGAGTCTGGTAAATGAGTCCACCAGCCTCACAGACATGCTAAAAGCAACACACATTGCTGATAATACAGCAGTCCAAAAACCCATGGGCACGCTGAAAGCAACAGACAATGCTGATAATACAGGTGTTCATAAACCCCAAAGACATCCTGAAAGCAACAGAAAATGCTGCAAATACACAAGTCTATAAACCCCATGGACATGCTGAAAGCAACAGACAATTCTGATAATATGGGAGTTCAAAAAGCCTACAGACATGCTGAAAGCAACAGACAATTCTGATAATATGGGAGTCCAAAAAGCCTGCAGACATGTTGAAAGCAACAGACAATTCTGATAATATGGGAGTCCAAAAAGCCTGCAGACATGTTGAAAGCAACAGACAATTCTGATAATATGGGAGTCCAAAAAGCCTGCAGACATGTTGAAAGCAACAGACAATTCTGATAATATGGGAGTCCAAAAAGCCTGCAGACATGTTGAAAGCAACAGACTAAGCTGACACATGAGTAAAATATGTCTATGGGTATATCATGTATCGCAATAATCAAGAGAATAGGACGTACATGTAGGGATGGGAGCAACCCTTTACTTTTTCAAACTTTACTATGCGAAAGTTATAAATATAAAAGGAAAAAAGTATTTAGAACTTTTTGTGTCTATATTGTAGAAATTTAATAGGACAATTTGTGTCTACATTAGTATAAGCTCTGGACAATGACAACACCTACCTACCACTTAATGCCATAGTTAACTAATGGTTTCATCAGCTGCTCTGTAAAAATGAAAGAAATTTCCGAAATGAAATCAGCAGTTTACACTGGCAAAACCATAGGGCAACAGCATCAAACATAACTAATTCTTTCTTTCGCCATAACATATAATTGGTGAGAATGGAATCCTTGTAAAACATTATGTTACTGTTTATTACAAAGTGAAATAATGTGGTTAGGATTATTAACTCATTTGGCCCAAGACCATCCACAGGTTGCTGGCACACCTTCCCACATACGGCTGGAGAGGAAGCCAGCATGAGTTGGACTTGAACTCCAAACGACCACATCAATGAGAGTCACCAGGGTCACTGTACAGCACTAGCACCCTAACGTCCTCCACCGCAGGGCCAGGCCATGTTTGTAAGATGTTTACTCTTATTACATTATTCTGTGCACACTGATAAAATACTACATTCTGTGAAGCTGTGAACTTGATAAACCCAGCCAATGTAGTTTTGTCTTAAAAATCAAATTAAAAAGGTACAAAAATCACTCTGAAAATTGCACTTTCATCTTCGGGGCTTCCGTGGATCAGTCAGTTAGCGTGCCATCGCATCGCAATGACCCAGAAGCCTCCCACCAATGCCGTCACTGTGAGGTCAAATCCAGCTCGTGCTGGATTCCTTTCCGGCCATAAGTGGGAAGGTCTGCCAGCAACCTGCGGATGGTGGTGGGTTTCCCCGGAGTTCTGCCCGGTTTCCTTCCTCCACAATACTAGCTGCCTTCGTATAAGTGCAATATTCTTGAGTACGGTGTAAAACACCAATCAAAATAAATAAAAAACATACAATTTCACTTTCACATATTTGACTTACGCTCTGTGAGTTCCACCCCTCCTCCCAGGTTCATCAGTTTGGGTATGGAGGGGCCATAGATGTCAGCGTCCAACAAACCCACCCTGCAAGACTGAGAACAAGACAAAAGGGAGACAAATACAGGTTTTCTTTATCATTCTCAATGATACAAATAATATTACGCGAGCACATATCTGCAATTATTCACAGATGAGTAAAATACACACACTTCGTAACATGGTCCTCAGAAAGTTTAGCTAAAATGCCAATTCTATGTATAATTAACTCAGTGTAGACTACAAAATCATCACTTACCTTTATTAAATAATAACATACTTTAATTTACGACCAACACAACGTTATTTTTTTATTTTTCAGTCATGACTGGCTGACTGGATTATCACCAAAATATGACAGGCATGGCTCAAGCTACTTATTATTATTCCTCATTTATTTATTTGCCTGAAAAAAAACCACCAACAAAAAGCATGTGGACAAGACTGCACAGAGTACAATGAGAGTGGTGGAATCAAGAAAATTCCCTCTCGGAATACTGGAATGAAATCTCGTCTCGTGTGAATTAGGCTAGAAACTCAAGAACCCTGACCACTCGGCCACAACCTGCTCCTCTTATTACTACTTAAATACCGTCTTTTACACGTCTACTCACTGTATCACTGGAAGCAATCCCTAATGCCAGATTAACTGAAACAAGAAGAAAATGGAAACATTTGGAAATTAAAATTAAGTCATGACATCATAGTTAAAATCAAGTCTAAATGCACAACAAATTTGTCTTCACAGAGACAAAATCATGTTGCATATGCTGTCAACAAGGATTCATTTCTGCTCGTTTAGATTCTTTGTTGGAGTGTGTCTGCCAGAGATGAACCACTGTTTAACAGAAATGGCGCACATCCTGGAACTTTTCTTGCCTGCAGCAGTGGCTAGCAAATGATGAAATGAATGATGGAAATGTTTAGGATATGATGACCACGTCATCCCTGGCTCTCAAAAAAATCACTCAGAATTTCTGAACACAAACTCAAATAACACCAGTGGGACTCCAACACTCTACTTTTGTCCATTTCTTTGTCTTTTATCCATTTGAATCTCAACCACCATGTTATTAATTTACTAATCTTGCTGATTAAACTAATTCACTCGAGCTGTCTTGTGGTCATGTGAGCTGCGAGAACATCAAATGTACTGCATGGCTTGCTGTTGACAGCCATTTTAAAAAAGTCACCTAACACACCTGTTTTTTTCCAAAATGTAACTGGCATCGAAAACATCCGGAAAGCTAAAATGTTTTTATCGTTGTTTGTAGGTGTACATGCCATAAAGGGACTCAAAATTTTATTTTTCTGAACATCAGAAATATCTTTTTATTGCTGTTTGTAGGCATAGCTTCAGTCTATGTAATCTAACTGAACAGAGAAGAACATAAAAATGAACTTGAGAACACCTTCATCGAGATGTGTTCAGATATGTGGGGTGATTTCTCTGAGAGCCATGGATGGACTCAAAATTTTACTTTTCTGAACATTGGAAATTTAAATAACGGTAGCACCCCAAGTCCATCTACTGTAGACAGATCACAGTAGTAGGCAATGGTAGTCTATGCACAGCTGAAAAAAATAAATTCACCTGCAGTGGTTGATTTGCCAACCCCGCCCTTCCCAGAAGCCACTACGATCACGTGTTTGACATCTGCCACAGGTAACTTCTTTGGCAACCCTTTGGACATCTGTTCTTTTTGCCGCATTGTGAATTTAGGGTTCCCTTCAAACTGGGATTTAGAAGTCTGGTAAAATGGAAAAGTCTGGATTATAAACAGTACTGATTAATTCTTCACATCTGGGATGACCTGAATGTTATCTCCATTTTGGATTATGGTACTGTAATATGTTAATGTACAATAGATTTATCTCCCCTTTAAGTATCCATTATGCAAGACAACCATTCTATCTTGACAGACACGCTAGAGTTAAAATGTAATAAGCGTTGGCAAATATATATGGAATAAAAATCAATAAACCACCTCATGACGTCAAGCACAGCAGCAAGGCACATGCGTGACTACCTATTGTCTTATTTTCTAAAAGTACATATACAAACGAGATTTGCCCACCTTTAAACATTAGAGTGAACAGATCAGAGCTGGATTTTTGGTGTTCATCACCTTATTTACTTCAGTTTTTTTCCTGGATGTATGATTACGGAAAGGCAGTAGCCCAAGATCAGGGTCTAAGGGTAGCTTAAATATACTGATACACGGGGACCGCTGGTCAACCTTAGCACGAGCGCTATGTGAACACGATGTTGGTATAAAGCTTGCAAGAAGCTACCCTCTTGTTCAATTCCACTCACGTGTGCCAGACTCTCCCTGTATACACAAATAGCACCTAAATTCTGAAAGCTGAAACATTTGCGCGCATTTGGCCACAATTTCTACAAAGTGTTACCAAACCATTCCCTTGTAAATTTTAGCCGCAGCGAAAAATATGGTCAGATGGCACATACTGCCATGTTTTTTTTACAATCTATACCAACGAGGTCTGCAGGCTTAGTGCGGGTTGACCTTTCTGTGACATTATATGTAGAAATTTACATCAATACTAAACAAATCTATGCCTAGACCACAGATGCGCATGAATGCAGAGCAACAACCCAGTTTATTTAGGTCAAGTTGTCGACAACGTATGCGAGTGTAAGTCACAAATGTGAATTAGCATGGATTCACTGGTCACAAAAGCTACAGAATGTGAAAAAAATTGGCAGAAGAACAGGGAATGTCTTGGTGAAGATAGTTTACCTCAGTTTTACCCGGTTCATGCATGTCTTGGCTCATTTTGCACGGATTTTCGTAGTGCAGAGTTTAGATGTGCTAAGCTATACCACTATTTTAACCTGCATAGCTCCTCAGCTGTGCCTAACCCCATATTAAAGATCACAGCCGAGATCCTTGGCTAGGAAAGGCAGATGAATATGTTTATGAAATAACAGATGTTCTAGTAAGTAGCTAAGAAAAGAGCAAGAAGTCAGTGGCATTGTCCTCACTCTAATGTTAAGAGATAGGCTAAGCCAGTTTGTTCATATTTTGAAAACGAGGCTTTTGTATCTGCAAAAAAAAAAAAAAAAAATACACCAAGCACAAAGCCAATACTGTGCAACACATTCGTTCTTTTCCTGTATCTTCACGCATGTCGTCACTAATTCGCACGCTTAGTATCTGCTTGTCAGATATTCATTAGCATACACGGATAAGTGACCTCATCAATGAAGCCACTGGAAAAGAATACCTCCCATTCAGCAACGTGTCAAAGCTATTTACATGTAACGGGAGAAGTAAGAGAAGTAAGAGTGCTCTCCCCTTGGACACTAGTCCTTTTCATCAAATCAGACTTTCAGTACAACACTTTTCAGTTTTGCATGGAGTGCAAGATGCATGACTTCACTTAATCGTTCCAAAACACAAAATTCTTACATCTGTACTTCCGCTGGACGATAAAAACCTGGAAAAAATAATTACAGGTCGAGTTTTACAACTCGCAAATGCGCAAAGCACTCTCCCCACGGAGGCAGACATTTTGGAAATGGGGAGATAACTCCAAGCAGGGGCTCCCCGGAAATGCTGAGGGCAACCATGGACGTTAGCTGAAATAATCCATCTTATATTGCAGC
Source organism: Acanthopleura granulata (assembly GCA_016165875.1). Taxonomy (NCBI): domain Eukaryota; kingdom Metazoa; phylum Mollusca; class Polyplacophora; order Chitonida; family Chitonidae; genus Acanthopleura; species Acanthopleura granulata. Next base: position 3,808,077 of record JABBOT010000015.1, on the reverse strand, counting down.
AGCTTCGATTATTTAGAAGTTGACTGGACAGAAATTAAATGCACCGAGAGGTGTTTGAAAGTACCGGTAAGTTAACCAGACAGAAAGCTTTATTGGTAGAGGTTGCCATTAAATTTTTATGCATATTGTTGTAACTTTACCATATCGCTACAACAACAACGCATGTAGGCATGACACAGAGTTTGAGAATATTGTGAAACTGCGCCTAATAAATACAGAGTCAGTTAAAGACACAATTTGTGACAAATACATAGTATCTCTTCTAGAAGAATATCGTTTCGTGTTGATGGTAGGCCATTTGAAAGTCCGTGCCTTCCGCCGATGTTTGTCCTATCTGTTTGCGCGGTAACATGGCGGCACCCGGAGCCCACTTTCACTCTCCCAGAACAGGACATAGTAAGTGGAAATGCATGGAAAGAACAGCCTCTGTGGACAAAGTGCTGTTATTGTTGATCAGATTATCAAAAATGGCAACTGTCAATGTGGCCAAAGTTACTAACATCTTTAAAGTATTTTTAATGAAGTGAAAATATTTTGGATTTACACCGTGATGTCAGTCGGGTAAAACAGTTGTTACTATGATCGAGGGAGGTGAAAAGTTTCAGGTATTTGGATCATTGCACATTTACCTGTGCAGAGACCTGGGGTAAGTATACCTAACACATGTTTTATTTCCATGTGACACAATCTAATTTTCAAGGAAGCCTCCCACCTGACACCCCACTGATTTGTCCGACGTTTTACCCATTTGGTGTAAAACATATAATATAGTGGCTGAATTCCAAATTATAATGCTTGATTACTAAACTGGCACAGTTGACAGGCTGAGTTGACCGGGAATGACACATTGTCTGCAAGCAAACGTATATGTGGACAGCTGTTAAATATCGCTGATTGTTAATATAACACATGTGTTGAAGGCTCGCTGTTTCATAATTGACCTCAGTTCATTTTAAAGCATGGCTTTCATGCTATCTGGCATTGCCCTCAAAATATAGCTTGTTCTACAGATTGCAGAGTACACCAACACCATATTCGTAGATTTGCAGTAATGCAGCTGTGAGCCAATCAACAGCACTGTCTTTAGTTCACTTGACTAGACTACTGGAGGTGAAATCAGAGCAAATTTTACCCAGGCGAGGTAGCCCTTGAGTAAGATTTTTCTTTAAAAAAATGAAAAAAAAAAAATAAAGCTTTTCGACAAGAAAATTTTCTATAAAACTAATCAGAATTTGCCCAACCTTCAAGTATGACAGTTTTAGTGACCTGCAGTTCAGTAAACTTTAAAAATCGGCAAACATCATCATTCATCCATTTAACGCAATGTTATTTGTCACCTCCAGCTCCTTGCAGATCATTTGGATGTTCGAAAAAAATAAAGAATTGTTAGGTCAGTTGAGCCACAGAACAGCTAATCCTGCTTACATGTATTTTATGATATTTTGCCTTTAAAAATTTGTTTGGGGTGAAATGTTACAGGTAGGTTGTTTACTGTTTATCATCGAACTGTTTTTTTGTTTTGCAGTTGGCTTCAGCGTTCTCCTGAAGTGGTGTACTCTATTATTTATCACATTGATAAACAGTAGATCCTGTCTCAATCATGCCAATCCAGCCTCCACAATGGACAGAGTTCCTTTCCTGTCCTGTCTGCTACAAGACGTTTAATGACTCCGTGGAGTTACCCATAAGCCTCGGCTGCGGCCACACAGTCTGCAAAGCCTGTCTCTCGAAGCTCCATCAGAAGAAATGTCCGTTCGACCAGGCTGTAATTTCGCGCGCTATAGAGGAGCTCCCTGTGAATTTGGCGCTCCTCCAGTTGGTGGGTGCGACGATTCCTGAACAGGACATCATCAGTATCAGCAGTATATCAGAAAACTTCAAGTATTACGACTCGGCGAGAAGATGCATCGGAGATCTGGCTTCACATCTCAAGTGTCTGGCTACAGGTAGGATTGGATGATGGCTTAGAAGCAGTCTTCATCAGTGTTGTCTAGGTTGATCATATGCCAGTCATCGGCTGCTTTATTCATTTGATCGATGTTTTATGCTGTACTCAAGAATATTTCCCTTGTATCACAGCAGCCAGCATTATGGTGGGAGGAAACTAGGCAGAGCCAACATGAACTGGACTTGAACTCACAGCGATTGCTTTAGTGAGAGGCTCCCTTGGTCAATGCGCCACGCTAGTGCACTGACTAAGTTACTGAGTTCAGATTTTCCTGACCATTGTCATGTAGCTTGAAGCCCCAGTGAGATAAATACATGTAAACATTTTAGATAAACATATCCACCTAAGCAGTAATCGGGTTGACCATAAATTGGTTGTGTTCAGCCTTACCTCAAACTGGTGTACACCTCACAGGGAGAAACTCTAAGAGATTATGTGTTTGAAGATATCTCAGTTATTGAATCAGAATGTTGATAAGTTGATTTATGTTGTAAATCGTAAGTCTTTTGAACCATTAAGTCAGCTATCTTCTGTAATGCTGCGTCACGTGCTACATTTCACTTAAAGTTCAGTTGGTAAAACATAGTTACAGAAGCACATAAAGGCCTTAAATGATACTTTTGATGCCATCACTTAACTTTTTAGGCTGAGAAATTATAAAGAAGTCCTAGGTAGGCCTATAGTATGAGGTAGATAAATCAAGTATAATCAGACAAAGTATGTTACTTGAAACTTGCTAAATTTTAGATGAAATACAGTAATTTAAAAATTGTGCTTGAAGCTGGAGGAGCTCTTGAAACTTGTCATTGTTTGCAGGAATGGGCCAGCTGAACAGCTTGCTGAGTCGACCGATGCAGCGAAAACTTGTGACCTTGATCAACTGTCAGCTGGTGGAGGAGGAAGGTCGCTCGCGCGCCATGAGAGCAGCACGCTCACTGGGAGAGCGCTCTGTCACGGAACTCATCCTTCAGCACCAGAATCCTGCTCAGCTGTCCACCAATCTTTGGGCAGCCATTAGAGCGAGAGGATGCCAGTTCCTGGGACCAGGTAATCATAGCAACAGGCATCCAAAGTTATACAACAACGTTAAAATTAAGGAGGACGGAATAAACAGTTATATTTGAAGCTACATGTAAATTTAATTCTGGATGTTAATTGCAATCATGTATTTTATTGTGTGTTTCAGTTGGAATAGAAATATTTGAGAATCAGTGAACTGATTTTTTGTTTCAGGGAGATATGAGGGGGAGCGGGAGATCTTAATTCTTTGTTTTCTGTGTTTGCAATTTTGTTGTAAATGAAAGTATTTTTTTTTGTCTATAGTACTGAATTGTAGTATTTTTTACTGCTATACAGGAAAATGTTGATCTAGAATAAGCTGAAAGAAAAGATTGAAAATTTATCCAACAAGATACACATGATGAGGTTTGGTGGTTGTTCCCTAAGGTCTTCACCAATTTTCCTCATCCATATGTTTTCTGTCATGGTTGAATCTTGAAATACCTCATGTTTATCAGCTAATCCGCAAACCTATCACATTCTCTGTTTTCTTCAGCCATGCAGGAAGAAGTCCTCAAGTTAATCCTCCTTGCTCTGGAGGATGGCTCGCCTTTGTCTCGGAAGGTCCTCGTGCTGTTTGTGGTTCAGCGGTTGGAGAGCCAATACCCACAAGCCTCGAAAACCGCCATCGGTCATGTGGTTCAACTCCTCTACAGGGCATCCTGCTTCAAGGTTGGTTCTCCGTCAGGAGACACCTTTGTCAGTAAGGGAACCCAGCAAGCGTGCGGCACTAGGATTTGATGCCATATTATTGATGTTGATTATTTCCTTCCAATATCCTCGTAATAGCATCATGTTAAAGACTGGAAGAGGTTACATGTGCTGTAGTAACATTATAGACTTTGGTCTCAAAATACTACTTCATACTAGCACCCTTTCACCAATGCGGTAACTGTGAGTTCAAGTCCAGCTCACACTGCCTTCCTCTCTGGCTGTGTGTGGAAAGGTCTGCCGGCATCCTGCAGATAGTCATGGTTTTCCCTTGGGCCGTGTCCCGTGTCATCATATTGCAGTGGTAACTGTCAGGGTATGAGTGAAATATTTTGAGTATTGCGTAAACAGCAATGAAATAAATAAATAAATATATCGTGTTAATGCCACCCAAAGGGATTAAAAAATTATGCCAGCTCCCCCATCATGCCATTTAGAGGGACACATTTTGTTGTAGGAAAAGTTTGCCAGGTATATGTGAGCTAGGAGTTGTTATAAAAAAAATTAAATATAATAAAAACATCTGACTGAGTAAACACCTCTGCTGAACAAAAAGTGGAGCCAATCTCTTCCTTACCCTTCAAATATGAAAGGGTATGCTGCAGTGTAAATCACAAACAACAAAATTAAAACAGTAAAAGTCAGTGTGGAGAAAAATTTTTCTTGATTTTTATTTGAGAGCAAAGAAAAATATTTTTATCAGATGTCCTAGAAACTGTTGACAACAATGAATTTGTGTTTTTTTTTTTCTTTTTTGACCAGGTAACAAAACGAGAGGAAGAATCCTCGTTAATGCAGCTAAAGGAAGACTTCAGGACGTACGAGTCGTTACGGCGCGAGCACGACTCACAGGTGGTTCAGATTGCGACAGAGGCGGGGTTACGAATTGCACCAGAGCAATGGTCCTCACTGTTGTATGGTGATGCCGCCCACAAGTCGCACATGCAGTCTATTATTGACAAGGTAAGGCTGTACTGGACTGAGATTTAGCCTGTTGGCCTGTTTTAAGTGTCTTTGGTGAGAGATAGTTAAAATAGGAGAAAATTTGAAAATGGGACACCCTATGTTGATGAATTTAACATGGAAGAGGTAGGGAAAATAGGAAAATTATTGGAATTCAGCTGCTCTATTCTGACAACATGGGAGAGATAGAGAAAATAGGAGAATAATTGGAAAGGGGACACCTCAACTTGATGAATTTTACATGGGAGAGATTTGGAAAATAAGAAAAATATAGGAATTCAGCCAAGGTATCCTGACAAACGTATCACAGCTCTCCCATAGGGAAGTAGGATAAAACTGACACAGTCACAATCTGACTACTGTTTTCATAACAGTATGGATCATTGTAACGTGATCATACCAGGAGTGATAAAATATCAGTTGGTTACTATATTATTGTTACTTTCTATATTATCAGTCACAACAAGGTGTTGCCTGTTTTAGTTGCAGACTCCTCAGTCGTTTGCTCAGAGCGTTAACGAGCTTGTCATTGCCCTACAGAGGACTGGTGACGTGGGTAACCTGGCTCGTCTATGCCCCCACCTTGAGCTGCTGGCCAATGTTGACCCATCCCCAGGTATGTGATGCCCCTCCCCCCAATTTTGTGACCCTTTCCCAGGTACGTGACTCTGCAGACACTTGACTCCTCCCATGTATGAGACCCCTCGCCCCAGGTGTGTGACCCCTCCCCAGACACAACTCCCCCCTAGGTATCTGACCCCTCCCCAGGTATGTGGTGGCCCCAGACCAGGAACTTCTCCTCTCCTCTCCAGGTATGTGACCCCTCCCTAGGTACGTGGTGACCTGTCACCAGGCTGGTATGTACACCCTGCTCAGGTAGGTGATGCCTCCCCAGGTATATGCCCCCACCTGGAACTGCTGCTTCGCAGGGTGTTTCTGCATTTCCCTGAAAAACGTAATCTTTGTTTTGGGATGCACATTTGTATCTTTGTACCAAACAGTGGTATTAGCGAGTAATTTGCACTGGTTAGTATTACCCTGTACTCTCTCAGATCATACTTCCAGATCATTGGTTTTTTCAGATGCCTTGTCTTTTGTTTTAATCTACCCACCAACAGATACCCACGCTCCCAGCAGGGAAAAACCTGAAAGTACAGTTGTATCACACCATTGCCAGCTTTACTATTGTTTCTCCTTATAATATAATACCTTTGGTAATGCCTTTGTTTTTGTACAAAATTCACCTGCAAACCTTGAGGGAGGTTTTTCTGTGTCACACTTTTGTCTACTGTACTGTTTTTGTCTCTCCCACCTGCAGATGCGCCGCCTCCCACCTGGGAGAACCTGGAGGCGGTGCTGAAGGCGGTGAGGACAGTGGTACAGGGCCTTGTAGACTTCCTCCACTTCCATAGTCAGAAGAAGCCAGAACTGCCAGCACTCCACAGCACCAAGTATAAAACCAGCCTGTGCCGTGACTTCGCCCAGAAGAACTCCTGCCCTAGGGGAGCTAACTGTACATTTGCCCACTCACAGGAGGAGTTGGAACGGTAACTGGATTGTGTTTAAATGATGCATGAAGTGATAGGAGAGATGAATGAATAGACAAGGTGGTTAGAGTTTGTAGGAACGCATTTAAATAGTACATTGGGATGTGGTTGGGTTCAGTTGAATGTGTTTAGGAAGAACGCGTTTAAATGGTACATTGGGATGTGGTTGGGTTCAGTTGAATGTGTTTAGGAAGAGTGGGTTTAAATGGTACATTGGGATGTGGTTGGGTTCAGTTGAATGTGTTTAGGAAGAGCGCGTTTAAATGGTACATTGGGATGTGGTTGGGTTCAGTTGAATGTGTTTAGGAAGAACGCGTTTATATGGTACATTGGGATGTGGTTGGGTTCAGTTGCATGTGTTTAGGAAGAGTGGGTTTAAATGGTACATTGGGATGTGGTTGGGTTCAGTTGAATGTGTTTAGGAAGAACGCGTTTAAATGGTACATTGGGATGTGATTGGGTTCAGTTGAATGTGTTTAGGAAGAACGCATTTAAATGGTACATTGGGATGTGATTGGGTTCAGTTGAATGTGTTTAGGAAGAACGCATTTAAATGGTACATTGGGATGTGATTGGGTTCAGTTGAATGTGTTTAGGAAGAACGCATTTAAATGGTACATCGGGATGTGATTGGGTTCAGTTGAATGTGTTTAGTCTTATTGAAATGGGTTTAGGTTAGGCAGTGTACATGTTCAAAGTGTTAATATTTGAGTCAGTTTCCTCAATATAGGTTGAATCACAAAACTGAACTCAGGCAACCTGTTATCCGTTACGACAAAAACAAAATCGTTGACCATAAATTCTTAACAGTGTTAAAGAAAACCAAGAGGAGAATCACTGCTGGCGGCGTGGTGGTATTTCTACGTTGCTTATTTTATTTGTTCATATGGCAGGTGTACATGTTAGTGTACATGTAGTGAATACAGCTGATGAACTAGTACTAGTTTCCCTTGCCCCACCAAAAGTCCCATACTACACTGGCCTCGTTTCTTGCTAAGATAATAAATATACATTGACGAGATACGAGTCTGTGTGGTTAGAGATTTCTGGCTTGATGATGGTCACCTACTGTTAGAAAATTGCTGGAAAAATGCAAATATCAGGGAAAAGCTTATGTTGTGCAACAGTTAGGCAGAGAATTGGAGGGAAATTCTTCGTCCTGGAAATTTTACTGTCAGTCGTAGTTTCTCAAGACATGGTAGAAAGGAGATTGAGTTTGACCAGGAAACTTAAGACAGAATGTGGTTAAACATTCCAGTTCTTGTCAGGTTGGAGTCAGGTTATGAGGATAAGCACTTACGACAGGCTGACGTAGAGACGGATGTAATGTTATGAGATTAAAATTGTGACGCAGAATGCACTGGTTATTTGTACCCACATGCGACTGAAGCTCGCTGCATTAAAATGACTTCCTGGTCGAAACAGCCACTGTATGGCGGAGAAACTGACGACATTTCATTAACCCTCAATCATTCATTCTTTCCTTCCTTCCAAATTAAAAAAAAATATCAATTTAATCCTTTCATTCAGGTTGGAGAACATTTTAATATCCTGTCTGAGTCTCTGAAAGTACATTTTCGGTACACAAAGGAAACTTATAGGTTGCCATACAGGACACCGTAGGTGTGCATAATTGCAATTTGCAAAACCGAAAACTGGTTAGAATGCCATATTTACCTTAAATTTGTGAAACTTATTTTAGACTACCATAAAAAATATTACGTAGCGCCCCTGTAAAACAGATATGGCTTGCAGCGGAGTGGAACAGAGCTTTTGATAGTTGATGTTCAATTCAGTATGCATTCTTGCACATCAAACTGCGTTGAGCTGACAAATCACGACGTTCCACTCAGAACCATGTGGTAATTTGTATATTATCATGTCACACTAAGTGCAGTATATATTCACATTTTGTTTTCGGTGACTCCTGAGTTGTAGGGGTCAAACAGTGTTATTCATCATAAACTCTTTCAAACCATAGTTTCTTTTTGAATCAAAGTAACACGTTAAATACTGTAAATGACATAGAACCTCACGAGATATTTACATTTTTTGAGGCAAATTTTTGTCGTGAAGTATTGTGCTGAAATGTGTTCCGATGGCATGTCATCTTTCTATCCATACAAACCTCAAAAACACATCAATAAAACTCTCAGAATCGAAAGAAAAAGGGCGACTGAGTCATGGTAGAAATTTTAGGTCCTTTTGGCTAAATATGAAACAATTACTGATGGAAGTTTCCTTTGTGCGCGCATCAGGGCGAGAGGTCGTAACAAGAAGAGTAGTGGTGTTAAACCTGGGCTGCTGATTCCCCCTGCTCTGCCCAGCCAGGTGTCGACCTCAGAGGGGGGAGAGCGTAGCGACCCCACCCCTAGCCCAAACCTGACGAAGTCTGTCAAGGGCGTCGGGACAGCAAGGAGTGAGAGTACGGATCTAACCATAGACGGAGAGGTTGACAGTGGGTGAGTTCAGATAATATAGTGTCGATATGATGAATACAGTGAATGAAGTGCGTTTGGTATTAAAATATCATGGAAATGAAGAATTGTATAAATATGAGGAACACAGTGAGTGTATATCAGGTACATATAGATGCAGGGCCAAATATGCCGCACACTCAGAAATAAGGTGGAACAGTATTATGCAATAGACAGTTTGAAGAAAATGGCCATACTCTGTTGATCATATATGCTATAGAACACACACAAACAAAAAGTTTATGAAGGCCTACTCGCCAGTGCCTTCAGTGTAATTTGGTGGAAACATGAATGACATTTGATTATCAGGCATGTGTTAAATTGAAGTGTTAACCCACTGACACTCAACCCTTGAGAGAGTAATACTAAGAGGTTCAGTTCTGGCAAACATTGGCCAAAGTCGAATGTTTTCCTGATGAATAACTAGCACGCGTGTTTTGTATGGATGTCATCCAGCGGCCTGTGGATGGGGATAACCCCCAGCTGTTCATCAACTGTTTATCATAGTGAGCCAATAATCTGCTTACGGTAAACTGTGATGATCAACTGTTTTCTGTAGTGAACCGATAACCTGCTTTCTGTACTATGCTGATCGACTGTTTACCGTATTGAGCCAATAATGGGCTTTCTGTACTGTGCTGATCAACTGTTTACCGTATTGAGCAGATAACCTGCTTTCTGTACTGTGCTGATCAACTTTTTCTGTACTGTGCTGATCAGATGTATACAATACTGAGCCAATAACCTGCTTTCTGTACTGTGCTGATCAACTGTTTACCATATTGAGCCAATAACCTGCTTTCTGTACTGTGCCGATCAACTGTTTACCGTATTGAGCAGATAACCTGCTTTCTGTACTGTGCTGATCAACTGTTTACCATATTGAGCAGATAACCTGCTTTCTGTACTGTGCAGATCAACTGTTTACCGTATTGAGCCGATAACTGGCTTTCTTTTCTGTGCTGATCAGATATATACCTTGTTGTCAGTTGTTCTCTTGTCTGCAGCCCTGTGGAGACAGTCCTGACTCAGAGTGTAGTGTCCACGGCCTCGCCCCTGCCGCCAATGATCGCCCCTCCCTCCATGATGAGCTCAAGGGTGGGGCCTCCCATGTACACGGGGGGAATGCCCTACCATAATCCCACGGGGCCTCCGAGGGAGGACTATGTTCCTGCTAACTTACAGACACAGACTGTGCCCAGCGTGTCCCCTTATAATCACCATCCCTACATGGCAGAAGGTAGGTTCAGGCCTTTATTGTTGTGATTTGCTTTTTACCAGAATCTGTAACATGGATTTGCTGTTTGCAAATTCATGAGAGTGTAACCCATGTCTGGTACCATGCACAAGGCTGTGAAACATGAAAGTGTAACCCATGTCTGGTACCATGCACAAGGCTGTGAAACATGAAAGTGTAACCATGTCTGGTACCATGCTCAAGGCTGTGAAACATGAGAGTGTAACCCATGTCTGGTACCATGCTCAAAACTGTGAAACATGAGAGTGTAACCCATGTCTGGTACCATGCTCAAGGCTGTGAAACATGAGAGTGTAACCCATGTCTGGTACCATGCTTAAGGCTGTGAAACATGAGAGTGTAACCCATGTCTGGTACCATGCTCAAGGCTGTGAAACATGAGAGTGTAACCCATGTCTGGTACCATGCTCAAGGCTGTGAAACATGAGAGTGTAACCCATGTCTGGTACCATGCACAAGGCTGTGATAGCTAAACAGATTTTAGGGGATTCTGTGGTTTTTAAGTGCTGGTTGGTTACAGTTGTAGGGCAATTGACCAAGGAGGTCAAATGTTTGAATCAAGCTCTGGCTGTTGTGGATCGGAGTATAAATGTAGCGGATTGTCAGGTCCGTGGTGAAGGCCTGTTGCTTTCCCTGGGAGCTTCTCCTCCCATAAACCAGACTGACATGTTATAAGTTAAAATTTCTTGAGTGCAGCATGAAACACCAATGAACAAATCAATCAGTCATTCACAGTAACCACATCTGATATGCCAGATTTATTAATTCCATGCGGATGTACGTTTCAGGGGTCTACTATCCCCAGCATGGAGTGTCAACGTTTCCCGCCAGCTTTACCACGGACGTGCCCGGGCAGTACCCCGGGGCAGTGGGCTACCATACCCCACCGCCCAGCCACAACCCGTACAATGCCCCACACTACATGGGTGTCTACGAACCTTGCTACCCCAGCCAGAATCCTTACGAGAACTGGCCCCCCAGCATGCCCTTCTACATGGGCCCCGAAACCCAGTACCCACACAGCCTGCCTCCCAGATATGCCCCCACACCTCATATTACACACCCAGAACAGGTAAGGCCTTGGAAACAATGCTAAATACGTCAGGAGATTTTACAGAATCATGCTGTGGCCTTATGTGAACATTTCAATTGTGATGATGTAATCTTGTACATTAGACAAGTGAGAGCCAAGTTCAGTTTTGTTGGGAAAGATTTTCAAACTCTGGCAAGAGCAGATGTGGTAAATGATATACAAAGTTTCACGCATCACTGTCAAAGGTGCTCGGTGTGCATGATTCTGAGAGTTCTGTTGATCTTACAAAGGGTTTGGATGTTTGTTTGGTAGGATACAATCTTACAGGAAAAATAATGTAACTTTCTGTACCAAAGTATTTTCTGACATTTATTCGCCACTAAATATGCACCTTTTGGGGCAAATCTTTAAATCGCTGAATTTGACCTAAAGGTTGACATTTTTCAAGTGACTGATTGTGCTTGGTTCTGCTTGATTCATCCACTTTATAGGGAACTTTTAGAGATTTTTTTGGCAGCATAATTAATATATAATAGTCTCAGAAAAACTAATAAATTGGCATCTAAAATATCATTTTAAAGCCTTTATGTGTATCTGAAAGTGCATTTTTACACTCTTAGCTTTAAGCGTAATAGAATGTTCTTAAGTTTAGTCCAGGTGTTTTTTTCGTAATCCTTGCATTTAGTAATTGTATTCAATACTCAAGAATTTTTGACTCCATGTGTTTCACCTAAAGTACTTTCAAAAGAACTTAAAGGCCTTGGAATGATGCATTTGCTGCCAACATTTTCCTGATAAGAAGAAAACCGGACATCACAAAAAAAAAACAAACTCTGAAGTGGTTCTACAACATGGATGAATCTGTCAGTAAAGCGGCAGGTGGAGGATGCTGAACTTCAGGGGGAAATAGAGTATATCATGGCAACCAGTTTAAGGACATACATATCTGACTGCCATTGTGCAGAAAGTGAAAAACAGTCCAGTAAACGGATAAATGTGTCTTCTTGCAGTCTGGCCGTGAGAGTTTGGACGACCTACATCACCGCAGAAAAAAAATCCTGGTCCACCTGAACCGTGCCCCTGTTCCTGTCTCCACCCCGGTGGAGCGCCGCGGTGTGGGGCCACCACCTGTCCCCTCCCCCGTCTCCCAGGGCGTCAGTTCCTCGGGGGTGTACAGGCTGAAGCCTGTGCCAATGTCCGACTCGGGGATCACGCTGCCCTCACTCGAGAGACGGCCACCGTCTTCCCATGAACTGGCCAAGTCCGTCACTGATACTTACAATGCCTCCAGGTCCCTGTCCACACTTAGTCTGAGTAAGTGGTGTGGTTTTCTCCTGGGGCTATTTGCCCTTAATCCTTGTAAAAAGATGGGTGTGGGCCCTCTCTGGGGCCAAGTGGGTTAGCACACTAGTTCAGTGCAATGACCCAGGTGCCTCTCACCATCTGCTGTGAGTTCAAGCCCAGTTCACGCTGACTTCCTCTCCAGGCATACACGGGAAAGTCTGCCAGCAGCCTGCGGATGTTCGTGGGCTTCCACGGATTGTGCTCAGTTTCCTCTCTCCATAATGCTGGCCGCCGTTTCACTTCAGTATGACGTGAAACACCAGTCACTTTAATTAAATAAATAAATTATAAGAAGAGAGCTTCTTTGCCGTGGTCGCCAAAATGTAGCTGAAGTAGTGTTGTTCACTGTATGTGGCATAAAGCGATTATAAAATTAAGCAGCCTCGTTGTAGTAACATGGGTAATCTATTGTGCATGTATGTTAAAGACGTTCAAGATTGAATGGTTGAAGGTGCACAGTTCTTGATCATGGACCTAGACATCGATACCGGTATTCGTATACCAGGCATCAAATAAAATATGCGTTTTGGGCCAGTGATCGCAAGACCAATGTCCAGAAACGACAAATAACACAAATCACCGAAGAACTAAGAAAATATATAAAATTTAGGATGCATACGTGCAGAGAGAAGCAGTCAACAGATTTCCGTGATGACAAAAAGACGCAGTGAATGTTTAAGGCAGATGAATAAAATCAGTGTCCAAAACGTGTACCAGTATATATCATGGTGCCTATAATCAAATATGTATAGCAGTTGCTCTTTGATTGCGAACGTTCGTATATCCGTGACAGTCACTCTCAACACGATGAACATATGAAGTAGTGTCCCAGAGATTCAGAACACTAAGCCTGTATTTACCAACAAGAGAGGCCTACTCATCGTAAAATTTAAGGGTGGAGAAAACACAAAAATGACATAAAGTTCATGTGAAAGAGTTTGAAGAGTTATTTTGAAATGTGGTGTTTACTATTTTTTGAGACTTTTTTTTTTAGGAGAAAAAGACACTTGAAAATAATTTTTGGATGGTGGTTATTTAGGACCACCTTTTGGGATTTATAGTCTTTGTGTAACAATGTGATAAGTGAGAATGTAACACAGGTTTAATGAATATTTTTGCACGAGAATTTGTTCCTAACAAATGTGTTCAACCTAGATTTGGAAAAATACTTGTATTTTTAAGATGTTCATAAATATCATCATAATTTAGGTTAAATGCATATGTTTGTATATAAACAACAAATTTACATTCAAATAAATTTATTAGACACTCATCACCTCCTTGTTTAGAGCATTCTTATGCAACAACAATAAATACCAAAAGTTGGTCCCAAATACGCACCATACAAAAATATTTTCAAGTACCCCTTTCTCCTGAAAAAGGCCCCCAAAATATTAAAAACCATAATTGCAAATAAGTTTTGACGTTTTTTAATCTAATTTTGACCTCATTTTTATGTTTTCTTCTCCTGTAAGAAACTTAGAGTGAAGGCATTTGATGGAATATCCTTAACACACTAGGTTTTGAAGTAATAACTTGTGATGTTGATTTGAGGCACATGATCTGTCAATTATCCATTCAGTCCAGTCCCTCCTCCTTTTGCTGACTGTTTCCAGGCTCTGAGGAAAGCCGGCCCAGCCGAGAGGGGAAGGCGTACACCCCGTGGTCCACCGGGGAGTCCTACACGCCCACCTCTGACATTCTAGTTGACACGTCCACCAGAGGCTCCGCCTACACTGAGGTAGTTACAGTTAGTGAGGGCTCTCAATCAGATAATAAGGGGGAGGAGATAGGGAAGGGGCAAATCGAGGAGGAGCCAAGGGAGGGGCTTGGCAAAGACACTGAGGTAGTTACAGTTAGTGAGGGCTCTCAATCAGATAATAAGGGGGAGGAGATAGGGAAGGGGCAAATCGAGGAGGAGCCAAGGGAGAGGCTTGGCAAAGACACCAGATGAACAATTCCATATTGACTTCTGCATATTTCTTTGACATAGAACTTCTTATCTTCTGTTGTTGTTTTTCTTGTATTGTTTTTTTGGCTTTTGTTAAGTATGTTGATGTATGTTGAAAGATGGTGAGCCACTGTAGCTAAACAGGCCTTTAATTCTGTTAATTTTTGATTGCTTGTTACGTAGAAAGCCTCATGCAAAGTTTACTTCAAGTGGAAATGTCCTTATGTGGTTACCAGTTTTCCATGTTAGGAAATTATAATGTTATGTGATAGACATGTGCTGCTGTTGGTCTACATGTATTGTGGTTGATCCATCTGTAGTGTCACCAGGCCACATGTGGTGTCAACAGGCCACGTGGTATCAACAGGCGACATGTGGTGTCAACAGGTCACCTGTAGTGTCACCAGGCCACATGTGGTGTCACAAGGCCACGTGTGGTGCCAACAGGCCAGGTGGTATCAACAGGCCACACGTGGTGTCAACAGGTCACCTGTAGTGTCACCAATCTACATGTGGTATCACCAATCTACATGTGGTGTCAACAGGCCACGTGGTGTCAATAGGCCATGTGGCGTCAACAGGTCCCATGGGTTGTCACCAGGCAACATGTGGTGTCAGCAGGCCACACGTTGTGTCACCAATCTACATGTTGTGTCATCAATCTACATGTTGTGTCACCAATCTACACGTTGTGTCACCAATCTACATGTGGTGTCAGCAGGCCGCATGTTGTGTCACCAATCTACATGTGGTGTCACAAGGCCACGTGTGGTGCCAACAGGCCAGGTGGTATCAACAGGCCACACGTGGTGTCAACAGGTCACCTGTAGTGTCACCAATCTACATGTGGTATCACCAATCTACATGTGGTGTCAACAGGCCACGTGGTGTCAATAGGCCATGTGGCGTCAACAGGTCCCATGGGTTGTCACCAGGTAACATGTGGTGTCAGCAGGCCACACGTTGTGTCACCAATCTACATGTGGTGTCAGCAGGAGAGGTGTGGTGTCATTGCACCACACATGGTTTCACCAGGTGACATATGGTGTCTCCAGGCTATATTCTTAATCAGTGCATGTATGGTGACATCGCCATGCAGAATTACAAATACAGTATGGAAATGAGAGACAGTCTGGCAAGGGTAATCCAATCACATTTGCTGGCTTACTCTTTTTAACCGTCACCAAAGAGATTTACATTGTCCTTTTGTTTTTCTTTACTTGAAGAGCAAGTGGCTGTTTTTTGTTTAAATTCATTAATCGTCATGTTCTTTGATGTCATATTACAGCTTGTAGTTTTATGAAAAAGAATTTTTCTGCCGACATTTGGAGAACGGATCATTTCTCACATTACATTCGTTGTCTTACGTGTAATTGTATGTTCGCAGACTGTATTTTACTTTCGTAAGCTGTCTCTTAAAGGGATCGCAACGTTACGCCGGCTTAATCATTACGACAACCCATACTACGGCATACGCCGCCTTCGTACTTGTGACCGGCCTAACATTACGACTGCTTTGAGAAACAGCCCCCAGCAGTGGAAATTTCCATGCAGAGCCTGCAGTTTCCATCTACCTTCATTGGCACCCTCTCATTGGTACTAGTCCATCACTAGTGTAAATACTGTACTTTAAAATTCCCCCCCCCCCCCCCAAAAGTCCATTTTCAGATTCTGCTTGTTCCGGATGACTCAAAAAACAAAATTTTGACTCGCTTAAGTCTTTGCGTAGTTACCAGTATTGGTTTTGTCAACTACATGTACATTGTATTTTGTGCTCATGCTTTCCATTTGCTTGTTGCATTTGTTGTATTTTTTTATAACCAGTGGAATAAGGGATCTAAAACATCCTTAAAGAATTGAGGACTGAAAAGTGTAGTTTGCACTTTTTGTGTGAACTGTCCTAAGAAAAAGCATCTCGTAGAGCAACAAGAAAAAATCGTCAATGGTCACAAGTTTCATCGCAGTCCCATTTTTAAAAGTACAACCCACGAGCCAGAAAGAAAAACTGCCATAGAAAGTATCATGTTAAGGCCGTTTTGTGGTTTGGAAATAGAGCAGTTTGAGAAATCTGTGAAATTTGCCGAGTCAGCTCTCACCGTGTCAACAGACTTTGCTTCAGAGGGCTTATTAGCCCTCTGAAGTCTTGCAGGTTCACGCAAGCTCAGGCAAGTTAGTGGGGGAGGGGCTCTCACAAACTAACGCACCTAAAGGGCAAGTGCAGACTCATTTGGCCAGTTCAGATTAGTAGCCCAGTATTTGGATATAAGAGAATCTTACTCTAACATCACACCAGAATGAAGGGATGAAAGGCTTACAAACTTACATTGACCTTACCATGGAGCATTTCATCTCATGTTAAAATTAAATTTTAATAATCCTGTTGATATTTGCATTGATATAGGTAGACTGCGCGAAGCTCTGAAACCGTATTATTCATATTAAACTGGGTTTTAATAAAAGAACGCTAAACACGGTTTCCTACACACGCAGTGTGAATGTCGGCATGATTTTAAAATTGGAAAAATGACATGGAATATTCGGTTATATTTTTTATAGACACATGTTACATATTTACTGTATTGTACATGTTGTATACCACTTGTTGCTTTTTATTGCTTTAAATTGTACATATTATTAAGAATTTAGAAATGAAAGAATAATAATTCTTGTAACATGCTTATCAATAGAACTCTCAGTGGACTGGGTTCATGTTTTTGTTTCATGATTGAGGATTCCAGGGGATCATTTGCACATCCAACGTAGTGACAGTGTGCTCTGATGAGAAATCTTGGATCATTGTTCAGTGAGATACCTGGTCAGGCGTCAATGTCAGCTTGGGGCATAAGCCAAACTGATGACGGCTCCCTTGTAATACATGAGCACTAATGATCATTTTGCCCACAAATTGTCACCACGAACACAGGAATGGACATTAGACTACATTGCATGGGCCTGAGTTATCCGTTGCTTGGTACTGGCATTTCAGACCTTGACAAGCAGTTTGTCCTTTGAGTTGACACATGTGATGTGGCAGCTTGGTTCAAGTTTAAAAGGACATATTATAATAAAGTGAGTGAAATATGTGTATGGATTCATTGAATTAGTTTTACATTATACTCAAAAGAATATTTCACTTATAGGACTTTGGGTATATAAAAAATTGCTCATGTGGTGATGTAGTGGTGTAGACTCAAACATAACTATCAAGACGTATGGCATGATACCGATGTTAAAATCTACACTACAATACCATCTGGAGTAAGTCGAGCTGTTAATGTCCACAAGCGATTTGTTATGTGTTTGCACACCAAAAAAGTATCTTCTGGATGAACCAGGTAGCCCCCAGGGAAAGCTAGACAGCTCCCAGGGGAAACTTGGCATCTCCTGTTGGAAACCAAACATCTCCTTAGGGAAACCTGACAGCTCCTGGCTGAAACCTGGCGGCTCCTAGGAGAAACAAGGCAGCTCATGTGACTCCTGGGTGGGGTTGGGGGGTGGGGTCATATTACTCCAGAAGGAAACCAGATAGCTCCATAGGCAAACCAAGGAGCTTCTCGATAAAACCATGTAGCTGCTGGATGAAACCAGTCATCTCCTGGGAGGACACCAAGCAGCACTTGAAGGAAACCCAGCAGCACTTGGAGGAAACCACTGCACACTGACAGATTCCTGTCAGCTTTAAGGCTTCAACCAAACAAATCTCGTGATTTTATCAACATCTGTACTTGTACCTATCTCAAAGGTGAAAATGTTCACTCAGTCATATTGTACACGTGAAATAGCCAAGTACCTGATGCAGAACAGGCAGTACATGTAGGTGAGGGGACAGCGTTGTTATGCCTTGATAACAAAGGTAAAGTGTAACCATGAGGATATTTCATTGATTATAGATTCTATTCATTTAGTCAGTGTTTTATTGGGCATTCAAGAATATTTCGCTCATTCCGTAATAGTCAGCACACATGTATGTGGGTGAAACTGAAGGAAACAACTTGTCAAGTTAGTAGTCTTATTTGTAGAGAACTGTTTTGAGTGTGACCACATCAGAGCACTCTGCCACCAAGACACACTGTGGAAGGAACTTGTACATGGAGTGGCGGGTGGGTCAGTTGTGCTAAGGTCAACTGCAAAGCCTGTCAAGATGAGGGTGGGGAAAGAACGGTAAAGCTTAGAATTTCTTTTTCTGGCATCACAAAAGTAAAGGTAAAGTTTCTGTTGGATATGTGAAGAACTGAACCCTGTGCTCTTGGCCTCTTCATGCAGAAAGAGGCAGTTTATTAGGCACATTGTAAGCAATGAAATTTTTCTTCTCACTGTCACCGTGTTTTCTCAATTGTTGTAACACAGCTTTGCAGTTGATCTTGATGTTTTCTCTGTCAAGAGGTAAAACACAAGCCATGTTTTTTTTGATACTGTATTTTGTAAAATCAAAGGTTGATGTCTGAAGACTGTTTTCTTATTCAATGTACTCTGTTATTCTCTTGCAGAGATCTTGCTCACCAAGCTTTTCTGTCTTTGGTTTGGAATTTTCATTGTTTGGTTTGGAATTTTCATGTCCTTTTGCAAGAAGGATAGAGGCAATATTTCACCAAATTGCCCGTAGACCATGATTAAAAGAATGTACATGTAAGGAAAGCCAAAAACAAACACGAGGAGAGAAAAATGACTTCTGTCTCAAAAATTAAGAAAGCCAAAAAAGAAAGAAAATTGAGGCTGGTGACAAGTAGATCTGTGTAAGAGGAGGGCCTAATATGGGTGTTATCTATTTCATGTGGTTACCACGGTTACTCTGCTGTCTAAGTTGCAATGTTAAAGCGGTCGATCAAGCTGAGAAGACCCAGATCAACAGCATTTTCATTGGTCGATTGAATCACATGGCCAGATGCAGGTACTGGTATTCTCACAAAGTGTATGCAAAGTAGGTGTAATCAGCCTTCTTGATTGGCTAAAGCAGATGTGTATGTCGGTCATACAATATGTGTGTATGTTGCCTTTCTTTCAGATTACCTGAGATGTACAGTGATGAGGTTTTAGATAAATAATTTATGTATTTGTATATTATTAGCTAGTTTATTTATGTTTGGAATATTAGATTTGTCGAGTGATATTTAGGACTGGAGTACCATATTTGGTGACTCAGCATTTTTTGTCTCATAATCCTCATGCTTTATTATATAGATTACTTAACCTCTGAGCTCCCACAATGCTAGAACAAACCATGACCGATAAGTTTTTGCCAGACCTTACTTACATGGAAGTAGTTTATCCATGTTCTCATCAATTATTTTTTAGCACATCATTTTTACATCTAGGCCAGAGCCCCAGAAATTACAGGCTGGAACACTCCAAAATCTGTCATGACGTTGACACTTAATATTGATTCTGTCTCAATGTCAGACAGGAAGTGCGAGTTTCCATCCCTACCTCTTGACCCGTAGTTCTCATTTCTGAGTCAATCCAAACCTAAACAGTTTATCTTTGATTTACAACACTCCTTTGAAAAAAATTTAGCCAAAACTTCTTTGAAATCCATATTTTTTCCTACATTGTATAAACATGTTGTTTTTTTTTTCATCATAAGCCACCAAAATTTATTTTTCGCATTCTGCATCACTCACAATTTCTCTCAGCCAATTGACTCCAAATGCTAGAGTTTCCTCCAAAATGTACAAGACTAGGCCGGTCATTCTCTTCCCAACTTACAATCACTCCCGAAACTCAGTGTGATTTCTTGTATTTTCCCATCCTCATTGTGCTGTTTTCTTGTTTTTGCAGAAGTATTCGGAAACAGAAACTGAGGAGGAGTTCGACCTATACAAAGAACTGTCAGATCAGATGAGAGATGTCAACACAGAAAGCCCCAGCCCTGTCATGTCCACGGCCTTATCCAACAGTCCTTCAGCCACATCCACAGAGAGGTAAGTTCTACCCTGTGCCAGGGGCTCTCGCAGAACATAGAACAGTCCCTCAGCTACATCCACAGAGAGGTAAGTTCTACCCTGTGCCAGGGGCTCTCGCAGAACATAGAACAGTCCCTCAGCTACATCCACAGAGAGGTAAGATCTGCCCTGTGCCAGGGGCTCTCGCAGAACATGGAAAGTCCCAGCCGTGTCCTGTCCAAGTCCTTATCCAGCAGTCCCTCAGCCACACCCTCAGAGAGGTAAGCTTTACCCTGTGTCAGGGGCGCTCGCAGAACATGGAGCGTCCCAGCCCTGTCATGTCCACAGCCCTATCCCACGGTCCCATAGCCACATCCACAGAGAGGTAAGCTCTACCCTGTGCTAGGGGCTTTCACAGAACATGGAACAGTCCCATAGCCACATCCACAGACAGGTAAGCTCTACCCTGTGCTAGGGGCTCTCGCAGAACATGGAACAGTTCCATAGCCGCATCCACAGAGAGGTAAGCTCTACCCGGTGTGAGGGGCTCTCACAGAACACGGAAAGTCCCAGCCGTGTCATGTCCAAGTCCTTTTCCAACAGTCCCTCTGCCACACCCTCAGAAAGGTAAGCTCTACCCTGTGTCAGGAGCTCTCACAGGATGTGGAGCAGTCCCTCTGCCACACCGTCAGAAAGGGAAGCTCTACCCTGTGTCAGGAGCTCTCACAGGATGTGGAGCAGTCCCTCTGCCACACCGTCAGAAAGGGAAGCTCTACCTTGTGTCAGGAGCTCTCACAGGATGTGGAGCAGTCCCTCTGCCACACCGTCAGAAAGGGAAGCTCTACCCTGTGTCAGGAGCTCTCACAGGATGTGGAGCAGTGCAAGCCCTGTCATGTGCGGCCTTACCCGTGTCATTGGTGTCACAAAAAAAGAGAGTTTATTTTCACAATGTTCTTTCAAATGGCCAGTGACTTGAACGATAATATGTTCTGAGTACTATGATGTAACTTGAAAAGCTTTGCTTTTTAAATGTCAAGGCAGATATCCCAGCAGTTAAATTTTACACCACTACAGTTCGCTGAAAAGTGACATGAATTTGTTCGCAAATTGTTTGTTAAATGCCATTGTGTGTGTCACTGCATGGTTTTTTTAACATTACAGTTTGCAGCAAATTGCTTTGAATTTTTCTGCAAGCTTGCTTGTTTAATGGCATATCCTCTACTGTCAGTTATTTAGGTGCAAGTACATTTAACATTATTCTTCTGAAATAAACATTACACTGCCAGCTGTCTTTAATGTGGCTACAAATATTAATATCTGTCATTGCTCTGATAATGTGCCGTAAAACTCTAGCTGGAAACACTTTTTTACACCTTGAACATGTAATTTGCTGTGGAAGTGAGTAATCGTATATGCTCTTTTCAGGAGTATGGATGGTTGTACCAAGTCTTCTGCGTCTTCACTGGACGATGCCTACTTCATCCCCTTCGACCCGCCCATTGTGTCTAAATATGGTCCGATATCAAGAACATCCAAAGCTAAACTGAAGAGTTCAGACCCTGTTCTGGTGACAGCAAAGAGTGTGAGTTAACACAGTCACACAGCAATCCAAATGGTCACGTGCGACTGGTGTAATCCAGCCTCTTGGCAACTTAGCTCAGTTGATAGGTGGGCTTAACACACACAGGTGTGGCTGGTTTGGCTCAGACATATCCCTGTTTCATCTGCCCATGACATTGGCCGTTTTCTTGGCAAATCACTCAACCAAGCGATCATTATTTTTCTGCAGGATCCAGATGTATGTTTCAAATACAGGAATCTTCAGTCTTTTTATAAATTTTAGACTTTTTCTCACAATGATAAAAGAGTAAAAGCTTGTAAGAAGTGCCAAAACCACATTTAATTTAAAAGGGTCAGATATATTTCAGCTCTGATTGATTTACAACATTTTTGTGGCCGTTGTTCCCATGCTTGATGGTTTAAGCTGGTGAGTAATGTGTACCTACATGTGGTACCTTCGTGCCTGAGGTTGTTAGTGTGCTAGAGCAGTGTAAATGCCCAGGAGCCTCTCACCAATGCAGTCGCTGTGAGTTTATGTCCAGTCCATGCTGGCTTCCTCTGCAGTTGTACATGTGCTTGTCCGCCATTGTATAAGTGAAGTATTCTTCAGTACAGCAGTCAAATAGGTAAACAAATTTATTATTTATACATGAGTGAAATCCCAGCATTTCCTTCAGTGATAAATGTGTTATTTTGACATCCAGGCATCATTATGTCAAAAAAGAAACATTTTATTTGATAAAGTTCCAATCTGATCTCAAGGGAATGACTTCATAATGCAAGTTCACTCAACGGCTACATTCTCACGTCATGCAAGGAGATACACCGTCATGTAACATGTCATGTACACGACATCACGCTGTAGGCATGTGTGTGACAGCCTACGGATGGAAGAAATACTGAAAACTTGTTAAAGTACACAAAATCATGATACTGTTAGGGTATAAATAATAAATAGAATATTGCACATTGAAGGCTGAATACCATAAATATTGTTCTCGTGAGAGGTCGAAATGATAATCCATTCGATGCTTTGCGTCTGGTGGATTATCATTTCCTCCTCTGACTCGAACAATATTTATGGTATTCAGCCTTCACTGTGCAGTATTGTCTGTAAATTTACTTGTCAAAGGTAGATAGTTTACTCCTGAGGCTCCAGCTTTCTCCACCCATAACACAGACCTTGGTGTGCACATGTATAAAATATTCTCTAGTATGTTGACAAGAAATCCCTCTTTCTGTTTGGCAGGACTCGTACATGGTTACCGCAGTCACAGCTGTCACACCCACAACGCGCCCGTATCCGGTCTCTGTACAGACGCCGTCCCGGTTTGCCGTGGAGAGCGTGCCCAGTCAGCTGTTCCCTAATGCAGAGCCCTTCACTAGCATGGTGGCCATGCCCCCCATAACACACCTTAAGGGGGAACCCAGCAACAAGTCACAACCTTACACGCTCTGGGAAAGGTAATGCAATATTTGGCTGTGACAAGAAGCCCTGTTAATGACTTTTTCATTCTACTGATCTGTCAGTCAGAGTTTTGAATTTTTTTTATTGACGCCTACCATCCACTTAGCAAAAGTGCAAGATGACATCAGATCTTTGTGAGATGTCACAGGTATTGAACATTTACATTTTTTTGATGGGTTTTGTAGAATTGTCCGCTACTGAAGGTGTCTTTAACAAACTGCTTAAATGAAGTGTTTTTCAGAAATATTAAATATATGTTGAAGTTAATCTCAGAATGTAAAACATGTTCTGGGAAATTTTGATTTGCAGTAGGTTGTTGACCTACATACATAGATATCGTTTGTTGAACTGTGCCTCCTTATAAATGCTGACTGAAGATACTAATGGCTTCTGTGTGAAACCACAACCACACAGTGAAGCAAAAAGCCATTAGTATTGCACATACATGTACAATGTGGTATTCTCACTCTAAAGCCTCCTTCTACTCTTATGTAAGTTAGAAATTATTAAGTACCATTGAATATATATAAACGACTTTTGTCGTACCAATGCGGTTGCTGTGAGTTTATCCAGCTGAGGCTGGCTTCCTCTCCGATCATATGTAAGGTCTGTCAGCGATCTGTGAATGGTCGTGAGTTTCCCTGCACACTCTTCCCGGTCTTCTCCCACCATAATGCTGGCCGTTGTCATATGATTGAAATATCATTGAGTATGGCGTAAAACACCATTGAACCGCCTTGTTTGTTGCAGTCGAGACATGATGTATCCTCCGTCAGTAGGCACTCCAACAGTTCAGGACAGGCTGAAACATGAACTGGCCCTGGTAGAACACCAGATCCACATGAGGGAAAACTCGACCAGGGAACTGAGTGACAAGGAGAGGCTGCAGTGTGAGCTACAGGCCATTGAGAAACACATATCACTGGTGAGTGAACTAGGGGAACATCTGTCACTGGTGAGCAGAGGGCGGCCAGCTTATGTCAGTGGTGAGTGGACTAGGGAAACTTATAGCACTGGTGAATGGACTAGGGAAACTTATAGCACTGGTGAGTTGAGTAGGGAAACTTATGTCAGTGGTGAGTGAACTGAGGAAGCTTGTAGCAGTGATGAATAGAATAACATATATCAGTGGTGAGTGGACTAGGATAGCTTATGTCTCTGGTGAGTGGAGTAGGTAAACAGATATCACTGGTGAGTAGAATAGGGAAACACATATCACCAGTGAGTCAAAAAGATAAAAGAAGGCTTTCACTTTCCTCTGTATTATTGTCATGTGTTTAGGTTTTAACTTCAACTTCATGTGAAGAGGTTTCATATATCAGTGAAACATATCATTCAAATAAATACTGAAATACAACAGTCACAGTATCTAATCTGTCTGAAAAAAAAAAAAAAAAAAAAAAATCAGAAAACTTTTCCAAAGAAGAAAACTTCCTGTTTTTTTCCCAGCAAACTGGCAAACCTCCGAATGCGTCTCTGGAAACCTCGTCTAACCACACTGGGCAGCCGACATCCAGCAGGACACGACCTTGGCCCTCTAATAAGAAAATTGTCACCAAGTCTGGACCAGTCCTTGACCCAGACATTGATCTCAATGCAGCCTTGACCCCTGAAGAAGAGCAGGTGATTTTATTCTGAATTTCTTTATCACATCCCAAGATTAAACCCTAGCTAGGTCAGTGGAAGCTTTTGCAGTCTCTGGGAAGTAAGTCAGAATTTGAAGAGCTCAAATGGCTGGTATGGGGATCTGTAAGGTTTCCCTTGTGTGTTTTTCATGCATTGATTCTGGTTTCCCATGCACTTTATTTTGTTTCCCTGATCTCTCTGGTTTCCTATGTTTTATGTGGATTTCGCTCGGACCCAGGTGTGACATGCCTTTGTGTACTGTCTGCTTTCCCCTGTGCTCTGACAGGTTCATTCTGCACTCTCCCTGTGCTCTGACAGGTTCATTCTGCACTCTTCTGGCTTTCCCTGTGCACTCTCTGGTTTTCCTTGCTTTTCATGGGGTTTTACCAGCACTGCCTGGTATTCTTTTGTGTTTTGTCTGCTTTCTCCAGTGTTCTGACAGGCTCCTGTTCTGTGCTTTCTGATTTACCCTGCAATCTGTATAACTTTTCGTGCTCTGCCTGGTTTCTGTTGTGCTCTCTCCAGCTTCTCGTGTTCTTTTGGGCTTTCTCTGCACTCTGGCTGTCTAGCTTCTCTTGTTCTCTGTCTGGCTTCTCTTGTGCTCTGTCAGGCTTCCCTTGTGCTTTCTATGGCTTCTCTTGTGTTCTTTATGGTTTCCAATGCACTCTGCCTGATTTCTCTTGTGGTCTCTCTGGCTTCTCTTGATTTCTTTCTGCTTTTTATTGCACTCTCTCAGATTTCTCTTGTGCTCTGAGCAAATAGTAACTTGTAATTTGGATAATTTGCTAAGACAGTAGCTTTGATAATACTATTTTTTCTGTCCTTTTTTTCTGTAGGAGCTCAATGACTTACACTTACTTGTACAAGCGAGTAAGAAGGACAATGGCACTACGGAAACCCAGACTGGCACATTTACTATTAAGGAGACCTAGTGTTGATGAAACTGGATTACATAGAAACAAAATCGTGATGAAGAGTTGATGTGTCAAAAACATGGGAGAATGTACATTGAAACAATGGGAATTTTGTCACTTGTTGAAAATTACTTGACAGAAGTATGGCCTTTGTTGTTGTTGTGGTGGGGGTTTTTTTTGGAGGGTTAGGGGGGATTTTTTATCTTGTGTCAGTGGAATTTACAAATTTTACTGTGTGGCACATTATGTATGTTTATATGTCCTAATAGTGCTTTTTCGTATTAGTCATTTGTCACTTTGATATTTTTGTGTATTTTACTGCCCTAAGCTTATTCTTTAAAAAACATAAGAGAAATAACAAGCAATATTACATTTTTTAATCCCAGTCATATATATATATACAGTGTGTGACTTTTAGTTCCAAAAAAGCAAACTGTAACATGCTGTACGCCACTGGATTTCACTTACATGCTACAAATAAAATTGTATGGGATAAGGCATGATCAGTTTAAAGCGATTTGTAACACTGTAATGTCCTTGCAACAAATCTAGCTGTGTTATACCATATACTGAACGTATGTTGTACCGTACAACTTATTTTGTACCATACAACCATATATATTGTACCATGCCGTATGTGTTGTACGTGTACCATACCACGTGTTGTACCATACCACATACGTTGTCCTGTAACATTTACTTGTGTGGTGCACTGCATGTTTGTTTGCACTTACGTGATACCACCACTGGCATGCTGTACCACTTACTGCTGTATGTATGCTGTATGTTCAGATACCACCACTGGCATTCTGTACCACTTACTGCTGTATGTATGCTGTATGTTCAGATACCACCACTGGCATACCGTACCACTTACTGCTGTATGTATGTTCAGAAGATGGGTATACTTTGATTTTAGAGAAACAAGTTTTGTGGGTTTTTGTCAGTTTGATTTAGAAAGTAACACAGTATTTTATTTGACCTGTAGTTCAGCAATGTAAAAATGCTCTCTTAAGAAGCACATAAAGGCCTTAAAATGATACTTTTGTTGGCAACACTTAAGTTTTTTTCTTTTTGGGATAAGAAATTAATTAAACATCACCAAAAAATCATACCAGTACGTGGACCTATAAGTTAGTTAATTCAGTCAGAATCACTTGAACAGTGCTGACGTTACAGATGAAATATAGTAGTTTACATGTATATCTTTAGTCAGATATACATAAACTCAATTCTTTGATCAAATTATTATTTAATATTGCATTTACTTACCATATGATCAGTACCATCGGTTATGTCATACTATTACACCAGCTAGTGGGCAGTGTAATAGATAAAAGCTACATGTACACCAACTAGAAGTATTACATGTAATACATTAAACACAGGTTGCAGTTCCACCACCTGTTGGGTAGTGTAATAAGTTATGGCCAGATTCTTATTACATCACCTGTTGAGGAGTGTAATGGATTAAAAATGGATTCTTACTCCAAAGTAGTTGAGTGTAAGTATCTGATGATGGCACCTACTGAGTAGCGTAGTGCTCCACATTAAAACCAGTATGATTACGACGACTGTTGAGTAGCGGCAAAGTAAGGTTGATCAGTGGAAAACATTTACTGAGCAGCGGAATGCATTTATTGAGCAGTGGAATGCACTTATTGAGCAGTAGCATGCGTATGTTAAGCAGTGGAATTCATTTATTGGGCAGTGGAAATGACTTATTGAGCAGTGGAATTAATTTGTTGGGCAGTGGAATTCTCTTATTGAGCACCTATAAATTGCACAGTATAACACACTAAATGCCAATTTCTACTAACTGATTTTTCAACCTTATTGCAGTGTATATTCTGTGTAGACTGATTCTGAAATCCTGAGATCAGCCGGTTCATACTTGCAGTTCTGTTTCCAAAATCAAATTAAAAGGCGTGTAAATCTTACTGAGAATTCTCTCTTCACACAGGTATCATGCGAAGTAGGTTGAAGTAGGGTGCTGTGTTGGGTAGTCTTGTGAAACTCTCCCAGCTCAGGTCCCACTTTGTTCAGTGTATTACAGCTTTATTTTAGATTTCATGTATGCCAGGCGGTTGTTAGGTTTGTCATAATTTGTAAACTCGATTGTCAAATGGTATATTAAAGACAAAAGTTACTCTGGACATAAGGATACTAGAAGCCCTTAGGAGTGAAGTCTTGTCAATTTTTTTTATTTCACATTCTTATTCTCCATTCTATCTTTCCTCTCACTTGAAGATGAATTCCAAATTCAAGCTGTAAATGCCTTAAATCTGACAAAAATTCCTTACATTTTTAACATCACTCAGAACAATCTATGATGAATATTAAAACCCTGTGGGATCGTGTTTTAGTTTAAATAATAAATTAGCCACTTAGCAAAAAAAAAAACAATTGACAAATTTGGAAAACTGGTCCAAAAAATAGCATTCTGACAGAAAAAATTGAAGTTTTTTTTTCAAGGTTTCTCTTTATTTTGGTTAATATTGAAGTTAGGTAAATTTTAAAAGCTCTTTTGGGGTCAGCAGTCGTTTGGCTTTCAGAATATATATACATATGGTCATATTTGATCAATATTTTGGGCTACAGAAGGCAAAATGTGAAATTCTGCTTACGAGGGGTTCTAGTATTCGTAAAGGAGAAGAAAACAATGATGCAAGGCTTCAGATGAAAAGATGTGAAAAGTTATTTGTAACCTTATGATGTGAAAAAGTTTTCACCGTCTCTTGCAAACTTTCGATTTGTCTACTGCCGGCATTGGAGTTCCGACTCCGCATCCATCTTGGATCTAGTGTAATCTGGGAGATTTCATCACCAAAGTTAATTCATTCTGCGTAATAAGAACACCTCATCAAAGATCAGCTCACGAAAGCATCCTACATTCAACTACATTTGTACTTTTACACAAGTCAAGCAACATTTCAAACAATTTAAAGTCCAGCCCGCGCTTGACTTGTGATTGCCCGTTTGCCCCTGGTGTTGTAGGGGTGATAGCCGCTTTGCCTCTCTGAAGTTTGAAAACTTTCGAAGAAAATATTCTTTCCTTCAAAAAATACCCAACCGCGGAG
The DNA here is from genome assembly GCA_016165875.1 of Acanthopleura granulata. Lineage (NCBI taxonomy): Eukaryota > Metazoa > Mollusca > Polyplacophora > Chitonida > Chitonidae > Acanthopleura > Acanthopleura granulata. The sequence continues at coordinate 3,779,259 of JABBOT010000015.1, read as the reverse complement.
CTACAGTGCGGTTGTACATGTGCACGGTGAAAAAGTCTCAATATTTTCGTCTCTAGATGTTCTCTCGCACCACCATTAATCTTTGGCAGTTTGGATGTGTAGTCTCGTAACATCACACGCTATCAGGTTCCTTCCCCAGCCAATCAACGGTAATAAAACGGCAACGGTATTAAAATCAATGCCTATTTCACATCAGTGGATCATCTTTGTACAATAACAACATTGTAGATGAGGATGTAATGCGTGTATAATAAACTTATTCAAATCTAAATTTGTTTATATCTAAGCACATTCGTTCAGTATGCATTATGATAATATTTAGAATCATAATAAAAATATAAATATGACAGAATTTCAGGTTTAACACGTTTGCCAGGAGAAAAGACCTGATTTGGCCTAAGTGAAAAGTCTGAACACTTTTTGCATCCATATTTACCAAGAACTGGTCCCAAATACTCACCTTGCAAAAATTATTCGCAGTTCTTTTATCTTTACAGAAACACCGAAGAAAATATTAAAAACTGTATTTACAAGTGACTTTTCCCACTCCTGGGGATATAATTCATGTAATGCATGTAAATCCCGCTTTTCAACGTGAATTTACGTGAACACGAGCCTATCTGATCACCCGTAGATCTCGTTCAAATGCATGATTTCTGCTTACATGAATTTCACGCCCACTTTTTCGTTGGCACCATGTTTATGTAACAGCTAATATACTGCACACTACCATGTACCTATACACCATACTTAGTCCTATATGAACTCCACCGTCGCTCCGATATTTGGATGTTGCTATACCCGTGGAGTCACACAACCTTCCATTTAATCCCAGAGTTCTGCCGCCTCGCAACTCAGCTACCTATCTTATATCCCTGCCAAAGTCGTTTTTGTTTAAACATGGAGCGATGAGCTGGACCGGTCAGACCTAAATAATGAATGGTCAGACCGCCGAAATTAAATGGAAGCTTGTGGTACTAAACTTGTATAGCCACATCCAAATATCGGAGCGATAGTGGAGTTCATGTAGGACGATACCATTCTGAACTCCAGATTAATACGTTACGAGAATGATCGTCAGGAACAAGCTAGGCTTGGAAAGAGCTTTAGCAAGATGATACAACATTCACACGTAATTTCATGGAATGTTTCATGGAAATTAATACGTTACGAGAATGATGGTCAGGAACAAGCTAGGCTTGGAAAGAGCTTTAGCAAGATGATACAACATTCACACGTAATTTCATGGAATGTTTCATGGAAATTAATCACTGCTATCGCATAATGTAGTAAAGAGGAATGATTAGTTGGTAAAAACGTCCCAGTTATAATTGTTCGTTATTTTCATGATTTTTCACCGATTTTTACAACAGCTTATTATAAATTAGCTGGTCAAATATTCAATGAAGTTATAACTGAAATATTGTATGTAGTTACGGTAGTTACATTTAGTGTTTCGATAATCTCTGGTAATAATTGTACATAACCACATGGGCATGTCTGTGGTGTTACCTGTTATTTTAAATCATACTGTTAGAACTGGAATGCTGTTAACGATGTTACATGACAGTTTGTCACCTGATATATTTTGTTTGTGACAAATTATAGTATGATTGGCAACCAATTTTTCAAAAGAAATAAAAGGTATAATGAATTCTGTGAAAAGTGACAATTGATAACTTATGTGATCTAGGAAGAAAGATTCCTACATAAGTTCGATGAAGTCTTAAACACGTTGGACGGGACACGTCCGTTGCAACTATATGTGTGTTGCGTGGGAAGGTCTGCCAGCAACCTGCGGATGGTCGTGGGTTTCCATCGCTCTACCCGGTTTCCTCCCACCATAATGCTGGCCGCCGTCGTATAAGTGAAATATTCTTGATTATGGCGTGAAACACCGATCAGATAAACAAAGAAATAAATAAGGCTGTGTTTGAATCCAGCTCTGCGCAACTGTATACGACCGCGTGCACATAACACTGCATGCACCATTAAAGTGAAACAGACCGAATGTATTTTGCTCTTCAATATAGATTCTTTAGGCAGCCAGGACATTGGGTTTGATATTGTTAGCCTTCGCAGTATTCACTTTGTACCGGTTTTTCCACAAGAATTCTGTATTTTATATGACAAAACGAGAGAAAAGTGCTATATATGTAGTGTTAGGCTATACAGTTGAATTTAACAAAATAAAATTCACGTATTTGTCTCATAGTTGTACCGGTATCGATTGCCTTTGATCGCGTGCCAGTTATTACTAAATATTGAGTAAACCTTGGTCTTGAGTTGACGTAACCAGTGGCATTTCCGTGAAATGTGAATATACATGTACCAATATTTGTTTGGTTCCTGCGTAACACCGTACCCTTGGATTGGTGAAATCTTGCTTGCTTGATCTTACTTGCCAATTTGTTTGTCCACTGCTAGAGGTGGTGGGGGAAATATAGACTTGGCCTACCGGAGATTTTTTTCAATCAGTCAATCAGCACAAGTCCAGTCGAATGCTTTCTGTTAATTTACCGCAGCAGTGTCGCCCCGGAACATTTTACTGGCATGTGTCCAAGACTTTTCCCTTGGACAACTCACTTAACTCAGATCAACTTGCTCTTTCCCCAAAAGAGAGCAGATCGCCTTTAGATAAAACACTGCAGGCATCATCTGAAAGACCATATCGCGCGGATTCCAAGTAATGTCATCATGATTATTCTTTCATATTTTTCTGACATTAATAAAACACAAGTACAGATCGACTTTCTACAGATGACCCCTATTAAACAAGCTCGTGCACAATAACTTAATAGTTAATGGTTAATATTATATCATATAATAGTTTCATTGTAACTGCTCAACAACCTCTGAATGCTACATGTATATTGTTACGTTCAGCATGAATATATATGTATATGTATTGCCACACCTGTATGTCTGTTCAGTGTGGAAATGTAACAGTTAAACTCTGACAGCAAAACAGAATCAGTGATCTCACTGTGCTTCATATATAGCTTCTTCAGTATGGTCAAAAACAAAAATCCCCCGTAGTGACGGACAAATCAGACTTTAAACCCACATTTAGTAGTAGTAGTTGAACAAAATGTTCTGGTACCGGGAAATGTCTTTCGCATAATGTATTTAAACGCATCGGATCCAGTCCGTCAGTCCAGGACAGAAAAAGGCGGCCATTCGTCGAAAAGGGAGATTTCTTTTTTTTGGGGGGGGGGGGGGGGGGGGGGGGGAGCGGGATCTCAAATAACTGGTGTAAGCCGTGTAGAGTGTACACTGTAATAGCCCTGCAGAGTGCATGAGTTATACGCCTCGTATTTTTAGACAAGACCTTAGTAAAAGTTTGTCTTTTGTGGTTATTAGCACATGGGGAAAACCTGGGCAACAACTACTTCTTTAATCCCACGGAAAAGTGAAAAGCGTGCGCAAGTTCAAAATCATTTCAGGGACAAAAGATTGAGGGATGGTCGCATTGCCCGGATGGATGAAATATACAACACCCATAGTAATTAATATTCATTCGACCTGGTACCGTGGAAGTGAAGGGAAACGAAAAACGAAAACGTGTCTCGGAAGGTTTCGCGTTCGAAAGTCGATCATCTGTTTTGCGGGTTTTAATCCTGTTTAATTGGTTTCAGTCTGCACATGACATGTTTTACATTGTCATAACTTACGTGAATCCTCTCGACAGCAAATCACAGAATTTTTTAAAATGATACCGGAAATATGATTGAATAAAGTAATTCTAGAAATCGAAAATCGACAGTTTTTTTTTATAAATATGAAAGACAGCATTCCAGACAAAATATTTTTTAGGACCAAAGCTAATTTAGCACTAAGTACGTGATAAAGATAAAAATTTTTTGTAAAACATAATTTTTACGGAAATGGTTTACAGAAATATCCGCCAGATACCGGTAATATACATCCGCAATGGAGTCCACGTACTGAACAAGCGGAAGCGCATGCAGTGACGTCACAATCTCTTGCTAAACATACTGTAACTTGCATTACCACATTGAATACAACCCACCGGTTTCCTCCCACCATAATGCTGGCCGCCGTCGTATCAGTGAAATATTCTTGAGTACAGCGTAAAACACCGATCAAATAAATAAATAAACACTGAATACAGATACATGATGTAGCGCCGCATGTATATTCACGCAGAGCGTAGACGTAGCAATCAGACAAAAACATAATGAAGACATTTGGAATCGGCACCGAATGACAATGTTCATGCGGTTATCAGTTCCCTCAAGGCCGAGTTCATGTAAATGTGTATACCAGTGGAAAAAAAGTATGATTTGGGATCTCAGTTGTCCAGATTATTGTCCGAGTGTACCTGTTACATTGTGATCGTGGAATTACGGTATTGTTTAGGAGAAAAATTCCAGCTAGACGAAAACAAGTTTCAATTCGACTGGTGGTTTGCGCCGTATCCAAGAATAAATTTCATTTATGTACAAGGGCGGCCGGTATTATGATGCATGGGTGGAAACGCTCGATCATTCGCAGGTTGAAACAAGCTTTAAAGCGAGATTTGTAGATTGTTAGATACACTAGATTATTTAAGGTGACTCTCATTAAGAAACGGGTTTTCGCAAAATATGTATTGTATCCCATATATTTTGTCTGCGTGACGATAGGCCTACCGAGCGAAGTTTATCACTTAAGAGTACAAGACCGAGGCGAAACACAGCACGTTAGGTCTTTTTTTTTTCTCCTCTTTTTAAGCTGGGGGTAGACATTTTTTACATTCAACATTTGAGAGTTCATGGGATTGTTTCCTAACTACTAACGTACAAAAAGAAAGGAAGAAAGCCTAAAATTTTCGTGTTCTTACTGCATGGAGCACCATTGTCTCTGAGGAATGCCATCTGCGTCCAAGGTAAGAAGCTTGCCGCCTTTCAATAGGCCGACTTCTTCCCATTTGTGAAGTAAAGAGTGTCGCCACAGTTATTTCTTGTGACAGTTGCAATTCCTTAGTGATCGGTCGTGCAAGGCGTACAATATCTGCTACCAATAGGTCGACACCTTTTGCATCCCTTCCCTCCCCCCCCCCCCCCCCAAAATCTTCCGATAATTATAAATCCATTACAGATAGCCTTTTCCGTTGATCTAACGGATAAATTCGTTCCCGTAAGTTCTTGAATTAATCCGTCTCTGATAGCTTAATCGGCAAAGGATTAATCCGTTAGATCAACGGAAAGGCAATATCCCTCAAATAAGAGATTTTTTTTTCTCAGATAGCCCAGCATTTCTTGATTTCTATGGTGTTTTACCCCACACGGACCCATGCTTTCGCCATATGCAGCAGCTGCGGTAAGGTTCATGCATGGATGCCTTACTTCTACTCTGAAGGTAACACCCCGGGAGAACTCATCGGACCTCGATACCAAATCCAGAAGAGGAAACCAGGTGCAAAACAAGGTAACAACATTAAGTACGCCCAAATTCCCGACAATATTTCCGACGGTTTCATGGGTGGTGGAAATCGAATACCTTCGGCATTCCCACCTGCGACAAAGGTACGACGGGTAGATGATTTTCACCGACAGCGATTTCAATTAATGACACTATTCGATACCCTAGAACAGAATATAAATAATATTGGACTGGTATTTTATACCGCACTCGAGAATGCTTCACTTATACGCCGGTGGCAACATTATGTTGGGAGGAAACTCAACAGTGCTGGGCGGAAAACCCACGACCATCCGTAGCTTGCTGGTGGACCTTTCCACTTACAACCAGAAGAGAAGCCAGCCTGTGACCCACTTGAACTCACAATGACCACATTGGTCAGAGGCTCCTAGGTCACTGCTCCTGTGATAGTACTGTAACCACCTCGGTCACGGAGCCCCTTAAAACAATGCTGTCATTCTGTCCGAGGCTTGGATGGAACCATCACCTGTGCAATACTGTCGCAGACGGGTTGCGCGTGTCTGTGGGTGTCCACAACCTCTCTGACGTGGCTCAGTGTGAGTAAGGTTTGTTTGTTGTTTAATGTCATGATCGGGAAGTTTTTACTAGCACGATGGACTTGGCTGGGTGAGAATAAAGAGCTAGTGCACTTTCTTAAACGCTTTAAGCCGAGATTCGCGTTTGCCATAATTTATTCGTGTCCACCCATCTCCGTTGCAAGGTGTAATGGATTTCCAAGAACTGAATAAACTTCAGCGGCACTTTCCACGGATGAAAAATCGCCCAGCGCAGTCGCAGAGCATGCAAATCTAGAGCAAAGGGGGTTAAGCTGATTGCGCTCTTAACTATAGTAACACTATTTTTAAAAGACGATTTTAAATCCAGGAGCGAACGCCAGACAGAAAAACACGGGGAGAAATGAACAAGGTTTAGCCAAGTCTCTTTATACAATATACCTCTCAAAATACAGGACGCAAAAAACGGAAATAAGAAAAATTAAAAACAAAAACTATGTGTTGGATTTTTAAAATACCACAAAGTGAAAGTTTTTTCAGTTTCATATCAATTCAATGGCAGTCAATGGGTTAGGGCATATTTAAACATACAGATCAATTCAGGGGGTAAAATTAGAGTAGGCATCAATAATATTCTGTACCACTGGGCGTCGTATTGGCAGCATAAACAGACAAATCACCCGTCCCCGAACCCTGAAGAAATGCCAGTTCTGCTTGCTTTGTTTCACGTAGTCCATGTTTTTGTTTTTCCTGCCTAACCACAGATTATGCACTGTAGGCTGCAGGCACCACACATAATGTCTCTGGGGTAAAGTCTTTGGCGCAATCCCACTGTTCCGAGCCAGCCGCCCAGGCATCGTGGGTGTGGAATAACTCGCTCTACGAAACAGTTGTCCCCAGTGCAGGCACCAAGAGTGTCACTTTTAAAACAGCTTGCAGCTATAGTATGTATATATATGGAACTGTACAATAGTCACTGTTTTAGATCATTTCATATATCAGTTTCAAATGCATGTCAATTTCATTTTGAGGACGTCACCAATAAATTTACTGTTGACATCCTCGTGTCCCCCCTGTGTCCCTTAGGGCTTGAAAACTTCGCCCAAACGAGGAGAAACAGTCATATACACAGTATTCACGTAGGGCATGTGCAATGGTCATCAATGTTCAATAGCAAATGGCAAGTTGAATATGGTCATCTAAATGCAATGACGAATGGATGTATATAAGCAGCATGACGCATTTAAGTGACGAGTTCTCTTTTCTTGCATGACATGGCAAAGAAATTGCAATCAAAAAAACACCTTGTAAGGGCACCGGCATGCATATTATGGCAAAGAAAAAACAACATCGACCATATTTAGCGAATGCATGAGTGTTTCAATACATATTAAACCAAGATTCAATAAAAAAATACTACTCATTTTAAGACACTTATCTCCCCTTGCCCCAAAATTCAACCCACATTTGACTGCAAAGTTCTGAAATACAACGCACATTGGGATTTCAAATTTGGCAACAAAAAGGTGGCAAACATATGCTAAAGCAAATTTCATCATGAATGTGAATCTCTGAGACAAACGACTATGTTATAAAGTGGACATATCAAGGCAAAATTTTCATGAAGATACGATCATTGCAAATTAAAAATGGGCATGTCAATAAAAAAATGTAACCGTTGACGAAACTGAAACAATCAGTGTGATTATCAAAAGAGCAATTAAGAGTCATAGTTTTTGAACTCTTTGATACTGCCATTCCTACCAACTGTCTAGGGGGGACCTCCACCAAGTGGAACAGCCGCACGCAACCGACAAGGGAGGTGAAAAGAACAGCCGCCTGAGCGAGTGCACACACCGGTGTCTGCAATAGACTGGTTATTCAAAATGACAACAAGAAAACATGGTAGAACAAAGATATCAACAGGGTTCTTTAATAGCGATAAAACAGTTGAGTGTTTCCTCAAGTATCAAGCAGTTGTACCCAGAATGTGCAAGGGTCAATATCTATGAATAATACGACAAAGAAAATAAGCATGTTAAATCTTTTGCGAAAAAGAAAAAAAAAAAACAAAAAAAACCCCAAGAATAAAAACCACCTACAGTTACTGTACGAGGCTACGATAACTGACGAGAGTACACTGGTGAAGACACAAACTCATGGGCCCTTACCTGCTCAAGGTCAAAAGGTCACGGCACGACAAACCCCTACACGCATCCACACATCTGACTAAAGTGGTCACGGTGGCTGTACATATAATCAGCCACCGATAAGATTTATAATATATATGTATATATATATATACCACAACATGAAGTAAGAGCAGTCCGGCCATTAAAATAGCTCCAGTAAGAGTACTTAGTATTTATAGTGTCCAAAAATACTGATTTATTCTACAAGCAATAATTCAAACACACGGTTCCAAAAAAAGTGAACAAACATTTGCTAGAATAATGTAACAGTTTCTGCATACAAAGTCAATGATATCAAAGAAAATCTACTGCAAGTGTTGTAGTGCAATATAAAGGGTCCACTTCACCTCTGGCTATTGCTGGCCACAAGTGCTTGCGTCCAAACATACAAAACGACACAAATACACAAAGTTAATATGTATTATTGATAACGGTAAATACGAAGAGCAGTTCTTTTCTCATTGGTAAGTAGAAGAATGATCAATACAAAGGCTATAGTACGATGTGACAATTGTAGTAGAAACGGGCATTTATGTGTAGATTTTACGATGTGGCATTTACTTCTTTGAAAACCATTTGACTGGGCTGTATAACAGGACATCACTGTAAAAAACATATCAATAGTACACGCACTTTGTACACAGTAAACCAAGTAATACAAGATTTTTTTCTCAGACCTAAATACACAACTTAATTACAATTTCTCAAAGGAAACAAAACAATTTCATTTCAAGCGTTTATCATTTCAAAATCTGGGGCTATCAGTTGTTTATCCCTTGTTTATTGTTATAATACATAACTATGGTATATTATGAGAAACGCAATACAAGGGATCAATTTTCATACAAACATGGCATTTGGGTTTGGGAGTACGGAATGTCAAAATGAGAAAAGATGCAAAAATGTTAATACTGTAGTCACTGATACTCTACACAGTGAGGCATTTATTAATTTAACTTACGTAACTGTCATTTATTCCACAAAAACATAGGCAACAAAAATAATTCAACCAGTTGTCTCTAAACCCATTATTAAATATCAATGCAGTAGTTTTTCATCATATCTTGATTAATATTACACGTTTCAAAAAAAAATTGTCATCAGTCATATGAGCTTTGGGCAGAGGTGCGTAATTGCTCTCTACTTAAGTCCGTATGTTCGGAGTCTGCGGAAGAAATTCTCCCACCTAGAATAAGCTATGTACAAAAAAGCAACACAAAACTGGTTATACTCTTAGTGCACCAAATACAATACAAGTAACATTTTGGGGAATATATGTAGGTAAAAAAAAAAAACATACGAACGACATGAAAATAAGTGTTGGAGGCAATCCTTTAAAATAATCCTACTCGAACTTCAAACCTTTTCCATAGAATAAAGACGCCATCGTGAAAGTGTCGACAAAACTTCAGCGGTCGTGTAGTATGCGTTCAGAGAAACCCACTTGGCAAGCAACAAGTCAGAAACGAGTAAGTACTAAGTGAAGAATACAGAATAAATCAAACATTCAATCTGATGTGGGGCTCTTATCCAGTCTTCGTGGACAAACCTACACAGAAAAGACAAAAACAGACAAGGGCTGGCATCACCAGGGGCAGAGAACTCCTGCGAAAGCAAAGGTTACACAGTAAGGGGAGACAACCATCTCATCTGGAATGGTGGTTTACCAACCTCGTTTCTGTGAAACAATTTTGCAGCATCAAGTTTCAGCACAAAAGAAACAACGTTTTTTTTTTTATCACTTTTGCCTCTAAAAATGTAATTATTCAGGCAAATTGTAAGTGTAAATTAAGTGCCTCACAGGTCTGTCCACCCCCCATTACACGTCAGGGAAAGTTCTCAACAAAACTGGGACTGAACAAAACATCTGGATATGACAACTTCGTACTAGATCCAGATAATCCCTGTAAGAGACTGACCATTTTTACAAGCGCATGTGCAGCATGATCATGACTTAAGTCTTGATGATGCAAGACTTAACAGAATGAAATCAGATGTCTACTCCACGCCAAAACTGAAAAACCATCCTTCACATCCCTCCCAAGCTCAAAGACACTTAGTGTCTTTATCTCAGACAGGAGACATTATTGCTCAGCATGCAGTTTTCGAGACACTGCTCACAAAAGTTAACCAGCCTAGATTATGATGTAACTGCATATGGGAATAAACACAAGTAAATCCGTGCGAGTTTAATTATATTTCACTGTTGTAGTTTTGAAGATAAAATAGGTAACTAGTTTCACTAAAACCGATGCACATGTTTAATTCATCTCAAAAAGGCTTATGATAATATTTACCTATCATACTTACCTGCTGCAAGGACGGTGTCTGTTTGCATGGGTCAAAACTGACACCTGTCTGATTTGAACCGACCCTTATCAAAATCCTTATCCTACCACAGCTTGCAAGTACTTTTCTTATACAATTTTGTTTCCAATAAAACTTTGGTGGATTTCCATCAAGGAATTCTTTTTTCCTATTTAAACGATGATTTAGATTACTTTTTGAATACAGCTGAAATCCCCCCCCCCCCCCAACTTCAAATAACAACGAACATGTGTAAAAATTTAGTCCCTGATATTTCCGTTCAAAACTGTACAATCATTTTTCAACAGGAGCTGAAATAATATTCACACTATCTGACAAGCTATATTAACAATGACCTCCAATCATCTCCCTCCAGGGTGTCAGAATCCTCATCTCTACCTCCTCACCATCCCACTCCAGGCATCCTGTAAGTAACAAGATTGGAACAAATGGGCAAAAACACCGGTTATATTTACCTCAGCTAGGCTAACTGTCTACAAGGCTTGCCCCTACGAGAGCCTCACTGCTGCGGGAGCTGCCCCTGCTGAGCCCCGCCCTGGTTAGCCTGCTGTAGGATCATGCTCGCCTGCATATGCATGCCCTGCTGACGATAATATTCCACCCAGGCTGCGGAGTAGTCCGGCTGTCCTGTTTGCGGATTGATAGCTGAAACCAAGGGGAAATAATCAGTACTTGAACACAGATTTATTTGATGGATGCCCAAAGCCATACTTCAAGTTCTTCACTTATATTAGAGGGCCTCTGGGAAAAGCAAATTGTACAATTTGACAGAGCCTCTTTAAACAAAGGTTTCATTCACTGTATGTATATATGTGAGTATGTGTGTGTGTGTGTGTGTGTATATATGTGTATATATGTGTATATATAATTACTGAAAATGAAAGTTAAGATTTAAGTCGTAAAAAACATGATTATACAGATATTTTCTGGATCACCTCATATGTTGTATCCAGACGAATGTGTCAAAATTTAATGTAAAACTTCACAAAATGTAGAAACTTTTTCTTTTTCAACTGAAGTCTAAACAGCCTTGTGGCATGGGTCCCTTGTCCACATTGTCTCGGGCACAAGTGACAGCTGGTCTGTTTGGTTATTTATTTGATTGGTGTTTTATGCCATACTCAACAATATTTCACTTATATGACAGCAGCCACCATTATGGTGGGAGGAAACCAGGCAGAGCTCGGGGGAAACACACGACCACCCGCAGGTTCCTGGCGGACCTTTCCACTTACTGCCAGACAGGAAGCCAGCCAGGGCCCGGGGGTAGACCCATGGTCAACCGCAGACATCCGCAGGTTGCAGACAGACCTTCCCACATAAGGCTGGAGGGGAAGTTAGCCAGAGCCCAGAGGAAAACGCATGACCTTCTGCAGCTTGCTGGCAGACCTTCCCACGTACGGCCGGAGAGGAAGCCAGTGGCACATGGTTCAAACCACCTACCTGGACTCGGGTATGAATGTTGCTGTTGTTGTTGTTGCTGGGGAGCTTGCTGGGCCTGCTGCGGCTGCTGTTGTGGTTGCTGAGGGGGCTGCTGTTGCTGGTTCTGGCCATACTGGCCGTACTGCTGACCGTACTGGTTGTAGTACTGTGAGTAATAGGCCGCCCACGCTGCCGCGTTGTCCGCCGCTTGTTTACCTGGTGAGGCAATATGAAAACAGGTATGACAGCCTCATCGGTTAACTTGTGAACATTCTTATATTGCACAATGACTGATGTAATCACCTAAGACCAAGGCTTAGCTAAGATGCTAAAATGTAAATCTGGAAAAGGCTTTAATGAAGAAAAAAGAAAAAGCTTCTTTTCTTCAGGGTTGGGCTGTCAAATTAAGACACTACCACTTCTTGTGGAAGAGAGAAAAATAATCCACCCAAAATCAAAAGAAATATTTTGGTGCTAACAGAATCAGATCACCATGATTGCCTGAATTTTCATAAATAATTGTAACTTGAAATTTTTAAGTCTTTACAGTCGTTTTCAATTTAGCCAAGACATTTCACTTCACATCACTATAAGAGTGTTAACATTTTTTTTTTTATTATCCTCAAAATGGCCTACGCATCACAAAGAAAATGTGACTGATGCATGTGTTTTTCTAACCAATTTCATTTTAGAAACTCAAACGAACAAATCAGAAAACAGTTTTTTTTGATCACCAATGTATCAAGAACTATTTATTTTATGAAAACTCAATACAAAATTTGTCTACAACTATAAATGTTCCCGTATTATGCGGCTAGAAAGACACCTGCTACAGTTTAATTTAAACTAATCCCCCCATTTTTTCGCTTTGCTTTACTCGCCTGGCCTTTCTCTCTGTTCACAGACTGTCCTGTGAAGAGCTGTGAACTTACTTGGGTCGCTGGGTCCTCCCTGCTGTCCCTGATACTGCTGATAGGGCTGGTACTGGTTCTGCTGCCAGCCTCCCTGACCACCGTAGCTCTGGGGGGACGGGGGCTGTTGTCTGCAGGGAAGGGGAGAGAACATGGAAAGGGAGTGTGAAATGAACGCTGCATTAACCATACAAAAAAAGGCTCGTTATTCTCTGTGCTTCAGTTTGTTGTTGACTTCCATTTTGTATAACTCAAAACCCTGTTTTATTTGTACACGATGTTCACCAATGCAGTTGACAGTTTTAAACTCCAAACACAGTTCCTAGGCACACATAACGGCTGACTTGATGAGTTCCAATGATCTAAGTCTCCATTCAATCATTAGCTCAAATTTCAATGGCAGGTAGCAACAAAACGCAACTTACGGTTGTCCATACTGATCGTACCCACCGCCACCGGGGCCCTGTGGCCCCGGACCCCCTGGGCCTCCTGGTGGACCCCCAGGTCCTGCAGGCTGAAATGTGGAAGAGAACTCCGTAATCATGCACAGATACAGGACATAAGTATAACAAATGACACAACCTATGGAATCTCACAGCCCTTTTAAGTAGAGTGTAGTGAAAACCCAAGTCTGTCATCTGCGGCACAACACTGCTTATGGTCATTTCATACAGTATTTCTTCACTCATTTTACTAAAATTTTTAAAATTTTATGCCACGCTGATGAATTTTTCACAATAAAAGTAACGACCAAACCTCCTGGCTCTGGACTAGACCCAGTGATCTCTAAGGTCAGAGGCTACTGGGGGCCTTCTTCTGAAGTAATGCTTTGTTTTCCTTGACTGGGGTAGAATGTTGCCTTTAACATTATTTCAATCAGATCAGCACAGCCTATCCTTGTTGCAGGCCTGGCTGTATACCAACATTTACAGTGCTGCCTCACTGGAATGCCATGCCAAAGACAAAGGGCACTTCGCCCATCCAGGCACATGACACTGGGCGATGTGTACCTGGTCTAATTCTCTTACACTGACCTAGTGAGGTTGTGTCACGATCACCGAACCCCAGATCTGTGATCCCTGGATATTCTACTAAAACTTAATGATGTGAACAGCATATTGAGCAATGAATAAGGAGACAATGCATGTAGACTTACGTCATTTGGTGAAAGTCCAGCCTTCTCGCAGATGAGCTGAATCGCATGCTGGATTTGCTGTGGTGTTCCACGCACGGTGAATATTTTTTGATTTGGGTTAGGGGGAGGGGCCCGCTGAAGTTCAACATGGCCACCCGATAATCTGTTGATTTCTTTGATCGTTTCTCCGCCTGAAAAAAATGAGTGTAAATTAATACAGAACATGAACATGCAATGCAAAGGTTTTCAGTTCGAAATAGTTTTCTGCAATTTCGTGAAAATTTCTAAATCTACATGCTTATCCCACAAACTTGTAGGACAGATAAGCATCCACTACGTTATACCCTAATTAAATGAACACAACAAGTTCTCAAGTCAATATTACAACAAGTTACAACTAAACCAAACAGTTCGTTGAGCCCTTTCTTGCTCAATACTTGATCCGCTCTGTACCAAAATCAGCTTAGAACCAAGAGCAAATTTCTCACCTTTGCCAATAACCAACCCACACTTGTCAGCAGGTACAGGATAGTTGGTCTCCTCGGGGAAATTTGGGCCACCGCCGAACGGGCCACCACGGCCCATACCTCGCCCTGGGCCGGATGGGCCACCTGGACCTCCCATAAATGGGCCTCCACGGCCACGCCCCCTGCCACGCCCCATTCCCCGACCCATACCTGGGCCACCCTGAAACTGGAAATCCTGCCAGAACAAAGCATTAAAAAGTTGAGCCACGAACATTTTTATTTAAGAGGGTCCATTTTCCAAGATTGATATATATGCATTTTAGGAGACAAATGCTCTGGAATTTCTCTTCCCTTAAAAGTCAACCTTCCAAAGACCCCAGCTTTGCATAAAATAGGTCACTGGCTGCCGTGGTCACAACACTGACACAACCAATTTATCCAAAGACGCTAATCTTTCAATTTAAGACCTTTATTACAATTAATTTCAATTCCACACATTTTCTCTATTTTGCTACACTGCAAAGCAATAGCCATGCAGTGCCTGAAGTAAGTTTTCAATGCACCGGACAGATTCCACATGTTCCACCAGCACACAACAAGTGGATTACTCACATTAGCACTGTTGACAAGTTCTTGGATCATATCTGCAGCTTGTTGTATCTTATCAGGCGACCCCATTATTGAGCAAATTCGTTCTGACGACTGTCCATCATCTGCAAACACAAAGATCCCCAAATGATAACAGAACAACTTTTCCCATATTCGGAGAAATTACAGATTTAATGCTAGGTAAATCTTAATAGACACCTGAGAATACCTGATGACCTCGGGACCAATCAAAACTGATCCCACACAGAGGCATATAAAAAGAGGAGCCGAAGTAAGGGTGCAGTTTTTTTCATAGGGGTGTTGTACCGCAATCTTTTATGTCCAGATATGTCGAGAGAAAAGCAGTGGACACTGCCACTGTGACCGTTTTGATGAGAGTTTACATTTGCCCTTTGCTTCTGTTGAATGAATGAAAGGGCTTTTTCAGCTCTAAATGTAGCTAGTGACAAGCCAGTGTAAGTAGCAGCTTCTACCGTTGGTTTTCGTTGTTTTGCCTGCTCACATTGCACTAACTGACCATTGTTGCTATTGTTGTAGGGCCTACTATCAAACCCCACTCACTGGGTACAAAACCCTGATGGTGTCAGCGATGTCCTACAGGTTTTCTGTCGCACTAATCGACACCCAGGCCTCATGGACACGAAGCCAAGGCTCTAATAAGTGCTGTGAAAGACAACTGATTTCAGAATTTGGAATTGTAACACAAGTTTCAGACATAAAACTGTGGAAAAAAAAAAAGCGTGACAGGAGACGGTCAAGGTCACTGAAAATATGGTTCCTGCTCATGCCAAAGTGCAAGTATGGTGCAAGTTTGGGCTAACCCTTTCTAGACATATCATGTTTACAAGCCTTTTATAAAATCTTAAATTTCCCCATTGACCTTGAAGAAAAAAGTCAGTCATTGAAAATCAATAGGGTTCGTCCTCATACCAATGTGTAAGTGTGGTGTAAGTTTGGTGAACTTGGGCTAAACTGTTCTAGATATAGAGTGTTTACGAGGAATATGGACAGATGGACGGCACTGCTGCGACAACACCTCATAGCAAAAACTGGCCGATGTGTAAAAACTGGTCTCGGAAAGTCCTCAGATGCATTAGGACTGAAATGTCATAACACAACAGTCCTCTGTGTTTATAAAATTCTTGCGAAAGGCTTGGGCAACAAAACTATCCAGGCTAAGTGCTCTTATCCTCTGACTTGTTGTCTCCACGAAGTCCCAGATGAAGAATTAAGACAGTTATGACATTTCCTGAAGAGGAAGCTGACTGAAATTCTAGAGACAACAGAAACCTGTATCAGATCAGATATACAGCGATACTGTCAACAGTGTAACAGATTATCTTACCGGGCTTAAACTGTACTTTGGCATTGGTTTCCGCTTGGATCTTCTTGATCATATCGCCTCCCTTGCCGATAACGACACCTACCAAGTGTCGAGGAACAGTCATCTGAAACAACGCATTATTTACCATCTATATATCATATGACAAATGAAAGAAGTCAGAGACTGCAGGCCATCAGTATAAATCTGTTGTTCACTGCATAAGAAAGGACTATTGCTTGTTACCATCAAGAGTCCACAAAATTTTCATGTACATATTTCTTATCCCTTCACAGGCTAACACACAGTTACAGCATCACAGGATACGAAACTATACGGGGTCAGAAATTTTTACATTGGCAAAGGTTTTGCATCCTGTCACTCAATAACCGTTTGACGAATTTATCCCGCAGAAGACCCTCAGAACTAGACTGAAAACTGTTGGAGAAACAACCCTTCCTTATAATATCCCACCAGTTGGAGGAGCTTTGAAATACCTGAGATCTATGATGGCGCAACAATATTGACATTATTATTGTTATGTTATGGCATTATCTCAGCTTTTTAGTCATCAAGTGAGATGTTGTATAAGGGTACTGTTACACTGCAAGGTCAGGAACTCAGCCGAGATGGCAATATGCTTTAAGGGGATCTCTTGTAGGTCACTGTTTTTCTTAAATACTGTATGGATTTTAAAGATAGCAATACAATTCAACATGTGAAAAGCATCTGAAAAACATAATACTTTTGTATAAATATGTAGGCATTGCCATGGCAAACAGCCGCCATCTTGGCTTTTTACGGCTTTAAAGCAGTTCATATTCCACACTACGACATGTATTTTAATGAACCTTTCGACAGAGAACAATAACACCATGAATAGTGCAAAAAGAGGAATGTTTTGGTAAACATAAAGTATCAAGTCTTAATTTAGAATGTTTGTATTGAAATGTTACATGGTGCAACCATATTTAGGGAAATAAGTAATCTTTGATCCAAAAATTCCTCATTTACACAGAGCCTTAATGTGTCCACATTTTCAAAATTGTGTCATTTGCTGCAATACTTGCTGGTATAAAACTTTCTCAAGTTGGTATATTAGAAGCAGATGCGCAAACTGAGAATATAGGTAAATACCGTTGGACAATATTTCTTACCTAGAACTATAGCCTGAATTGAGGTGTGACAGGCAGCTTTTGAGTCGGCATTGATTAAATATTGTACTGATGAGATGAATTGTATTTCAGTGTTTAATGTAGTTGTGCAATACTTTACAAAATAAATTCATTACAGCTGCCATTTAAAAAAATGGCAGTATGGACTCGCTCTGCCATAAGACATTATATATGCACACACCAGGACTCGTCATCGCATGACTGAAAAACTGTGAGGAAAGCACTCACTAAAAGCCACCAGCTTTGTATGTTGTGCCCTTCGAGATTTTGTCACTTTTTATTTTATTTTTTTTTCCAGTTTTTCCATTTCCTTCTGCTTTCTGATTTGTTTGAATCTTTCGGTTGCTATGCCTCAATCTGATTTTATGCTGTTTGTCTCTTGCTTGGCAGAACCTTACAGCATTCTGACGAGAGCTTGCTGCCATGACTGGATTGTTGAGCTGACACCTTTATTAAACTCTGCTATGCCTCTGGATACAGCACTCTGAGTAGCTGAAAGGCTAGCAAACCTTGACTTTGGAGCTCATGTCCGTATCGTGCCATTCAGAGATTCATTAACATCTTGTGCTGTACCACAAAGGCAGCGTTTTAGCAGGCATTTGTCACACATTTTAAACACTGGAAAAATTGCCTCACTGATAAGATGTGGCAACGGACAGGAGTGTGTACTCCTGACAGGCTCTGAGACACCTTCATACAAATAACAGAAAAATATTGCCCACATTGACTCATGCATTGTGACATTTGGATGGTCTTTGATTGCCCTGCCATAATAATTTTGCATGGCCAAGACTCGATCTTGGGTAAATCTAACCTTCCTATCTACTGGCATGCCCTTGGCTTTATCTCTCTGAATTACATCATCCCACCCATTCTTCCTACGATGGCTTACATGGTTAACACAGTCCTCATTAGTAACTGGATACTGTGTGCCATATGGTATCTTGGTATCATTTGTTAGTCTAATTTCATTATAGACAACACTGTCACCATCACTTAGAAGTGTTGTGTAACGAATGCCGAAGTTATCTAAGAGATCTGGAAAACATGCTTGTAGCAGCTATGGTTGGTTTCCACTGATATGGATGAACCCTGGTGATTTATGTCACACACACTCTCACGGGAAGCATACCATTCTTCATATTCAGGTGATATTGTGTCCAGTTTCTTTTTGGAACTGATGGTACAATAATCTGACATATCCTCATAATCAAGGGCTAGCCCTGTCAAAAGACCTGTGATAGTTGTCACTTTTCGTAGCGAGATGTGTTTATGCCATGTGCCATTACCCGCAACAGCTGCATTAAAACCTTGGTCATTTTGGTCACTTAAGATATGGGTCAGCTTTTCTTTCCAAGTTTTTGACATCACTTGCATCGTGTTTTGTGGTAGAAAAACTCATTCCCAGCCCTCTTACGCAACTGTTTGTGAAATTTTAAAGGAGTGAACATTCTCTTCAAAGTTGTCATAATGTATGGTGAAGGTACTGGAGAGACCAACTAATTGCTCTGTTTTCAGATCGCTTTTATTGCACTGGGGACAGTTTCGGCCACTTACTAAAGTTGTAATGAAACCAATGTCCACTGGATGAAACTCATGTAGGTAATTATCAGGTTTACTAGTTTGACCCTCATGAAGTAACTTGGGTTTCTTATCACTTGCCAAGCTTATCAAGGGCCTGCCAGCATTTGACGTTTTGCCATGTGTAGTATGTGTCACGTCTGTGGCATGGTCTAATCCATGACCACCCAGTTCCTTTCCAACATCCATCTGCATTTTTTTTAGCCTTACGCCAATGTCCAGTGAATTTATGCAGTGTTCGAAATTTTTGGGGGGACACTTAGCTAATTTCCACTCACACGGATGCCAGCTGGGAATTACATGGTGCACATGCACCCATCTCTGGCAAATGATTGGTTTAACAGCCACCTCGCACCTACTTCATATTCGTTTTTGCAACATGGCCAATAAGAACACTGTACATAAAATTATAGTACAATGCCTTATTTGGTCTGGGATTCTGTATGCGCATGATGTCAGTGCGTAGCTGACCTTGTACAGGGTAATCCCAGCTTCAAAATGAGGTCAAAATGGTGCTTACTGACTTCACAGATTGCTGGTAAGTATCACGCTAATATCACCATTTTGTGACCATTTGAACTCATTTTTCACCATTCTGACATTCTCAGCGATGTACACTTATTTTGAGCAGCTGTTTTTGGCAATCAATGGGCAAAATATATATCAATAACCACCACCAACATGTATTACATGGTTCATTGTGTAAAAACGAACCAAAATCAAAAAAAATTAATAGGCACAACAAAATTTGCTACCTTTTTTGCATTCTGACCTATGAACGATCTCCTAAACTTGAATTCTAAATCAAACACACATGAATAATAACGCTGAATTTTTTTAAGAGAAAATGATACTGATCAGAAATCACTTACCTCGAACCCTCCACCTCGTGGGCCCCTGTCGTTCATACCGTAGTCATTGGACTGAAACATACCACCAAAGCCCTGTTGAGAGCCAGGTAAGAGTGAGCCGTTTAGTCAACACCCCTTGTCACACAAATCAACAGTTGTGATAAAATTTATTTCTTTATTTGACAGGTGTTTTACGCCGTACTCAAGAATATTTCACTTATACCACGGCGGCCAGCATTATGGTGGGAGAAAACCAGACAGAGCCCGGGGAAACCGACGACCATCTGCACGTTGCTGGCATGACCTGCCCACGTACGGCCGGAGAGCAACTTGAACTCATAGTGAACGCATTGGTAGGAGACTCCTGGGGCTGTGATAAAATGAAAGGTTAGTTTTTGAAGCATGAAGCGTGTAGCGTGTAGCATGTGTCATAACAGTGGCAACTTATCTCTGGACAAAAGAATGTACAAAACATCCCATCAGTCACCGAGAGTGCGATGTAGACAGACTGCAAATGCAGTGGATGATCTTCAGTTCACGGTAACCCTTGTGTACATTTACATGTCCTTCACTAAGGCACTTCTAAGTTTACTTTGCTTGGCTCAAAAATCACATGATGTTTGCCCTGATCTTTCTGTATCAGTTCACAAAATTAAAACCTGTCTTTAAGGTACATCAGCAAGCCTACGCTGTCTTTCCTTTGAAACTCACCACGAGCCAATCTGAGGTCCCACAAAACCTCAGTTTACTATTAACCTGCGACCTTTAAGTGTAAATTCATTGGGATTTGATTTCATCGTACAGGTATGCTTGCGCTCAAAAGAGCAGCTTTACATATTTACATAGATGATTCAACATTAGAAATTTATCACTACTTTGTCGAGACGTGATCAGCTGAATTTTGATTATAGTCCTGTTTTCAGTTGCTACTTTCTGAGACAATTTGAGCTATTCTTCTCCAACTGAGAAAAACATTTGATTAAACCAGGCTTTAGATGTTTTCAACCTCACTGCATGTTAACACTTAAAAATGTATTTACTCTGTTGTTTGATTGATACATATACTTTACAATATTCCAGTTAGTATATGGTGGAAGAAAATCAGAGAGAAAACCATGACCATTTGCTACTTTCTGGCAGATCTTCACACATACAGCCGGGGAGGAGGCCATCAGAAGCTGAACTTGCAGTGATTGCATTGGTGAGAGGTTTCTGGGTCATTACACTGCACTAGAACACTTACACCTTTGGCCACAGTGGCTCTTGCAAACAAGTATTGATCACAAATATTGACAATAACTTACCCCACCACCTCCACCTCCGGCTTGGTCAGAATTGATCAATTCCATCACCATTTCTCGTGCGTGCTGAAAAACAATTTTAACACAGAATTAGCATAAAGGCAGAGGGGGAAAATGGAAAAGGGGGATTGGCTAGATAATGACAAAAGCTCAGAATCGGCATTATTAGTCCAGGATAAAATACTCTGCCTAAATAAGTCTTCAACAGTTCTTTCAGCACTAGAACCTGTGCCACATCTAGAAAGTGTACTCTCTAACAATAATAATAATAATAATAATAACACTGTTAAGTCTTAAATACTAAGCCTACTTATTGTACATAAAAAGCGCACGTAAAAGGAAAACGTTTTTACTGTGAAAATGAGCAAGTATTGGCATAGTGTGTATATTCTTACTTATAGGGACACAAAACATGTATCATTTAACGCCTACTTTAAGAAAATAAAATATGTTTAAGATTGGTTTAAATATTTGAGAAAAATTAGAGTGTGTTGTTTTGTGCTTACTGTCAAATGAAATAATGAATGGGTGTAGCACAATTATATGTCTATCATCTTGTACCAAACGTACAATATGACTATTCTAAGACTGAAACAGAGAAGGTTTGTGTGTGGAGAGTTCTGCTTACATCGACCATCTGTGGGTCTCCGGTGATACGCAGAGGCTTGTCGTGCATCGAGGGGATGTTACTGTCCTGAATCATGACCATCTTGACACACGCACGCTCCTGTACACGACAAAAATATCACTGAACAGTTTGTCAAACTTCTTTTTTTTCAAAGAATGTAATTATTACCCAGAACCAGACAGTATTCAATAACTAAGGATTTCCAAACTTTGATCAACATCAGCGAAAAACATTTCCAACGCTGTTCTTTTTTCCTAATTTTTGTTTTTAGAATAGAATCTTGAAAATTACAACTTGTAGTTGAAAGCAAAAGTCTAAATTTTTACAAGCAAAAACTACAAAGCAGCAAATTCATTAATTTGCATTTAAGAATTGAATAAGAGTAAAATTTCTTCTTCACAAACAGCAAAATGCCTGGTGGTTTACGTCACATCTTGTTTAACTACAGCACATGTAGTGTCGAACAATCTCTACTCATACTACAGGACAACTTCAAACACCTCCGTAAGGCAAACTTTCAGCGGCCAAAGTGAAATTTCTGGCTGACCTGCAGCTGTTTGATGGTCTCTCCTCCCTTGCCGATGACCAGGCCCACTTTGTTCCCGGGTACCAGGATCTCAGCCACTTTCTGTCCATCCGGTATTGACGACCTATCCAGAGACATTGAAGCACTTTTCCCTTTGTCGATTATTTTCTGTATCGCATTCTTTGCTGCCCTGTAATACAAAAGAGCAACCATTTTAATTTACATCATTCACACACACTCCTGTCGATAAATGTTTTTTCCTTTTTTATAAATATATCTACATCACACTTATTTGATTGTTTTTTTCACACTGTACTCAAGAATATTTCACTTATACAACAGCTTTCGACATCAATGATCAGCAGTCAAGGGTTAGTCCTCTCAGGCCTCTGTTAATTCATCATCTGCTTCTCAGATGACTCGCCCGGGTTTATTATTTAAAGACTAAAACTCGCACACTGTTTTGATTATTAGCCCAAATCACAAGCCCAACTCAAATTATGGCTTATCTCCCTTGAAACACGACACATTAGCATGTGCGCGTTTTTCGTGTATGCTGGGAATTGCAGGTTAAGCGGACAGTCCGGTTGTGAGTAGTCACGCTATTGGCAAAAAGGTACTGAGATTCACGATTTGCTGTGTTGTCTTGAAATTTTGAAGTGTCTCTGTGAGCTGTCTTTCAATGTATCTTCAATTCTACATGCGTTACTACCTGGCAGTTAAAATGCTAATCTGCACCTGCAGTATAATTGGTAGCAAAGTTTCATCATTTTCATCATCATTTCTGCAGCTGTGAAAGCGTGTCCAGTGAGAGAGATTCTTGATAATGTCTGTGCATCTTTCCTCCAGAGAGCAAACAACACCACTGCTGGAAATCTCAGACTTGAGGAAATTCTTGTGAATTATGACCCGACTTTTCCCTAGATCACAATGAACTAAATACATCTGACATAACCACTATAAACAACGAATTCAGTATGCGACGTCCACTGACTTTAGAAGTGAAGAGTATCTGAAGTTTCGCCTGATGACGTTACAGGAACGACAACAAATATCAGTAAAGAAGATGTGCATATGGCAAGCCATGGGGACTTGGGTAAGAAAAAAAACAGGTTCCTTGTTGGAAAAAGCAAGGATGTTTTCTGCCTCCGAAAACCAGAAGAAGAACAGCACATTTAGCATTTCTGTCAGATGAAAATTTCCACAAGGTTAGTGTTCATTGGATCAACTTAGACTGAAGGAAACAGATTTCAAGGGAGCAACGCCTGGAAACATCACTTATTTTAATTGCCTTCTGTAAGTAGTGTGTGGCCATTTGGAACATTGCCCCACACCGAAAAACTTTTGCAGAAAGAAACTGTAATGTGCCCATTATTATGAAGCCTCTGCTATCTCAGTCAACCAAGTCTTGCTAAACATGGACTAATACCACTACAGCATGGTGTCCTCCAAAGCCTTGTTGATGACATTTTAACTGAACTTAAAAAATCCTATGCTCACTTGAAATAACTCCAGCCAATCCTAACACAATGAGAACAGTTCTTTGAAACAATTGTGAAATACATGGATTATCTTGAGGACAAGGGCCATTTTTGTTTTTTCTGGAATTTATCTCATTTGTGCTCCACTTGCATGTGAGAGTACTGTATTTATTCATTTATCTGATTGACATTTCGCTTACACACCGGCGGCCAGCATTATGGTGGGAGGAAACTGGGCAGAGCCCAGGGGAAACCCATGACCATCCACAGGTTGCTGGCAGACCTTCCCACGTGCGGCAGGAGAGGAATCCAGCATGAGCTGGACTTGAACTCAAAGCGACCGCATTGGTAGGAGGCTTCGGGTCATTGCGCTGTGATAGCACGCTAATGGACTGAGCCACGAAGGCCCCGTTTGGGACAAGTAGCTTTCACAATCTATCATCATATCCTATCATGTTGGGGCTGTGGTAAAATTTACTTGTGTGGAAAACATGATTCGATAATTTCATCAGCAGTGTCAGTGAACAGCAGCAAACTGAACGCACAGCCACGCGCTACCGGATCGTGAAATCGACCAGGGGGCCAGACGTCAACAGTCTAGTACAACCCAGACCAGCCTTTCAGAGAAAAGTGCAAATCTAAGGGGGTTTAGTTACCCCCAACTGTTCAATACACAATAAGTGTTATGATGTAAAACTATCATTTCACTTTCATCTTCAGTAAACAACAACAACGTCCTACTGATCTGACTTCACGCAAATCCACAAAGGAAATCTAGCAGTCTTGTAAGCTGACTTGCAAGAGAAAATTCCTGCAAATCACTTTTGTCATATGCTGAGAGAAAAACATTGCATATTTTACCCTGGTTTTCACGGTCACAATATTTACCGAAGAAAAAAAAAAAAAAAAATCATGAAGGGAGATTAATCCAGGTATCTGTCCATGTATCTCTTCATAAATCCATTAGATGCTGTTACAGTTTGAAGCTCTGGGATTTTTTTTTTTTTTTAACCTTTGAGGATTAATTTACAGGTTATGAGAATGATGAGCTTTTAAAGTTGCTTTGGGACCTGGAACAGTCAATATAATTCTTTTTAACTTCAAGTTTCCAAAACTCTTGAAAGAAAACAAACAATATAACGAAACTCTTTCAATGGCACTTAGAAGTTGGGAATGACAACATGGAAGAGATTCTCATGGATGTATAATTTCTCTTTGTTTACAGATGTCTACAAATAAATTGAAATTGTACATCATAAGAACCTCTTCCATGTTATGATATATAGAAAGTGACTTTTGACTGTTGGAAATGCATGCTTTAGACTGAGTGAAGGGCATGATATATAAAAAAAGGTATTTCACCTTTAAAGTTATATTTGTTTAAAGTATATAAATAATTTGTGCTTATAATTTTTAGCTGTTTTTTGTACTTGTAAAAAATGCGTTTATTAAAATACGCTTTATAGAAGTCTTTTCGAGCGTTACTTCTGACACGTACAATTTCGTGAAAAACGAAAATGTAAAAACTTCAAAATGTTCTGAATAGGTCGAAACAATGCAAAAAATATCAGCTGGTAAAACATATTTTTTGTAACATCAGGTTAACCACGCCAGCTCCATTAAGTGGTTCGTCACAACCCCGACAGCTTTCCAGGGTTTTGATAACGGATCGTGGGTGACACCCCCTTGGGTTTCCATTCTGGCTAAAACTAAGCCCACAAGTGCACTGAACCAAAGTCCAACTGCTCTCCCATACACATGTGAAGACCATGTGCTGAGTTCAAAAGGTATACATTGTCATCGAGGCAGGACCTACGTTTATGGAATAAGGTAACAAGACGCATACAACAATAATAACATGCACAAGGCATACTCTTGGCATTGGTTTTACCTTAATTACACGAGATTTTTTTTCATCAATTTAATTTGGGCATGTTTCTGCATCTTTTAATTTGGGTGCCGATCAACGGTATGAAAAATGGCCTGTATTTGACCCTGAGGGCTGCAATTTACCAGGTAGGTGGAAGCCGCTGGATAAAGTTTTCAACGCTACAGTCGATAAATGTAAAAAGGACAGAACTAGAAAGCCGATTCTCTTCACTTTAAAACCTATAACACAATGTACATGAAGGTAGCATATACAATAATTCTTCTACTTTTTTTGGACAAACTGTTACTTCTAAAAGCTAAATAAGTACAATTTTCTTCAAGTTTTCTGTGGGGGGTGGGAGTAAATATACGGATCAGTTAATTAGACAGACTTGCAACATGCCCCCCCCCCCCCCAAAACATACCCTGTTCCTGTTACACGTATATTGGTTCCAAACAGCAGGCCAGATGGCCCACAAATTAGAATTACGGTTTATACATTATGTATATACTGTAGCCCAGCAAGAGTATGTACTCACATGATGGCTTGAAGACTCCCTGTTAATGTACATGGCCTCTCCTCCAGACCTCCACTGTCTGAAATAAGGGAGATAACAAGAGGTCAACATCTAAGAATTCTTCCATGAAGACAGCATGTTTCCGGACAATGTAAACACACTGAAGATATTGAAGAGAGCCAAAAAAAGGGGCTTACCAGGAGCAATCTGTACTTTGCAGTCTGTTTCTGTCTGTAAACGAGTTATCTGTTCACCGCCTTTGCCAATTACTATAAAAAAAAATCACAAACATAAGAATGTATAATATTTCACACCAGGATTTTTCAGGTATATTCCTAATAAATCTGATATTCACACATTAACACCATATGCAGTTTAGCTTTTCAGGGCAGGCACCACTCCGAGGATTGGTGCCAGAGAGAAATGAACAAAAGAGAACAGTTAAAATCATGTTTGTCAAAAACGTTTGTGCAGCGATACAGGTGATGTTTACAACCTATGCAAATGTATGCTTCAAGTCAAAGGAGTGGCCATTGCTTCAGAGGCAGACAAACCAACACCAAAGCACTTTTCTTCGAAAACAAAATGGGACAGGCTTTAATATTTCTAACAGCCCAACCACATAAGAAGGGATGGGGAATCTTCAAACTGTAACCCAAGCCATTTGAGTTTGTGCACCATTATCCTTAAAAGACAACAAAAAGCATAACCAAAGTAATTTCAGAAGAAGGGTCCATACAGACCTGAATACTTTGTGAACTAGGAATGGGACTCTTTATTGATACAAATATAGATTTGGTTTAGTGTTGTCTTTTAAGGCCTTCAGAAAAAGACTAGCTGTCAACTTTTGTGTAGTTAGCTGCGGACTTACCGAGCCCAACCATTCTGTCTGGGATGCTGTACTCCTCTGTCGTGACGAAGCCGAGCCCCGTGTGGTTTGGCTTGGGCTGGGGGGACAGGGACGCAGGACCCACCCCCAGCTGCTGGTTGATTCGGGCTGCAGCCTCCTGTGCAACCTGAGCGGCCTGTGCTGCGTGGGCAGACCGGAAATCCATACCACTGCCAAGGCAAGACAAAACACCAATGAAGTCTGACAAGGCCACAAAAGGCTCATTATGTGTACCTCATAACAAGTACAATTGTCAAGGGAACAAAGTACCCTAATTCTTCAACCTTTTCACATACGGAAGACCAACTCTCAGTGCAAGTTTTGCACTTCTGTAATTTGATTTTGGAGACAAAACTACCTTGGTTGGATCAGTCAGTTTCAGGGCTTCACAAAAAGTATAATTGTAGCAGTCAACACAGAATAATGCCTTCAGAATATGCTTGAATAAACACCTTGCAGATAAGAAAAGGTTGAAGAATTACAGTAGCAGTCTCATTACTCATAGACTGTAACTCACCGCGGCTTTCGACACATATGCTACTTTCCGGGGCAAATAAATCTCTAACCATATTGCCTTTGCGCTGAAGTTTACATTTTTGTGGGACATATCCTCACTTTCCAGTCAAATCTTTCAATACCCAAGATGAAAAGAGTCCTCAGAGTCAGGCAAATCAAGCAAATGGACTAAGGATGAAATTTTAGGCCATTTATTTATTGGATTGTGGGAGGAAACCGGGCACAGCCCATAGGAAACCATACACGGATTGCTGGCAGATCTTTCCAAGTACGGCTGGAGAGGAAGCCAGCATGAGCTGGACTGAACTCACAGCGACTGCTTTGGCAGGAGGCTTTTGGGTCACTGTGCTGCACTAGCATTCTAACCGACTAAGCCACTGAGGCCCCTTAGGCCATTTTCTGTCCGATACAAAATATACTAAAGTCAATGGAACAAATTTAATTTACCAACAAGCCTATCAACAGATCACATCAAGGTCAATCAAAGCTTAATTTAGGCACTCATTAGAAGTTACTAAGTTGTTGAAATATATCAAATGTTATGCTAAATACAGCATTTAGAATAACGATTTTGATCGATTACGAAAACATTTTCAAATTAATCAAAATAGATCTACCATCAGTAAATTTCAGTCATGATCACGACAAGTTTTGATTGATAACTTACCCTCCGTCTGCCATTGCTCTCAACTGTGCACCAATAGCTGCAAAATAGTACATTCACATTACACTTGATTTACCAAAATTTACACAAAAATGATTTCTTATTGTGGTCAATGTTAGTGTCTTTCAGTATGAAGACTCAGTTTTATGTACAATGCTGCAAATAATGGTTACTGGGTCAAACTAAGTACACTGTGATAAATCCAGGCAGCATTATCCCGGTTTGTGCACAATACTTCCCATACAAACTGCCAACAGACATTTTCTTCGGTTTAGTAGCACGTTGGTATGACACATGAAAAACGAAGGATACAATATGGAAGAAGGAATGGGAGCAGGTGGGCTTCTAGGATATTCCT
The DNA here is from genome assembly GCA_016165875.1 of Acanthopleura granulata. NCBI lineage: Eukaryota > Metazoa > Mollusca > Polyplacophora > Chitonida > Chitonidae > Acanthopleura > Acanthopleura granulata. Next base: position 3,750,575 of record JABBOT010000015.1, on the reverse strand, counting down.
GCTATCTACAGATAGGTCCAACTGGTGAGTACATAAGCACTACGAACTTGAAAGTACAAACAAAAGTCACAACACATATTCTTTGAATCATAATCATGAAGCCAATTTTGGTTCTCACCCAAACTTTGCACTGTAAAGTATTGCATCAATTCTGATGAAAGAATGAACGATGCATTGCAATTCTATTTTTCTGTTCATTTCACACCATTTTAACGAAACTGTATGCACAATGCTTTGAGAAGAGCTTATTTCACAGAAATGGAGAACTTTTCCTAACACGTTATGAGATGTTACAAAATACTTGTCAGGAAATTTACTGCTGTTAAAATTTCGTGAGACAAGTCTAGTTTCATATCCAATAACGTAATTGACCTAAATTTCCGTCCAAGTTGATCATCTTCCCAGATTCTGAGAGTTCTTTGATTTTAGAAAGACCCTTTGAGGTTTGTTTCGTAGATAAGAGGATGTCGGACTAGTTTCAGCACTAAAAAATGCACTGTTTGGGGTGAAATTTTACATCAGTTAGAATAACTTCCCTTGTCTAAAAGCCCATATGTTAACAGATGCAGAATTCATTGAAAATTTGGTCATCTAACAAGGCTGTTTTTAAAATTAACAGTTGAAGATCTCCATGCATCTTAGCTGAGATTTTTTCAGGCCACTGAATCCCTGACATAATTCCCAAACTTCTGCAATTCCCAGTCTAACTGTAACAGGAATTTCCCGATCTAACATGACAATTTCCAAACACCTTCATAATGTTGTTGAATCATGGTTAACAAGCAGAGGAAAGAACAGAACAGAGTGGGAACAGCCTAGGACACAGATAGTACAATTGTGTGAAGATACCAGATGAGACAAATCAGGGGGCTTAACATCGATTTTCTGACAGAACATGCACACAGCATACCACAGCATTAAGGGTGGGTTCTGAAAGCGTGGTTATCTCCTCCTGGCTTGGAATATTTTATAATCGCATTCTTTGCTCTAAGGACACAAGTGGAGTAAGCAGTTTCAGTATGTGCATGCACCATTCAAAGCAAAATATTTCCACACCAAGGGGAGGCAACTCTGTTCTGAACAGGGTAATAAATATTACAGTTACAAATAAAGTAAAGAATGTCACATCAAGAGCGTGCTTCAAAATAAGAACGGTTTCTCTCCACACAAACACAAAATTTCAGCAGAACAGTGGTTGATGTTAGCGTAACAAACTACCAAATGTAATATCAGTGAAGATGTCTGAATAAGACCAAAGAATGAGAGGGATAGGCGCATAAGTGGAGAAACTATGCTAGTCAGGCGCGAATCATGGGAAACAGGCAAGCAACAAACAGTTCAGGATCTGCTCCAATCTAATTCCGCGTCTCCAAACCTCTCTTCATCCCCTTTTCAACGACCATAAAACGTAACATGGATAACTTTTTCAAAAATTCGAAATTCCAGAAGCCATTTTTAGAACACAGTTGAGAATTACTTTGCTTTGATTTTCATAAAAGTGTTGTGTCCGCGTGTTTTTCCCTTATCCTTTACACGTGATTTTTGTTTTCTATTTTAGTATAGTCCAATCAGTTGCATATGAAAACAAATGGTCACAATCATAATCACATCGGAAATAAAAAATCATAAAAAAAAAACAACCAAAAAATCAGCAAATAAGTGCAATTCCTGGGTCGAAATTACTCAAAACAAGCATCATATCATTGCAGAAACGAAGAAATTCCAAGATCGACAGCTCACAACATGCGTATTTTCAGAAAAGTTACAAACTGGAGTGCTATACATCACACACTAGCTACCACTGTCAAAGTGAAAAACATGGTTTGAATCAGATGAAATCAATAAAATAATCAGAAAATGCTTTGATACACAAAAAAAGACAGTTCAACCATGGCATTTATCTGGAGTGACAAGAGTGAAACTAGCAATAAGACTGCTGCATATAAAAACAACTCTGATATATTCAATTCAGTTCAAATTCGGTTAAGATATGATACTGACGAAAAAAAAAAACCGAGTAATTACAACAGAAGCTGAAAATTCATATTTCTGATATTTTTAAGTCAAGGCGAAAATTTTTCAGCAAAAAAGTAAAAATATATTCTGCATGTCACGGAAAAGTATGGTTCATATGATAAGCACTTGGCAACCAAGACATTTTCATCAACACGTTCAGCAGAAAGAAAGAAAAAAAAAAACCCCATTCATAATCATGTATTTAGCATTTCATCAATCCTGGTCATAGAAGAAGCAACCATTTGACATTGAATTGAATCAAGTTATAGAGAAGAAAACATTCATTTATAAGCAAGCAGATGTTTTAAATCTCCAGCAATCAGCAAAACACCTGACCAAAATTTTAGAGAAGTAATCTATAGACAACTGCAAACACAATGTCACCTCAAATTCTTTTCAATACGCAATCAGATCATATTTCATCAAAATTTCTAGTCGAGACATACTTTATATTATCCACAGCATTTCATTGGACATTGTAACCATTGGCGTTTAATACGAGTGGGGAAAGAAAAAAAAAAAGGGCCGTTGGTCGATCAAAAAGGAGAGTTTGAAGTGTTGAGACTTACAAGAATCTACATGCTTGCTGCCTGCCTGCACCATATACTCTGCCTCACCATCATTAGATCCCCCCGCGTTATCTAGAAGTAAACAAACACTCACGATCAGTTAATGAGGCAGCAGCTGGCTTCTTCGCTTCAGGACCATCAACTGCAAGTGAAACCACAGCGACGACGACTTACATTTTAAGATTTAACCCTCAACACAAATGAAATGAATGTCTCCCAGATCCAAGCCAAACGAAATTTTATTGGTTGTATCCCTTTGAAATGACCAGTTTTGGTAGAATTAATTCAGGCTTGTGTGGCTCCAACTTGATTATTTATATAAAAACCATGGAGCTTCAAGACAGTTTGGAAATCTTTTATAAACCTAGACGTCAAGCACACTACAAAAGGACATCTTCAGTTTAACGACATCACTGTCCTGTGATTTTGCGACTGCCGACTGCCTGGTATCATCCACATCACAAAGGGCGACAGGTCATCAAACGTATTGTTCATCAGTGACTGTCTAGTATCATAGTAATTTAGAGACACAATAAACTTACTATGTCATGTATGTTCAGATATAAAATTCTACCAGACATGCCATGGCATGTAAACACATCACTATGCTTGCTTCCTTTGTTGTGCACAATTTTCTAGAGAGCTTGATACCTCATGGTCCATTTCTTGTGCCACAGCAAAGATCTCACCCACTGGCCTAGAATTCCAGACTCTTTCCAACATTTACTGCCTTTAATTTCAATGTTTGACAGTAACACTAACAACTGTCTGCTTGCAAAATCATTAAAACCCTTAGTTTACCATCTAGCTTCCATGCAAGAGCTTTCAAAAAGTCCACTGCATCATCATGGAAGTAGAAACTTACCGTTCCAATACATCCCTGCCCTGCAAAATCGGCCTCTTGACAGCATTTCCGAAGACGAATATGAAATAACCACTTTGTTCAAATCTCCAAGCAACTGTGGTGTTTTGTGTTGGGCAAGTCCCATGCCTGCACAATGACCTGACTTACAGCGCATGAATTTTTATTCCTGTGCCATGATCTGTGTTACATGGCAAGTCCATGCCATCTTACCTTTCCTTTGCGTCTTTTTCACTTTCATGGAGGTATAGTGAAATGAAGAACAAGCAAAGACAAAACTTTGTGTAAATTTATTCTGTTCGTGTCTAGTTGAAATTTTGTACAAGTTCGATATAACCTGAAATGTAGCCGATGCTTCCACCAGCTGTGCTACTCAATTTGCCCAAGTTAACACCGTTTATCTAGTAAAGCCAGGTCCAATTCTCCATTATGCATAATCTACTCACATAACTGTTCAACGCAACAGACTGGTTTAATTCACATCCAAGGTATCAGTTTGACAATATCAAAAACATGTAATCTATTAAGGTTACACCTAAAGGGCCAGATTTCGTTGTCTGCTACTCCTATTTACAAGTTTTACTTAGCTATCAAATGGATAAAAATGATAATTCTGGTTCCTTAGCTTTCTTAGAAAAGTATCATAAATCAAAGCCTAGAATTTCTAATCCTTCTTGAAAATGTGGGCTATCCTTGTGCTCTGCATACCGCTGTGGCAGATCATGACAAAAGGTTCCCTTCCTATAACTGGCTACCCTGGCTTTTCATCTTGCTAGCAATGCCACCTGGCACTGGTATAATATGTTAAGTCGCCAAGACAACACGAATCGAGATGGGGTGGATATATGAAATACTCCCCATACTTACAAGGGTCATTTTCAAATGGTCTCTTTATACCTTGGGACTGGGCATCTCCTGAGCCGGGTTGATTAATTTTAGCAGCAATCTGAAAATTAGGAAAAAATGGTTCTTTCGGAGATAAATTCATGAGAAGTGTTCAATTTCTGATAATATAATGCATACACTCAGTAATATTTTAGTTTACTTCTATGTTGGCAGAAATTACTTCACTAATTTGTGTTTTATACTATACTCAATATTTCACGCAAACAATGCCCAGCAGCAGTAAGGATTGACGAAACCAGGCAGACCCTGGGAAACCTATGACCAATGCAGGTTGCTGGCAGATCTTTGAAGAGGATCTGAACACACAACGACCTTCATGGTGAAGAGGCTAACCACTAGCTCCTCCCCACCACCACTGCACCGTTAGCAGAAAAGTTGAAAACCAATTAAAGCCTTGTTAAGTTGCATGAACGAAATTCTTGATTTAAGTGATGTAATCATGCTAATCACAATGTAAGACAATTTTCTATATGGATGTTTTTATATGGATTTTTGCAAATACTTGACACTTCCATCTAAACATGTATGATATTTGTGCCTTGCACGGACTGCTAAATAAAAGGCCTCATTATTGCATTATCTTGTTATACTTTCAGGCAAATTTGTCTTCACAGCATTCACAGTGGAGTTTCATTATTACATCACCACACTTACACTGCTATATAGGAGAGGCACCATACTGCACTAAACAGAAGTATTGCAAGAACAATGCACAAAAATCCTTTCACGCAAGCAAATGGCCTGAAAACAACTATCACAAGAGGAGTGAAGAGTTTGTGACAGGGATTTTTCTTGACAGTGAGTTGTAAGATCCGGCAGTTGTGGATGAAAGAGTCTGAATAAATCGCAAGAAAAATATCCTACAACCCAATATGTTGAGCACTGTTACATTCTAGCACACGCTCACAAGATTTATCAGGTTACAATGCAAGTCCAGCAGTCCTTACCATTTTGATAAAACAGAAATGTGATTCCATGACCGTGTGTGCTACTTGATATTTTTCATCCCTTTTTTGATGTGTGCATTGCTTTCACTTTGTGCAATCAATGTGCATCAGACAGAGTACTATTTGCACGTTCGTGCTCTATCCAGGAAGTAAACCCTTTCGTATGGATCATTTGCATAGCAGATCGGCCGATACGGCATCAAGCACATTTTTTGGTTTTGCATTGTTCATGACTAATCAAACGCACTTATCAATGATTTCAGGCCTAGCTTCCAGAAAAAGAAAACTGCATACGTTCAAATCGACATTTACAGTCGCTCTGTTACATTTACAGGATCTACATAAAACATTTTAGAAGAAGCATTAGAAAAGAATATGTACGTTTTCCTAGACAACAAAATGAGGAACAACCATGTGCGTTTGCCGCACCTCGGAAACGACTCAAAAAACGCGCTACTATTCGCGTTTTCAGATTACAAAGTAAACTCATTCTGTTCATTAAAATAAACCACGCAGTAAACTACCTGTCTGGCTCTAGCTACAGCATCCGCAAAAGCAGCTTGTGGATCAAATGTACCGTTGTTTGTTGGAGGCTGTACATCTGAAAAATCCATGCTGTAGAAAGACGATAAAATGGCGGCAGGAAATGCAACTGTGGGAGGAATGCGCTGATTTACGCGCTTCTGATTGGAAGAAAATCGAGAGCGAGGCTGGTGCCGTGTGCAAAGCCCGCGAGCACGTGAGTGAACCAATGACCGAGTCTTGCCCCGACAAGGTGAAGAGAACTGCAACGAAGCGTATCGGAAGCTGTGAAACTTAATTGTTAATAAACTACCAGGAAATGCTCGATGACAGCAACCTTTCGTCGAACCGATGACGTCAGACGCAGCTGTTCTTCTTAGATAAGCAGGTGAACAGTCTTGGTACGCAGTTATTGAAAACATGTATCCTTGATCGAGTTTTCACGTAAATGACATTGACACATATTTGACTGTGGAGTTCAAAGAGAAAGTTAAAGCCAGTAGAACATGTTGTAGTTAGACACAGTGTTGGAGAAAGGGTTTGGGGCGTAGGGAAATGTTTAGCAACGTGTAACGCTTGGAGAGTTGTGCTTGATGCAAAAGCAAATAAAAAAACGTATCTTTTTTAGGTACCAATCAGCTGGCGTATCAATCATTGATTTTCATTACTTATTATGTACCGATAAGCCTAAGGCTACTTTTCAACTCAACTTCAGTTAAGAAAATATATGTAGTATCCTTTAACATTTGCGTGATACCATGTCATGCCACCACATGCACAAAACTGGCTCTGGTTTGTGCAGCTCGCAACATATCGTGTTAAATGTATTGCCAAAGTGGCATTTCAGAAGTCCGGCACGTTCATTCAGATTTGGACAAGACAGTGTGCAGGGTTTCTACAGGTTAACTATTTATATAGCTGCTGAAAGACATGCTTGTAATTGCTAATAGTGTCTTTGACTTTTCAGATCTGTGGCCAACATTAAAAAATATATTTGGTAATATATGCAGGTATTTTTAAGTGCTCCATACAAATTGAATATTACATTAAATAACCTTAAAAATTCCACCCTAAAAACATCATAATTTGTAAATGCAAATTGACATTCTCCCAGTACTATCCTACTTTCCAAAAAGCAGTAAATCCTTTCTAAGATCAGTAGAATAGACGAGCAGCTTGCCGATAGTCTTGGAGGCCTGTGTGGCCGAGGGGGTTAGCACATGAGCATGGCGTTATGACCCTGTGCATCTCACCAATGCGGTCACTGTGAGTTCAAGTCCAGCAAATGCTGGCTTTCTGTCCCTCCATACGTGAGAAGGTCCGCCAGCGACCTGCGGATCTTCGTGGGTCTCCCCAGAGCTCTGCCCGGTATTATCTGACTGTAATGCTGGCAACCGTTGTTTAAGTGAAATATTCTTGAGTATAGCGTAAAACACCAGTCAAATAAATAAATAAATGCTGTTTTACACTTTCCTCAAGCCATATGTATGCCATCCAGCATGAGAGTGGAAGGAAACCGGTCAGAGGAAACCCACAATGATCTGCAGGATGCTGGCCGACCTCCCAACGTAAAACCGGAGAGGAAGTCAGCATGGCATATAAATGTACGTGTCCAGAAAACTGCTAAATGAACAATTAACACAAGTTATAATTTAAAATAATATCATACACATTTACTTTATGCCAGCATCTTAACATCCATTCTACTTTTTCAGACCTAATAAAACTGCAGGAGCTGCAAGATGGAGCTCTTGGATTTGATCAGAGTATTACATCATGAGGCCAATTTGTTTTTTACATGGACCTTCATTGTTTACTATGGAAGTATTTTGTTCATCACCTGGCAACTGTACAAACTTGTCATCAAACCTTTGACACACCCTATTATCAAACAGGTTGGTGTTATACTGTATTAGTGTAGCATGTGTACAGACTTGTCATCAAACCTTTGACACACCCTATTATCAAACAGGTTGGTGTTATACTGTATTAGTGTAGCATCTGTACAGACTTGTCATCAAACCTTTGACACACCCTATTTTAAAACAGGTTGGTGTTATGCTGTATTAGTGTAGCATCTGTACAGACTTGTCATCAAATGCTTGACACACCTTATTTTAAAACAGGTTGGTGTTATACTGTATTTGTGTAGCATCTGTACAGACTTGTCATCAAACGCTTGATACACCTTATTTTAAAACAGGTTGGTGTTATACTGTATTTGTGTAGCATCTGTACAGGCTTGTCATCAAACGCTTGATACACCTTATTTTAAAACAGGTTGGTGTTATACTGTACTTGTGTAGCATCTGTACAGACTTCTCATGAAATCTTTGACACATCTTATTTTAAAACAGATTAGTGATATACTGTAATTATTGAACAGCTGTTGTTACTTGTAATCAGACATTTGGAATAGTCATTCTTGAATCCAAGTCATATTTTTGAACTGATATTTGGTTTGTTAAATTTGGTTTTAAAACAGAATTTTGGGGTAGGATATTGAATATTTTCATTCCCCCCCCCCCCCCAAAAAAAAACAATTTCACCAACAGAAATATAACTGTACTCAGTTTTGGTGCCATAAACAGTTTCTTCGACGAGAGTATGTGGCACACTACATTCTCCCTATGCTGCTTTTGAGAAAATCTTCTCAGATTTGAATATTTATTTTATAATCTGGCCTGTGAGTCATTGACTGTTCATGATATGGTATTGAAAATTGGAAGTTACTCTTCTGCCTGGGTTTTATGCATACTTCCTACTCACCGCATGTGTTTAATGTGTTCTATTAAATTAACTCTGTAGTCTGTCGGATTATTAGCAACATTGGTTTCACTTACTTTTGAGAACAGTTTTAGTGTGATTAATGTGTCACGTGTGCACTGAGAAGTCATTTTTAGTGTGATAAATGTGTCACGTGTGCACTGAGAAGTCACTTTGTCTGTGAAATATGCAGGCCAGCATTTTTATTCTCATTGGTCCAGTTTCTGTATAACTCTTACCTTTTGCTGTCACAGATAACACTGATTTTTTGCCAAGACATGTCTTTGTAAATATTCCCTAGGGCATCTGAACAACTCTGTAGGAATTTAGAGGGAAAAGAAGTTCAGTTGCATATTTAAACAGAGCAATTAGTACAGAAAGGTTTTTATTTCCCTGAAAGTCACGTGTCACTGAAATGTACGTATTTGTGTGACATTGTCAGCAATTTTGTCGATTCAAGGTCTACTTGTAGCTATTTAATTCTTGCTCAGCCTGTAAATGTAATTTGCGTGATGTCATTTTTTCTCTCTTCTCAAAAACCGCCTAACAAATGAAACAATGGGAAAAATTTTTCATGGTTCATCCATATGAGTAATGGGAAAACAAGAACCCTCTCTCACCATTCAGTTTTACCATTAATGGCAAACTCTGGACCTGAACTCTTCATTCAAGTTGTGACAGCATTGAAGCCCGCTACTTCATTGGGCTTTTTCATGAATGGCACACCATGAGCCCCATACACCTCCTCAAGTAATGACAAACTGTGGACCCTAACTCTTAATTCACCATCCAAGTAATGACAAACTGTGAACCCCGATTCTTTGTTCACTTTCTCAAGTAATGACAAACTGTGGACCCTAACTCTTAATTCACCATCCAAGTAATGACAAACTGTGAACCCCGATTCTTTGTTCACTTTCTCAAGTAATGACAAACTGTGGACCCTAACTCTTAATTCACCATCCAAGTAATGACAAACTGTGAAACCCGACTCTTTGTTCACTTTCTCAAGTAATGACAAACTGTGGACCCTAACTCTTAATTCACCATCTCAAGTAATGACAAACTGTGAGATCCTGACTCTTCATTCAAATTGACAAAATAATGACAAATTGAAGTTTTAACACTTCAGCCCGGTATGAATTCACAAGTTATGAAATGTGAAGCATTTTGGCACACTGGTAAAATCATATTTTTGTGGAATGTATGGTCCCAGACAAGTTAAAAATGCATGATTTTTAAGCTTAAAAAAAACCCAAAAAAACAAGGAACAAAAAAAAAACAAACCTGAACAGTTTCACCAGGTTACTGCATGTATTATCTTTATGAAACATACCAGTATTGCAAGCAAACTTTGCAAAAGCTGTGTCCTGCCACAAAAAATCAGTGCCCACTTCCTCTCACGGACAGGTGGGCTGTGTGACTCAGAAACACTCGTTACAGGTACTTGGACACTTCAAGCAAGGTAAACAGTTGCTCCAATGAAAATGGAGTTGTCATCATTTTTCAGATGCCCCACAAGCCATATCGCCCCTTTCTTGGAAATTTCTATGAAATAGCCCGAGAAGAAGCTGTGTCCCCTTATGAGAGGTGAGAACCGCTGATTTCACGGAATTGACTGATTTCTGATTTGAGAGTGAGGGATGGGATGGGATGGGGTGGGGTGGTAGGTTATAGATCACCTCCGAGTGATTGCAGTAGTATTTAAGTGTAAAATTCTTGAGTGTGATGCTGAAACAACAATCAGATTGTCACCAGAAAGCCTCTGGTTTGTGAAACGTTAAACTATGACAAGCAATATTTGTCCAAAGTGTGGCATTACCATTCGGTAAGGTCACATGAAGTAATAAGGTATGCCAACGTGTTGCATGGGTATGCGACCTAATAGTTCATCGAGAAGATTAATATTTTCGCAAGCCCAAAGATGTCGTGTTAAAATGAATTTCTTTCGAGGTAACTTGGCGAACAACTGTCTGACGTTCATACATGCAGTAATTCCCCTGCAGTTGAAAATATGTGCTTGACGTTTTTGAAAGCTCTTCGCATTTTTTGCCAATTGCAGGTGGGTTAATCTAGACACGTTGGTTTCACCCACACATAAAACTGCCCAGTGTTATATAAGGGAAATAGGACAACTGTTGCCTTGAACTCAAAATGAGTAAACCAGTAAACTGTATGTTTACAGAAGGTGCCTCCATTGCTGAGGGGGTTCAGATGCTATAGCAGTGTAATGACCCAGGTGCCTCTCACCAATGCGATTGCTGTGAGTTCAAGTCCAATTCTTGCGGGCTTCCTCTCCAGTCATACATGTTAAGGTCTGCCAGCAACCTATGGATTCTGGTGGGTTTCCCCAGGCTCTGCTTGGTTTCCTCCCACCATAATGCTGGCCACCATTGTTTAAGTGAAATATTCTGGAGTATGGTGTAAAACACCACTCCAATAAATTAGTAAATAAATTAAACTCAAAATGATTAAACAGATAAACTACATATATTTACAGATGGATAAGGGAATACCAATCCTCCATCATTGGTTACCATGGCATGATGGGAAGTGTTCGGGTCATGGTGGCTGAACCGGACTTCATGAAGCATGTTTTGGTCACGAATGTCAAAAACTACCCCAAGCCCAAGTTCATGTCCTCATCGTGAGTCAGTTTTCAACATTGTACACATGACCTATATATGTATACTCGCAGTGTAATCTAATTATGAGTGTACATCTAATTATTATGTACATTGGTATTCTTCAGCATTAAAGGAAGGACTTGTTTCACTGGTGTCCAAAATCTTTGAGTGCAGTGTCAGGTTTGGTGTCACGCAGATGATATTTTGATTGTTAAGCATGATGAAAGCAGGGTGGTATGTAAATGCTGTCTACCTCCATGCTGGAAGAAATTCCCCTTTAGTCTAGTGGTTGGGGCGTGGATTCAGACCCAGAGATCATTCGTTCAAATCCCCAGCTGGTAATCCTGGTCAGACTTGGTGCTACGGATAAGGTAGCTAGGGTGGCTTATGTAGCAGGCCACAGTACCTTTGTGGATTCTGTTTATGATCAACTCTCATTTCCCGGGAAGTCACGAGGATGTGTCTTAGAAAACGAGGGATTCAATGTAACAGGGTGGTAAAGAAGTGCTGTGTACCTCTGGGCTAGAGGGAATTTCCCTTCAGTCCAGTGGTGGAGGCGTGGATTTAACAACCAGAGATCGCTTTCTCAAATCCCCAGCTGGTTAGCCCGGTAACAAAAAGGTTAGCTAATATTACGCAAGTTTCAAGGGTACTACATGTACAGATTGCTGGGCTTTGAAATATTCTCTCACCTATCCAGGAAAGGTGAAAAATTCATGTGATTTGGGGACTGTTGGTGATGTGCTGTGCATTGTATAAGCCTTTGAATGGTATCTTACATCCGTAGACTTTATTCTAGATGTTGATAGGCTGCAATAAATAAGTTTGATTTTCAACAAAATACGCTGATCAAATGTGAGATATACCTGCGGATTCCCATGGGTTTCCTGCTCTGCTCGGTTTCCTCCCTCCATAACGCTGGCTGCCGTGGTATAAGTGAAATATTCTTGAGTACGATGTAAAACACCAATCAAATTAATAAATAAACCATGAGAAAGTGGCTATAGAACCCTTGATAACGCATGTCAAGTCAACTGGCTGTGCTTGTCTTGTGTCGCAGACGTCTGTATGATGTGATTGGTAATGGCCTAGTGTTGTCTGAAGGTGAACTCCATGACTCCCACAGGAAGTTGTGTAACGGTTCCTTTAAACCCAGCATCCTACAGAGTAAGTTGTTCTGTTTTTTCCTCCCATTTTGCATTGGGTAATCAGATTCCAATGTTCATGTTGAATGAGGGAAGATATTTCCCCTTGGAATTTGTTTAGAGGTTGAACCTGGAAATTTATTTTGTAAAGTTTGTGTGGATTTTACACATTACCCTATTCTTCAACCTTTTCAACCACCTCTACAACCAATATTTTGAAACATTCTGACAGAACTATGAGGTTTAGAGAAATAATTTGCAGGTTTATGAAGCTAGCACCTTTCATCACACAAACAAATCACTTTTAGAGTCCTTTTTCGAAAAACAGTTTTAGTGCTTGAAAAGTTTGAAGACTTACAATGTTCATAACATTTTGACGATACCCAGGTAAACAAAACATTTCTTATTACATGTATATTTGATTTAAGAGATGAAACCTGAATAAAGTATCCACAAGGTTATACATCCTGACACATTAATTAGTGACCAAGGCCATCCTTAAAAATATGTTCGTTGGGCATAACCCAACCAACCTTCCCATGAAGACCCCCACTCAAAAGTTTTTATTGGTATTTTCATGAAATTTTTTTCGTTTTATCTTTCTCTCCATGTTGATTTCTTTAAAGTCCCTATCTTTTTCAAGAGCCGAAATCTATACCAACCTCTATTTTTTCTCATGGGATTGGCTTACGCCCAACAAACAGTTCTTAGCTCTATTGGTAGAGGATGTCCATCATTCCATCTGCCCACCTGTCCACTCACTTGGTAGTCCATTGTCCATGATGCATACATGCATAAATTGACTTTGTGATAATTTCTTCCTAAACAGTAGAGCTACTGTCTCATCAGAGACTCTGGTTTATGGATTAAACGCAGACTGAGATGGGCTGTGGTAGGTGGGTACAAAGTTGAAACCGATACAACCATTTGCAGTTTTGTTACAGATTTTGTTCCTGTTATGGAGAAATATTGCCAGCAGCTGTGTGAGAAATGGTTGGAGGAAGTGTCCGCTGATCAGGAGGCTGAGTACATTACACTGGCACCTACGAGTGGCTTCACATGCATGGTGAGAAAACCCACATCATGCCAACAAGCTCCTGCATTCAGAATTCCAATGCTTCTTGTAAAATTTCATGCCTCCATGCATAAGCTGAAGCCTACAATATTTACAGTGAAAAGGGTTTTTTTTTTTTTTTTTTTTTTTTTTTTCAGGCGGTTGGTCAAATTCTTCTAAGCATTTTGTAGTTTCCTCCAAAACTTTGTCTCATTCCCTGCAGCCTTGAACAGCTTCATTCAAGTTTTGCCTTGCTTCCTTAAAGTTATGTGTGGTTTCGTCCACTCTTTGCCTGGTTTTCTCTAGGCTTGGCATGGATTTCTCCAGACTGCCTTTTTTTCACAAAGCTTTGCCTGAATTTCTCCAGACTTCATCTGGTTTCCTCCAATTTTTGCCTGGTTTACTCTGGGCCTTGCCTGCAAACTTTGCCTAGTTTCCTCTAAGGTGATTGTGGTCTCCTCCAGACCTTGCCTGGTGTTCTCCAAGCTTTGCCTGGATTTCTCCAGACTGCATCTGGTTTCCTCCAATTTTTGCCTGGTTTACTCTGGGCCTTGCCTGCAAACTTTGCCTAGTTTCCTCTAAGGTGATTGTGGTCTCCTCCAGACCTTGCCTGGTGTTCTCCAAGCTTTGCCTGGATTTCTCCAGACTTCATCTGGTTTCCTCCAATTTTTGCCTGGTTTACTCTGGGCCTTGCCTGCAAACTTTGCCTAGTTTCCTCTAAGGTGATTGTGGTCTCCTCCAGACCTTGCCTGGTGTTCTCCAAGCTTTGCCTGGATTTCTACACACTTTTTTTCTGTTTCCCTCGAAGGTTTTTCTGTTTTCCTCTAAGCTCTGCCTGGATTCATTTCTCCAGACTGTCTGGCTTTCTCCAGGCTTTACCTGGTTTCCACCGTATAACCTCAGTCATGGAAAGGAAATAACCTTGAGTACAGTGTACAGCACCAGTGATGCAGTACGTGTAAATAAAATTAATTCATTCCTTGTGGTATTTCAGATAAATTTTTGGCTTTCCAAAAGATATTTCCTTTATTAGGGATCCAAGGAGGTTAACCTGTGAGATATCTATTGTTTTTGTTCAGATTATTATTATTATTTACAAATTTTGTGAGCGAGCTACAGTCAAAATTATCAGTGGGATTCATTTGAAATTTTGCAGGCGTAATCTCGCAGATTTAAATTGATGCGTTTTATTTTTTTTTTATTTTTTTTTTGTATATGTCATTTAGTTTGGCGGCCATCTTGGATTTTGATCAAAACCTTTAAACATCTTCTCAAGAACCAATGAATGGATTGTTTTGAAATTTGATATAGTTGTAGGGTAATCCTATTTACGGTAAGTTTAAGAAAATCATTGACCTTGTATAAAAACTTCAGAAGGTCTCCGTTGGTCGAATTTCTGAGGTCACAATAAGTTTCTAATTTTGATAATGTTTTGATGCACTCTTGTGTATTTTGAAAGGCTGATTCCTAATCTGCATTCGTTCTTTGCCTGTCAATATAACTTTTTGAGATATGGTCAAAAAACTTTCTTTAGTTACAGAATTTCAGTGGCCTGTAAATGGAAAGCTATGAGAGCTAGAAATCTCAAACTTGTAGGCCAAAGTATGTGCTTTCAGTAGTGTGTCAACAGATTTGAGCTATGATCAACAGTTTTCTCGCTGGAAATGTTTTAGAAATAGAATTGTAACCCTTTGTATTAAATATGTAATTTGGAGGTAATTTTAGTACTATTTACACTGCATTATGAACGGGCCACAAAGAAAACTGTCAGACATACTGACCTGAAATTTAGCACAGATGGTTTTGCAGATGTGAATTTATAGTGTTATAATTCGCTTTTATAGGTCATTTAGTTTAGTCGACCATCGTGCATTTTAAGTAAAACCTTTAAACATACATTGCATTTTTGTCAAGAACCAGTGGACAGATTGTTCTAAAATTTGATATGCATGTATAGCATGCCTGACTACACTTAGTCTGCACTTAATCTAAGAAAGGCATTATAATCTGTTTAAAATGTTACAAGTTCGCCATTGGTTAAATATATGACGTTACAACAGGTTTTGATTTTTGATATAACCTTGATGTATTTTGGGCTGGTGGTTCCGAATCTCCTTTTGTTCCTTGTCTTTGTAATGTCAATAAATATCCTGGAAACCGGCAGAAGAAAATAACCTGATATAAGACTGTGTAACAGACTGGTTTTCATTGCCAAAGATTTCCCAAAGTTGTTATGCCTTTAAAAATAACAATGACCTAATTTGATAATGAAAAATAATACTAAGAACAGACAACAAATAGTGTGGATCCCTGCAAATATTGCTTGCAATTTTCATTGTATTTTTTTCCTCCAGTCCTTAGATGTCATTGGGGAGTGTGGTTTTGGGTACAAGTTTAACAGCCTGGTCACACCTGAGGCAGCAGATGTCATGTCCTTTCAGAGGATGCTGGGAGTGTTTGGATTCAGGTCATTTGCATAGTGTGATAGATTCATTGCTATTTAACGCTGTGCTTAAAAATTTTTCACTTACAGACAGTTTTATGTGTGGAGGTGACTGGATTAATTGTCACCTTGTAAATGAATAGTTTTTTGAGTATGACGTTAAACAACAGTCAAATAAATTTAGTCTCAGCTTCATACATCTGTAAAATACGTTATTCAGTACAGCGTAATACACAATGCAAATAATGAAAAAAAATAAATAATTCTGACATATCTGTGACATCCGTACTACATAAAGAATAGTGAGATGAATTTCATATAGCATAGCGTATACACGGTGAATTTTTGTCAAGTGACAGAACACTGTTGTCAGCGAGTAACGTGGCGTTCAGCAGGATTGCTCCCAAGCGCAGACATTGAAAGGGAGGATACGTTAGTGCAGCACATGCCGTCTGCCCGTCTGGAAACAAATATGCCCTCACCAACTGCAGTGCAATCCTTGGCCCAGTTGTTCGACAAAGGGTTAACCTTAACCCAGGGATAGCGCTAGCCCTGGGTTAAATGGCTTGTCCCAGGGTTATAGCTAACACCAGGTTAAATCTACGTTGCTGAACCGTGGACATAGTGTTACCTAAGCCAAAGTTAAGTGATTGTATTCTTCATGTCAGTAATCATGATTGGTCAGTTTTAAGACTCCAGAGGTCAAGGGTTGTAGGCATAGAGAGTTCCAGCGTGTGCCATGGCAACAAGGGGAAAAATACATGTACACTTTAATTGCTGGTTTATGCCTATGTAGATAGTGCGTCTGTTAAAAAGTCATCAAAAACCCCGCTCATTTTTGTCTCTTATCTTTCCTGTAGAAAACAAGGGATAACATTGTTGCAATATACCAAGTACAACAATTATTGAACCATGTTGCCATGCCAGCTGCTCATGCTCCTTTATGCTTTACAATGTTTATGCATGTACCAGGAAGTAAATGTGCATTTGTTAACACATATGGTTTATTTTTCCAAAATGGGTATAGTTGAGATAAAAAAAAAAATTCCTTGATATTACAGAAGTTGTGAATAATGTAAAATAAGTGAGGAGTGAGTCATTTAACCCATCTCCATCCATGTGTTAAAATTGACCCAGGGTTAACTTTAACACCGCTTTGAACAACGCAAATTGAACCCAGGTTATCCCGGATTAGTCGCTAACATGAACAACCGGGCCACATGGACTCAAGATGTTAACTTTGAGGGTACAAAGCAGGAGTGTGGCATTTAGTAGGAAACAGGATCAAAGAATCAGTGACAGGGTTACAAACTTATTTCTGCGAGCAGCCTTAAAAGTAAAGTGAAAGACAGTGCATGTTCAAAGTTAAGTTTGCCAAAAAGGTTGGACAATGTTATGTTCATTTCGGTAAAGTATTTTTTCTAACAGCTGCCATGACGGTGGGAATTGACATTTGACTGTGCTCCGTCGGCTAACATGACACGCAGCCATTGTGTGTGAGCTGTGGCACAATTGTTCCAAGCGCGGAACACTCTTGTCGCCTGATACCGTAGGCTGCCAGGGTTGCGGTTGAAATTTTATGTACCTGTGTAAATTTATAACATGAAATGATCAAGAAACTTACCCCCGTCGGAACACAATGATCTAGAAATACTTTGCAGTGTTGTTCACTTATGTACCTGTTATGATTAAAATATATAACATTAAAACAGTGTCCTGGCCCTGTGCTATTACATGTTACATTACACAGTCAACTCAGAAGATTTACATCACTCCTTACAAACAGCTGATGTCTCTTAGCTCTCTGATTGGCCAGTTTCTTGTAAGCTTAAAAGAGTGGGCGCCTTCAAGTACCTGATCAGCAGCAAAGTACTCCACACTTTAAACGAAGATAATTTAGCAAACGAATTCACACAAATTCGAACAGTTGTTTGCATTGAGCAGAAGATAATTTTGTAATTTTTTTCAATGAACAGGACGTCAATTATGAGCTGCCTTTCACACTAAAGAAATGTAGGCAATTCCATCCTGCAGATGATTGCAGCCTGTGTACAAATGTACATATTATTAAAGCAGAACCTTCAGACAACATTGAGTGCTTGTGTATCACAACATACTGGCTTGTATGTTTACCTCCCAGACCTGTATTCTGTCATGCAGTGTACTTCTGCAAATGAAGGGATTTATAGTTTTATACTGTAGATTACTTTTATCATTCATAGACTTTATATAACGGTGAAATGTCAGGATTTCTTTCTGTGGTGAAAGTGCTACCTCGTAAGGTTTATAGATATCACTTTTGTGTATTCATTATAGTACTTTACATCCAGACGTCGAAAAAAAGATACATTTTGTTTCATGACTTCCTTTCTGAGCTCAGCAGGATGACGTCACACTATACGAAAACATGGACTCTCTGATTGTTTTAGGTGGACTCTCCCGTGGAGAATAAAGGGGTGAATAGGTATCAATTTGAAAAATAGGAAAGGAATAAAAACTGAAAACTATTGTAAAATGTGTATGATGAGGTGATGTGTTAGAATAGAAATAATGGCTTCATTCACTGTGTATAAGCTGTGATAACTGCAGCAAAAAAGGAAGCGTCCAAAAACATTGGACACTTCCTTTTTTTAATGCAGTTATCACAGCATATACGAAGTAAATGAAGCTATTATTTTCAGAAATTAAAATAAAGGCACTGTGATTCCCGTGCCCTTTCAGTTCCGCTGTTTTGGCTCTGGAAATGAGGGATTCAAGGCTTGTGCTGTTGAAGTGTCTGAAATTTGCAATGTTAAGTATTGCACAAAACAGATTTTGTGGTATTTTTTTATTTTTCTTAAAATTTTCAGCTGGAAACTTTTAATTCCTTTTTTCACCAAACTGCCTACGAAAGAGAAGCGTCAGTGGGATACTGATTTGGCAGTCGTCAATTCGTGCGTTTCCACGGTAATAGCTCAAAAGAAGAAGTCCCTGTCAGAAATTACAGGTAAGTCAAATCCAACTTGTGGATGGGCATAGAAACATTTCAGTCAGTTGAAAATGTTTATTTGGAACTATATGAATGGAAGTGTGAAAATTTAAGAAATACAAAAGGTAGTTTCTGATGTGAAAGTAGTCTTCCCGCTAATGAATGCTTCACTCGTTTTGGACTATTTTCAGTGTCAAGGAACCTGTAGTACTAAAATTAAATCAGTTTGTGACAAAATCGTTACCTTTTTGACGCGGATATAAACTCGTTTCAAGCACAGACACAAATGTCATTTGCATGATGTCTCTTGTATGTAGTACAGTGTAAGTGGTTCGGGGAAACATTGAAGAGTTTACCAGCATCATTCTGGATCTAGTAAAAGATGCAAAAAAACATGGTGTGGACTTGGTTTGGATTAACTGAGAAAATTTAGCACCCGTACCCTAACTCGTGAGCATTTTCGTGTGTGAAACATTAACTTGAAGTTTAATTTATGGATGTTTTGAATTTGATTTTGGAGAATTCACGGAAAGTAGAATTTTGTATGTCTACGTCGAATACTAGTAATGGCCTGATATGTGCTCAAATCAACACCTTGCAAACATGCAAAAAGGGTGAAGAATTACAACATATCAGGCCAGTCTTAATGTGATGAGAAGAACACTTGACTGAGCTTAAAACTGGTTGCAATTTAATGCAGTTTAATATAAATTATAAAAAAATTAAAAATTAAAAAAAAATTAATATAAAAATTTGCATATATGTTTCTCTTTGGGCCGTGTCCTGTAGATGATGAACACGTGCGTGACCTCTTGACCTCGCTCTTGCTGGCAAAGGACGAAGACTCGGGCGAAGGTTTGAGTGAAAAAGATGTCCGTGAACATGTTATGACCTTCATGGTGGCAGGCCACGAGGTAAAGTGGATTAAAATCAAACACAGGAAATTTGAAGATGTTACCCTTAAGAAGGTTTTCGACTATCGCTTGTGGCTGAGCAAGCGAAATGATTGTTTCTTGAAAGTAGACCATCCATTTTGTTCTGATGCGTGAAAAAGATAGGAATCTGAAAAGAAATGAACACTGACAGAAAAAAATAAAAATATGCTTCTATCACAATGACAATAAAAAAACTTTAGAGTATTGTCTTTTTTGGAGGGTTGGTCGAATTTTGCCCAACAAACATATATTTAGTGATGGCCTCTTCCCCACAGGTTCCTTCCCAGCCAGATTCCTCGTTATCATCCAGGTGTTACAAAAGTAACAACTGTATTTCAGCTGAGGGCTTGCTTTTTTAAAGTGACATGTCTTGCATGATACTGATTTATTCATTGGTGTTGTAGGGCAATTCAGGAGTTATTTGCGGAATTTGATTATTAAATTTCTTAACAATTTTTTATACAAAAGCTTGATGTGTCAGAAAAGTGGAAAACTGTTCCATAAACCCATAATAGTGCACTCCATTAGTTTGAGGGAAATATTTTTGAGTTCAGTATGAAATGCCAATCGAAAAAGTAAAGAGATATAGTAAATAAAATATCAGTTACCACAGTACTTTTTGCAGTTTGTAGGAGCAAAGACCTAATTCCAAAGAGACAAATAAAAAAGGACTCTTAAAGCTAACATTGCATAGCAATTATACAGTTTTCGTATATGATTGTCAATCATATCCCATTTCAGACCTCAAGCTCAGGGCTGCTATGGTGCCTGTTGGCCCTGGCAACCCACCCTGAGATTCAGGACAAACTCCGAGCGGAAGTGTCTGCCATTGATGGTCCTCTGTCGTCAGACACGCTCGATCAATTGACATACCTGACTGCTGTTGTCAAGGAGAGCCTAAGGTAAGAGTTCAGTGGGCCTCTGTTAAAATAATTGAGCAGAACCATGTAACAATACGAGTATGTACTTGGCTCAAAACTTTGCCCAATAAATAGAGGATAATGTTTGACTGAGAGGTAGAAATGAAATCCCTGAGGGATGCCAGTTTGCCCAAAGGGTGCTGGTTTCCTCCAGTAATATTGTAGACATGTTACAAGTAATCTCTGACGTCAAACTGGCTGAAGGTCCTGCTTCACACTAGCGCCACCTTGCGGGATTAAGAAATATACCACGTTCCCATTGGAATTAGAAACTCTTTTGCTTTCAGGCTTTATCCCCCAGTGAGTTTGACATTGCGTCAGGCTCAGTCAGACGACTGGTTTAAGGACTTTTTCATCCCCAAGGAGACTGTGGTGAATCTGGCCATAGGTGCTTTACACAGGTTAGTGCTGGACTTCGTGAGGCAGAGTTCTCTCCCCTCGGTGTGGTCATAACCTGGGGATTGTTCATTTGTGACCCACTTTGTGACCCACCTTTGGCTTACGTTGAGAGTGGCCGAATCTAGGCTTGTGTGCGTTGAATTGAAATATTCCCCGCACAAAGTGGACTCGGTCTTGTTTTCAAAACTGAGTAAAATATTTTGCTTATAAATGGAAAAAAATGGCCAAATCACATAATCAGTATTAATATTGGACATATTAAATTTATTTCATTTTGACAGATAATTTCTGAGGTAATTTCATTATTCAAAATGGCTCCCCTCATAGTGCCTTAGCTCGAAGTTGCCTTGTTGTACACTAAACATTCTCTTGGAGTGAGAAACATAGATCTGAGAGAAAAAGACTTCGTAACATTATTCAGGGCGTGTGAAGGTAGAGACACAATTAATGTTCTGTCCACAGGATACAAGAAAAGTGTGAATTGCAGCTCTTATCTCACAACTTTTATTTTTTCTCTACACGGTGTCTGCCTGGTTCCCAACATACGGAAACCAGGCATGTGACGTAGCAAAGTGGTGACACAATACATTATTGATCAAAATCTTGATATAGGAGTAGATTTGCCGCCAAGTTTAAATCAGCTGGACTTCATGAGGCGTGGTTGTCTCCCCTTAGTGCGGGCACAAACTGGGGATTGTCATCCTGAAACAATGGTTGCGGGTGATAGTGGTCTACCTATGAGGATGCATTTATTCTGTGATTGGCCATTCAAAGCTTCTGGAGACACATCACACATCACCTCCTGAACGGCGGATGAATTTTTGCAAAGAAAACAGTTACATGAATGGATAGTTTTTTTTAGCCGTGAAGTGGACAAAGGAGAACCTTCGTTTTGAGAAGACACCTGAGAATAAATTATTAAGAGTAGATAATGAGATGAGAACAGCACTTTGCAGAAATGATTGTAAAGAAAGACTGGTGATGAGAGTAAGGAGATCAAAGGATGGATCACTAAAATGGCTGTTGCTTTTTGTCAGGTTAATTTGATCATGATTGAAAAGCTTTAAATGTTTGAAATATATTTTTGTTGTAAAAACAAATAAGGATAATTCATGAAAAAGGGTAATTTTAAAATATAAAAAATAGAAACAGGTTGACAAAAGTAAATGCTTTGTATATTTTCAGTTGTTACTTATCCAACTTTAACAGATAAAACTTTGCTTTTTTATTATTTATTTCTTACTAAATAAAACAATGATGTAGTAATTCTTTTTGCCTGTCCTGAGTTACTGTACCTACTGATGATATTATGTCGAATTATGATATTAACTTGTAAGAAAATCTTGTGGACATCATTTTGAATTTTTTTCTAATGGTTAAGATTTTTATGGTTTTGTCATTTGCAAGAGGCTGGTAACATTTTTCATTTTTTGTTTTATATTTTCTAGAAACCCAAATTATTGGGAGGATCCACTGGCATTCAAACCTGAGCGATTCCTGAGCGAAACAGGAATCACACCTTACACATTCTTACCATTCCTGGCAGGCCCCCGAATGTGTATAGGTTACAAATTTGCCCTCATGGAGATGAAGGTGACCTTGGCCCTTCTTCTTAGGAAACTGGAATTTCGTCCAGTTCCGGGCATCACATACAAGAAAAAACAGCGACTCGCAATGCGACCGAATCCAGCATTGGAACTGAGGGTGTCTAGAGTGAAGAAGTAAAAAAATAAGTAAACAGATAGTGAGCACCTGTTACTAGTTTAAATATATGCACATTTCAGGAACTCCTGTCTTATTCCTCATTTAGCAGTGAATATCCCTTCAACAGGGAAAGAAGTTCAGACAAAAATTTAGTTCCACACAAATTCACATTTTCCTAGTTTGAATTACATAAAGTTGCTATCAGCATCGATATGAATCCTCATTTGAGCGTTACAAGACCAGCATAGATATGAATCCTCATTTGAGCATTACAAGACCAACTGTGTTTATAGCTCTACTGGTCGAAGACCAGAACAGGTTATGCATTAACTAGTTCTCTGGCGTTCGTCCGTCTGTTTGTCTTTGGAGTGTCTGTCAACTTTCCCTTCAGTGTTGGCATATTCTGACACCTTTTGGATTGAACTAATGGCAATGAAGCATATGTCTCTTAGAGAACGTTTAAACAATTATGGGATGTTGTTCTTTATATCTTCAAACCTTACTCTGTTCACTGTAATTTACCTTACACTTCCCCGGTCTTCTCCTTTAATCAGTATTTAATCCCTTCTTTGTTATATTGTTTACACCTGTCATTTGTTCAAACATGTTGAAGGATTAGCCTAGGCACTAGTGCCAAGCAACCCGTATGTGGACTGATCTATAAACCCTTTCTGTATTTCACTGTAGAGAGTAAAATTTACAGTGAATAAACAGAAGAACAATTGTCTAGAGTCCTTCTTGATGTGACTAGCAGTTTGAAGACCAGGGCCTCTGGTGATAGTATCGATTTCCACTTTGATGATCAGTGATCCGTCTGCCTGTCTGTTCATGGAGTATGTTAATTTATCTTTCAAAACACTACTCCTCCTACAGGTTCTGTCTCATTTCAATCAGAATTGGTGTAAGTGTAGACCCCATCAAGGTACCTGAATCTCAGTGTTGATTTTCCATTTCAATGATCCGTTGTCCATTAGTTCATACAGCATACAGGTGTATGTTGACATTTCTGTCAAAATGGTACTAATTACTAATTACAGTTTTTGTCCAATGTCAGTAAAACTTGGGACTAGTGAATTAAATTTCAGCAAAATGTGGTACAAGTGAATCAAATTTCTGCAAAACTTGGTACAAGTGAATCAAATTTCATCAAAACTTGGTATAAGTGAATCAGGATACATAGTCTGTAGTATTGATTTGTAGTTTTGAGTTCCCATTATCTGTTATACGTGTACATACTTGATTTTGTAATCGAATCTGTGATAATTTTGTCCAAGCCAGTAGAGCTACTGTTTCAACAGAGACTCTGGTTTATGTGTGTGCCATTCTGATTCTAAATTCTCCTATTTTTTCTTCTCACTCAAAGATGAGAAGCAAGTTCGAATTGTAAATACCTTCAGTTTGACAAAAAGCATAACATTTTGTGAACAAAGGCTGTCATGTTTTCGTAGTCCCCCCTGATTAGAGGGATTAGCTCACTGAAGGGGGTTACCTGCTGTGAATAGACCTGCCCCTGGGTAAATGTGTATTGCCTCCAGCCATAAAGTCTGCACGGCTAATTGTGCAGACTTCCCAAGCAGACCCATTAACTAAAAGAACAGTCCTAATCACCCCACAAGGGTGCCATTGGGGGAGGTGTTTACAAACACATTCTACCAGGTTTTGCTTAGAACTGTCAAGATACAACAATTATTTACGCTTTCTTAGAGCATGACAAATTCTAAAATTTAACATAAAGCAGGTTGATTTGTTCACAGTTTAACTGGAAGCAGGACAATTATTGATTAAAATGAATTGGCAGACAATATAATGACAAATTCTGTCACATGCTCTTCCAGACATTCTGGGTTTTTCTTTCTTTCCATTTTTGAGATGACTGTGTGGTTAAAGAATATATATACCAACAGATGGTCTGAAAAAACCACAATACACAAATATTTTTAATAAATTTTATATACATATATATATTTTGATATACCCTTTTCTCCTGAAAGAGAAAATCAAAATAAACATTAAAGGCTATATCTACGAATAAATTAACATGCTCTTTCGTCTCATTTTGGCATTATTTTTATGTTTTCTTGTCTTGAGCTAAAAACTTGTCCCACAGTTGGGAATTTAAGCCATTCAGGCTTCGTTTTCGTAGGGACTATTATTATTATTCTGAGCAAATTTGTCCCGTGTTTTTCGAGAAAAGGGCAAATAACTTAGGTATGAAACTTCAGTGTGTTTGTGGTACAGACCTGAAGTTTTGCACCTTGCAGCTTTTGGAAACTTTGGCTCGCGTGATTTGGCGGGCATATTGGATTTTGATGAAAATCTTCTTCTCAAAGACGTCTGAACAGATTCTTCTCTCCCTTGGTATTAAGTATCTCCAAGGCTGTGCACTTCAAGTTTGAAAAGGAAAGTTTGATTGGTGGAAAATTCTAGAAGCTAGCCATGGGGTAAATATGTCATGTGACCAAAAAACATTTTTCTTCCACAATATTTTATAAACTGTTAGGAATTTTACTGTTGGAAATTGCTTCATCTCATGCAGTTTGGGACGCCGATTCTGAGTAAGCAAATTTTGAAAAACCGGAAATGACCTCTTCAAAAACGAGAGATTTAGAAACTAAATTAAAGCTGGAGACGCGGTCTTGACACCTAACATCATCTCGGGGAATGGAGACAAATTTGACATAACGGGAAGCGAGGACAGAAAACGGGAAGTAGTACGTAGCCAAAAAAAAAAAAAAAATCCCCATTTTTGCAAGTTTCAAAATTGCAAAGCTTCTGCGGCTAAAATGGCATGGCAGAATTGCACGAAGCTTACGTATGTAATAGCCCTGGGGATTGTCTGTTGTGAATAAAAGTTTTGATGTTCTCGGTCATGTGACTTAGCTGCCATATTGGGTTGCTAAGAAAACTTTTGAGAGGCATTTTCTTCCGAACCCCAAATGCAACTGACCTGAAATTTTGCAGTAGTAGCAACTGTTGCCTCTAGACTATTTAGACAGAAGAATGCAGTGTGTGAGCAAATAAGCGGAACCGGAAGTGATGTCATGTGAAAACATAAAATTCGAACTCGAGTTTTTAAAATACGCTATCCGACGTAGTTTAGCATCCTGATAACGAATCTGGTCTTATGTCTTTCCTACAATGTATACTTTTGTCGCTAATTGCGACAAAGCGCAATTTCCCCCTTTTTTGCAGGTCACGTGAGAGAAGATGGTTAAAGCTATAATAACGCTCAACATCGCTTTGTATGTACTACACATATGCACTGTATGTGTGCTGAAAATCTCTGAGCTGTTTTAAGAAATCTACAGGGCTTTAAAAGTTTTCAGAAGGCCGGTTTACTCTATTTGGCAGGTTACACAACAACATTTTGACACAAACCACACCCTTCGCGTAGGCGAACTGCCTCAGGTGTTGCAACTCATCTTGTGGCTTACTTCCCATTACGTCAAAGAAAGAGGTAATACATTTCTGAAAACGTGAGATCAGACACTTACGGTATATGTTAAAACAAAGTTAAGGCGCACACGATCGTGAAATGTCATTTCCGTATAACAAAACCGAAGGGGCCTACTTGTTCACGGACAATGGTTTCACGCACAGATATGCTACAAAGGCCGCACTGACACATTTACGCGTAGTCCATCGATGTAGATGGCTTCAGGAAATTATTTTAAAATTCTGACATTCATCGCAACCCCAAGCCCGTCACCCGAAATTAACAAAATCTCCGCAGATTTCAAACTCGACAAGGATGAAACTGCTGTCGATGAGGTCCGCGCTAATGCCATTCCAACCAACTTGTGTTTATAATTGACCAAAAAAAAAACAAAACAATACCATTCAAGGTTGTATTATGATCGTTCCTTAACCAACTCAAAACTAATGGAGAAATCACCCATGAAACCCAAAAGAAGTTAATTGTACAGCACCCACGACCACCATATGCCCGCGCAACCATCAAGATCCACAAGGACCCAGTAAAAGCCCGACTCCTGATATGCTCAAGAGGAACAGTCTTTTACAACACTGCCCAGTTCCTTACCAAAATCCTAGCACCATGGTCCACAGCAGCTAACTCCTTTATAAACCACTCGGCAGAATTTTGCAACAAAATCAGACAGATAAAGGAACCATGCCAACTCGTGAGCTATGATGTTGTCGACCTTTTCACTAATGTCCCCACTAACTTAGCTCTCGATCTGATCAGACAAAAAATAACAGACGACCCACCCGTCACCCCGCTATCCCCAGGAAGCATCGTACGCCTGCTAGAACACTGCTTATCATCCACATACTTCACATGGAGTGATACTATTTACGAGCAGATTCATGGCCTCCCCATGGGATCCCCACTCTCCCCGATAGTCTCAGAGATCTACCTGACAGAACTGGAGAACAAAGCCTTGTCGACATCACCTATCCAACCCATTTGCTGGATGCGTGAAGTCGACGACACCTTTGTAGCTCTACACCAGAACGATGATCCGACCGTATTACTAGACCACCTGAACTCTCAATACCAGCGCATGAAATTTACAATGGAAACAGAAACAGACCGTGAAATACCCTTCCTAGATGTCCAAGTAAAGAGAACCAGAGACGGCCTACAAACCACAGTCTACCGCAAAGCAACCCACTCTGACCAGTACATCCACTACAAGTCCAACCACCCACCCAAGATTAAGACTGACATCATTTCAACCCTCACTAGGAGAGCCACGCACATCTGCACCAACAAGCTAGATGAGGAGATAACTCACCTGCGAGCCGTCTTCACCCAACACAATGGATACCCAGCAAACAAAGTCAACAAAGCAATCCAGAAAATTATACACCCGCCACCCAACCAACTGACTAGAGTCAGAGATGAAGGCCCTGGAATCCGAATAAGCCTTCCATATATCGGTCCAACCAGCCACAAAATTGCCCGCCTATTAAAACAATCCACAGGAATCGAAACCCTCTTTAAAAAACAGACTACACTCAAATCACTCCTCCATGCCACAGGGAAGAGGAGAGCCACTAAGCCCTCACCATCCAAAGGAGTTGTATACCAAATAAAATGCAACTGCAACGCAACCTACATCGGAGAAACGGGAAGACCTTTAGGAACCCGAATTAAAGAACACAAGTCATCTGTGGAAAAATCTGATTCTAAATCCGCCATTAGTGACCACATCCAAGAAAACCCACACCACAACATCAAATGGAACACAATCAGAACACTAAACTCTAATCAACCCAACTGGAAAAAGCGTAAACTACAAGAAGCCATTCAGATAAAGAGATTAAAGCCTAGCCTCAACAGAGATCAAGGGATTTACCTTCCCTCAGCTTATGACCTACTAATCCTCCAAACTGACCTGGAACCCCATCGAGCCTAATCCCCCTGAATATTGTTCTACATGTTGACACTTGTATCTCTACTTGCTATATTTAAGAGTGTCGATGTCTTGATTTCACTCACTTGATAACGATGTTAGTATCCACATCGAAACGTCGTGATAATAAACCAAGAAGTTGTATATCCATAAGAAAGACATGTTCCAGTGTACTTCCATCCCAACTTCTAGATGCCACTTAAACAAAAAACATCGAAGTTTTCAGTATGTTTTCGATGCCTGAACTCCGTTACATTTCAGGACAGAGTAGGTTGCGAGACTTCAAAACGCTGCCAACGGTGTGTACGAGGTGTGACAACAAGACAACGAAATCAGTGAAGTCAGTGAATTAAGGAGATAGGATTCGATATTCAACCGGAAAATGACAAAGAAATGGTGCAAAAGAGGTTACGTGTAGGTCAGTGAGGCTCTTCGAAGGGCCGGACAGCCAGAAGCGGTCGCTAAGTTTTGTAGAGCACAGTTCATGCGTTGTATTTATGGTTCCGTTCCCAGGGAGAGAAGTGCAAACCCGATTTATCGGTCTGCGTAATTTCACTCCACGTAACCGACGATCGTTTCGTTCGCGCCAAATTTCGTGGCCTGCATGTTGGATATAGTCAAATAATACTCACAGATCACGACTGACGCAAGCGCTTTGGCACAGACCTTGCTAGTTTTCGCCCACACAGTGTGATAAACTGCGTAGTCTTTCGCCAAATCTACCGTTTGCGCAGAGACAGAACGACGTACCTGAACGATGGGTTACGTAGGTCTGTTTTCATGCTGGCGGCATTTCGATCACGTAGGCTTTTGAAAAATTACAGCCCGCGTAGGCCATATTTGATTAATATTTTGGGCTGCACGAGGCATAAGGTAAAATGTTGCTTACGAAAGATTCTAGCATCCTGAAGTTAGGATTCTGGCATTTCATTTGGAAAGGAGCCACTGTTTCCTGAAGTATACATAGTCACTACAGTCAACATGAATTAGTCTTGGAATCTATGCTGTATTTCACCAGCAGTTTGATGTGTAAAAACTCACCTTCAGAAGCTCAGAGGCCTTGGAATGATTTTTTTTATGCTACAACTTTTAAATCTTGCTGATAAGAAATTCGCAAAAAAGTAACACCGATCAGGTGATAATTTTAAAATTAGATGTTAACCAGGCTGCATAAGTGGCTTTATGAGCTGCTTGAATGAAGTAAAATGTGACGCTTAGAAAATGCTAAAGGTGAAATATGGCCAGCGGGCCACAAGCCTGCTGCAGCGCTAAGTGTTTATCCCTCGCTTCATCGGTTACTTTCGAAGGTTTTAGCTGCGACAAGTAGGGCTTTTCTGGTGTATGAATTACGTAAGATTGCTTCCCTTGGTGAGATGAATTTGTGAATTACATGTCCTATACGTGTACATGGTGACAGCCTCGGTGGTCTAGTGATTGGAGAGTCCGCCTCGAGGTCAGAAGATCCGGGTTGGGTCATACCAAAGGCTGTAGAAGTGGTACTTGTTGCTGGAAAAGGGGCCACTCTCACAAAACATTGTAAGACACTTTTTTTCGTAACTTTTCTCGTTAGACGTCCAGGATATAGTGAAATAAAACTACATGATTTACGAGAAAAGGTACGAGAAACAGAATTTCGTAGTTTTGTGAAAGTGGGCCCAGGGCTGAACGGCCGGATGTCAGTATAATACCTGTCTGGTGTCTCCGGCACGATGTTCTAGTGGCAGCAGTACTTTGGTGGCACGGACTCGCCCTGTCACTAGAAGACAAACTATATGCACACAAGAGAAGTCATATGACTTAAACATTAGTAAGTACGACGTTAAACCGCAAGCACTAACACATATACATAGCTTCAATTCTGGAGCCTCTCGAAATATTTCAGGTGCATATGAACTTCTATAGCCTAATTATTGTGAAAGTCTACAAAATAAAGAGTACAGGATTTTTCATTCATTCCCCTGGTATTTTAACTCTTTGGTCAAGACTTTTTTAGGTGATCAGGTTTATTGGAAAAGGAAACCAGAGTAAACCACTGCCATTGGCTTGGCATCTTAATACAAACCCGCATGACTTAATTCAAGTGAGAGCAAGATCTGGATTCAAACATGCAACCGCATTAGGCAAGCTAGGCCTGACAGTCTCAGAAATCGAGAATGTTCAAACCATCTGGGGCACGTTCTACGAACAGGGTGTACGTTATGACAGGTGTAACCGCCATGGCAACACAATACTTTAAAGATACCTCGCCCTGGTCGGTACGTTTAATTAAATGTTAATCTCTTCGTGAAACGGGTCCCTGATCCAGTGATCCATTTGTACATTGGATTGTTGTAAAACAGCATACTTTAGAAGTGTATACTGATATGACCATGGTCAGTTTTACGGTTAGAGGAAACTGGAGGGATGAGCAAAAACCACTCACCTTTGGCAAGTTACTGACAAGCTTTCCAATATGTGATGTACAGATATACCGATCATACTGTAAGACAAGTAGTGATCATCGAATGTTTTCTTTCTAAGTGGCGTTAAACCAAAATCTATCGCATACTAGCTGGCATCATGCAAGTCTCTCAGGGCACACAGCGAGAAGAACTCCTGTAAATGATATTAGACCCAAATTAGAATTTTTCAAGTCTTTATTCCATTTTCAAGCAATATATGTAATTTGAAATGCAGCACTAGGAGGATAATATTCAAAATTCCTGTCCACTTGCATTGTTCACAAATCCTTGCGTTAGGTTTTACATATAAGATGTGTCAGAACTGTGTTGAGACAGTCAAGGGGCAGTAAAAGAAAAGGGGCAGTATGGTCTCATATTAGACTTGACATCTAATGCCACAGGAATCTAACAACATATATAAATTTTAATACATATACATAAGTTTTTGGTCAACCCGTGCAAATCTATACATAACGAAAAGAAAATGCTCCAGCCAAAAATTACCTTTAAATGTGATGTTACAGAAGAAAGATATTTAACAACTTAATCACAAAAAGCGCAGCAGCTTATTTCATCGTACCCAATAGGGATGAGACGTTTACAATTGAACAATGTTAAATACATAAATTTGTTTTTAACAGCTTTCACAATTTTAACAGCTTTCACAATATTAATATGATACCAAACTATAAATAACACTGTTCACCGGGCAAGTGGGAGTTGCTTCCTTTGACCTATTTTGCCACTAAATAACAAAGACAACATTTCTCTTGGAGAAAATTAAGCTTTCTCCACAAAAAGTACCATTCAGTATTTTTTTCTCAGCAAAAATCACTTTTTAAAATCTAAGACTGGAAATTTGGACATTCTTGAAGGAGTAGAAGTTGATGAAAATGAAATAAAGTGTGCAACTGCTACATGGCCCACAGCATGATGCAAGATTTGTAAAATAGTGAATAAAATTATACAGATCAATTCTCGTACAAGTTTTTTGTAAAAACAACGATCAATTCGCTACATATCTATATTTGAAACCATTACTGTATTACTAAGCACATGTATGCATATGACACTGTTATAATTAGGATTTATTTATTTGATTGGTATTTTACGCCGTACTCGAGAATATTTCACTTATACAATGGCGGCTAAAGCCCATGGGAAACCAGCGACCATACACTCGTTACTGGTGGACCTTCCACAATGACAATGGTGTTATAATTAAGACTAATTCTACACACACACGCATCTTAATATTTGAGCTTGTAAAGTTAATTTCATCTTCAAGATTTAATTAGCAGTAACAACAAAGCAGCTTTTCAAATCTGTCAATCACTTGGTAAGATTTTCAGCACCCTATCTTTTAACACAGGATGCCTACTTAAGGAGGCTATAACTGAGATTTCTGTTAAAAAAAATTTATTTGCCAAAACGGCTCAAACTGCCTTTTAAAAAACACCAGACTCCTCCTTTCACTACCAGTATTTATATATACAGTGCTAAAATTCTTAAGTTTGAAAAAGTTATACAACTCCTATTATAAATTTAATTGATTTCATTACTAATTTTCAGCATTCTGATATCGACTGATATACTAGTGTCTGAATTGTAATTATTTCAGTTATTCTAAAGCAATATTTTGGACAGGATACAGCCACTTTAACTAATGACCTGATTTCAAGAGGACACAAAATCTTGCTCTGGGGGATGTCACAGCTATTGTTAATTTGTGCATTTTTTTCTTTCTTTTTTTTGTGCACTAACGTATAAACTGAAAAAAAAAAACGAGTTATGCATTCCTGCCTTTCTTTAATAGCTCTGCCGGTTTAACCAAATTTAAAGTGCTGAAGTTTACCAGGGACAAGGAAGCTGTTGTCATTTGTCATATTACAAATCAGTTACCCATGAATGCATGATACTTTGTTAAATGTTATAATTGCCAACAATGAAGTTTTTTTTTTTGCTTAGCTGAGACTTGATTGGAGGCATGATTGGGGAAAATCGAAGTCCCACAAGTAAACCACAGGCCTTCAGCAAATAAGTGACAAAACATTCCCACACAAGATGCGCTGGGATATACAGTATTTTACTGCGCTACTGCAAATAGGACGTATGTAACGGGTTTAAACAAGTATACTGTGAGTGACATGACAGCCCACACTTTTAAAAGAAAAAATATAACAAAAACAACATCAGATTTTGAGCAATCAGAATAATTTGCATAACAAGCAGTATAAGACAGCTGACATAAGGACAGTATGCAAACAAATATCTTTTCACAAATGTTACCTTCTTGTTCTTAAATATCAATTAAACTGAAAATTGAGTAAACAAAATATTTCATTATGAACTAACGGTAGGTAATTAAACAAGTAATGATGGAATGTTACCAGCTGCTTCAAAAACTAATTACCCCACATGTATGATATACTTTCTATTTTGTTCTGAGTGAAAGGAAGTAATACTTGTACAGTAGAAATATACAAAAACAGCTGGGTGAAATTGAAAAGCATTAAATAACAGTCCTCTTAAAATTGGAAAAACCCCCAAAACTATCAACGCTATTATAAAATGAACTGTACTGCAGAAATTCTCTCCCGGTAATAAAAAGGTCTGATTACAAATTGATTCCATGCAGTCATAGAGTTTAATTTTTAACCCTCTATAGTTGAGCAATACTGAAGATTTCAAAATAAAATTAAAAAAAAAAAACAACACGTGTAAAAAACAAAAAAAAAGATTCCCACTGGTCCCTAAGGAAAGGCTTTGATTTACACCTACAATTTTACATATACAAGTTTTGATAAACTTCTGTTTTTGTGTACACTATTACCGTATGTATGACAAAAGGCTGACACATTTAAGCTGTGATGGCAGGGTTCACCGTATACATGCAAATACACACAATGTGACGGTTACCGGCACACGCCAACAAACATGCCGGACTCTCCATGCCATTTTACTGACATTTAATGTTCCTTTCCCAGCTAATTATGATGACATTACCCTAAAACTAACACTGCATTAAACACTGTCGACGTTGCATTAGAATCAATTTTTGAGGTAACAAAGGCTTAAGGTCCAACTTCGTATTTGTGTCACCGCAAGGGATTTAAAAATATGCCGCCTCTCTGATAGGCACAAGGTACGGTCAAGAATGGAAAGGATATCTGAAAGAGGTTATAAATTGTGTCACATATTTTCAGGCACTGTTCACATGGAATTTATTTATCTCCAATACTGGATCAACTAGATTCCAGAACATACATGAGGAATCATGCACTTTTATCAAGATCTTCTGCTGCACATTTGCAACTGTTTTCAAAGCTACTGTACATGCACTGTCTTTAGAACATCAATTAGTAATGGCTTCCATTCTGTACAGTGTCGGACCAATTTGCAACTGATTCGAACCTGGAGCAAGTTATCAAGTTTCAGCTTACTGGAAACGGCCAAACACAAAACAACCAGTTTCCAAAGATTTTGACTCTAGAACATGAACAAGTACATCTTTTTCCAGTTCTGGTTATTTGATCGATCAGTACCGTTTTTGATTTCAGGAAGTCCCTGATAAATAGGAGAACACCAACTATTCTTCTGCTTTGTTGCTCTTTGCGAAATAGTGTATTACAACTTGTATCACACCCCAGTTAATGTTACTTACAATGCGTAGCGCTTGTTGTACAGATTTCCTCCTCTACATGTGAGTAATTAGATGATTTCATGTCATGGTTATCATGTTATGGTTCCTCAACATCAAACCATCCACATGACAATATAAGACCACAATTACTGAAATATCGAAAAACAAAATCAGAATTTTACACAAATAAGGCGATTTTCTCAAAAACTGAGAAAAATGAAATTATCACAAGATCTACCCAAATAAGGATAATAAAAAGATGAAAATTGTTCAGCTGACCACACCAGTTTTCCAAAATGTTACAAGAAACAAGGGATCAAGTTGCTTAGCAACATATGCTTAGCGCAAGTTTCATGAAGCATACTTAAGCTATGTAATCCTTAATTACCATGGCAACATATGTTACACAGATATGAAGTTCACTCAGCTAAGTGCTAAGCACTTAGAACTAAGTATGTTTCGTGAAACTGGGGCGAGTTTCATGAAGCTCACTTAGTTAAGTATTCCCATAACAGCCATGAGACTGTATGTTGTAGAGATAGGAAGTGCTACTTAGCACTAAGTATACTTCATGAAGCCGGGCCCTGGTGACTAATATCTTTTTCCTTGCAAGAGACATGTTACACAACTGTTCCCCACCTAAAATCGCATTCACTGATATATCTACAGCTAAAGCACTACTGCTGACACAATGCAGAAACCTTACCATTCCTACATGAAAGAAATCCTTGTATGCACTGAGTCAAAGAGAGACCAGAGCATTGTTTATAAATTCCAAAGTGTAAATCCAAGATGGCCCCCAAGTGGGTGTTACTAATTAAATACGTTAAACTTTATGAAGGTTACAAATACCATAAACTCTCTTGTACAAAATATCTGTACAAATATATGTGGCATTATATCACTGTAGCATTATCATTGTTGTCATCTAAGTTTCAACACACTAATTGAATTCTGGGCTGCTTATGTATTCACAAAGTTTTCTCAAAATTTGAGCAAAATCCAAGTTGGCTGCCAAGTGTGTGAAATGTGCAAGGCACAGGTTGGGTTGTAAATAGTATCTTTCTTCATTTTGACTTTGGCTAAAAAAAATCAATACTGATACTAAAAAAAGCATTAGAGCATACCCAAAATGTCCCAGCTGTGTTTATTACCTTTTGTAGCATCTTTAACAGTTTGCGTCTTTTCTTCTCTATTTTTTTTTCAAATACTCTCCTTTTACATTTAACATTTTGAAATAACATCGTAAAACATTATGCAACAATTGAGCAACAATTTTCAGTCAAAGAGAAGAAAAGATATAGAAATTTCATAAATGTGTACGTACACTGTACAAAGATGCTCTTCCCTCCCTAATCATTGACCACACTGAAAAAATTTCAAATCAATAAAACATAAAACATAACTTTTCTCTTCATGGTAACACA
Organism: Acanthopleura granulata; assembly: GCA_016165875.1. Lineage (NCBI taxonomy): Eukaryota > Metazoa > Mollusca > Polyplacophora > Chitonida > Chitonidae > Acanthopleura > Acanthopleura granulata. The sequence goes on along the minus strand of JABBOT010000015.1, from coordinate 3,714,900 downwards.
AGCCTTGTAACTAATAATAATAATAATAATAATAATAAAAATTTCATACATATCAATTTAATACCACAAATTTTAGTCTACCTGCGCATAAATCTGGTCATAATACAAATGTGTAAATAAAAAATGCACATTCAAATAGTATGTAATACATATATATACAAAATAATCCTTAACAAAATTAAAGATGATAAAAACTGAAGTCAACAAGAAAATCTTCCAGACCATGTGCTTTACAAGGATCAATTCCAACAATTTCTTTTTTAGCAAAAACTTATCATAACACTTACATATTATTCCATTTCTAGGTAAAAATAGTATATTCACATTAGTAAATAGCAATTCACAAAAAACTTAAGCAAAATGTTTTTCTTTTCTCTAAGGAGTAAACTTAAATCAATATGTGTCTCATAGGTGAATTATCATTTAAATCCAGAAAAGAAAATAGGGTTTCAAGAAACCATGGGTTGCTCGTTAATGACGAAATTTGTCATAAAATGATAGCAAAAAGTTTCAGAACTCTTGTAGAACTTTTTCGCATGGCATGAGCCTAAAGCTAGATCTGAGATCTGTTTCATTCTTTCCAGCTTAACTTTCTGAAATAGATCTGTACTCTCCCGTTCAGTGACCCTGAACTTGGTCATTTCGAGTGTGCAAACCTCAACATGTCATAATAAATGCAAATGTACCTGGCTCATCAACAACAAACCAAGAAGATGTTTTGGAGGGATTTTCTTTTAACAACAAACTGAAGGAACTTCCAGCAGCTACTGTGAAAAAGATGATGATCTAAATTTTGGGAAGAGTAACCATGTCTACCTTGGAAAAGGAGCTTCAAAAACTGTGGCTTGTTACATTCAAATACTTTCCACGTGGATGTGTTGTTACTTTAATGTTAATCATTGAGAACATCACCGATAGTTTAAGGACAGTTTAAGGATGACACTTTTAACATCCTTAAAAACATGTTTGTTGGGCCTAACTCAATCGACAATTCAAAAAAGGGCCCTACTCGAAAGTTTTTACTGATGTTTTGATGAAAGTTTGCTTTTATGTATTCTATGTACACGCATAGCAATGCATTATATAGTCATGACAATTTCCCAACTCTCAGACTGGAAGCTGTTGGCCAAAGTACAACTAATATCAATAGTTCTCAACATGATTCACAGATTTCCAGTGAGCAGCTTTACTACAGCTTTTTATCAGAAAGTATTACAGGTAGATGTGAAGTAACAATTCAGTAAAATGAATTTAACATTTAAATTTGTTGTTTTTTTCTCCTCCCCGTGCAGGAATATTTTGTTGTTTTTTTGTGAGTGTCATTCAGGCTACAGTGCCAGAACTGTCAGTTTGTGACAGGTAAATGATTTGAGGCCAAATTTTTATCGGTATATATAAATAATAAAAAAAAAAAATGAAGCGACTTAGCGTCACTTTGACAGGTTTCACAGTGTTAGAGATGTGATTGCTTTCGTTTTGTTTTCGTGCTCTTTTCGATCTTCACGGGCCCCGTGCCGGCTAGATACTCGGCGGACGTCTTGTAAAATCATCCATCATCGAAGACTGCGTGCGACTGCCATACTCAATAAATATTGCTTCACTCGCTGAATGCAGAAGACCAATAGCAGTTGAACAGAAGTGGATTTGGATCAATACTTATTGCAGTTTTGCCGAATACCCAGACCCGATCTCAGATCGGCAGACCGGAGATCAGACCACATAGCTTTTAGGTCAGCTCTACCACAAGTGCCAGTGGCAGGAGTTATGTCAAGCAATTTAAATCATTTTTCCAGGAATCAGCACAGAGATGTCATAATTTAGAATGGTAACTTACACATGAGTATCTGCTATAAATAATACAGACACAAAAGTATGTGTAGGTCTTAAACTTGTTTTAAACGCGTCAGATGTCACAAGTCGGTAATCACAAAAATTGGACACTGTATAATGTATCACATTTCACTGTTGAATAAATACTTCATGTTAATTTCTTTAAAAATCCCTATCTTTTTCAACGGCCAAATTGAAAAAAAGAACAGAATTCCCTACCGACCACCCCTATATTTTCTCATAGGGTCAGGTTACACCCAGAAGCTGTTTTGTGGAGACCGCCCTGGCAACTCAACTGAGTTCCGGGTTTGTGAATGTAAAGATTCAGGTCTGTTAACATTGAAGCTGAGCTGGGAACATGGCCAATCGATCTCAGAGCTATCTCCAAGCTTACCAAGAACACTAACTGTAGTGTTAGTGTAGAGTTTCAGTACAGTAATCAGAATCTTTTGTTGTTGTTGTGAAGTTTTGTTTGGAGGCATTTTGTTCAAATTACCACTGCTTCAGACCCCTTGCCTCTGTCATGGTTGTTTTCCTCACCACTCCAGGGTCTCTTTCTGGAACTTGAATCGGGGACTATGTTCCGAGTAGAACTGCTGATACCAGCGCCTGTGTCGAGCAATGAGCGTGTCCTCTTTGGACTTCACGAACAACGGCCTGGCCTCGTAACATTTGTTGTTCCATATCATGATGTCTCGCTCCACCTGTAAAACATGAATATTTATGGTTAAATTTTCCTGCGACCTCGTTCAGATGTCATCGTGCATAGTGATGTAAGTGGTCACTCTGCAAAAATTTGTTAAGCCTGTACAGTAGAGTTACAAGCTCTTGTCTAGCTTTGCATCAACACTTTGCCAGTTTACAGGCAGACTAGTCATTTTCATTTCTTTGTACACTGTTTTATTCTAATTTTTTTTTTGTTAAGGGGCTTGAAATTAATGCCTGTCCACCTGTCCTGCCCTGTAAATTATATTCGCAACAGCCAATGACTACACCAACAGCTGGTCCGGTGGGCGGAGGCCTAAAATTTTAATAAAGAAGCTTGTAAATACATTAATAAGAGAAAAACAAGTGAAATACGGTCCCATGTTAACAAAATTCTGTCTTGCCATTGTAATATTTACAGAATCAACAACATTTGTGATTATCTTTAGTGATGTTTTCCCCTCGTGCTGAAATGCTTGAAAATGAAAACTACTCTGAATAGTTTTGCTGACAGGGGAGACTACTCCTAGTTTCTTGACTGGGGAGATCACTCCGAATAGTTTTTGTTGACAGGGTAGACTACTCAGAATAGTATTTTACTATTTGCATTTTAAAGCCACTAGGTGGAAGTTTTCACTAGTCATCTGCAACACCACTAAGCAGAGAATAAATGGTATGTAAGACTTAGAAGTCAGACACCATAAAGCCAAATGAAAAATGAATAAGCTCAGTCCATAAAAGGATAGGAGTGCAGCTGCAATGGGAATTTTGAATAATATCAGTAAGCACTGTGGTGTAGACATATTTTAATTGTACACATGCAGTTGCATTTTCACACTGCCACTCATTTCACTGATTTCCATACTATTTATTACTGCCACTAAGACAAGTGTTTCCCTGAGCAGGCAGTTGTATATCAGTGCCCGTCCAATGGACAGGTAGTTAACAATTGTAATTTCAAGCCCTACTTTATGTCGTTAACTTTAAATGGTCATGTTTGCATCTAGAGTTGCAGACACTTGTTATTGAGCCTTGTGTTTGTTCAGTTATCCAGGAATGAACTGAATAAAAAAAATAAATAAATAAATAAAATATAGACGCTACCTGGAGTCACCTGACAATAAATAAATAAATAAATAAATAATTAAATTGTACAAGTTACCTGGTGTCATCCATGAAGAAGTAAATAAATAAATAAATAAAGTATAGCAGTTACCTGGAGTCATACAGGAATAAATGAACAAATACATAAATAAATAAAATGCAGAAGTGACCTGGAGTGCTTCTCCCAACATGAAGAATTTGGCAACACATATGGGCATCTTCCAGTGGACGTAAATGTTATGGACGAGGCGTTGCATCATGGGTCCCTCCGGAGTGAGTGATTGCAGGAAGGCGCCCTTCCCAAGCAAGTTGTCAAACCTCAGGTACACGATACCAGGGCCAATCTGAGAACAACACAGGAACTTAAATTCAAAAATTTTTCACTTACATGTGTACATGGTGGTGGTCAGGTTTTATGGGTGGCGGATACCGAGGTGCTCCTGGATAAACCACGCCGACCTTTGGCATGTTGCTTACAAGCTTTTCCACATGTCATAAACAGATATGCACACCACACTAGTGGAAGACAAAAGGTCTTCTAGGGATGTAACACCAAGGGTGCAAAGATGGCTGCCCACAAGCGTCGCCATATGCTAATTGTCACCAAGGCTCCGCAAGCAGGGACAGCAGGGAAGCAACAAATTCCCTGTCCAAGGCCGGGTTTGAAACACAGCCTTGTGTGTTCTTAGTGATTGAAAGCCAGTATCTCTAACTACTAAATGTTACTAAATATTACTAAACTGGGAGTGCGGGGGTGGGGTGGGGGTGGGGGCGAGCACATCTACAAAAGTGGACTGAACCCTAAACTTGCCACTGCTCAATATTTATGTTTATTTATAAACAACAGATCTCTGGAGAACTCTCTCGTATGTGACACATGCTTTACTGGCAAAAGGCACTGTTGTATGGTTGTGGGAAATCAGAGTGCCTGGAGTAAACAACAGATCTCTAGAGAACTCTGTCGTATGTGACACACGCTATACTGGCAAAAGGCAAATGGTATCCAGGGAATATTCCAGATCACTCAGGAGAGGACAATTGGTCATTTACTGTTACCAACGCGCTGATGACAATGGCAGCAGGGGAATCCCCGTCCAAGACAGGGATTGAATCCCAGTTTGTGTGATCTGTCAGCTGCTGAAATGCAAGTACCATAATCCCTGGGCTAATGATTTATCAACAAAAAACGTATTAAATCAAAAATGCATCCTGTTGTGTAAATATTCTGCATTTCACCAGAAGTTAAGTTTGTTTGCTGGGTTCTGACTGATTCATGCACCTTCTGGGGCCACTTACAAGTATTCGTAAAGCTTGATAAATTTGACATAAGAATAATCCAGTGGCATGCACTTAAAACCCCTGGACAGTAAGTACATGTACATGTGCAGTATAATGAATACATACAAATTCCATGAGATATTAGGTATTACCCTTCTGAAAGCACATTTTTCAAAGCCAAGTTACTGAAGGTGCAAGTAATTGCACTACCTGTCGTCCATCGACTGAGAGATCGACCGGTGGGAGGCGTTTGCCGAAGATCTTGATGCTGTGCGTGAGCTTGAGCTGGCCTATGTGGGCGTTTGGGGTAGGCTGAGCCTCCCAGCAGGCGGTCCACTCGTGTTTAGCGAACTCCCACAGCTTGGTGTACATGAAGCGCAGGTCGATGCCGGCCATCATGAATGGACCGTGGACCTGTCCTAGGTGGTACACATCCGCTCCGTTCTCGGGGATTTCCTGCCATCAGCAAAGGGTTGGAATGGCTCAATTCGGTCCCCTGGCCTGAGTTTCATGATGAGCACTTGGCTAAGTGAAGCCCTTAACTACTGTGACAACGTATGTCGAAGAGATATGACTAAGTGCTAAGTATGTTTCATGAAACTGGCCCCAGGATCATGAAACTCTCTTGAACTTACGTCAGACTTAAGACAGTCTTAACTTCACGACGGTATTATACTCCAGTAAATCTGTGAAACACCATGGGAAGTTTTAGTTTAATACTCGTGAGAACTGTCTTCGACTTTCATGGCAAAATTAAAATGCTTTTCAGTCCAAATCTATTTTCGAGAATACTACTACATGTTAAGACCAAGACGAGAAGACCAAGACTGGCTGACATGTACGTGATCCTGGGACTAGGACATTGAGGCAGATACATTTGACACTTGTAGACTTGCCTACATTCATTTATTTTCTGACATTTGATTCCACTGAGGCAATGAGGGCCTGTAGTTGGCAAAACTCACTGCCTATCCTTCGGAGGTGGGGGTGGGTGATCCCAGAGCCCAGAAGAAACCAAAGGCCACTGGAAACCACTGGACAGAGGAATCCAACAGACAGAGCCCAGGGGAAACCACTAGACAGAGCCCATAGGAAACTACTGAGCGAAGCCCATAGGAAAACACTGGACAGAGCCCAGAGGGAATCATCGAACAGAGCATATAGGAACCCAGAGAGAGCCCATTGGAAACCACTAGACAGAGCCTAGAGGAAACCATTCACTCTTGCTGGCAAGGTGACCATGTCAAGCTGTCAAATAAGAATTGGATTTAACCATACAATTTTAACTGCCAACAGCTTACGGCCTTCATGGGGTTCATAAACACTTGAAGATTTCATGTTTCCAGACTTTTTCAACTTCAACTTTCAACTTCACACTTTCCACGCTACTTGAAATAAATATTGTATGCTTAAATACAACACTAAAGCAATGTAAAAAATTACAGTAATTAGCTGAACCTTCAGTCTTTCACATGTATACACAGCAGGATACTAAACAATTTCAAAGACACTGGAAAACAAACTACATGTACTCCATGAGAGTTTATTTCTGTGTACCTAATAGACCGGGGCCTGTATTTTGAACAGGGTGTAAGGCTACATTAAATGTAATCACCACCGCAATGTATCTCTACAGTATGTGTCCTCAGGACAGTAACGTTTCACATAACTTACGTCCTGTTTGCAAAACGGACTCAGAAGCTCAGGTTGGTTCTGTAGTCTCAGTTTCAAGGCTTTTCAAGGCTTGAAAAATATTACTTCCAAATTCCAGGGCTTCCAAGGTTTTCAAGGCCCCATACAAACCCTATCTCCAACTTTCAGCCTAATGAGCCAACAGATGTTCAAGGTTATCTAAGTTTTCACTATTATAAACTGCTTTTTTTTCTGTACAAACAGTTCAACCATCTCACCTCGATATGAGCGTTGATATGGTGCTCACTGCGACCTCGATACTTCCACTCTCCACTCTGGATCTCCTCAATCTCTGGGATCTTCCACGTGGGGTCCACACCTTCCGCGTGGTGCCACAGGTAAATCCAGCCATTCAGCTCTGCCACCGGCCAAGACTTCACCTTGGCAATATCTGGGACTGAAGGTTGACCATCAACATTTCAAACATTAATCAAGAATATACAGCAGTGAACATATATATATATATATATATATTTTTTTTTTTTGGTTTAAGGCTATACAAAAGTTATTTTCTGCTTATATGAGTAGGTGGTCAGTTTTATGGGTGGTGTAAACTGGAGAACCCGGTGGTACACTACCGATCTTTCCAACATTTATGTGGTTTTGAAGCAAACTTCATGCAAGACCACACAAATGAACACTTCTTGCCACAAAGGCCCCGATAACAATGGAAGCAATGTGATGTAAGAAATTCTTTGCCCAAGAATGTATGCAATATACATGAAAAGGAGACATTCCTTAGCACACCATTAAAAAGAAATTAGACGGATTAAATGTAGAGTAAGAAATGAGTAGAGACACGCACAAACAATACCTGGGCCATATGTAGCTCCAGAAATTTATGTCTAAATTTAGAATTTTGGAAAAATTTCTTTTTTTATTAATTTTGGAAAAAGAAAACACCATTCATTTAAAAAAAATTAAAACAGTATTCATTTGAAATATTTTTGAAAAAATATTCATTGGAAAGTTTTTGAAAAAAAAAAATTTCACCTGGAACTATTCATTTGAAATATTTGAAATAAATATAAATTTAAAATTTTTTTGAGAAAATTTTCATTTGAAATTTTTGGAAGTCATAATCATGTGACATATTTTGAAAAAAATAATCGACTTGAAAAATTTGGAAAAAAAATATTCATTTGATTTTACACCTGTGTTTCAGCAATGCTGTCCTGTCCTAGATCTGATGTTACATGCAAATTTGACACTCTAAAGTCAGTTGTTTCTATATGCCTTTATGTTGGTTTCAAGACTTACCACTGTCTGCGTATGGGATTTTCGTGCACTTTCCATCGGCGCCCCTGAATTGCCACCCATGAAATGGGCACTCTAGGCAATCGCCCACCACTCTGCCCCCAGCTGCCAGGTTAGCACCCATGTGGGGGCAGTAGGCATCTATAGCGTGAGCCTCCCCCTTATCATCTCGAAAAACAGCTAGGTTCAAACCTGAAAAGAAGTTAATTCAAAATCATTTTCAGCTGAAAAGTAAACAGAAACAGGCTTTTGAATAACTGATTAATTCCTTGATTGTTGCATAATGCTACACTTAAGAGTGTTCATTTACAGGATGGCACTTCATGAGTGGAGGATATCACATACACATACTGTATTACGCTTGAAGTTTAGCCTCTCAAAATTTGCTTTCAGAAGGATATAAAGGCCTTAAAACCATACTTTTTAAGCCAGCACTTAAGTTTTTCTAGTAAAAAATTAATCAAACTTCAAAAAAAAAAAAAAATTTTAATAGGTCCTCAGAACTGGATGAATCAATAATGAATCAGAATTAAATAAAATGGCTATGGGACTTGAAAAATGCTAAATTTACGGTAAAATACAGCACTTCAGGTTGTTGCTAAAACACCACAGTCGTGAATTTTTCAGCTGTACAACGTTAAATTGTGGACACCTTTGGGGAGGATAAAACCAGACGGCTCTGGGTGAAGCTCTGACCTTTGGCATGATACTGACAGACTTCCTGATTTCTGATATGAAATCAGACATCTTGAAATATGAAGGATTAGGGCACAAGTACATAACATTCCACTGGCTTGTTACAAATACACATAAGGTCTCGCAAAGATATGGCAACATCAATATTATAAAGTCTGTAAGAGTTACCTCAGCCTGAAATAGTAAGCTCAGTGTAAGCCTCAGCTGGCGAAGGAGCATAATCTGCCTTCAACACCTACACAGAGGTGCTTCTCCACCTGGCCCAAATCATATTATTAACCAGGAATTGTTTGCATACCCATATCCCTATCCTATCCATACAGATGTTACACTTTAAGGCACACATTGTATGCTGTATTAGCAAATGTACCAGTTTCTAAACACAATTTTGTATAGGATTCCTTTAGAGCTTTTCATAAATCACTGCATTTTCCACTCTTTCTTTTATTGTATCAGAAATGTACACTTTTCTTAAGACACATTTATCAATGATTCCTATTGAACTTTTTGATAAATCTCCTTTTTTTTAAATTGTTAGGACCTGCATCTTTCATTTGAAGCCCTTCAGAGCCTTTTTTCAGAACAATCCAATGAAGTTCCCTCTTCCAACTACACGTAATATAATAAGGTTCAGCCAGAAAATGGCTGAATATCCAAGGGCAGACAATGGGTGCAGCTGTCCTGTTAAGTCCACCCTGCTGTAACTATCTTTCTGACCTGAATATCTGGATCGCTGGGGGGTGGGGGGTTGGAGGTCATATCATTAATGTTACCTAAATGTGGCCTACCTGTTGATTAGTATGCATTCCTTAGGGGGATTGGACTTATGTGCAATATTACGTCCAATGTTTGGCCTACATGTGTGATATGGTATGGTATTACACTAATTTTTCTGACCATTTGGGGATATCTAGTCTGTACTTTTTCACCCATATATATATGTATACATGAATGTAATTGTAGCATTATTACATATTTTCTTCTTTCTCATATGGTGAACTTCAAATAATAAACAACATATCCATATCTTTCCTTTTACAAAACAAGAAAGGGAGAAAAATGTGACTCTGGGCTATCTGCAGTACTACTGTCTGTCCAAAAAATTAGAAGACTTAGGGTACACTTTGGTGGTACAAGCCTACTTTGACATTGTAGAATGCACTGGCAAGGCCATCCTTTAGAAAATGTTTGTTTCACACGGAACATTAGGGCGGGCAGGCTTGTATTTTCTCTTTCTTCATCTATTTTTATATTTTGTAGGCTTTTTTAATAACAGCGTTTTTTTTTAAATTTCATTGGCATCACACACCCAGTACAGCAGCCACCGTAGAAATACTGAGGCTATCATGCACAGTACAGCACTGTTTTCTCATGTACAGCCATAAACATCGATATATATATACATACGCCTAGCATAAACCTGTATACAAAGGATACAAGCTGTACAAACATTACTGGTACTAACCCAAGCACATGTAGCATTATACAGAGTACATGTATGTATGTAAACTGAAATTGTACAATAAATACACACTACAGATGATACACGTAAGATAAACATGAAGTACTCCCAACCCCTCTCCCATCAAAACACTCGTCAAACAACAATATGCTCACAGGTCTTCAACTAACATATAAATTTCACAGATACTCTATCACACTTTTACTTCTGTATTGAAATAAATTTGATATGAACATAGTTAAAAAATAAATTAAAAAAGAAGAAGAAAAGAAATAAGTGTATATCCCTTCGGAATGTTAGTTGTTAGGGTAGCACTTAGCCAAGCCTGCCCAGATACACAGCCAGAAGACAATATGGTAAACTGTCCATTGGAAACATTGGCCGGACATACATGTGTCATCAGTATCCACACTGAAACTTTGACACAACACAAAGAAATTATCTACATTAAATCCTTGGCAGGACAGATGGTTGTCATCTACAGTAAACTGAGAGCGTCAAAAATGCAGAAGCACCTTTAAATAGTTTCAATAAAAGTTGACCCAATAAAAAAAAATACGCAAAAGACACCTGGTGTAGCAGCTTTAAAAACTCCCAACCTTGTCGAGTACAATTTAAATTCACTTTAATTCATACCATGACGCAGATGAATACATGAACTGCATTTAAAATTGTAGCAAAGTATTGATTTTGCAGAAGTCTGAGGACATTTGGCTATGAGCACTAACCAATTGAATAATTTTATTATATATATAACTTTATTTTCTGAGGGTTACAAATGATGAACACTACTCTGTCAGTTACAAAAACTGTTCTTCCCAGAGGCCCTCTGACAGGGTGACAAAACAAAGACGCAGTTACAAGTAAACATTAACAGTGACAAGACGAACAGTTTGCAGACATAACGGTATCAAAAGTAGCCACAGATTCAGTAATTATGCTATACAAAGCAATACAAAACAAACACAATCAGCAAAGGCCAGATTACAATCAAAATATTAGCTGTATATATATTGAAAATGGGTTTATACGCATTTTCATTATGTTTTTCAAGCATGGTCAAATGAAACTTTTTACAGAAGGCTTTCTGAGATTTGTTAGTCCCTTTCTAAGGAGTTCCATAGTTTTGGACCATTGTATCAAAGGCTTTCTTTGACATACTTTGAAGAGGGGAATGGCATTCGAGATTACCATTCGTGGTTGATCGGAAATGTTTTGTAGTTGCAGAGCTGAGAGGTTTAAATAGTGTACTCAGGTATGTTGGGCACTTTCCGTTTAGTATCTTATACATGTACGCTCCTGTTTTCTGGGAAATTTTGTCTTGGTTACAGAGCCAGTTGAGTTGTTTGAAAAGGTTGGAAGTTGGTGTTCAATAAGGGACATTTAATATTAGTCTAGCTGCTCTTTTTTGAAGTTTTGAGATTATTTCTATCCGGTTCTTGCTGGCATATCACCAGACCATGCAACAGTAGTCAATATGTGGCACAATGAAGGAATTACAATATGGAATTTTAACATTTTTTCTCAGTATATGTTTGTTCCTGTAGAATACACCAAGTTCGGTTGTGATCTTTTCACAGACAGAATCAATGTGGGAATTCCAGTTAAGACTTTAATTAATACGAATACCAAGAATTTGGACAGATTGTACGCATTTAAGATTTGAGTTGCATGCTATAATGTTAATACAAGTATCTGGTTTATATAATTCATGTTCAGTGCCTTATAATTGGTTAACTTGTAAGTATTAAGAAACATTTCATGGTAGTAATACCATCTCTTGATTTGTTCTATGTTCTGATTCATAGCAGCCTCTAATTCTGTTAGATTTGTGGCATGGTTATATCGAGTGGTGTCATCAGCAAACAAGTCAGTTGTACTCATGGTTGGGTATAATAAATCATTTACATAAATTATAAATAGTAGGGGGCCTAGAATGGATCCCTGGGGCACACCAGATTCTACAGGCAGAGGATCGAACATGTGACCATCAAGGCAAACGAACTGTTTTCAGTCAAAAAGGTATGTTTTCATGAATTTTAGAGCAGTATTCTCCAGTTTGTAAAGTTCAAGTTTTTGTAAAATGCTATCTTGATTAATCGCATCAAAGGCTTTTTGAAAATCAAGCTTGGCAAAAGCTCCAAAATGTCCTTGGTCAATTGAGGCTAGCCATGATTCTACAATTCTTGTCAATGCATTTTGGCAGGAGTGCTGTGTTCGGAATCCTGACTGTCCTTTGCAAAGTAGGTTGAAAGTGGTCAGACAGTTGTACAGGTGATCATGAATGTGTCTCTCGATAATTTTTGATAAGGTAGATAGGACAGAAACTGGATGATAGTTTTTGCACTGTTCGGTCTCTCCTGATTTGTATATGGGTGCTACTTTAGCTACTTTCCATTCTTGGCAGAAATCCCCTGTTTCTAGACATTTATTTATTATGATTGTAACAGGTTCTGCAGTTACAGCAGCACTCACTTGAATAAAGGAAGGGACAATCAGGTCAGGGCCTGCACTTTTTTTGTCTATCTTTGGTAAAGTGAATTTTGTGCCTTGTGGGATTTTTTCACCTATAAACAGTTTTAATTTTTCATGAGAGTCTGTAAGTGATTTGGTTTTGTCGGAATGTTAGTAAAGAAGGCGTTCATTTCATCTGACGTAAGTTTCTTGTTGGAGATGAAGTCATCATAGTTTGGATTAGTAGATATTTTAAGTCTTTCTGGGACATTGTTGTTGTTTTTGGAATCCATTTCTCTTAACACTTTCCATATATTCTCCTGATGGTTGTTGTTTTCTTTGATCAGTTTTTCACTGACTTTTTTTTGCTTTATCGAGCAAATAGTTGGATTTATTACGCCACTTGCAGGCATTCTCAAAATCCTTTTTGGCCTGATATTGATCCCGTAACTTTCTAGCATTGCCAGTTCTTCAGGTTTTAACCATTTAGGCAGTTTTTTACTTTTTACTCTCTAAACGGTTCATGATTATTTAGTGTTTCACTGAATAACTCCAGAAAGACAGTCAGTGTCTTATCTGGAGTGTCTTCAAATTTTATAGCTGACCAGTGCTTTTCAAGTAAATCTGATAGAAAAGATTCTGTATTCAACTTTTTTAGATTTCGATATTTAAAAGACTTGTGGGTTTGTGAACTGGATTTTGGTTTTTTAATTTTATATAACCAAGCATACGGGATAGTGGTCACTTCTTGCTATTTTGGGGACATTTGTTTTTATGACTTTTTCTGGGTATGTAACATAAACATGATCTATCAGTGTGTTTGTCGTATTTTTTACTCTGGTTGCTTCTGTGAGGACCTGGTGAAGTTGATATGTTCTAAAGGTTTGTTCCCACTGCTTACATGCATTATTTACACCCAAAAGGACCGTAGTTGAAATCTCCATACAGAATAACTTCTTTGGATTCTATGGAAGAAATGTCCATCAGTTGTTCAAAATCATCCAACCATGTAACTCTGGAGCCCGGTGGTCTGTATATATATCCAATCAGTACAGGTTTGAAATGGGTAATTTCACTTTCAATCCAGGCAACTTCTAGTTTTTCAGACTCAAGACCTCTGCAACACTCATACTGGATATTTTCATTTATAAATAGAGCATTTCTCTGATCACTGCTATCACAATAATTGACAGTATGTTGTTCAGTAATAGTACTAACAGTATTATCGTTATTAGAGATTACACTTTCTGGATGTAGCACAGGTTCTAGTGCTGAAAATTGGCTGAGACCTCTCCGGGTTTCGAACCAGCAACCTCTGAGTATGGCACCAAATCACCAGCAATACATGTCAACCATCTAGACCACTCGACCAACCAGCCTTCTACAAAAACAGAAGGTAGCCGACTGGTAGATTTTACAGCAAACATGCATTACTGCTCTGATGGTCAGAAATGACACAGCTCTCTTGGCTGAGCTATCAGATTGGTAGATGTCATTTAGAAAGTGAATTTAAGTAACAGTATTATTGTTATTAGAGATTACACTTTCTGGATATAGCACAGGTTCTAGAGCTGAAAATTGGCTGAGACCTCTCCGGGTTTCGAACCAGCAACCTCTGAGTATGGCACCAAATCACCAGCAATACATGTCAACCTTCTAGACCACTCGACCAACCAGCCTTCTACAAAAACAGAAGGTAGCCGACTGGTAGATTTTACAGCAAACATGCATTACTGCTCTGATGGTCAGAAATGACACAGCTCTCTTGGCTGAGCTATCAGATTGGTAGATGTCATTTAGAAAGTGAATTTAAGTAACAGTATTATCGTTATTAGAGATTACACTTTCTGGATATAGCACAGGTTCTAGAGCTGAAAATTGGCTGAGACCTCTCCGGGTTTCGAACCAGCAACCTTAGAGTCTGGCACCAAATTGCCAGCAATACATGTCAACCATCTAGACCACTCGACCAACCAGCATTCTACAAAAACAGAAGGTAGCCGACTGGTAGATTTTACAGCAAACATGCATTACCCCTCTGATGGTCAAAAATGACACAGCTCTCATGGCTGAATATATCAGACTGGAGATGTCATTTAGAAAGTGTCAGCACTAGAACCTGTGCTATATCCAGAAGGTGTAATCTCTAATAACGATAATACTGTTACTTAAATTCACTTTAAGTGGCGGGGAGGCACGGGTGAATGTGGGATGATAGTCTACTTGAACTACATGTATCAGCACCGAAATATCTTACAGCATTCATTTGTTCCTCAAAATGAACCATTTTGCATTCACCTTTGAAGGCAAATACAGTACTACAAAAATTCTCAGTCTGTACACATTTGGCGACCTCATGCTAGAGCGCACATGACTGTCCACACTTGTGCATTGACAAAGTTCATTGTCTCACACACAGCTTAAAGCTCTGTTATCAGCTCTCTCTCTATATATACAGTATGACCTCGTGCCACTCACCCCCCAGATACATGTCCTGTACCGGAGCACCAAAACTGTCCTACTACATACAGGGGACTTAAATTACAGAAATGAATGCCTTAAAATGTTTAACTTCGCTGAGATAGTTTCCTTTTCTGCAGTAATCCACAGACCTTATTTATCACTTATTTATTTCACTGGTGGTTTCTGCCGCACATAAGAATATTTCACATCTATGTTGGCCAGCATTATCTTTGGAGCCACTAGGAAACAGGGTAGAGCCTGAGGGGAAACCCCAGACCATCCACAGGTTGCTGACAAAATGTCCCACGTACAACTGGAGAGGAAGCCAGCATAAGCTGGGCTTGAACTCCTAGCAACCGGATTGGGGGAGTCTCCTTGTCCCTATTGTTTATCGGTTTTAAGCGTCTTAAAACCGCTGCGACATGCTATCCCCTCGGCTGATCATTGCTGATTGAGAAATATACAGATTTTAAAGAGTAGGCAGCATCTACATACAGAAAGGAAAATAACTCGCGTTTTTCAAATGGACCTTTGTTAGACATTGTATCGGTAGCTCACAATGCGTAATTCATTAGGCTAGTTGGATATGTTACCATTGGTGTGCCACTGATCTACCATATACTGGTGTGGTGAATAAAATATATACTCACCGAGAAGTCCAATATTGACGGCTTCTGATTTCTTCAACCTGTGTGATTCAATCAACCCGAACCAGCCATTTGGATAGACAGGAGGGATTTCTCCTACCATCCGTCTTTTCTGAACCATGTTGGACAAGTCTTTCTTACTGAATCTTCCCTCGGGCAAATACCCAACATCTTCCAGAAGTCGCACTCGGTTCAAAGGGACGAAGAAAAGTTTGTACGCTTCCCTTAGCAGGAAGAAACCTCCTACCACGCTAGCCAAACAAACACTGGCCCACACCAGTGAAACATTTGACAATATGCTAAAGAAGTTTCCATTCAAATCGTCCGCCAGATGCGTCAAGCGGAACCAAGTGGTACCGACTTCAAACAGAGGCACGTGCAGGATTTTCTCTGTGACAGCCGCTGAAACAACAACAATGCACACCACGCTGACGAAAATCCAGAACACGGAGCGTTTATCGGCAGCCATAGCAGTGTCCTGACACTACCAAATGATGGTCTATCAGTGAGAAATTGATCCAAAGACAATGGAAGGGCTGACACAGTCAACTGTTCGCCGAGTCAAGTGTTATTTCGCAAGCCTGGCGGCCGGGTCACGTAGGCACCACCCGGCTCAGTGCTTGTTTTCAGTCAGGAGTTCAATGTCATTTGTCAAATTAGCTTCCGTGCCTGCAAAAACAACGTCTCCCGGGGATGTAAGTCAAACGCTCACTGTTCAACTTTTCTGGGGACGAGTTTGGCAGGGTCCGGCGAACAAAGTTTAGCTAAGTACACGAACACTACAAGATGAAACTTTCTGTTCCACTTTCTATATCTGCCGCAGAAATAAGCAAAGGCGTCTGCACTCCTCAGCAGTGAGCAGCCAACCATGTTCCCATAGCCCTCCTTATAAATACGAGCCGAACAAACGCATCGACAGTACTCGTACATTTCGAATGGTGCTGTTGATACAATGTTAAAAGTAGAGCAAGTAATGTACGAGTCCCTAGCGCTTCAAAAAAAGAAATCGGCGATGGACGTCACTTGGATTAAGGTTGCTACAACGCGTCAAAGGTACATGTACATGCAATAGGACTGTTCACACCTGATGAAAGAAAAAACAAAACAAAAACACAAACTCACTCACAACAGAAAGAAAACGACAAAGCCCACAACTGCCGAGCATATTAAGGGATAATATGCAGTAAAACAAAAAGAGAGAGATTAAAAAATACAAAATGGAGATACTTTATTTTGTTGCCCTCAAAGCTTTACGGGTTCCTTTCAAGTATGGTAATAATGATCACGAAATAGATTTGAAAATTTAAAAAAAATCTTATGAGCATTATTAGTTTTGATAGAAGCGGATCATATCAAGTTTGAAGATGAAAATAGCTGTGGATATGATCATGGTGAATAAGTCAGTTGTAGGGGGTCTGTGCTACGAGCAGATAACAAAATAACACACCATGCACACAAGGCCAATCACACTTGATTCGTTGTTTCCCGTAAACACACGCACATCATTTACTCACTTCCCCACCCCGCACAGAAACTCTATTAGTTCACCTTTTGCCAGAAATAGTCACGAAAGATAAGATCATAGCAAAATCTAGCCAAATATTGATAATGAAAAATCCAGGTTGTTCCGCGGCCCACAACTGTGTTTCAAACTGTTCTGACAGGAAGCAGGAGGTCAAGTTTCAAAAGCTTAACATAAATATCACTCGTGACAATTCTTTTTCACCCTTGTCCGGACATCATTACGAATTTGTGAAATTATTTCAGGGTCTTGAGATCATCTACTTTTTTGTCACCTTCCTAAAATCCACAGAAAACGTTGTATTTTACTGCACAGCAGCAACAGATATTCGAGTTTAATTCGCCTTTCTCCACGCGTCCGAGGTAATGTTGGTATGGTTGGTGCGCCGAGGTATATTCACTCTACTGGGCTTGGACTGGTCATTATGTATCTACGATAACAAGGGAGACAACTTCCGACCATTGACATGTGCTGTTGTTGTTGTACAGATAAGACGCGTGTACAGGGAGCCGATTTGTCAAAGACGTAAAGCAATAATTCAGGTATCTGCAGCTAAATGAATTGGAGTTTAGAGGGATAATTTGTCAAATGATATTACTAATACAGTATCAAAGAAAAATTACCATAAATCGCGCAAAAGTTTTGTTATAGTCACGGAAATTGGTCACTGGCTCGCCCCAGGTGGCCATTTCTGGTCCTCAATTTGTACTGGGCTGGCTGTGATAGAGTAGAGGAGTGGAAATAGCCACATGTAACTTAGCTAGATCACTGGTCAGGTGAAGAGCTGCACCACAGACCGTGTAACAGTGACAGTACTACACTGCCATAAGTACATGTGTAAAGGTGTGATCAGAAATTATTGAAACAGTCGGTTAGGGCGTTAGCGCAGCGCAATGACGCAGAAGCCTTCCTCTTCGGCCATACTTGGGAAGGTTTGTCAGCAACCTGCAGATGGTCATGGGCTTCCCTCGGGCTCTGCCTGGTTTCCTCCCACCATAATGCTGGCCACCCTCGTGTACCTGAAATATTCTTGAGTACGGCATAAAATGTCAATGAAATAAAATATAAATAAATAAATAAATAAAAATGGGCCCCAGCTTTACTGATTTCAGTTTTCGAAGCTAATATAAGCAAAACCAGGGTGTCGATTAGTACAATAGTAAGTAAACGCATAGCAGGTCATACAGCAGAAAAACAGAAGCACATTGCGATTTATGCTCTATTGTGAGAATGAGCACCAATACGGATTTAAAAAAAAAAACAAAAAATTATTTTTTTTTAAAATATTCCGTTATAATAATATTTTAGTACGTTTTAGTGGCACTGTATTACTTTAGATGGGTGACATTTCCAAAAGATTGAGAACGTATGTTTTGTTGAGATGTTTGGCTAACTCAGATGTCAGCGAAATATTCACTTAACTAGGGAAAATGAATTCCTTTCAATAGTATTTAGGTAAGTACTGAATTCTAAAGACCTGGACTGGCGACCATTGTAGGCCTGCTCCTGTAGTAGTTTGTGTTACTATGCATGCATGTAGTAGTACAATGGAAGTGTTAAGATATGAGTGTGCCTACTATGGTTCAAAGCCTCTGTGGTTCGAAGCAGATGACGAAGTGTAGTAGCCAGAAACTCTCTGTTTAGATACTGAAGTTCCCATGTGAAAACATTGCAACTTAGTTGCTGTTTTAATTTTGGGCTCTCAGCGTTGATCTTGTCCATTGGAACTCACACGTGCTGAATACCTCTGATAATCCAAGCTGAGTATTCAAATAATCTGAAATGACACCTTTGCGTTTTCATTTACCGGTATTGTGCACATCTGACTGTTACCAATATGATAGATGTACGTGTAGCTATGGAGAAGAGAAGTGAAGAAAGTCTGAATGGCTCTAGTATTCTTGAGAGACTTCATCAGTATGGTAAGTTTTTCTTTGAAATTGAATGATGTGGTATTGATTTTGATGTAATCAGTATGAACAGATGTGTTTGTAGTGCTCTAATTTTTTTCAGTGTGTTTTTAAGTGTTTATCACCAAATTTTGAGATGGACTTTGTAGGCTTTTGGATCAGACCAGGATACTTGTCATACCATTAACACTGAGTTAGGTGAATTAAATGTTGTCATTAATTTATATGTAAAGTAGACATGTAGGTTAAACTTTGATATCAGTTTATGGTATTCTGTAAGATCATTCAACAGTATGAATGATATTATGGTTGTGTGTAGTTTTATTATATAATATGCCCTAGTTATATTTTGGCATGGAGGAAGTCTCTCAAACTTCTTCACGAAGCGGCATCATGCAAAACTAGAACTGCATCTGTCGGTATTCATGCGGTTACCTGTAAGTAAAATGTCAAGGTATGTTGCATGTGGTAGGGCCTTTTTTTGGAGGGTTGAGCGAGTTAATCCCTACAAACGTGCTGTTAATGATGGCCTCTGATGCTGTTTTGGAATCATTCTGATACATAGGGTGTTACTATGTCAACCTTGAACATTTTGCCATGGAGGAAGTCTGTCAAACTTGTTCACGAAGTGGCACAATGCAAAAATAGAATTCTTCCACATCCTCCGGTATTCATTCAGTAAACTATAAGTATCATTTACAAGTGGTTTGCTCTGTGAAATGAACTACATAGTATGTTAACAAATACCACCAACTTTTTTTACTTTTAGGTGAAAGCTGGCTTGATGACGATGATTACCAGAAGTTTGTGCGTAAAAAACAGTCAAGATTAAAAACTTCTCAACTGCCCTCACACAACGCACAATCTGGTGATCTCGAAAGGGCTACAAAAACAGAGACCCGTGTCAGCAGGAGGCAAAAGAAAAAACTGAAAAAGAAAATGAAAATATTTTCAGAAGACTCTTCAGTAGAAAACAGTGCAAACATTTCTGACAAAAAACCGTCAGTGAAACAGAAACGGAAAAACAAGCATATAGAACAGTTAAAATCTGAACTGCAGTTGGACAGAAATCTTTCCAAAACCAAGGAGATGAGGAAAGATATGACTATAAACCAGACTGCTGTGATAAAGCCAGTTGGATCAGATGGGAAAGTGTTCTTGTTCGAAGATCCTGCAAAAAGAAAACAGAAAAAGGTTTGTATTGAAAGGTTCAGTTTTATAAATCAGAAATGCTAGGGTTCTCTCGTTGGACTGTGTCATCTTCCCAGAATCAGGAGGTACAGGTGTGCATACGTGGTTAAATCAACCTTAAGGCAACCACAACTTTGTTATGGGTAGCCTAAAAGTTAGGGTTGGTTGGTATGTGTTTGGCTTTTTTTTTGGTTTTATTGTGTCAACCTTGAATAGAGCATGTTCAATTTTCCCCCTCCATTTTGGATATCTGTTCAATGTCTTCCAACCACCCTAAGTAAATGACCTAAAAGTTTCTAGATTCTGTGAGATCTATTAAAGTTTAGAAAGGTGTTTCAGGATTGTTTGGAAGGTAAGATAAAAAATTTAACTTTCAGTACCAGCACCAATATTTTATGAGATTAATTTGCCCCTGAAAATATACTATATAGGGAGAAATTTCAGGCCATTTACAGTATAAGGCAAACATATTGAGCTCAGTCACAGGTTAAAATCTATGCTCAATGTGTGAGAAAATTTGCCTGTTGCTTGCTAAAGATCTAGCAATGAAGTTTCTTCCACCCATAAATCAGTGCCTGGTTTCGTGAAAGTTGTGTTGCTTATGGAAAACTGTTTTGCGAGAAAAAAAAACAAAAAACTATTGATGGAAGCAATTTGCTGGGTTAATAATTTTTATGCAACTGGGCACTGACCCCCATGATATGGGTGGAAAATTCTTAAGGGCGTTAAGTGAAATGTACAGTGGTAAATCTGCTGCAGAAAACAATTATCCCCCCTGCTTTGGAAGAGTCGTCAGTTGTGTCCCCTGAAGTTCCTGCACAGCCAAAAGTCAATCTCCATCAGGCACGACACGATGTCAAAATGTTCGGGATTACGGGATTTCAAGGTCAGCAGAAGGAGACGGCTGTCACAGATATGCTAGTAAAGCTGGGTGCCAAGGTGAGGCATAACTTATTAAAAAAAAATTTTAACGAGTTCTAAATTGATGCCAGCTTACAATTGAGCACAGATGTATAATCAGCCTGTCTGGTTTGTATGATTATTAAATAGTTGTGGAACAAATATTGTCTTCTTTCAATGTAAAACAGAGTTTTCAATGGTACAATATTGATACATATATAAGAGAATGATAGTATTTTTGAATTGTAAGCCATTTATTTTTTATACTTTATGGGTTTGGTTTATTTTGCTTTGTTTTTTAAATAGCCTCCCAAAAGGTCATTTTGCAGCATCAAAGAATTCATGGAAAGAAAAGAGAAAAATGGAACATCAGCAGCATCATCAGTAGGCCAAAAGGTGGGTTTATAAAGGTGTAGTGAGGCCAAGTGTATCATGTACGTGCGTCATTGTAGACTTTCAACAAGTTTGGTACTTTAATGGTTTTGTAAATTTTAAAGGTGCTTCTGTGATTAGACATTCTTCTTAATTGTCGCCCAGATTAAATCAGGGTAAATTTTTGTTTCTGTTTTGAATGTGTAAAACTCAGTCCTGTAAGTTAATTTGAAATGTTGATTGGTTCAGCTATGAGAGTGTGCACTTAGAAGTACATGGTTACAGTCGCCAGGCCATTACTGTATTACATACTCATTAAGGCATTTTTACCTAAACACAGCCTTATTTCACTCTTTACAGTCCAGCCAACTTTGCACTTGTTTTACCTGTCTACAATGAAATTATACCAGATTAACAACTGATGCACTGTTGTAAATTATTAGTTACATGGTTACTGAGTGATAGGATACGAAACTATGTGGAGTCTCTAAGCCCCATATTGGAGGTAATTAAACTGCGGAAGACCCTGAAAATTACACTGGACTGTGTTTCTTGAAAAACAGAAGAAGCTTCAACTGTAATTTCCTGTTGTGCCGAGGATCTTGGAATTGCCAAGCAGTGATCTGGGAATTATGATGTCATATTGTTATTGACAATGTTGTGTCAACATTACATTGTTACATTGTGGTCATTGTTGCACCACATTGTAACTGTATATAGCGTCTGCTGTAGGGTATAGAGATATACACGTCACGTGACCATTACTGTCCGGTAAAAAGCGGGGGATTTTGTGTGATGCGGGATAAATAT
The DNA here is from genome assembly GCA_016165875.1 of Acanthopleura granulata. NCBI lineage: Eukaryota > Metazoa > Mollusca > Polyplacophora > Chitonida > Chitonidae > Acanthopleura > Acanthopleura granulata. The sequence goes on along the minus strand of JABBOT010000015.1, from coordinate 3,692,607 downwards.
ATATGCAAAAATAAATTAAAATAAAAATGATCAATGTGCAGTCATCAGATGCAGTGTGTTTTAAAAAATGCACCCCACAATCAAGAACAAGAAAACATCATCCCCAACACCACCACCACCCTCCCACAGAACTAACAGTAGAATCGCCGCTAAAAAGTATTTTCTTTCTTTCCAGGGAGGAATGAAAAATTTCAAGAGCAATAAGAGAAGGTAGGAAGCATCAGTATTCATTGAAAATCAGAAGCTTGCCATTATGTTGTATGAACAGGCCCACATTATGATGACCAAAATGCCCAGCCTGGCCTGATTCATACACTGAAGAATTACCTTGTGATAAATCTTCTGTTTGAGTATTCGTGAATAGAGAACTAAACCACATTGTTCTCCTTTCATGACATGTCTGGTAGTGGGACATGGCTCTGGCATAGGAGGTGTGGATTCAATCTTGGCCTTTGATGGGAAATTTTTAAAGTTTTTCCTGGTTTCTGGGTGACACTGTATGAAGCAGTGGATACTGCTTGTGAGGTTTTCGTTTGTTGAATACTTTTCCCCTCATCAGTATGTCCTTTAACAAGGAATTTGTAGATTCCTTTGCTGTCACTGCTTGTGAGGATTTGCTGACTTAGCAGTCGAAGATGCTCATGTGGCCAATCTAACATTAAGTAAGGACCACCTGTCTTACACCAAGGTGTGCATGTATTTCCCAGGTAGGAAAGTTTGTCAGTAACCTGTCAAGGGTGAGTGGTTTATGCCAGGCATGCTGTATTCCCCCACACATAAGATTGACTGCCATTGTGTAATTGTCTGTTGACTTTCAAAACACTACTTCTATAGCTATGCTGTTCAACCAGTATATGTTAATCTTTCAAAACACTGTAACTCTGCCTACAGGGTTTGTCTGATATCAGTGAAAATTGCTTTAAGTCTAGACTACATCAAGATACATAAATCGTAGTATCGATTTTCCATTTCAGTGATTGGTTGTTCATCTATCTGTCTGTTCATTCACCATGTTAACATTTCTGTCAAAATGCTACTAAGCCCTGTTGCAGTTTTTGTTCAGTTGCAACCGAACCTGGTACAAGTAAATCAAGGTACATATTTCATAGTATTGATTTTCAATTTTGATTGCCAACTGTCCGTTGTACATACATACCTAAATCAGCTCAGTGATAATTTTGTCCCAACCAGTAGCGCTACTGTCTCAGCAGAGAGTCTGGTTTTTTGGAAAAATTCCTCTTCTGTTGTCCATTTTCACCATAATGTTCTGCATTTAGCCTTATAATGATGCTAAAAGTTATAAAATTATGAAGTGTGAGGTGTATTATCACTCTGCCACACCTAATGCATTCCTGTAACAAAATCTAGGGATGCTAATGACACACGTCCGACATATAAAAGGTGTAGAAAGTGTGATCCTGGGTGTGCAAATCACACTCCTGGTCTTCTGTAAGGGGTGTGATAATCTCCCACACGTTTGAAAACAAAAACGAAGGCCTGGTGTGTACATCGAAAGGTATATTGGGGTTTCTGCCACCTTATCATCCCAGTGTCTGTCTCCTCGCTGCTAGTGTCTGCTGACTGAAGCTTGTGTTTTATTTTTCAGGCGGAAACGAAAAAATGACATTGGTTTCTTGGATGGTCAGATAGGTTCCTACAGAAGTGGTGTCCAGATATTGAAGAGAGATGACATTCAGAGGGTGAAGAAGTTCAAGGTCAAGAAATAATTGGATGGTGTACAAATTTTTTTCATGCAAGTGTACTAAAATATGATTCAGTAAATATTTATATGCGACAAAACATTTTTGGATATTTATTTATCTATTTTGTTGGTGTTTTATGTCGACAAGAACAGTTCATTCATGCAACCGCAGCCAGCATTATGATGCAAGTAATGGGAAACATTTTATATTGTGTTAATCATCAGAACTGTGGAAGTGGATGTAATGTGGGCTTGTTTTGATGTGTCTGAAAAGGTTTCAAACCTTGCAGTTGCACTAGCGGGCCCATACCTGTAAAACTGAAGAGCTTGCGCTTACTCGGCTGCGGTTTAAAATCCGGAGACCCCGCATTAGGCCATTTGGACATGTAGAATTTGTAGATTCCCCCACCATCACTGCTTATGGAGCCATAGTGATGACAAGCGGTCAGTGATGCTTGAAATCTTGTTGATCCACCAACTAGCTTAGTAAAGTACAAAAGCATAGAAACTCCGAAAAAAGAAGAAATGTAACGCATGGTTGACGTTCTCAATATTTCGACTAAGTTTTACTTGTCATCTTCTCCTATGACAAGTAAAACTTAGTCGAAATATTGACTAAGTTATTTCGAAACCATGCGTTACATTTCTTCTTTTTTCGGAGTTTCTATGCTTTTGTACAGTGATGCTTGGCTGTTTGTGTAATCCACCACTTACTGAAGACCACTGGTTTTCCACCAGTAGAGTATGCATATCTGGACGTCACATCTGTGAATGGTTTATGCCAGTCACCCGTTTCCTTCACCCGTAGGCTTCACCAACAGAGAGCCATCATATCTACTGTTACCTACTGGGTGAAAAACTGAAGGGCTGATTTTCCCTGGACAGACCAAGTTCCTCTACCGGTAAACCCGAAGACTGTTGGACGTAGATGTAACAGAAATATTCTTGTGAGAAGTGATCCAAATTCACGAAATCTGGATTTCCAAAAAAACTTAAACTTCAGTTTTTATTGCAGTATGTCAACTTTACTTAGTTTCGTTTGTTTATTTGTTTATTTGATTGGTGTTTTACGCCATACTCAAGAATATTTCGCTTATACAACGGCGGGCGGCGTTATGGTGGGAGGAAACCGAGCAGAGCCCGAGGGAAACCCATGACCATATGCAGGTTGCTGGCAGACCTTCCCATGTACAGTGCTTCGTTTCACATCATTAAAGTTGTGAATTAGGAATCCCCAAAATCTGTTCACTTTGGTGTTTATCATAATCTTCAGTTTTGTGGTGCTACGTTTGAACAGGATTCTGGCAGATTCCCTTAAAGTGAATCCTTCCGAAGAACGATCACAAAAATTGGCTTTGTGGATATGAATACCAATCAACTGGAACAGGGGCCTCCGTGACCGAGGAGGTTAGCACGCTAGTGCAGCGTAATGACCCAGGTGCACTGTGGGGAGAGAAATGTAATTTTTTGCTCAAGAATTTCTAATGTCTGTCCCCAAAACGTAAGGAACTAGGGTATGTTAGTCGATATCTTGGCAATTCTCACACAAGGTACACAATAAGCTATTCCTATGAAACACGGGTAAACCATTTCACCAAGTTTCCACCATATCTGTCGGGGGTTCGCATGCTAACACAGTGCAATGACCCAAGTGCCTCTCAGCAATGTGGTTGTGATGAGGTCCAGCTGCCCTCTGGGTTGTACTTGGGAAGGACTGCCAGCAACCTGCGGACACTAATGTGATGAATGAAAGATTGAACGTATGCTTGGATTTTACGTCGTATTCATCAATTTTTCACTTTTATAGAGTCCTTTTATAGAAAGTACATGTACTGTTGCCTTCTTGTGACATATATATAAGTGCTCCCGCCATTGGAACATCATGCCGTAGACACCAGGCATGACACCACAGGCAATCACATTACACTGACACCGGGTCTAGTTCTGTTTCCTTGCTCTCAGCATTGAGCGCCAAGCAAGGCATCAGTAAGTACCATTTTTTGAAGTCTTTGGTCTCCCGATTTCGAGGCAGACGGATGGTCATGGGTTTGCCCCGGCATAAAACAACAACCAAATAAATTAATCCATCCACATTTGTTTGCTATCAAACCTTAATTTCCTTTTTTGGTTAATAAATAATCCCAACAATGCAATAAATAATTCACACGGTTACCCCCTTTTGAAGAGATGAGCGATTTCACTTCAAAAATATAAACACATGTACATTTGTTTATTTTATTTTTTATTCCAAATTTTAAGTACACAAAGTTCATTTTCCTGTTTTCTCAGGGACAATCTCTCCAATCCACTTGAGGTATGGTGGATTACCCTTGTCAATCTGCAGACACACAAAAGGGAATGATCCTCCAGAGTGTTACCTGATGACTTCATTCATCCATTTATTTATTGGTGTTTTATCATAGGAAAATGTGAGGTTTAATTATACCCCCTTACAAATGCAATGGATGCATCTTGATTTTCACATCAGTCCATGTGGATGGGTGGGTGGTTGTGGTTGTAGGCGACTTGATCTTGTCAACAAATGATCTCAAAAACTAAATGTAAGACTTTCTAAGTTCAGTGCACACTTTCTTGCCAGTATCCACCCTGGGACCAAGGAGACACTGGAAGAGGGATAAAATGCTCTCCCAAAACAGCCATGGGGATCTCTTTCACTCCCCCAAAACGGTCTAGCGCCTCACCGGAGGCAGCAGTTTTGGTGCTCTTTATTTATCAGCGTGTAAAATCATATCTACAGAATGTATTCCCTAATGATGATTGTACTTATCTTTTCCATTTACATGTCATAAATGCATCGTAGTATGAATATGTAATGTCTGTACTTACCTGAGACGAAATCACTTCTGGGCAGTCATATGGATGGTTTTCTCTGAAAAATAAAAATACAATTTTTTCAACTTCAATCCGCTCGCGCTCAACTTTATCTTCAATGCAGAACTTTGGCTGATGCACCACAGATGTGCTTGCGGCAAATGAGGTGATGGGTTCAAATCCATCTGTTGCTGTTTCACATGTTTGTTTAAGCCAGGAGGTTGTCTCAGGTACCTGGTGACGGGGCTGTGTTTTTTTTCTAGGTAGGTTTCTTTTCTTACATGATGGCAGTCACGTTGATGGGTTTCTGAGAAAATGTTCGATGGAATATCATAATTATATGAAACCATTTTCCTTCTCCTGTGTAAATTCCTGCCCTGTCATCTTATACATATGTTGAATCCGATTGCCTCATATATCGCTAATTATCTATCTGAGTGTAATATAGTTTCAGTCATTCATCACCCTTCCCCAGGTACCTAAAGCAATGCCTTATTTAAAGCCATGGCCACAACCAGTACACCAGGTGTCATAGTGCATGATTAGCTACATTTATCAGGCCTCATTCAATTTATTTATTTATTTATTCATTTGATTGGTGTTTTACGCCATACTCAAGAATGTTTCACTTATATGACGGCGGCCAGCATTATGGTGGGAGGAAACCCGGCAGAGCCCGAGGGAAACCCATGACCATCTGCAGGTTGCTGGCACACCTTCCCACGTACGACCGGAGAGAAAGCCAGCATGAGCTGGTCTTGAACTGGTGGGAGGCTTCGGGTCATTGTGCTGCGATAGCGCGCTAACCGACTGAGCCACGGAGGCCCCTAGCCTCATTGAAGGCCACTGCGCATGGCGTAAAACTCAATCAAACAAACAAATAAAATTGATCATGGCCACTGCTAGTACTGGCATAGGCGAGCCACATGCAACCATACTGATACGAACACTTTTGCCAGGAGATCCCCATCCTAGGGTTGGCCACAGCCGAAGCTGAGCCAGATTACAGCACACAACCTCACTGTTACGGAGCCATGTAACAACAGTGACCCAGAGATTTAAGAGTCTGAGAAAAAGTATGTTTCATGTCTATTTCTGTTCACTTACCGCACATACTGTGAAATGTCATCCATCCTTGTTGTCCTTGTTTTTATCATCTGGTTGTGGAAGAAAAAAAAATTCATGATTATTTCAGTGGAAGTTCTATTGAATAAGTCAAATTGTACATGTACCTTTATACACAAATCGATCTTGGCAGCAAACTGTGGTCCAGTGGTTATAAGCTCTTACACGTACATTTCAATCCCTGGGACACACAAGCTGTGAGTTCAAAACTGACCTTGGACCCAGGAATTTGTACATTCAAACTTTCTGACTGCTTGTGGGGGCCTTGGTGACAACAAGAGATTGGCGATGCTCGTGTGACACTCTGTGCACTCTGTAAGACCTCTTGTCCTCCACCGGTGTAGTGTGGACACCTATGTGTCACACGTAGGAAAGTTTATCATTAACCTGCAAAATGTCAGTGGTTTTTCTCCACCTCTAACACTGACCACATCGTATGAGTGAAAAACCCTTGAGCATGACATGAATAATAATCAAATAAATAAACATTATAGTACATGAAAAATGAAAAATTTACAGGTTTACCTGCTCTGTGAATATTTCACTAAATGTAGATGTATACTTACCAGCAGTAATTCACTGTCTTCATTGATCTTGCCTTCCCATTCATACCTGACCAAAACAGACGTATGTACAATAAAACACTCACAACAGCAGGTATAATATGCAAACACAAGGCCTATAGCACTCTAAATCATTTACACAGATGTGAAACTTTTTAATACAATGGACACGGAAATTTATATCTTTTAAATATTTAGTTACCGGTAAATATATTATTCAAACAATCTGACAACTTTAAAATGTCCAAATTGAAAGACTGAATTTTTTGAACACTTTACGCTACATTTTTCATGTAAGAAAACAAATAACTTACACTGAGGTGATCTGTGGTATAATGTTGACACATGCTGCCAGTTTTTGGGACACAAGTCCCCTGCAATAATAAAGAAATGACTACAAAATAGTCATTCAAAATATGTTTGTGCTGTACACATGTATCTGTTTAAAACAGCTCAAAAGTTCGGTATTTTTGCCTTCTTCTTTGACTTCTGACCTAATGATACTTTCAGCATTTTTTAAAATCACAGAAGCAGAAATTCTTAATTGTTTGTATCTGTGAAGGAAAAAAAAAAAAACCCAGCCTTTTGGAAGTGACTGAAACACTTTCCAACATGTGTATGCACAGATTTGCAAAGAGAGATCTCACAAGCTCCATGCTTACAGCAATTAATTATGGGGGGTGGGGGCTCCGTGAGCCAGTGCAGCGTAATGACCCAGGTGCCTCTCAAAAATGCAATCACTGTGAGCTGACGCCCAGCTCACACTGGCTCCCTATTTGCTCATACAAAGGAAGGTCTGCCAGCAACCTGCAGTTGGTCGTGGATTTTACCAGGGCTCTACCAGCCCAGTTTTCATCCAACCATAATGCCAACCATAATAACCAAAACTTAATTACCTAGGATTATATGAAGATATCGGCAGCCCAACTTAGACAGGAAGAAAACCAGTGGATAATGTTATTATTGTCATGTTTCAAGCACACACACACCCTGCTAGTTTCTTGGCACTCTCCATGTCAGGTACTGTGACAAATGCCATGGAGAACATCCCTGCTGGGGAGATTTCTCCAGAAGCCATCGTTGTGAAGACTCGACGTGCAAGAATGCTAAACAGGGGCATGAACTGCCAGCTGAGGCACAACACCTGCACAAAACATCAGGGCATACACATGTTATTAAGGCGAAAGTAATAATAAATACATCTAAGATTATTACAAATAATAGCACACATGATAAAATATTTAAAGTAAACACACTTCATTTTTAAAATAAATAAGCCAGATAGCGGTTTCGAGTTGGGCATGAGCAGAACGCGTCATACGGTAGACAAACAAGAGCACATGGTCATTCATGCTGATCTTTCAACGTGACAGATTTTGGTGACAACGCAGTAGAGGGCTCAGTTCTATTTTTTTTTTACTGTGTTTTTCACAGAATTTTCCACTTGAATCTGTCCTATAGTTCATGTATGGCCTCAAATGTCACACAGACAAATAAAATGCACAAAATGGGCTGAAGTGTGTGTTACTGCCTACAGTTACAATGCTTTTAACATAGCAATGAGGGATTATTTATCCTCCAGAGAAGTAATTCCAATAATGTGCAGTCGAAACAGCTATCTGGCTAATTAACACATGCTTACATAGAGCATGGCATAGCTACTTCATATATCTATGCATTTGACTGGCACAGATCTTAAGGATATTGCATTTATTTAGTTGTATGTCAACTGTCAAGTTTTAAGAGAGTCAACCCCCTGTTAATTACAGCAACAGAGATGAATGGGTTTTTTTTTTGTCAAAACCATCTTAACTTGAAGAAGACATATCGACACCAGTCAGCTTATAATCATTAGAACGTACAACACATATTGTCCCTATGACTGTTGTAATCCTGCCATTAGGTTTTGTCACAATATCTGCTGTCAGTTCTAGTCAGAAAATTCGGACTATCGTACTAAATCTTTTGTTACTTAATCCCTACAATACATCTGAGCCTCTCTAACTACTGAGACAAGCTTATATGAATTAACAATAAATGCAACTCAATTTGTTCCCTCCAGAGGAACTGACATCATTTCTAAAAATGGTGTTATCAGGTACGATCATGATTGCTGACAAAAGACCACACTGTCAAACTTAACTGAAGAAACTACGAAATTGAACATAACAGTGTCACAAGCTGAAAATAAAAGCTTCTTTGATGTGCCAACTGCCAAACATATATATTGTCTACTGAGTTAGCGGGGAAAACATCAAGCACGTGTAATTAAGCACCATGAACTAAACGACTTTCGGACAGTATTTTGTCTTCATACTGGTCCTTTTGGGTAATTCTGGGTTCTTAGGGCTAATTCGTAGGGCCGTAAACATCGGGCTTATTTATTTGACTTGTTTCCTGACAGTCAGTTCCAATGTTTTTTTTTTGTTTTTTTTGGAGCGGAGGAAAGACGTCTGAAAGTAAGAGCTCTGTCTACAGACTCATTCGTTCAGTTGTCACGGAGTCACCGTCAGCACGATCAAGTTTACAACTGGCGTACTTCACGCTCCTCAACATAGTATCCAAAGCAGAATAGGTCTTACCACAATGGAAATCAGCACACAGGTGTACTTGTTGCAAAGTCTGCCTGTCATCAACAGATAGAGCACAACGACCGAACAACTATCTTGACCACTTAATGTTTCTTATGACATGTGATAACAGCAAAATACGCGCCACAACAAAATGTGAACCCATCTTCTCAGGATGGTTTTTTTTCTGGAAACGGACTTTAAATCCATTCATTTCTCAGTTAAATGTAATGCTTGCTTTACACTGTGTTTCTTTGTGACAATTTTGGGTTTGAGAGCTGAGATGACAGTGACATATTTACGTATTGTTTTCTTTTTTCTTTGCTCAGATTATTGAATTTTGCTGAAGGCATGAAAGATGCTAACACAGGATTTCACTGTCTATCTAGTTCACTTGATTCAAGGCAGATATCTGGGTTGAAGCCTGATGTAGGTCAAATCTAGGGCCTCGGAATTGGTGCTTTAAGTATTTCCCGGCTAGAAATTGAGCATGTCGGGATAGGCCAGAAACCAAGGTCAATATTGTGACTGGGTAGACTATCATGTCTGGTGTCTTCACCAGAATGTACAATCCAGTGAGACAGCACTACTGGACTGGACAGGTCTAATATTAGAACTGGCTGACGGGCCACTTAGATGTTTCAGATGGGGCTACATTGCAACACGCCAGCCATTTATGTTTCGTTTATCGGGCATATTTTCTTTTTTTCTTTGTCTGAATTTATTCTCATTTTCTGAACCACTTCAGTCGTTTTGCTTTGGGTATTGACCTCTATAACTTCTCAAAGATCTGCATGGACAAGTGTGAAATTTAATGGATTCAAAAACGTTGTAACTGAACAATCCTTTCAAGAAACCATATGTTGTTCCTGCGAGTCCATGTTTCAATCTCATAAACCAGCTGGAAAGAGGCTACACTAGAAGCACAAACAACACAACTGTAGTGCTTACGTTCTTGTTGTATGGTAAATGACCTGACATTTCATCCACATTTTGCCGGATTCTGACAGTTCTATTGATCATCGGTGTTTAGAAGATCTGAATTATTTATCTCATTGTTGTTTTATGTCACACTCAAGAATATTTCACTTATACAACGGCTGCCAGCATTATGGTGGGAAGAAACAGGGCAGAGCCAGGGGGAAACCCACGACCATGGGAAGCTTTAGATGATATGATGGTATCCTACTAGCAAGATGTGAGTTTCAGCATCAAAAAAAATATTCTACAAATCTGTGTAACAATTCAATTCTTTTCTGTTTAGGTCATTTACCATACTGAAGATTTCATGCAGTCTCACATGAAGAGCTGTCAAAACTCTGCATTTCTTAGCTCACACTGTAGCACACTTGTAACACACACAGACACAAAGAATAAAAAAAAAAACCTTTCTCACTGAGTATAAAGCTGCCATTTGCTAAATTTTATTTAAAACTATATTCAAATCCCTGTCAAACAATGCCTAATATGGTTTCCCATAATTCCTATTTGTACATTTCTTCTTTTATGTACATGTAAGCCAAACTGTCATTTTATAAGAAATTCATCACAACTACTTTCCTAAATTTCCAACAAATCAACACTGTAAAGCAAAACACTGGATACTAGATTACACACTTTCATTATCACAGAAATATTCAGCACAGACCAATTCAGCTTTAGTGTGACCTTACACAATGCTGAAGGTGACTAAGACACTGTACAATAATCAGGATGTACCTTATGGAGTATGACACTGATTTATTCTTTATACTTTTAAAGTCATTTTTTATATATACAGTACAGTACACATATAGTAGTATGACTGCCCTGTTGGATTGACACGATTATGGTGCATCCAATTAGAGTATACAAGTAATTACAGTTATACCGAGTCTTTCCCAGAATTCGCTGGTCTATAGCAATTGTACTTACATTAGGTGAAATCTGAGGATATCTTTCACAGATAAATGTGCTGTTTCATCTTCTTTATAGACATCAATTTTGTTCTTACAATTTTGGCACTGGCATTTCACACCCAGACGAACATACAGGTAGTTCCAAGCTGAACTGAATGGGATGACCTTATAATACTAGACCCTGTGCATCAAGTGTCAGGCTTGACCCTGCTTGACCCTTGACTACTTTACTAATTAGTGTGGCCACTTCACTATCAGTGTGGCTCAAAGTAAAGATTTGGATAAAGCCACAGAGATGTGCAGGGTCTATATAATCCTGAACAACTGTACCATTTCTTCAACAACAACACGCCCTGTCATACAAAATATACCACGTCACGCTATATAAATGTTTATGTAGACCCGTAGCTAAAAACATTGATCGACCTTGATATTAGACAAAATTATGTTGTGAAAATGTAAATAATATGTACAGAGGATACTTCAGAGTGAAGGCTGAATATATGTATACCGCTTTCATGAAAGATGGATGTGTGTAGATATGATTAAGGTTTTAAGTTTTCACTTGAATGATATGGAGTCCTTAGCATGCATATTTACTGTGTATTCTTGTGGTAGAGCGAGTCCATGCCACCAGTGGAGTATCATTCTAAAGACTCAAGACAGGACACCCCACAAAGTCACAATATACAGACACCAGGCTGAACGGTCCTGTTTCGTTGCTGTATCCTCTCAGTGTTGAGTGCCAAGCGAAGTAGCAACAAGTACAATTTTTAAAGTCTTTGGTGGTATGACCCATTCCGGAAATGATCCTACATTTTCTGACCTTGCAGCAGACACTCTAGCCACTGTGCCACCAAGACTGTTGAAAGGTGGATATAATAACATGTCTAGTGGGTTATTTCCCAAATCTCACCTGAACGATATTTATGTTTTGCAACCTTCACTGTGCAATATCCTCTATTTCCTTATGGGAACTTAACATTGTAATTACAAATTTTTTCTTTTCTATGAAAGCCGGTTTTCTCAGATTCAACAATCTGATCTCTTAGCAGCCCTGCCCATAATCCAACCAATGGTTTTATCACATACTCCTATTGAACAACACATAACCAAAGTTTCTAAACAGTAAACCTCTATTTAATGCCTTGTTTCTTGTTTTCATCCACTATTGTGATTTCTCATGCTTTTTCAACACTAACTTAACATTTTCTGTTTAACATTCTCATGTAAAATTTGCTCTCATCATCATCACATAATTCATAATGACCACTTTAGGTCGCGTATAACAACTTGAACAGTCAGAAATAATACAGCGGTCAAATCCTTGAGCTGTAAACTTAACGACAATTCAAAAGTAAAACACATACAATGCGAATGTACAACATCTGTAAGAATAATAAGACACGGACGGAATGTTTAATCTGGTAAAAACAGCTACCGTAACATTATTAAGACAGAGCACTTTCAAAAGAGAAGCAACAAGCAAACACTCAAACTCCCACAAAAATAACAGGTAGAGATGTTATGGACATGAGGAACCAAATTTTGTTTGTTCCACTCACAGCAGGAACTACTTTCTTGGCCTTCTCACAAACGGCAAACCTGTACATCTTGACCTTTTCACACAATCGCAAAACTGCACACCTGGACATTTTCTCACAATCACACAACTATAAATCTTGACCTTTTCACACCATCACGAAACTGTACATTTTGACCTTTTCACAAATTTGCAAAGTGGTGCATCTTGACCTTTCCAAACACAATCACAAAACTTTACATCTTGACCTTTTCACACAACTGCAACACTATACATCTTGACCTTTCACTCAATTGGTTAACTGCACATCTTGACCTTTGACACAATTACAAAATTGCACATCTTGATCTATTCACACAAATGCAACACTTTACATCTTGACCTGTCACTCAATTGGTAACCTGCACACCTTGTCCTTTCACACAATTACAAAACTGTACATCTTGACAATTTCAGTCGACTACAAAACTATACATTTTGACCTTTCACACAACTGCAAAACTGCACATCTTGACCTTTCACACAATTGCAAAACTGCATATCTTGACAATATCACTCAATCGCAAAACTTTACCCCTTGATATTTTCACAGTCACCACAAACCATACATCTTGACATTTCCACACAACTGCAACGCTATACCAGAGAGTGCCAAGGAATGTTGGATTCCCGTTTGGTCAAGGCAGTTATGGTCTGACAAAAGTGAAAAATACATTTCTTCTACATGGAAGCAAAATCACTTTGGAGACTATATACTAAAATAAACACAAGGTATGGGAGAGGAAGGAAAAGGTAAGAAAATGAAATTGTGCCTTGGTTGTAAGAAATATGAGCACTTGCGCAAAAAGACTGATGTTTAGAAAGTGTACAAATGTAACGGCATTAAGCTTATGACATAACAGTTGACTAGCATGGTTGAGAAACTCTAGATGTACTTGATGAATCGGTATCAGTTTTATAACCTTGCAATTACTGCCATAAGCAGTTAAAAACGAAGTCCTTGAAATTGCATAAAACTATAGTAAGGTTGCTCACAAATGCCAATCAAAACAGCCTTCAGTAAATAATAAACACAGTTGTCTCAAATAATAATGTTGTGTTGCCATGGTTACTGGAGATTACATATGGCACTGGATTTCTTGGACAGGACTGCTCTGTGTAAGGCTCGTCTTCTGTTTGCTGCAGACAAAAACAAGAACGAATTTTACTGTACAGAAGTACAGAACAGAAGAAACACAAATCTAGAGTGGTTCCAAATAATTTCTGTTTGTTTTAAGTCTGCCATATTCAACCTCAAGAACAGACCAGGCTTGTATTAAAATTATGTAAATGCAAATGATGGGGAAATATCAGAACAGAGAGATTAACATCAGAATACAAGAGGTCACATTAGGGCAGGTTTGGTTACATCAGGACAGGGGGGCCACATCGGGCCAGGATGGGCCACATCAGGACAAGGAGGGCTACATCAGGGCAGGGCAGGGCAGGGCAGGTCACATCTGGGCAGGGCAGGTCACATCAGAGGGGGCTGGGTCACATTAGGGCAGGGTGGGCCACATCAGGACAGAGTGGGCCACATCAGGACAGGACGGGTACATCAGGTCAGGGTGGGCCACATCAGGGCAGGGTGGGCCACATCAGGACAGAGTGGGCCACATCAGGACAGGGTGGGTACATCAGGGCAGGGTGGGCCACATCAGGACAGAGTGGGCCACATCGGGACAGGGTGGGGTACATCAGGACCTTGCAGGTCACATCAGGACGGGGTGGGCCACATCAGGACGGGGAGGGCCACATCAGGGCAGGGCAGGGCAGGTCACATCAGGACCAGGTGGGTCACATCATGGCAGGATGGATCACATCAGGACAGGGTGGGCCACTTCAGGTCAGGGCGTGTCACATTAGGACTGAGTGGGCCACACCAGACCACATCCGTGCATTGTGGGCCACATCAGAACTGTGTGGGCCACACAAGACCACATTCGTGCATGGTGGGTCACTTCGGGCCAGTGTGGATCACACATAAGGGAAGGCACCAGATAAAGATGCACTACATAATATGAATGCAGTGTATAGTCTCACCTTCTACATAAACAGATCTGTCGAACTGCCCAGCTGCTAGAGGTATGCTGAAAATGAGAGAGTAACAAGTCAGCACTGACCTTTATCCACTTATTATCAGGTCTTGTTACATCTTCATATGGTTGGATATTGAATGGAAGGCAAATAGTCCCTCCAGGCCTTACTCTTGCCAAATATGTTCTGACCTCATATACACCATATTTCTGTCTGATTTCACAGTTACCAATGCATGTTATTCAATTTATGTAGTATTATGTCATGAATAAACAAAATACAAATAGAGATATCCCATTCCATACAAACAACCTTCAATTAGGTGTTAACATTATTTTACTTGTCTTATATCTTTCAGTTCTTTGCTTAAGAATTTTTCACTTATGACACTGATCAGGTTAATGGGTGGAGGAAACCAGAATACTTAGAATAAACCACCAACATTTTCCAGGTAAATGACAATTGTGTAATATTTTTTAAAGATAGATATATACCATAATGAAGGTTTAAATCTACTTTCAAAAGTTTACTTCTGACAAAGACAGCTTTGTTGAATCTGAAATCCAACAGCATTGGCTTGAATGCCTCAGTGTAGTTGTACAGAGTAAACCACCTTCAGGGACATGGATTTTCTATTGGGTAATCTTGGCTGTTAGATTTGTCAACATAAAATAGTTTGACTTCTGAAATCAAGATAAAATTTGGTACCCTACATTTACCTTGCCAAGCACATTTTTAGTTGTTTAAGGAATCCAGTCAGATTTCTCTTTCCAAAATTTCTGGGTTTTTTTTTCACGTACCAAGTATTTATTAATTAAAATCACCGTTCATTTGGGTGGAAGACATCTCAACAATAATGATCTGAGCTGGGCCCTGAGTGCATTGTGAGAAGTGAAAGTAAACTGAACTCTCTGACAGCACTAATGCTTCAATCAATTAAATCACTCCAAAGCACTCACTTGTCCCGTCCTGGTCGTATGGCTGTTTCAAAAAGCCCGAACACAGGCCGGTGATCCGAGGCTCGTATCTTCATGACAGCATCATACAACACGCAGCTGATTGAGTTCTTCTTCTTGGAGCGGAATAAAACCCGATCCTGAATTTAAAAAAAGGGAAAAGAACAGCTGTAAATGTAACTCGACATGAATTGTAAAAGACGATGTGACCAGTGGCAATGACAATTACAGGCCTGTCATCAAGGAGGTAAGTTTATGAAACTTCAGGTATTAGAAACTTTCAAAATTGCATATTTTGGCCAACTATTCACCTTGGCCAGGCGTGACAACACTTTTTAAATTTTTCTGCTTATGTAAAAATGTTTTGCTTAAGCCACATAATGCTACATGTATACTTAGGGACTTGGGCAAAAAACCAGGAACTTCAGCAATTTTACTGGACTTTACAAGTTTCACGATACTAGGCACAGAACTCTGTAATACACATATCATATCTATATCCTATTAGAATAATACAGAACTTGAGCATTTTAATGGACAAAAGTGCGGTCAGGTAATGAAATAGCAACAATGTTGAATACCGTATTTCTACAAAAGAGGGCATCCTGTGATTGGGAAAAAAAGCCAGTTGAAAAAGAGGTCAAAGACACGTCAAGTAATCTATACAATGATTACACATGTTCCAATGTGGTCTGCACAACAACTGAACTAGGCAAAACATGGTTGGGGGGAGGGGGGGTTGTTATTACCTCATCTGTAACAGCTTGTAGACCAATCCTTACTGTAGGACATGCATATATCCTCTCTATGTAACTCAACTCCAAGTCACTAACTTCAAAGTAATTCTTGAAACATTGTTATACTAAGACACACTCTAATGTACATGTACGTACAAACATGTACGTACAATAAAATGTAGTGGATAAAACTTTGTCTCCACTTATCTCATTGTTTGAATCTGTACACATCATACAGAAGAGATAAAGCAACAATAAACTCACTGTGTACGAAGGAATCCTCATTTTATGTGAGGTGTCATATTTATCACTGTTGATGTCAAACTTGTAGGTGGGCTGAAAGCTAATACGCCCTTCTTGAAAACCTATGAAAATTTGCCCTGAAAGACAAGAAGAAATTGTGGTACATCGTACGTAAATTACATTTATTAACTATCTAGCTTAAGCCAAGTGCAGAAGCAGTCCAGCTGCTTTGTAAATCACCCCTTGTACCTGTTTGCTTTGCAGTTTAGCTCAGGTTGCATGCATTTTTGTCGAGTTTTTCTACTCTTGAGGCCTTGAGGAAAATATGTGTCCTCTCTGATGAAGTGACGTCAGGGTGAAGGAAAAACGGGGCCAATCAAGCAGCAATATTTTCATCAAGTGACCCATCAATATTGCAAACAAAATGGTCAGATTACATCTGCCAAATTCCGAAATGTTTTTTGTTTGACGACGTTATGAGACGGTCGAACGTGTGTACTGAAACATTAAGCTCACAGGTACGAGAGGTGTGCTTTTATTAGGAAAGCACATAATGTTTGTGCCAGGTCCTAGAGAAACTAAACACAATACTTCTACATTCATCCAATTCATCCAAAATCCTCTTGACAAGTCAAAGGCTTGAATCCCGCTCTGAATCTCTGGTCTGGCTTTGAGTCAGAAGGTAACTTACTCAGACACTTCACAAAGTGTCCTGGTTTAATCCGGCCAGCCTGAATTCTTCCGAACATGACCCATCGATCAGAAATGTATCAAGAAAGCTGTTGAATGGGGTAGCAATATTCCCAGTTTTACTTTATGGTCAGAAGTTTGTTAATGATTTAAAAAGAAATTAATGATACATGTGTGCTTTTACTTACATGATTATTACCATTATTATTAGTACATGCGTTGCCTTATCATCAGAAGTTTGTGAATGACCTATAATAATATTAGCAAGTACAACTTTCGCGTGATTATAAACCTTGGTAAAATCTCACCGTCATTAATACAGTTCGTCAGCTGATCTGATGCGATAAGCTTCTCATAATTTGGGTACACTTGGGATGTTCCGAATTCTAGAATATCCTCAACATGATCGCGTTTGCGGGAGATGCGGAAATTCAAATCCCCACACCAGAACACTGCGTCAAACTTCTTGGTGATGTCGACTAGAAAACGGAAAAACAGTGAATATAGAAAGTACTAGGTCAATGTATCATTATATTTATTTCTTTATTTGATTGGTGTTTAACCCCATACTCAAGAATATTTCACTTATTTGTTGGTGGCCAGCATTATGGTGGGAGGAACCTGCCAGAACCTGACCATTCTCAAATTGTTGGCAGACTGTCCCAAATACCTCCGGACAAGAAGCCAGCTGGACAAACTCACAACGACTGTATTGGTGAGAGGCTCCTGAGTCATTGTGCTGTACCAGAACCACCTCCGCTGTATAAGCATACATCACCACGCTATCGACAAGCTACTATTTCCTCTGTTGCATAATCTTAATATGGGTCAAGTTAAGCAAAAATTTATTAACAACAGCAATCATCAGAACGTGTTTCTATACATGTAGCATGGATAGGCTTAAGCCCACTGCAATTGTAATAGCATCATCCAACTGGGAAAAATTAGGCTGATTCAAGTGTTACTTAACTATAAAATTGTCTTCCACTGGACTGTTCATGTCAGTGTGACAGAATTATGAGAACATGTGCTGGCTCTGAGTCAGATTATCGATGCATTATCAATTGGGCAAAATTAAGCTGATTCTAGTGTTACTTAACTATAAAATTGTCTTCCATTGGATTGTTCATGTCAGTGTGACAGAATTATCAGAACATGTGCTGGCTTTGAGTCAGATTATCGATGCATTATCAATTGGGCAAAATTAAGCTGATTCTAGTGTTACTTAACTATAAAACTGTCTTCCATTGGATTCTTCATGTCAGTGTGACAGAATTATCAGAACATGTGCTGGCTTTGAGTCAGATTATCGATGCATTATCAATTGGGCAAAATTAAGCTGATTCTAGTGTTACTTAACTATAAAACTGTCTTCCATTGGATTCTTCATGTCAGTGTGACAGAATTATCAGAACATGTACATGTGGCAGGCCATGAACAAAAGTCATATCAATATGTTTTACACCAGGACAAGGAGATTGCCTCATTTCGATAATTACATGTGACAAAGATATCACATTTCATAAAAACATCTTTAAAGGGGAAGACCTCGTAAAAATGAGTGAAAAGGCCATTAACAAATGAATCTGAAAATACCATCACTGAATTTTTTAGACTTTTTTTTCATTAAAAAAACGCAGACAAATGTGTTGACTGTATGGAGGGTTTCATGGACCGACTTTTGTATGTCCTTAAAGCACAAATTTAATGTCATATTAGCGTTTCCATACACAGGTCAACATTATAGGGGTACTCTTCACAAGAACAATATTCAGAGCTGGACATAAAAGTGTACAAAAAAAGGTGTACAAAAAGAAAATGCCCTTTTCATGCAAACTTTTAGGTCATCTGTTAAAGCACAATATATAAGCCATTGCAACACTGACCCCATCCAGAAACAGCTCGCAGACATTTCAAGCCGACTTGTTATGGTTTGGATCGTGTAAGAGATCTGTGTATTTCAAAACATTGCCCATGGATGATTTTCACAAGCAGTATCAGCAATGCGCCACCTGGTGGAAAGTGGAGATGCAAATGTGCGCAGCTCCAGATAAACAACAGTTTCTAAGATTTGTAAATTAAACATGTTGACTTATGTTCGTTTCTGACGATGGCATATGTCAAACAGCATTTGTCAATCAATAGCACCTACAAGTGGAGGTACAGCGTAAATCATCATCCTATCATTGACTCTGTTAATATTAGTACCTACTACTCACAGTTTTTGCTATTTTATTTAACCCTAAACAAAAAGTATAGCTTACATAATGTAACCACACCCACAATGAAATTACTCTCCTTATGTGATGTCAGTGACTTTACACTAATATTGTGTTACTGTGCCTTATAATGGCTAAACTTGCGAAGCAATTTTAAGAAGTGTTGATCAAGTTTACTTCTTGGTTTACTTCTTGATCAGCAAATTTGCTTCATTAATTTTCAAAATTATTTTGCAGCTTGGTTTATTATATAAATAAGTAGTGGGTTTCACAGTCACTTCATATACACATTTTTTTAAACTTTCGAAATTTTGACGGAAATATGAACACTGCTATGCATACATACTTTGGCTGGCTGATTTTGGAGACGAAGACGCAGAGACTTTTGGAAGCTTTAATTCCCGAATTATCTTTTTATAATCCACGATCCTATCTTTCATTTTTGAGTCATCACCTGTAAAAGAAGTCAAAAGAAAGGAATGAATTCATCAAATTTAAAATTTAAATGAAGATGGTGTGCATGTGTTGCAGAATCTAACTGCTTTCAGACATTAAAAAAAACCCTGCCATAATACTAGGTCAACTGAAATGAACCTTCAGCTCAAAGGCACTTTATTAGCATTCTCAGAGAGAATTAAACAAAACAAGTACATATATGGTATTCTTTGATGAAAACAAAATTGAAATACCCGTGACCAATAAATATGACATCGGGTTGGAGTCTCAAACATGCTTTAGCAGGCATCACCAACCTTCTGCGCCATGTCCAGATAGGTGTAAACATGGAGCAAATACTTATTTATTTATTTCTTGAACTTGGCATTTAACTAACGAAGCCTTTCACTGACATGACCGAAGTCAGATTTACGGGTAGATGAAACCGCAGCTTTGCCTGTGGCAAAAACCTAAAATGACATAAAATTCTGTCCATGATTAGGTCGAAGAACAGAAGAGTATTATATGTGCTAGCTAGTTGTCTGTCGTCTGTAACTCTGTTAGGCGTTCACTTTTCCTTCGAAACGCTACCACGCCAGTCCTGCTTCCCTGCTCTAACCTCATAGTGCTGAGCACCGTCAACTACTATTTTTAAAGCCTTTCGTACAACTTGATCCAGGCTTGATCCTGGATCTCTCAATTTTGAGGCGGACGCTCTCTACACAAGGCCACTGATCATGCAATGGCAAAAGAAAGCAGGAAACATTCACATTTTTTGATGACGAACATTTTCAATTGACAATGGAAAACAAATCAGAGCTAATATCAATGCCTCTATTTATACTTGGCTAAAAGGAAAGATAACTGGAAGAGTGTTGCAAAATATTCTAAGTCTTCTAAAACATCTTCTGGAACACTCAAAACCCAAATTTTCTTTTGGTCACTTGCTACCAATACAATTTTCCCAACTTTCCAGTAATGCACAGCACAAATATGACTTACATGTAAAATGTGAGTTGATAAACAGTAGACTTGTTCCAAAGAAAGTAAATGAAATTGCTACAGCTCCTTTGGTTTTCACCATGGTAACAGCTCTTGTGCTGACAATATCGGACTCTGGAACTGTGAACAAAAAGAAAAAAAACATACCTGCATCACACAAGTGGAACAGTACACTTGTAACTTCCAACATTACTTTCTGGTTTATTGTCACCATGATCACTGTCACTTTATTACTTCGGTCAAATCATAAAGGTGGAAAATTTAAGGAGGCCAGTCTCAGAACAAGTACATATATGTACATATATGCTGCGGCCTCACTGGAATGGGTAACTTCTAAAATTCCTTTACCGTCTGTATCAAGGCTGTCCAAAGACATTAACTCTTATTCTTTCCTTTATGATGTCACCATTAGAAAGTGTGCATGTGCTCATAAAACATCTTGGCATTATACAAGTACTGCAGCATCACAGAACGAAAAAAAAGATTTTGTCGTTTTGTCTAGCCCTATCGTGAGTCTGCCATTCCAAGCAAAAGACACCATACAGGATTTCACACACGCAGTATACTGACACCAAGCCACCTACAAGTTACAAACAGGTTTTTATGGGCTGAGTTAGCTCAATGTGCTGGTGCTGCCATATTGGTGATTTTCATGTAACACCACCTGAACAGCCAAGTGTAAATTTTCAACATTTTCAACCACTGCTGCACTTTTTTCAGTGCAATTTATGCACACACTGATTAAGAAATGACGCTAAAATTGATTTGTTTATGTGATTTAGGATGTGAGCTTCATAAAACGTTGCAAAATATCCGTTGCAAAGGTGGCTGAAAAGGCTGAAGAATTAGGGTATTAAATCCTTTACCAAAGCATACTGTGGTAAAGGACCAAGAACCAAGTATCAGAAGAGACAGGGCTGGAATCTCGAAACATTTCCTGTCTGAGACTCGAACTTGATGAGATTTCATACTTAGAACTGGGACTACATAGATGATGACCTCTGACCTGAGCAAAACCAGATGAGATCCCGGCGTATGAAGACAGCCAAGTGCAGAGCACCATGGCTAGCTGAGTGAAGTAAAACATGGGAGGGGCCCAGTGTTTCCTGCATTCGGATTTCCCACTCCTTCCTGTGAAACAGAAAATTTATCTTATTTATTTGTTCAATTGGTATTTGCTGTACTCAAGAATATTTCACTTATATGACTGCAGTCAGCATTATGGTGGGAGGAAACTGGGCTGAGCCCGGGGGAAACCCACAGCCATCCGCAGGTTGCTGACAGACGTTCCCACATATGGCCGGAGAGGAAGCCAGCATGAGCTGGACTTGAATTCACAGCGAATGCATTGGTGGAACACTTCTGGGTCATTGTGCTGCATTTGCGCGCTAACTGACTGAGCCACGGAGACCCCCACGAAACAGAAAGAGAACAATGTATTACACCCCTACAGGTAAGTGCCCACCTCCAACAATGCTGTGTAGTAAAGGGCCAGTGTCCAACATCATAGTCGACACTTGCACGACATGATCTCACTGTTCGCATGGCGAACTAATTTACATGT
Organism: Acanthopleura granulata; assembly: GCA_016165875.1. Lineage (NCBI taxonomy): Eukaryota > Metazoa > Mollusca > Polyplacophora > Chitonida > Chitonidae > Acanthopleura > Acanthopleura granulata. The sequence continues at coordinate 3,670,452 of JABBOT010000015.1, read as the reverse complement.
ATTTATTTATTTGACTGGCGTTTTATGCTGTACTCAAGAAGACTTGGTGGCCAGCATTTTGGTGGGAGGAAGAGCCCGAGCAAAAGGCTTACCAACAGACTTTTACGTTCAAACTCTCTGTGACATCACGACATCACAATTACTTTAACTAGGAATGTAATGAAAGAGTAACGTTGCCACAAGATGGCACTGTCTGACATCTTCGCACAGAATAAAAAATTCATAATCAAAAAATTTCTTGAAAGCTGGCCGATGTGAATATCATTTTTATTCTTTCAAACACAATCTTCAAGGTGGAGAAAACACAAAAAAAGAGTGCAAAAAGTTAGCTGTAAATGTGGTCTTCCACAATTTTTTCACTTGAAAATAATTTTTTGTATGATGGACCACCTTTTGATACATATAGTCTTTGTGTAATAATGTTATAAATGAGGATGTTACATGTTCAATAATTATTTTGGCACTAGAATTTGTCCTTTTCAACTCACAAATGTGTTCAACCTGTATATGAATCATATTTATATTATTAATGTGTTCATAAATATTATCATAATTCTTGTCAAATGCACATGTTTGGATATAAACAACAAATTTACATTCAAATAAATTTATTAGACATTCATCACCTTCTTTAGAGCATTATTATGCAATGACAATAAATACCAAAAGCTGGTCTCCATTACCCACCATACAAAAATATCAAATACATTTTTCTCCTGAAAAAGAAAACAGGAAAGATTAAAAAAAAAAAATATTTAAAAACCATATTTGCAGATAAGTTTTGAAGCTCTTTCAGCTGATTTTGGCATCATTTTCATGTTTTCTTCTTCTTTAAATGGGTGTGGACTATATAGGTTATTGGATGTATCCCTAGGTATGGACTCCTCCAAGCATCCATACAACCCAATATATTTCACAAACGGGATTTAAATCCACACTTTATTTCATTTATTCGACTGCTTTTAAACATCGTACTCAAGAATTTTTCACTTGTGCATGTCCATTGGCAGTCAGTTTTACAAATGGCAAAGTAGCCAATCAGTGACAAACCTTCCTTATGACAAAGAGATAAGCCCACAATATTGGTGGAAGACAAACGGCCCTCAACAAACATTGCAATGCTAAAAACAGCCACACCAAAGGTTGTTAACCAGTCATTGTTTCCAAAGCCCAGTGAGTCTTGCGAGTGTGGGAATGTCCGATGTGGGGATTGAACACCTTGCCTAATCTCCTAGTGAGCAAGCGTCCAAGCATAGGAATTCATTGTCAGAAGAAGTGCAGTTAGCCAAGAAAGTCTGAAAATACCATACTCTACCTCCAAATTCCATTATTAATTGCCTGTTCTCACATAGTCACTTGCCTTTTGACTTTCAAATTTAAAAAACAAAAGTCTGCAATCAGCCAAATGAAGGAAAATTCCCATGCTTGAACATCTTAAGCACTTCGCCACAACATACTGTCAGATGATCACTTACTTGTTAGCACTATTCTCCTGTGTTCCTACGGCGTAAATGTCCTGTACAAAATCAGAGCTATCAGGTAGTAGGAAGTCGTCTATAGGCAAAGAACAATCCTGAAAAATAACCAAGAAAAAATTTAAATACTGAAAGAAATGAGAATGACCCTGAATGTTAGCAGAGAATGCAATGATCCAGGAGAGATGCTATACAAAAACTATAGACTGTACATTGCACGGCGAAGGTCGAAAACCATAAATGCATGCATTTTCAGAGTGAGACATGGAAATGATAACAAATGAGAGATGCAAAGCATCCCGTGATATATCATTTGCCCCTTTCACAGGAACATGACATGGTACACACGTGCATGACCCCTGGAGTGACGTCATGTTGGGAAAGTAACAACTGACTGAATTTGCAATATGACTTCAAGAGTTCAAATTGCAATGCTACTTGAACAAAATGTTTTTGTTTTCTTTTTTTTTGATGTCATGGTGTTTGGGTGGAAAATATCAAAATTTAATAACAAAAGTGATATTTCGTAGAATCCTCTACTTCTTTTTTAAAAGAATTACTCGAACAACATAAGGATAAATTAGGTACATGTACTTTTTAGAGCAAGCTGGACACTTAAAGTTTGAGAGTTTGTGAACATCATATTTCAGATGATTTTTTATCATGCAATTAGTTTGAAAACTTGATGAAATAAAAATGTTATGTTTAAATGCAGACTTTAAATCCTTTGACTGTGCAAATGCCGGCAATGAGAGAACACCAGCAAAAATCCATCAGGCATTACCATCATTTCAACCCTGAACTACTAAAGTTTATCATGCCCCACCTGCCACACCCTTTAAGGTGATAAAAGGAGCATTTCTGGGTCTCATAAATACTTGAAGATTTTAAAAATACATACATGTACATTAATTAAATGCATTAAACCAAAAATGACCATATTACTTGTACCTTCCATGTTCGAAGTTTCAAAAAATGAGGCATATCTGGCGTCGGAAACGACTTCATTTCTTGCTGGTCTTACCTTCATTTCTGCCATATTCCATGACCCCACAAAGACATGTAGTTTGCGGTCGGGAAAATAGCGATCTAGTTCTTCAGCACCTAACAAGGCTGAGTTATTGTTAATACTGCCCAGTAAGTAACTCCTGAAAAGATAATTAAAATTAAAATTAATTAAAACTACGGTAAATTACCCAAGATTTTGTGGAATTTTTCACCAACTAAACACCTCGCTATAGTATCAAGTAGCAGGAAAACTCCAATGAAATCCTACATGATAAACAGTGAATCACATTGTGTGTTTTCCCTAACTAATTACTTTTCTGTAATACAGTTCGCACAGCAGCGTGCTTAGTTGGTAAAAAAAAATCCCATGAAATTAGAGGTCATCTATCGTTATCACATTAATGTATCATTTACACGTGTGCAATACCTATAACATACATACACACAGATTACACATCACGCTAACCATACATGTACTCTAATTATTACAGGTACTTTCATTCTAAGCCAAACTTTTCACTCTCTTCTTGATGTTAATTTATTTATTTATTTGATTGGTGTTATACGCCGTACTCAAGAACAAATGTGCATGTATTTCACTTATACGAGGACTGCAAGCATTACGGTTGGAGGAAATTTCCTCCAGATTTTTGATACACTTATGAACAGTAGTATAGGCTGCAATTTTTGGCATGAACAATCATTCAGGTTACGTAACATCATTTTGACGCGAACGACCACCCTTTAGGAAGGTGTTGCTACTTACCTTGCGACTTACTTCCCATTATATCAAAGAAAGAGATAATAAATTTCTCAAAACATGAGGAGATCAGACACTTATGGTTTATTTCAATACAAAATTAGGCCGCACTCGATCGTGGAGTGTCATTTCTGTACAATAAAACCGAAAGCACTTACATGTTCACAGACAATGATTTCATATACATGTATCCTGGAAAGGCCACACTGACACATTTACATGTTGTCTATCGAGGTATGTGGCTTCAGGAAATTATTTTCAAATTCTGACATTCATCGCAACCCTGAGTCCTTCACCTGAACTCAACAAAATCGCTGCAGACCTCGGATTCGACACTGATGAAACTTCTGTCGATGAGGTCCATGCTTATATCACCCTAACCTACGTGCGCTCGAAATTGACCAAAACAAAAAAATTTATACCCTTCTAGGCTGTATTATGAAGATTTAAGTAGAGCCTACAGACGACAATGAAAATGTCAAAGTTTTCAATAAGTTTTGGATGCCAGAAATCTGTTACATTTCAGGAACAAGAGTAGGTTGCGAGGCTTTCAAAAATGGCTGCCAACGGTGAAGGGGTTGGTACACATACGAAGTTCTCTCAGCTAATGCGACAACAAGACAACTTAATCAGTAAATTTAGTTAATTAAGATAGGATTTTGCTAAGTTTTGTTGAGTGCTGCAGAGTTCAAGCACTGTATTTGTGCTTATGTTCCCAAGGACAGATCGGCAAATCTGATTTATCAGTCTGCACTGTTACACTGCACGTATTGTAACCGACTTGCGAACAATCGTTTTGTTCGTGCTAAATTTCGTGGCCTGCGTGTGGTATACAGCCCACAATACTCACAGATCCACACTGGCGCAAGTGCTTTGGTACTGAACTTGCTAGTGTTCGCCACACAGAACGATAGACTGCGCAACCTTTCGTGTAACCTACCGTTCGCGCAGAGGCAGAACGACCTAACCAAACAATGGGTTACGTAGGTGTGTTTTTACGCAAATGCCATTTCGTTCACATAGGTTTATGAAAAACTGAGGCGAGCCAGGAGAGACCGGTGAGGAAGTCAGCATGAGCTGGGCTTGAACACGTAGTGATCACATTGGTGAGAGGCTCTTGGAGACACTGCGCTAGCCCACTAACCCCTTTGGTCATGAAGGCCCAGAGACCTAAATATACATGTGTACCTTCAGTTATCCACAGCTAATCTATGACAATTTTGGTCTAATGATTATTTAGAAGTACATGTATATACATGTACGTAACATTTACAGTCTGCATCACACAATCACCTTGTTTTGGCCTCTTTGGTAGTTATCAAAGGGAGAGCACTTGTGGATGTTTCCGAATGGCCGACGGTATCACTGCCTTTGCTCTCTCTGAGCTGCCCCACTGCATGCCCCAAAAATTTCTGCATCTGGAATCCCGACTCTGTTCTGTTGGCAGTTCTCAGGGCTCTGGAGGAGCAGTCAACTCCGAGTGGAGGAGGGCGGTGTTTAGGTGACAAGGGGGTGAGTCTACCTGTCCTTGACGACAAACCTCCGAATATACTACCACTGGCTCTTTGAGTGTCTGGATCTAAAGTATTTTTTGCCAAAATCTTATGATACTCATCTGACACACCTTGTAACTCAAACTCGGACACAGTGTCCATATGGATTGCACTGCCAGAATCAAACGAGTCGAAATGTCCATTCGCGGCTGTTCTGTCAGCACCCATAATTGTTCTTTTTTCTGATGCATTTGAAGAAGTTAACGACTTCTTTTGCTCCACAAAATGATGGGTGGCTGGTTTTTGATTGGCTAATATCACAGTGTCAGCATTGGGCAAATCGGTGTCAGATGGGGTCTTATCTTTCTTGGTGATTCCTTGTTGATCCAAGTTAGAGCCATTCAGTCTAGCACTGTTCACCCTTTCTGAGGAAGCGTCTCTGACATGTTTGTCTTTTTGCGGAGAATCTGGTGGGGTTTTTCTTGGGGTTGTTGGTGGACGGGGTGAAAACGGGCTGTTTTTCAGTGACTCCACTGAGCTTGATCTCGAAAGGGTCATTTTCATGCCCCTTACTTTGTAAATAGGTGTACTGGACAGATCACTGACATCAGCAGCCGAGGTTCTAGAAATAATTTTCTCCAAACCAGAATCCTCCACAGAGGGATTTCGGTGGTTAATTAGTGATAATCGTGGTTTGATTGCAGGTGGGATATCAGCTGACTGCTTCCCAGCTGAAGTTTGTCCTTCACTTTCTCGCCTTCTTAACTCGTCACTCAAGTGTGCTGAGTTACACTCCTTGCCAAAATTGGAAATATCCTGGTCATTTCCACAAATATCAACATCTGGCTGTAGTGACACCAAAGACCCATAGTTACTTTCTACATCAGACAGGCCTGCTTGCGCACGACGTTTTTTCTCTGCAAGCTTTGCAAGGGCTCCTTTTTTCTTTTTCCGTCCACTTCTTGGAGTAGAATATGGTGAGGTCTGAGTGATGGTGGAAATTTCCACAGACCTCTCCTCTCCATCAACATCTCCAGTATTTTCTGATGTCATCTTCCTCCCGGGGTTGTCATCATATCATCAATACCTATAGACTCACATGTATATAAAGTATACAGCAAACCTGTCAACAAAAAATGGAAATCAGTTACTGTTATGTACATCTGTATTATATACGTATACTGCAATCATGCTATTATAACTAAAAAAAACTCAAAGAGCACCAGCATAAAACTTACATACATATGTGCGATGGCATCGCAGCATACTGGATCAGTTTTATGGGTGGAGGAAGCCAGTGCTTGGAGTAAACAGTCAGCTTTTGACAAGTATCTGATGAACTTCCAATATGTAATAACCTGACGTACAGACTTCCCTATCATACTGGAAGACAAGTGGTTTGTGCTAAATGTAAAACATTGCAAGAAGGTCCCATCAAGACAATGCACTCCTTATTTAATTACAGTTCCCCAGGCCCAATGAATAACCAGAGAGGATACACATGACCATCTGACCCTTGCTTGGTGTACATGTGGTTTTAACGCATTAAACAGTGGTAAATGTCCTTCAAATATATTCATATTAAAGTAGGACACACCTGCTGATGTTTCTATTTGTAACATGCAACCGTCCTTGGAAGAAGAATTACACTAGTTCACAACTACAAAATGCGTGCTTCAACTTAGCTAATCTGCTGTGAAATGTCACACTGTGGGATCATTTTCCCCTTCTCCTTGACTGTAACCTGCTTGGTGGCATCTTACCCAACAGTCTAACACAAAACTATGATTTTTATATCAATAGCTGGCAAACTTTATACTACCTGGAATTAGGATAGTATCTTAATCCTAGATACTATGTTATTTAAGCAATAACATGGCAAATTTGTCTTCAGACAAGAACCTTGAAATGAGGTGAATTTCATACAAGGTGGGGGAGGGGCATATATACATGTAGATACTTCTTATGAACAGCTAAGTACATGAAAATAAGCCGAATCGGCATTGGAGCTGTCTCGCGAGATTAACGTTGTTTGGGCGAGACATGAATGGGTGTTCTCACAACTAATGCAAAATAACGCTAAAAATGACGTGATTTCTGGTAGTGGTCATACCTCGGAATGTTGTTGTTGTTGTTGTTGTTGGGCTCGACGGCAACAATCTGACGCAGGGCATTTTGGTTTAACTTAAGTCCAAAGAGAAATTGCTCTTGGCCTACGTTGGAAACTCTGTTGACCTATGTTTTGTGTGATGAGGTCCAGAAAAATAACGAAGAAAAACTGACTGAAAAGGGTCGCGGAATTGTGTCCGTCAGATGTGTATTCTGTAGCAGCTACCAGAAAGCACGTCTTTTTAGCATTAGTCTGTGAGAGCACCCACTCATGTCTCGCCCAAACAGCATTAATTTCGCGAAACGGCTTCAATGCTGCTTCGGCTCACTGAAATGTCAAACTTTGTTTGTCACTGTCAATTGGTGTCAGTCACTTTTTTGTTCCTAATGAAATAATTACTGTCAAATATCCCTTGTAGGAAAGACAACTATTCCAAAATGTGACAAAGGTATTTACTTAGCGATAACCCATCAATGTGTTGTTTGGTTTTGTCACAAACTCCTCAAATCAACTACCACCAAATGGCAACTCCCACAGCAACGAGTCAAGCCATGAAGCCAGTTCTACAACTAAGCAAGCGCAACAAATTTTGCGGTTTATGCGGAAGATACAACATGAAAAACACTTACTCCCAAAACAGGGAAGGCGATCGTGTACTTCAGCCTTCACATTAATGACACCAGTTTAACTCGATCGCTAAAATAAAAGATAAACCATATGTAAATATTATATCACCAACGACGCTCTTCTGTCACCTGCAACTACCGCCATGGAATTTGTAACACGCATGCGTGATCGTCCTCCATTTCCGGATACCTGAGGCTCTAAACCATCACTCGGATGAAAATAAAATTTGGTCTAAGTAAAATAAAATAAAATCAAGAGCAACGCATAAAATGTGATTTATATGAAGATAAACTGTTGTTTCATGATCAAAATCAAATATAGTCTTTCTTTTTATATGAGACTTGAGTAAATCTTCAAACCAGGGGTACACCGCAGAAAGCCTCACTCATTATTGGCAATTTAATATAGAGATAATCACCCCTCATCAGAATGTCGTTCTTTGCGATTTGAACTTCAAAAACCCGTCTAAAATATGCGTGAAAAGTATTTGGAATGTCGTTTTTACTTTTATATGAACGATCTATTGGTTTGAAAAGTATTCGTACGTTTTATGTCCAGCATTATTTCCGACTACGTGATCATTTTGTGAGGGGGCAGGCAAGTTGATGGAACAGCTCAATTCATGTCAAGCACTTGCCAACGAGCGTTGTTTAAACATGGCTGTCAGTGTGGTGTTTGCCGTGAAAGTGATAAGTGGCTTTTAATTAAGTCGTTGTTTGGGCGAAAGGTGTGAAGTAATGGATTCGGTTTAAATAATTAAATAATGTCTGACGATGCGGTAGATGCCTCACCGGAGGAAGAAGACGTGCAAAAGTTACACGATGTCAATTTGGAAAGGGAAGGTGTTCGGAAACTCTTGGATTGTGACGAAAAACTTGTTCGCGAGGTGGCCTTACGTCAATGGAGTCGCGTAGCCGAAAATAATGTTTCTCCAAGGGCTAAAAATAACACACCAGGGGTGCCGCCAACAAAGGCTATGAAGCAAAGAAGTGTCACTGACAGTGCCATACATTCTGATAGCTTTGTCACAGGTTGGTTTCCAGAGAAAACTCGACCGTTGAGGAAGAGTCGAAAGGAGCACTCCTCAAGAACAAGGGATGGAGTGACGAAAGACAATCAACAGAAAGACAGACTCGTATGGCGAGACACAAAATCAAAAGACTTCTCCGATAAATATGTGTTCAAGCATTACCGAGACACGCGGAAATACATGGAGCAGTACAGACGGGAACATTCGTGCGGTGCGACAATTCACATTACCAAAAGGGTGCTATCTCCAAAGGATTCGGACAAGCACAAGCCTTTTCCACGAAAAGTACAGGTGTATCAAGTTTATAGTCCAAGTAAAGTTAGAAAAAGCGAAGCAGCAGTTGAATTGCCGATGCAGCAATTGCAGACACAGCAAAGCTGCCAATCCAACAGAGAGGATGTGAAAACTGAATCTGGCAGTGAGAGTCACTTGAACAATGGCACTGTTTTATCTCGTCATGGGTCACAGGAATACGGACACCCAAAAGAAGGCAAGAGTGCAAAGTCACAGCGCAGTGTTTCTCAACAATCAGAAATTTCAGATCCGAATGTCATTTTCAAATACAAACTTGCCCCGCGTTATGTGCAGAATATGTTGGAACAACACCAGCATCTACAGAAACAAAAACTGAGATCAAACGCTCACAGTGGAAGACAACATGGGGCTAGACACTCGTCAACCAGTGGCAATGGACACATACAAAATGGCAGTGTGTCGCCAGACTGGGACGATGGAACAGAGATTCGAGGAAGGCAATGTTCTGCCAAACAAACCTTGTCATCACGCTCAGGAGTTAAGGCCAATCTTGCTACAACACAAGTCACAATTTCCCCTCTTCCCACAGTGCCAGTCATTGTAAGTCAGCCCTCGAACCAAACTCCCATTAGTGCCTTGGCTGAGAAGGTTGTGGTGTAAGTTTCCCGCTCTTTATCTTTGTTTAGGGTACTTTAGTCCTACATGAACTTCACTGTTACTCCGATATTTGGATGTTGCTATACCAGTGGAGTCATACAACCTTCCATTTAATTTCCTGGGAGTAGTGCCAGAGTTCTGCCACCTCGCTACTCAGCCACTTATCTTGTGTGTCCTGGCAAAGTACAGATACTCGTAAACATGCGCGCTACAATTTCAACGGTCTCACCTTCATTACTTAGGAGTTGATCAGCCTAGCAGCTCATCGCTCCATGTTAAAACGAAAACAACGCCATGTTTTATGGTTACATGCTACAAACCAAAGTGCCGCCATAAACGTGGCGTTGTTTTCGTTTTAAGATGGTGCAGTGAGCATCGGGGCTGGTCAGCTCCTAAATAATGAACGTGAGATCGCCGAAATTGTAGCTCGTATGTTTGTGAGTGTCTGTACTTTGGCTGGAGATGTAAGACAAGTGGCTGAGTTGTGAGGCACTAGAACTCTGGCACAACACCCAGGAAATTGAATGGAAGGTTGTATGACTCCACTGGTATAGCGACATCCAAATGTCGTAGGGACAGTGGAGATCACGGAGGACTAAAAGTACTTTAAAGTTAGTCATACTGTTAGGCCTGAAACATGTATCTTTGATTACTTAGAATGAAGTGTCACAAGAGCTGACATTTCATTTATACATGTACTGTATGCATAGTGACATAATGAGTCAGTGGTATAAGTATGCCAGTAAAACGTACCGTAAAAATGATAAGATAATGCATGTCATCGTACATGCATGACGTGACACTCGCTTATGATTGAATTATGGTTGAATTGAAAAATAAAAAGAACTCCCCCACCCACAAAAAAAACATGTATAGATCTTCAAATACGGAACAAAAATATCAGTTATGTACATGTTCTGTGCATTTAATCGCTCACAGTGTTAAAAAATTTCATTTTTAATTTTTTTTTTCATTTATTTTACGTGAAAAGCAAACCTCCATGTGTTGACACTGCAACTGAATGATCACACAACAGATTTGGTGAATATGTAGTGGAATCTAGAATGTGTCTGTAAGTCTGTTACATGTATTACTCAAGTATAGCTCTAGCGGGGGTTCCCCATAGATTATTATTTATAGAGGCTAAGCTCTAGATCCTTCCTACTGCTTGCAGGCGTATTTTACGAACATACTGTGCTGTCCCTGTCAGTTTCATGTTGGCATCAATGAAACATTTATTTCCGTAGGCCGTCGTGTCTAAACTGTTCGTTGTCCCCTGCTGTTCGGTGGCACAGCCACTAGTAAATGTACACGGGTACAAAACTCCTTGACAGTATATCCATTTCAAAAGTCATGTTGACATCTGCGTCATCGTTTTGGGGGCCCCACTTGTCGAGCACTCGGCTCTTACCAGACTTTACCGATCGAGACTCAGAAGTAAACAACACCACCTTCCTAGTCTCGATTGGTTCAGTCAAATAAGACCCGAGTGCTCAACCAGTGGGCCCCAAAACGATGACGTAGATGTCAACATGGCCAGTCCAGCATGAATGACTATAGATAATCTCAGGGGGTAAGCCCGCTACAGCTAACTCAAATAGTACTTGTGCATGGAATTTGAATAGTACTTGTTTTTTCACTGTTTATTTATTTATTTCTTTTTTCACTAATAACTAAATGTTTATGAATTATCAGCCGCTGGAAAAGGATATTAAGGTAGGAAACTTGCTGGGAACTACTCAGCTGCTGTTGACATGTACACAGTACCAGACCTTACTTCCAAGCTTGAACAATCAACAATTCAACAATGAGGCATGTGTCGATGACACTGATGGGAAAGGCTCATGACATTTACTTCTGCATGTCCTGTATATATGCTGACGTGAAAGCACATGTCCATGCTTGACCCTGGCTTGTTTCCCGTTCACTCTTTATCCTTTTACATTTATGCATTAGTTATGCGTATAGAATCACAGTATACTATGCAATCATTCTTCTGTTGATGTCTGTATAAAGGGGTTATTTAAAATACTTGTAACATACGGGTGGTTGTTTAAATGCCACACAAGGGTGGTTGTAATTTACCCACTCATTCCTTTACCATGTATGTATTGACCTTCATGGTCTAATGAATTAGCACACTAGCACAGCGTAATGATCCGTGGCCTTTCACCATTTCAATCGCTTCATCTTCAAGTCCAACTCATGCTGGTTTCTTTTCCGGTTATACGTTGGAAGGTCCGCCAGTATCTTGCAGGAGGTTGTGGGTTTCCGCACAGGCTCTCTCTGGTTTCCTCCCACCATAATGCTGACCAGTGTCGTATATTTGAAATATTCTTGAGTACAGCGTATAACACCCATGAAATATTATGAAATAATGTGTGAATTGATCTCAAGAGCACGCATATTTAAATGTGTAATAAATGCCATATGTATCTTGCATGGCGTTGCCTCTCTAGCTGCAATGCATCTATTCTATATCTTTACTAAGCCTTTAAACTGGACACAGAAATGTCTTGACAAACATAGCCCACCCCACCCTCAAGTCAACTCACCCAAGCACATTCCGCATTGATAATTTTGGTGGTCATTGTGACAGCATTTTCATGTTTAGAAAGTATTTTGGTTTCGTTGCTGTCAGTGTTCTAAGTCTCAGAGGGCATGGGTTTGAAATTAGCTCAGTTTTTCAGAGGCTCATTTCCAAGTTAGTGTAAATTATTTATTGACATTTGAACAAAAGTAGTACCTCAGAATGCTTAGTTTGTTAAGCTTAAGTTCTGGTACATTTCATCCATGTTTGTGAAATCAGGCTGCTTTAACTTCACTTTATGTGTGATACTGAGGTAATGAAATGTGGTTCATTTAAAGGTGGATATGTATATATATGAACATGTAAGTCAAATACATGTACTCTGTAGGCTCTACCATTTTACAAACATTTTAGTAGGCTTAAGCAAAGAACGTAAAAGTTAATTTTGCATTCTTTCTGTGAATTTTTGAAAAACGTGATTGACTTTTTCTCAGGAACCAGAATCATAAAGGGAGCCCGCCAGTTCTTCCCAGAGGAAACCAGAAGACTCTGGACAATTTATCCTGTCTTTCAGCGGGTGACAATCAGGTGAGTGATAGACAACAAAACACGCCTTAAGATCAGAGCAAAGCTTGTGGTTCAAGACATTGATTTTGACTTGCTTGTTGAGCTATAATACCAGCTGCCTGTTCAGTTTTTGTCTTAGCATTGTCTCTGCTCAGGTAAACCCATTTAAAGGGGAGAAACTGTAAAAATGAAGTTATGATAAGTAATTGAAGTTACTGTCCAATTAAATTACATGTATTATTAACACTGGTCTTTGAAATCTTTGAATCTTTTTGAAAGATTTTTGAGACCTTTGGAAGTTCTGAGAACATAAATTATTAGGATGGGGAAAAACATAAAGAAAAATATAAATTGAGAAAATAAGAAGAAAGAAACTGAAATCCATCCAAAACCCAATAAAAACTTGTGTAGGACCAATATTTGGAGACTTGATCTGTTTGTTCACAACATATTTTTAACGATCATCTTACGCAGATAAATATGGCCTAATATTTAAAATCTGAAGACCCTGGTTACGTGTACATATATACAGCCTGGTGATATATCTACCTGTCATTTCAGTCGAGGCAGTATAGAATTGGCAATGATTATGAATATTTAATATCATATTCCTGCTTGTGGGTGCGGTTTATCAAGATTATATCATGACCACACACAGAACTACATGTGTGTTACAATGTACATCTGATGACTGCACATAGGCAGAGTTTAGTTCGAGTAGCGAGGTCAGTCTGAGTCAGCTGTCTACGAAATGTCAGGGAGAGAAGACCTGGGCGAAGCAAGAAGAGGAGGAAGAGGAACCTACCCTGTCTGTTGTGATCAGCTCACACCCTCGGGATGAGCGTTCTTGCTCACCTAAGGAAAAACTGATGCGGAAAAAATCTCCTCACAAAAATAACCCGGTTAAAGGAAATGACATGGAAAATTACGAAGCGTTCAAGTTGGCCAAGGAAAAACAGAGAGATGTGCGCCCAGTGCTGGTTAAGTTCATGAACAAAGAAGGGACTTTGCGACAGGCAGTGGTTGAACTAAAGGGAGGCAATCCTGATGTTGTTGGACTTACAGGAGGAAATCCTGAAAGTGAATTGGCATATGAGTATTTGGCCTTTGGTGCGCCTTGTAAGGCTGAGGAAGCCAAGGAGAGGCTTTCACAGACTAGATCGGAGCGACAAGTGAAATCCGCAAAGACTCCCGAGGGCTTAAAGCGTTTAGTCAAGAGCGCACAGCCGGAACAGGTGCGGACAAAGAGCCAAAATAGTGGAAAACTTTTACTGAAACGAGGCTCCAAGTCCTGTCACTTGTCCCAGCCGAAGCCCCCGCCCGTGCCGTTCTTCAAGTTCTGGGGCGGGAGCCTGCCCCCTGAGGCAAGATGCCATGCTAAGCGGGAGACCAAGGGTAGAAAAGATTCAGGAAAAACACAGGGGATGTCTCCTTCAGATGTTGAAACATATTTCAATGATCTGAGAGAGAGCAGTGCCACTGGATCATGCAGGAAAAGGAGTGCTCGAAAAAGTGCCCAAAGAAAGACGGGACCACCGATAGCCAGTGGGGTACAGTTGTGTGATACCAGTGATGTTCATCTTGTACTTGTGATTCCCACCTGTATCAGTGTCAATTAAAACCCCCTCTGTGTTTGTGTTGTGTTGTTTTTTCAGCACCCAGACTTGCCTGAGAGTAAAGCACACTGCATAGATGATGTTGATTGGATAGTTTTTTTTGTTTTTTTTTTTAAGTCTGTCTGATGAACAGAGACTTGCAATGTGACAATTATTGCCTCTTCCTTGTAAGATTCAGCAGTTCTGTTGTCAGCTGACAGAATGATCTCTGATTTAGTCATTTAATTGCTGCCCAAACTGTTTCAATAAAGTCATCGGCTTGGAGTTCAAATCCAGCTGTCGCCTTATATATAAGGTCAAGCTTTGTTATTTACAGTGCGTGTGGAAAGCTGTCATGGTTTTCCTAAGGCTTTTGCTTGGTTCGAGTTCCCATTTTGAAATCTGACTCGATGTATTAAAGCGACAAATGATACATGATCCAGTTTTAAATACATAACATAAATCATGAAACAGACAAATTAAGAGGCAAATATTTTTATTTGAAGTTTGTTTAATACCGTAATTGAGAATTTTGCACTTAGGGGATGGCTGCTAGTTTTATGGGAGAGAAGTCCAGAATAACCAGGATAAAACAGTGGCCTTTGGAAAGTTTCTGATGAACTTTCCCACGTGATGTTCAGATGTTCAGATGTTCAGGCACACACTACTGGTGAAAGAAAAGTAGTCTTCAACAAATGTTAAAGTCTGTGCAGATGGCTGTGCTAGTGTTGTTGGCCGCTTATTGTCCGCAAGGCCCCAGGAACAGAGAGGACGGGGAAATCTACAAATCCTCTGTCCACACCGGTAATGGAACCTGTATCTTGTGTGTCTTATCCAATGAAATAAATCAAATTACAGTCACGGTCAGTCCATAGTCAGTTTAGAAAGTTAAGTCAGTCCGTCACACATGTACACCATAAAATACATTTATGCCAAAAAGTACATGTAAGGCACGATCTACATGTAAATAAACAGCATGTATCATAGAATAATTCAAATACTTACATGTACATACACTGTAGGTAATTATACAACTGAAAAGAAAAATATTTCGAATGATATGCATATACTTGTTTTAGATCATCATACTAGATGACTGCATACACATACATGACTATTTATTATATACAATTTTAATGTTCAAGTAAAGTATCAAAGGCCAGTCATCCACAAATTTACCATAATCAGTTTCATCTGCTCCTGCTTGTGTGAATGTTGTGGCTAATGATTTTATTAACCACTTGTATGCTTCAGTGAATGAGTTTGTAAACAGTAAATAACATTTTGATGGAAGTGTGGACGGTTTTTAATAAATTAAGTTGTGTTGTGCTAATCAATATTTTGAGCTTTAATCATTGGGTGATTAATTAACCCTTCCAAGTGGGTCGTAAGAAATCTGTCCTAAATGTCTTCTGAGGCCACCTGTAATTAATACATGGGCAATTGTTTTGGTCCCATAGAAATTATAAATCTGTTAATTATTTTAAAGTATTAAATTTAGGATCAATAGGTTTTATATTACAATTCATGTTTCTTGATCATTATAATGTTGAGATTCTGCAGGCTGATTTTTATGAACTCAAAATTACCGATAGTTTTGATAAAAAAAAAAAAAAAGAAAGACAAAGAATAAATAAAGAAAGATTTTTTTTCTTCACTGTAATTATGAGGCCTGGTATCTTCAGGTTCTGCAATTATTGCTCTTAGCATTGCAGTTTTATACAGTGAGACACTTGTTGGTGAAGCAATCAAGAGATCAAATCCATATGTTGATGGTTAGTTTGTGGCCTTAACTTTTGTCCAGTACCTGGTCAGGTGCAATGGTTTCCCATAGGCTATGTCCGGTTTCCTTCATCCATAGAGCTGACTGCCGGCATGTAATTGAAAAGTGCTTGAAACAGCAATCAAATAAATACACAAATAAATACTTAAATGCAAATGCGTGAAGTGCTTATTTTGCCTTCTGTTTTTTTATTTCAGATGTGGTTTGATTCCCGAGGTCGAGCCTATGTCAGTTTGGCAACACGCTACGAACCTGTCAGAAAATGACAGAGGCTTAACTCACAGTTACAGTGAATATGCTTTTTCATTATCCATCAATATTTGTGTAGTTCAGTTGTTCAACATTTCCCCTTGTGGTAGTTGTGTTCACTTGTAGCCAGTACAACATGTCACATGAGTGACTGTAGTTCTGTTGTATCTTGTGTTTGTGTAACCCCTGTGTAGTTGTTGTAGCATGGACCAATTTGTTTTATCATTTGCAAAATTTGAATAAGAATTTGAATCTGAACTTTAGTAAGTGTTTGTGTATATCAAATACTTTACATGTGAATTTAATATTATAGCTGAATCATGATAAAAAAATTTTTGGCTTTCAATACTTGTACATGTTGTTCTCTGAAAAATTTAATAAAGTGAATGTGGAAAGTAAATTAAAACTCCAAAAGTATTTGTAATGCATTTCATATACTGCTTTTGCCAGTAGAATTAAGTTCTTTAAAATCTTAAAAATGCATGGTTAATAATTAAATTAATGATAATACTTAATAACTCTGAGAAGATATGTAAATTTGGATGGTAGAGGAAACAATTGAAACTTGCATTTTTCTAGAAGGATATCATCCTGCTTACCAATCTAACCTCAGAACACCTTTCTAAAACCAGTAGAATTCTCAAGAATAAGGAAAAATGAGTGAATTAATCTGGGACAGAACTTTGGATGATTTAATATAGTTTGGTCTGTTGTACAGTTCAGCCCAATAAGACGCTCATATCCTCTCGTTTAACCCAAATTCTGTGTTTTATTTATGCACTGCTTGTAGAGTACAAGGTAGGGTAAAATTTCAGTAGGGTATCCCTGCAGTTCGCCACTAGTAAACCAAAGGTGCATTAGTGGTGAACCATTGACATGCCTCTGAGAAACCCCAGCCTAGCAGGTCCTGGATGTAACATGTTCTAGCTGTTGTCATGGTTGTAGGTAATTTAACTTTACTTAATGGCATGTTATGCACTCTTTCTCACTGGTAACAATACTAACACTGATTTTTAGCCTGCACTCACATAAAGATAACAGATTTGCGAGTTACAAGACGTTCATTTGGAAGCTTGGAAACTTGAATAGACTACAAAAGGAGATGTCTTGAGGGAACAGTTCCATTGGCATCAGTAACTGACAGAGACAAAACAAAATGAAAAAAAGGCCTTGGTATCTCACATTATTGTTTGAAAGTTTAATACAGTTTGATGATAGGAGCAAATCCAATATTGCTTGTCTTATTTCACATTCTTCAGCATGAAGGCTGTAATTGAAGGCAAGTTAAAGTGTAAGTACATTTATTAAGTCTTATTTTAAATGGCAGTGTTAAAAACATTTTTTTTAATATCCAAATTAGTTTTATTAACAATTTGTGGTGACTGACATTTTACCTTTCCAATTTTTTGCTGGATATACTTGAAACAAGTATGGGTCTGCTCTTAGCTGTGGTAAAAAAAAAAATGAAAAAAAAGAAAGTGCAGACTTGTAGCAATAGTTACGCCTTCCGGTAAAAAGTGTCAATTTGCTCTCTGACTGTTAGTTCAGCTAATGGTCCTTGCTGAGAAATAACATATCAAAAATTTGACAGGGAGGAGAAGCGATTTACACGTGTCTGAAGAGCAGTGTGTTGCATCTAAAACTTTACACCAAAAGTCTCTTACATTTACTTTAATCAACGGACACGTATGTTTTTTTGTAAAACTGTGTTTATTGTGAAGCTGATTTGACATGTTGCTGTGAAAAATAAATGTCTTTGGCAGCTGTGTGTTTTAGAGTTGTCTGTATCCCCCTTCATTCAACCAGTGAGTCACTGTCCATTCGTGGCTCAGTCGGTTAGCGCGCTGATGCAGTGTATTGACCAAAGCCTCCAACCAATGCAGTCACTGTGAGTTCAAGCCCATCTCATGCTGGCTTCCTCTCCGGCTGTACGTGGGAAGGTCTGCCCGCAACCACGGATGGTCGTGGGTTCCTCCGGGCTCTGCCTGGTTTCCTCCCACAATACTGGTGGTCGCCATCGTAGAAGGGAATTATTTTTGAGTACGGCGTAAAACACCAATCAAATAAATAAATAAATAAAGCACTGTCCATTCATGAGATGTCTGCCTTGATATACCATACCAATGATACCTTCTCTAGCTACATGTACTGTAACTCTTGAATGTATGTGTGTCCATACGTATATTGTTTTCATGCTGGTGTTGAATAGAGCTGGAAGAAGTAGTTACTGGTACTTGTATGTGTCAGTGTATAGGACTGGGCCTGGTTTCATGAAGCATACTTAGTGCTAAGTAGCCCCGAGCTAAGTGCAATTCTTATTTCTACAACATGCGTTGCCATGGAAGTTAAGGGAATACTTAGTTAAGTGCGCTTCATGAAACCAGGTGTACATTTTTTAATTCTTGCACATCCCTGTAGGCTACAGATACCTTTATGCACAGGTGTTTTCGGTTAATTCCATTCCCTTTTTAAATGTGCTTGTCATAGCAGTTTTAGTGTAGAAAATAGAATGCACTTCTGTTACACTGACACCGTGCCAGCCATATTTCGGCACTACTACCATATACACTTATTAATCCTGATCGAGATGGTATGTGTAAATCTTTCTCGAAGTGCATGTAACTCTCAGATTAATGTGTACTATTATAAGCTATAGCCAGAAAAAAACATCATTATATTTCTTGTGAGACAATTGGCAAACAGATACTCCAAAAATCTTTTCACATATAATGGTAAAGTGAAACATAAGGCCAATATAATGCCAAATGGTTTTTATGGTTGCTCGAAAAATGAAATATTAGAACCCTATGCATGTAATAAATGCTTCTGTACTGCAAATTTGTTTTGATTTTCAACTGAAACATTAAGATATTCTACTTTTACTTCTATGTAACTCTGTTGGATTATGCATTATGTGCATATACAGTATTGGTGTGGTGTGGATAGAATGACACTCATTTGATATATATCTGCTTACAAATATCCTAACTCATTTTTATTTTAATTATAGTTACAGCTCTCAGAGGATGTAAATGGGTTGCCTTGGAAACAAAAAGTTGGGCTTCTGAAGGTGATATCGGAGCAGGGCAAAAGACTACAGCATGTCCAGTCGCCGAGACTCCACGCAAGGGCCTCTTCCCTGACTCTCCCAGACATCAGAGAGGGTGTTTCATTGGACAGTGACGGAGGTCAGTCTACAGGTCAGAGGTCAAGTCCAGGAAGGCGTAGGACATCGATCGTCTCTGTTTGCGACTCTGTGAACAGCCAGTCAGGTCGCAGTTCAGTAGTAAGTGGTATTTTCTCCAAGACATCATTGTTCACCAGCATTTTCCTTGGTAAAGGCACTGGAGGTCGAGATGCAGTATCAGGAAAATCAGCGGTTAGCAGTGGCAGTGTTTCTGTGCAGGACCCGCATGGAGATTGTTCCCCTGTGGCAGGGTCCAAACTGGATATCATTCCTGGCCAAGTGATGAGCAGGAGATCAGAAAAACAGACGCATAGTGAAACAAATGGCGACCTCCTCAACAGTCAACCGGATGAACTACATGTGAAACCTCTGCAGCCCAAAGGAAAGCTGGAATTCGGTTTTCTTCCAGAGATATCAATGACGGAGAAATTTTTGGTGCAAAACGATCCTTAGATTCAACACTGTGCGCAGTTTTTATCGTGGGACTTTTCTGGGACTTTTAATCCAGTTGGATAATACACTACATGTGCATTATGGGTTTGTGTTCGTACATTTATGTGAATGTAGAAAGGTGGTTAATACAAATGATATACATGTAAAAGTTTACAAATTTGAATGTTTGAGTTTTGCTAAATGTTTGTCTACAGTAACTGAAGTCAAAGTAAGATGTTTTGAAATTCTATGGTATACATGGGTTCCGAAGAGCAGCTTCTTGGTTTATTTATTTATTTGATTGGTGTTTTACACCATACTCAAGAATATTTCACTGACACGACGGCGGCCAGCATTATGGTGGGAGGAAAGCGGACAGAGCCCGGGGGAAACCCACGACCATCTGCAGGTTGCTGGCAGACCTTCCCACATACGGTCGGAGAGGAAACCAGCATGAGCTGGACTTGAACTCACAACGACCGCATTGGTGGGAGGCGTCTGGGACATTACGCGGCGCTAGCCAGCTGAGCAGCTTTTTCATGTTCAGGTATGTTAAGCAGACATTTTTTTTTCTTCTCGTTTGATCCTACAGGCAGAGAGGATGTCCTCAGCATTCAAGATGTACTTAGAAGCATGTGTACATACCTGTCATATGAATATCACTACTAATAATTAGTATAAATATCTACGTGTTCATATAACTGGACTATTTGTGTATGGCATGTCATTTATACATTTTCAGCCATTGCAGCACACTGACACGTTTTGTAGGCTGTTATGACTATGCACCAATTTATTATGCGGCAAGACGTTTTGAAATCAAGTATTAATAGCGGAGTTTTATATGGAACAGTGTAAGTTTTGCGCCCGTCAACTTTTATGTGATGCCTTGTAATATATTACTGGAAAACTTATTGTTAAGAACCCAAATTGTTTTACCCAAAGGTGACAGTTTTATCTAGGTTTACTCTCTCTCACATTTGTCCTGTACACTGGTCCAAAGAAGACACAGTGTTTGAATATCTAGGACGGTTGTAGGCCATAATAATCACTAGAGAGCAAAAAGACGCTCATTGGGATCACAGGTCGCATGTGTGTCTTTACATAACGTCAGGTTCTTGTGGGCTGCCTTGGATAAAGGCCGGTGCCGCTGAGAGCGACAACCACAACTGCGAAAGCAACTACAACTTCGAAAAATAGAATGTTCTTTGTTCTGTAGTACCGTCCCTATTGTCGATGTCATGTCACGACAACATCGGGATGACATCCATGTCGCCGAGTTAAGACAGAACTGGTTCTGTTTTCTCAGCGACTGGTGTCATGTCGCTGGCAATGGGAACAGTACACGACGTCGTGTAGTTGCAGTTCTAGTTGCGGTTACAACTTTCTGCCACAGCTGACCTGGCCTTGTGTGGTGAGCTTGTGTGCTCCCATGTTGCTTTTTCTGGTTAAGATTTTTTTATAAATATATACCTATACTGAAAACATAGGATTTATTTACTGTACTAAACGTTTGGTAACCCGTACATGTATATCCAGACAGCTGTGTAATCTGTTTTGATGATACTTTGGTCTACGTGTAAATCTTGATGTGATAATACTGACGTGTGGCAGACATATTCAAGTATTCTACATATAATTCATGTAGGCCTACGTGTCCTGTGGCACATGCAGTGTTGTACATATGAATAATCTAAAACTTCGTTCTTCGCAGCGTTTCTCATTTTACTTCTTGTCGCGAGTTCTCTTGAGTTTAGAAAATTATTTTGAGATTTTTGGGATGGTAGGATGTGTGTTTTCTAGGGTTTAATGTGGTACTCAGTTTTGAGTCATGTGACGACGAGGAGTCCTTAAATTGTATATATACAGTGTCTTCTTGTGGCAGAGCAAATCCATGCTGTCGCCACTGGGGCATCAGGCTGAAGACACCAGACATGACACCCTACCTAGTCACATTATAGTGACACCTGGCCAACCAGTCCTGTTTAATTGCTCTAACCTCTCACTGCTGAACATCAGTGGCAGCAACAAGTACCATTTTTAAAGTCTTTGGTATGACCCGACCTGGGAATGTTAGGATGATATACTAGGCTAGGAATATGTTGGTTTCAGCATCTAAAACAATTTTTTTATGAAATTTATTTGTTTCTAAATGTGCACTTCAGGGAGGTGCATAATTTCAGTCACTTACAGTAATTTTATTCATAAACATTAAAGGAAAAGGCAACTAACATGCACTTAAACAGGACAAGAAGACACCTTAATTGTTATTTATGGAAAACAGGGTCTTCATTAGAACAGTGGGCTAATACAGTGATTTTTTTTCAAGTATCCATGTATGTACTCCATGAGTTAATGAGAGCCTTGTATGAGTGGCCAGGTATCTGTTGGTGTCATATTTTAGGCCAGTCATATTGCAGCGATTTTTAACCTTCTGTATGATAGCTGAAGTGAGCAGTTTCCTGTTTTGTGTAAGCGGACGAATTCGTTTGATTTACCCAAAGCATCAGCGAGTTCTGACCAGTCAGTGATTACCTACCACAAAATAGCTGCTCCTGATTAACTTTCCATGTCTTGACGGAATCTTCCTTTTCTGTAGGATTGAAAACATCCTTTTTTTCCCCCGGACACAGATAAAATGTTTTCTGTACAAGAACAGTCATCCACTGACTAAAAGAAGCAAGTGATAAAACCAGAATACACAAAATATGTAATAGTTTGGTCAGAAAACATTTCCTTTCAACCTGTCTGTATGAAACTAACACTTTGTTCTTTCATTGTCACTGAGGAATGTGTCAAGAAAGGAAAAATTATCTTTTTAAGATTTCAGACAATACTTCTCAGTTTTGACCTAACCGAAGTCATCCGCCAGTTTGGCCACAGATACAATGCTTGTTTTAGCACGTCAGTGTAATATTAAAGGACCTTTTTTTGGTTATTTTATTATCTATTAAGTTCATATTTTTCCCAGCCTGGACAACGCATTTTAATCTTCACAGTGTCATGAATAATGCTTTCAAATTGCATCTGAAGTTTGGTTGCAATTTGCGGAGGATTTCAGTGTTTTGTCCCTCATTTCCTCACCACAGAACAGCAGTATAGCCATATATATTGTTTGTTTTGCCTTAAATTGTATACATGTGGAAAAGATTCTAAAAACTGTGATACAGGGTAGATATCGGGTCATGGATTGTTGTTTTATTTGTAAATCAACTTTCTTTGTATTAATACAAAATATGGTATATTTAGCCACCAATATATTCTGTGCTGTCCACTTTATAAAATCGATATCTATATATACACTTCTTATTTGCCATATAACTGAATTTATGCTCTAGTCAAATTGAGATTTTCAATTGGTTATGTTAATCGTGCAGAAAAGACAAAAGTGTGTAGTTTAGTGAAACTGCTTGTGCACCAATTATTGTGTGTACAGGTGTGTGTCCTTCTGTTGTTACATTCATTGTGGATATTCTCAGGTGTTTCTGAAACCAGTGTTTCTGATGTGCGTTCTTGAAACATGTAGCCAGAATATGAGTTATTGTACACTAACATTGTAGATTGGAATGATGACCTTCCACCAGTGACAGTCTGAAGTGTAGGCACATGTACTGAAGAAGAGAAAGGGACAGGTGTATTTTAGTCTTCTGATTGAAAAATGAGTAATGAAAAAGCAATGGATCTAAAGTTCATAGGTTTATGTTGTGGGTATCAATCGGCATGCCTGTACATCTTTCCAGGTTCTAATAAAGGATTTGATAAAAAATTTTATACCTTTTTATGTTAAAAGAGAGTTGTTTTTAGTTCATTTTTCTTCTTGTACTACATGTAATTCACCGTGATACGACTGCGGTAATCGTTCATCCTGTTTTACTTGTAGACTTGTAATTTTAGTAACGATTGATCTGAAACAGACTAGAGTAAAAGCACAGTACGTTTTTCATCCGGTTCTGGGGGATTTGATCCATTTACCTTCTCCATGATGGGAGGAAACAAGGCCGCTCCTGTCGTTATGGACAGACAAAAGTCAGAGGCTGAAGGATCAGGATTTCATTCAAATCATCTTTCAGGACACAGGCTATCCCAAATTTTAATAAGATGCTGATGTTGGGCCATTGTTTCGTCAGCAACACTTTTGTGACAGTTGTAGCCATTTGCCAATTCTAAAGTTCGTTGAAAACCACTTTTCTTCCACAATATGGTGTGCACATGCGGGAAAGTTCTTCAGTGATTTGCCAAAGGTCACACATTTGAGCCATGCACTTTGGTCTTCCTCCACCCAGACAAAAACCTGACAGCCATCACATGTATGAAAGACTCTTGGGCATGCCATTAAGTAACAATCAAACAAAAACAAGCTACATGCACATAACAGCCGGCATACTTAATATCACCATAATGAAATCCTCCACCTTCAACGGGCAAATTGCCAGAGATGAGATGAGTTACTTTTATAATGCTTCCTAATAGGCTAAGGACAATTTCAAGGTATGGTCGTCAATCAATCATAAATCAATCTGCAATCGGGCAAAACCAAAAATGTATTCTTACATTCATATCAAAATTATTTTCATACATAAAGTTCCACTTCATGTTGCCTCTTCAAGTTTAGGAAATTTTCCTTCATTAAACCACACTTCAAGGAAAAAAAAACATTTATTCGGGATGAAATGGTTATCACCTGAGCACATACAGCAAACCGTAAAACAACATCTGACTCCTCTCAGAAACTAAAAACACAACATCATTCTGTCCTTTGTAATTAAATTAAGTTGATTAATAAACTAAAGTACAAAGTCTTCAGTGTGTGTTTGTATCACAGCAACGAGCACCGTAGTAAAGTTTTAACAAACACTCTGATTGGTGCACAGGTAAATGTATTTCCACTTTTCACTCAGACTTGAAGGAAGAACCACACTGATTGGCTGGCTGACACTACTGTAGATAAACACTAAAAGTTAAAAAAAAAAAAAAAAAAAAGCAGAAAAAAAATACACAAATATGCATTGGCTAGACATGTTAGTGACCAATCATTTATTGTCGACGGCATCTGTGATTGCTCTGTACGTTAAGGTCACAATTTTACACAACTCATTAGAGTTGATGTACTATTGTAGACACTGTTGTTGTTGTTGTTGATGATCGCAGGGATATGACACCTCATAACCGTCCTGTTTTAATATGTCACTGGTGTTGATGTATGCGATCACAGAGCAATGACACCGTACATGGCATGGTTACACCATGGATCAGAAGTACATATCCGGAGCAGGTGTCCCCTTCATGTCACTGGTGTTGACGTATGTGATCACAGAGCAATGGCACCACATGCCACACTGTTACCCAGTTGATCAGAAGTACCCATATCCAGAGCAGGTGTCCTTCGCATGTCAATGGTATTTTCTTCACGATGACACCACATGCTGTTACAGTTACACTGGTGATCAAAAGTACATATCCGGAGCAGGTGTCCCCTTCATGTCACTGGTGTTGACGTATGTGATCACAGAGCAATGATGCCACATGCGACACTGTTACACAGTTGATCAAAAGTACATATATCTAGAGCAGGTGTTCCCTGCATGTCAATGGTATTCTTCACGATGACACTGCCAGTGACACCACTGATCAGAAGTACATATCCGGAGCAGGTGTCCCCTTCATGTCGCTGGTGCTGACGTACACGATCACTGATTGGTGATACAGAGGAACCCTCGCCTCCAGTAGTTCAGCCACCTGCTCACTGATCATCTTCATTGCATCTGTTATGGTCTTGTGACCCTTGCCCTTTCGACAGTACAAACCCTCTGCAAGAAAGTCAACACCACATTAACAAAAACAGAGTGTCTATAACACATAACAAATGTTCAAAATTTTTAACTGGAATGCCATTAATAAAACTACTGCATTTTCTGGATTTGTGCTCTACACTAAACTGGAGGCTATTTTGCATCTGTGACCATAGAAATGCAACAGCATTTGTTTGGTTGTTGTTTCAGGGATTTTTGTTACCCCTAAAATTTAATGCATTCGTTCTAAGTCCACGCCCATCCCGTGCACACAAAATGCCAGCATATCTTCTTTGGTGAAGCTGATGATAGACAAGTCAACTAACTGCTGACACTTCAACTAAACGCAGATGAGGTAACTAAACACTAACCAACACATACCATCCTTGGCAGAAGCAATTATTTATTCACTGTTTGTTGAACTCTTATGCAGTACTAGTGAGATGACACCAAAGTCTCCAATGTGATGTATAAACTTTTCCCGCCAGTACACCAGTGGGGGTTGAGATTTGAACCCCTAACATAAGAAATGCTAATATCAGGGTACTCAGAGTGTAACTGAACCAGGGAATATCCGTCATTAAATTCCATCTACTGTTACATGTATACATATTTTTGTGATCTGCTGCAGACAGATTTGAACCCCTGACATCAGAACTGTTGACAGGGCACTCAAAGAGCAGCCATAACCAGGGAATATCCGTCATTAAACCCCATCTACTGTAATATGTATACATACCTTTGTGATCTGCTGCAGATAGATTTGAACCCCTGACATCAGAACTGCTGATATCAGGGCACTCAGAGAGCAACTGTAACCAGGGAATATCCGTCATCAAATCCCAGGTACTGTCATCCGCATTTCTACCTGCACGTACATACAAATAAAAACAATACTTTTTTGTGAGGTACAATAAACAGAAAATATTGCACACTGAAGGCTGAGTAACACAAATATTGTTCGAGTTTGTGGGTTATCATTTCCAGCTTTCATTTCAAGAACTTTTAAGAAAACATTTGAAGGAAAAAGTCTGAAGAAAATTTTCAGCTGCAGGCCTTCAAGATGCAGATGTACCCATATATAAAGTATGGCATATGCTTCAAGTCTTGCATGACGTCACGTCTTCTTGTGTGATGTAAAAATGCAACCATTGACTGAACTTGTATTAGGACATCAGCCGAATGAGCTCAGATTAACGTCATAAAAAAAATTTTTGTTTCCTGACCTCAAGGTGTCTGGGCGGGAAATACGAAAATGTAATAACAAAGTGACATTTCACAGCAGTGAAAAGACGAGTGCCCTTTGGCAGTTACGGTGGCAAACAGAAGTGACAGGGGTCTGTATTTTAAAGTATCTTAACACAGCTAAATTCATGCATGTGAAATAACGCAGTGATTTGAGCAGAATCATAACATATATGCAGTTCAATCCTCAAAGTTCTGCAATCCCGAGACAAACAATGCGCAACCGGTTGAGTTGATTTGTTTGCGGAGCTTTTGGCTTGGCTTGGTCCACAGTTTGAGGCAGTATTATAATCCCGGCTGTTTTAACGACTCCATCCGTCGTACCTTGCATGTTGTAGATTCTTCTACCCCAGGGGTATCGAGCGTTTCCCAGCCGATTTCGTTTCCCTTTGGCCAATGGAAAATTCCACGGGGGTGAAGTCAGATCACTGAAAATAAACCATAAAACACGACTGTAATTTCTCCATCATTTCAATATGAATTCACTTTAATTGAAACTTGTCAAGTTAATGCCTTGATATGGACATAACACACAGATTATCCGTTCCATTGATTGCATGGGAATCAAAATTCTTATTTGTACATGGACCTGAATTTTAAACTGAAGTAGCTCTGTCGAGGTTTTTTTCCCACTACATAACACACCAGCCCCATCCCGAGTCTCTACTCCCCCCCCTCCGAGTCTCCACAACCTCTCGAGTCTCCAGCTCCTCTAGAATGCCTAATAAAGACTAGGTGATCCTGTGTTGAAGGTAATCCCTACCTCACCCCCATAATGACTAGCTGATCCTGTGCAGAAGGTCACACCAGTCCCCGACCCTGGTCTGGCTGGGGTGGGAATGTTGTCCTTCACCGGACACATGTAGTAGTCTAGCCCCAAAGTCCTGAACAGGTACCTCCCTCCCCTCCCCTGTCCTGTCCTGTTGTAGAGCTAGCTGGCTGGTGTGGGGCTGTTGTCATTCGCAGACACATGTGGCAGTCTAACCCCACACACCTGAACAGGTAACCCTCTCCCCTTCCCCATCCCCTCATACTGACTAGCTGATCCTGTGTAGGAGGTCACACCAGTCCCCGACCCTGGTCCGGTTATAGAGTGTGCTGGCTGGGGTGGGGCTCTTGTCCTTCACCAGACACATGTGGTAGTCTAACCCCACACACCTGAACAGGTAACCCCCTCCCCTTCCCCATCCCCTCATACTGACTAGCTGATCCTGTGTAGGAGGTCACACCAGTGTCCGACCCTGGTCCGGTTATAGAGTGTGCTGGCTGGGGTGGGGCTCTTGTCCTTCACCAGACACATGTGGTAGTCTAACCCCACACACCTGAACAGGTAACCCTCTCCCCTCCCCCATCCCCTTATACTGACTAGCTGATCCTGTGTAGGAGGTCACACCAGTCCCCGACCCTGGTCCGGTTATAGAGTGTGCTGGCTGGGGTGGGGCTCTTGTCCTTCACCAGACACATGTGGTAGTCTAACCCCACACACCTGAACAGGTAACCCTCTCCCCTTCCCCATCCCCTCATACTGACTAGCTGATCCTGTGTAGGAGGTCACACCAGTCCCCGACCCTGGTCCGGTTATAGAGCGTGCTGGCTGGGGTGGGGCTGTTGTCCTTCACCAGACACATGTGGTAGTCTAACCCCACACACCTGAACAGGTAACCCTCTCCCCTTCCCCATCCCCTCATACTGACTAGCTGATCCTGTGTAGGAGGTCACACCAGTCCCCGACCCTGGTCCGGTTATAGAGCGTGCTGGCTGGGGTGGGGCTGTTGTCCTTCACCAGACACATGTGGCAGTCTAACCCCACACACCTGAACAGGTAACCCTCTCCCCTTCCCCATCCCCTCATACTGACTAGCTGATCCTGTGTAGGAGGTCACACCAGTCCCCGACCCTGGTCCGGTTATAGAGCGTGCTGGCTGGGGTGGGGCTGTTGTCCTTCACCAGACACATGTGGTAGTCTAACCCCACACACCTGAACAGGTAACCCTCTCCCCTTCCCCATCCCCTCATACTGACTAGCTGATCCTGTGTAGGAGGTCACACCAGTCCCCGACCCTGGTCCGGTTATAGAGCGTGCTGGCTGGGGTGGGGCTGTTGTCCTTCACCAGACACATGTGGCAGTCTAACCCCACACACCTGAACAGGTAACCCTCTCCCCTTCCCCATCCCCTCATACTGACTAGCTGATCCTGTGTAGGAGGTCACACCAGTCCCCGACCCTGGTCCGGTTATAGAGCGTGCTGGCTGGGGTGGGGCTGTTGTCCTTCACCAGACACATGTGGTAGTCTAACCCCACACACCTGAACAGGTAACCCTCTCCCCTTCCCCATCCCCTCATACTGACTAGCTGATCCTGTGTAGGAGGTCACACCAGTCCCCGACCCTGGTCCGGTTATAGAGCGTGCTGGCTGGGGTGGGGCTGTTGTCCTTCACCAGACACATGTGGCAGTCTAACCCCACACACCTGAACAGGTAACCCCCTCCCCTTCCCCATCCCCTCATACTGACTAGCTGATCCTGTGTAGGAGGTCACACCAGTCCCCGACCCTGGTCCGGTTATAGAGCGTGCTGGCTGGGGTGGGGCTGTTGTCCTTCACCAGACACATGTGGCAGTCTAACCCCACACACCTGAACAGGTAACCCTCTCCCCTTCCCCATCCCCTCATACTGACTAGCTGATCCTGTGTAGGAGGTCACACCAGTCCCCGACCCTGGTCCGGTTATAGAGCGTGCTGGCTGGGGTGGGGCTGTTGTCCTTCACCAGACACATGTGGTAGTCTAGCCCCACAGTCCTGAATAGGTATCTCTCCAGTGACTCTATGTGCAACTGGAAAAGAAACAGAGGATTATAGGCCTTTGGAGATGTCTAATCAATGCTGAAATGCAGAGTTCAAAAAATCTAAACTTTCGATCTTCTTTCAAAAGCAAGGATTTCTTTTTTGAAGGCCAACAAATGTCATAAAATATGACTTGGTTCTGACATTTACATTTTTTCTCATACAGGATATACTGCTATTACTCTATAAAAATGGGACAATCTACCATTGAGAGCTATATACACTGGCCTACACTACAGCCAAGCCTATGCAGGCAATTTATAACATACATGTGTATTTATTATGCAAAAAAACAGCCTAATGAAAAATGAACACCATGTCGATACAGTGCTGGCACAAGATTTCATTCCCGAAAAAGTTTTCAAATGGGCTCCTATTTTCCCAAAAGCACAATGGTTTTTCACCCTCAACCTCGTTAAATTTACCAACAGGCTAATTACACCGGCACTCCAATGAGCTTGTTCGCCCCTGCCAGTATTCTGCATGTTATACACAAAAATTCAAACCCACAACTGTCATGGTTACAAAAAAATACTTCATAACTGCATGAAGTTCATGTATTAGTGACAAAATTTCATTTTTGCACAGGTATATGCAAGCCTGAATTCTATAAACACTGCAGAGTCGAGTCTGTATATTTGCAATACAGTAATTCCACTACAATGAACTGACACGTGGTGTTTCCTGCGGTCGCACCCAGACGCATTCTTATACAAATTACCTGTCAAAAATTGATGGGTTGTAGTCCCTCACCTTACAGAGGTATTTATGGAAATCCTGCGAGCCTTTAATATTTTTTTTTTTCTTAGGTGTTGTTGGTAATTGTAAGAGTGAGTATTTTGTACTAGCGAAGACTAGCACTTGAGGCCTGTAGACATACTGTGTTTGAAGAGTGTTGTAACATACATCATTACACATGTGCCTGATGTGAGACAACAAGTTCAATCAATGGGCACCCAGAGAGATAAACCCTGGCAGCAGAGCTTCAAAGCTTCCAAACCATGGGCCCTTCTGAGATACTGAGTACTGAATTTGAAACTTTGTTGTGGTTATTGGAAGCTCTACCTCAAGTTCCCACGATCAGATCCCTCCAAAATATGCATTTCTTCTTCACTCCGTCACTATACCGTACAAGCTACACGAAGGATCTGTGTACACGTTCAGTATACATATGATTCAGGTTTAGAAGAATTCACTGGCACTGGCACGGGTGTATATTATGGTCTATCTGTATTGAGTCGTTGACATCATATTTCACTCTGGTGGACGTACACGTGGATTTACAAACATTTCAATTTTGTAAATATATTTATAAATCCCAGGAAATATCCTTCTATACAAACTTATATTTTTGACCCTATCATATACAAATTCGAAAATTATATGAAAAAATGATTGCACCATGGTTGCTTTGTAATTCGAGTTTTAAAATTACAAATACATTTACCGGATACCTCAGATGGTATTAATTCGCAGACTGACGAATTCTTGATGAAAGCCATCATTTTACAGAATTGCAGGTTTTGTCTAATATTGCAGTTTATATGCAGATCACTGTGTATAGCTTACAGTGGCATAAAATGTGAAACTTTTCACAACCTGGCTGGGCGTCTCTCCCGTCTCGGCCAGCCAGTGAGGCTCAATGAGGTGTGAGGAAAGTACGGACTGTCAGAAATTCACTCCTGGTAATCTCCTATACTCCCCAGTGAGAGTTTATGACTTAAGACAATAGCCCTTGTAATGCATCATGGTATATAGTTGCCCAAAAAGCTTGCCATATTCGAGACCCAGGACATCCGGGCATTAGCAGTTTTAGCGGGTGAAGTGCTTGGATATCTGTGGCCTCGAATTATGGAGAAACTACGGTAATCGCACCCACTAAACAAACCTCCAAACATACTCTTAAAGGGGAAGACCGCACAAAAATGGTGAGTTATGGCGGGAGAAAAAAACCATTAAAACTGCATCCAAAAATCCTTTTTTGCACATATTTGACATTCCCCTACTCCATGGATAAATGCCTGGGTAATAAACACATGAAGACCTATGACAGTGAGCCCTTTGTCTTGGAGGGTGGTCAAATCCTTACCTCTTTCAGCGGGCGCAGAAAAATGGTTCGACTTTCACAGCTGGGTTGTTTGCAGACTTCTGCCACTAGGTGTCTCTCGTCTAACTTCTTGCACTGAGTGAATGTGACTCGAGACAACTTTGGAGCTCTGTTAATGGTGATCTTCTTCAGCACGCGACATGACGTTCCTGTAAAAATCCCGTTAGAGGATTGCAGTTTTCCCATCACCATGAAATGCTTCTGTGACACCGAGATAAAAATCCAAAGTCTTGCTCAGGGGATTATTTAGATGAAAATCTGTTATCAAACAACTACAATTGCACCAAATAACCAACAGTTAATTTATTTTGAAAAACGAAATTTCAAAATATGCTAAAAACCCCGGCAAGAAAGCGTCTCACAGAAAAACCTTGCTTCTTTTCAGGTTATGCATTTTATCATGGCCTTGGTAATACTTTCTCAAGAGTTTTACATTATAATTTATATGTTACAGTGACTGACTCTGGTTGCAATGATGATATTGTTTTTACTTTACATACTACATCCATGGTTCAGTCGGTTAGCTTGCTAGCACAATGCAATGGCCCGAAGCCTCCAACCAATGTGGTCGCTGTGAGTTCAAGTCCAGCTCATGATGGCTTCCTCTCCAGCCGTACGTGGGAAGGTCCGTCAGCAACCTGCAGATGGTTGTGGGTTTCCCCAGGGCTCTGCCCCATTTCCTTCCACCATAATACTGGCTGCCATGGCATAAGTGAAATATTCTTGAGTATGGCGTAAAACACCAATCAAGTAAATAAATAAAAACATGCTACATCAGACAAACAACTTCAAAAGTTTTGAAAGCATTTCCTTCTACAAAACATAAACCTTTCATCCATGATCGACAAACAGATAAATTGTTCCCCGAATGTACAAGTAGGCTTGTTGTTGAGTTGAAAAACCCTAAATGCACACACATAACCTGAATGCAGAGACCTACTCTGAATGCACACACATATCCTGTATGTACAGACACACCCCAAATGCACACACATCCTGATTGTACAGACATACCCTGGATGCACAGACATACCCCAAATGTGCAGACATACCCTGAATGCAGACACATACCTCAAATGCACACACATATCCTGTATGCACAGACATACCCCAAATGCACACACGTGCCCTGAATGTGCAGACATACCCCGGATGCACAGACATACCCCAATGCGCAGACATACCCTGAATGCAGACACATATCCCAAATGCTCACACATATCCTGAATGCACACATATACCATGAATGCACAGGTATATCCTGAATGTAGACATACCCTGAATGTACAGACATACTGTGAAACATATACTCTGAATGTACAGATATGCCCTGAATGTAAAGATTTACATGTACTCTGAATGTACAGACATGCCCTGAATGTACAGACTTACATGTACTTTGAATGTAGACAAGCCCTGAATGTACAGACTTACATGTACTCTGAATGTACAGACATGCCCTGAATGTACAGACTTACATGTACTCTGAATGTACAGACATACCCTGAATGGTTGCTAATGATGGACAGTCTTGTAGAAAAACATCTGTTACTCCAACACAGTGCAGGGTCAAAGTAACTAAACTTCTGGAACGAATGGTCAGAACCTGGAATACAAACACAAAGTTGCTTTAACAAATGTCACAAGTTCTCACACAAAATCGTGAACTCTGCTGGATTGTTTGTGACTGCCCAAAGTTACTGCTCATCATTACAGCATGTGTGTTTGTCGGTCCCAAGCGAAAAGAAATCCCGTTCACACACTCTCAAAGCAGTAATTATGCCTATTATATCTTACCTGAACGTGATCATCTTCGATGACAGGATCACTAGTGCTTGTTGCCTGATCACGTGTGTTGGGTTTTCTCTTCAGCGGTCGTTTCATTGTCTGACTAACTAGATTCGTAGCTGCCCGGTCTGGCACAGGGTTGGCTCTCTCAATCCCCTCGTCTGCCTTCCCAGCTGCAGGCTTGTCCGATGATGAAGATGAAGCCCCAAAATATATACTGGTACCTCTCCTTGTTGACGGAGGCCTTCCCACGTCTTCATTTTCCTTGGCTTTTTTCGTTGTTTCTCGGATTTCTTCGCTCACAGCTTGACAAGACTGAGACACTTTCCCATTGGAATGTTTCACAAAATTTCGTTTTTTTCCTTTCAAGCTTTTGCCCTTGTTCACTTTACCTGTTCTCGACCCAGAGCTGGTCAACCATGGGTTACCTGCCTTTGACAAGTCACTGGTTCTGCTGCAAGATGGAGACTTCGCCTCTTGACCGCTATTTACTTCTGGCAATTTATAACCTGAACTTTGTGAGGACTGGCCTTGTTCGAACTTCTGCGACGATCCGGAAGGCTGGGCTGTGCAATCCAGGCTGCTGTCCTTGGACAACAACAGGGTTCCGTTTTCCATCTTAATACTACTACTGCTTGTTTGAGCTTCAAATTCTGACTCTGTTAACACAAAGGTACTGCATGTATCACCACTGATGGTTACTTTTTTAACTGGGTCAACATCTTCATTATTGGATGGCAGGTTGTTCAAGGCAGGAGCGCTTGGTCTACTTGTATCATTAACACACGACTGTTGACCGGCTTCAAGGTTTTGACTTTGATCTTCCTCTACACTGGGAAATGCATATAACCCATCATCTTTACAGCCATTCCAGGATAATGGACAAGGTCTCTCTGGCTCTGGAGCAGAGGAAACAAGCCCTTGTGCAAACGACCAAGAACTGCTGGTCGAGTCCATGTCATAGTCCATGTCCATGACAGCTCCATCAAACGTCTCCTCTGACATTTGCTTCAGGTACGCAGAAGCAGGTTTGTCGTTTTCCTGAGAAATTTCAAAGCACTGTTCAAGATCCTTCAGAACCTTGTCTTCACACCTCTTCCCTTTACCTTTTCCCTTTCCCTTGTATTTGCTTTTCCCTTTCACTGCAGATCTGCGATATTTTTCCTGAGGTTGACCAACGCCGGCTGAGGACGAGCAAGATGGGTGATGTTCAACGTTGTTAACAGTATTCTGGGGACATTGACCAGAAAATGTGGCCACAGCAGGTACATCAACAACAGCCTCAACAGAAGACCCACCTGTTTTAGATTCAATATGCAACCCGTCAGTTTCAGCTTTAACTGGCATCTCATCCCCTGCAGCATGAACATCCACTGCAAATTTAACAGGGGACCCATCCATTGCAGATTTAACAGGGGACCCATCCATTGCAGATTTAACAGAGGACTCATCCATTGCAGCCTCAACCAGGGACCCATCCACTGCAGTCTTAACAGAGGACCCATCCATTGTAGCCTCGATGGGGGACCCATCAAATCTAACCTTAACATGGGGCCCATCCACTGCAGCCTCAACAGAGGGCTCATCCATTGTCGCCTCAACAAGGGACCCATCCATTGCCTTCTCAGCATGGGACCCATCCTCTACAGATTTAACAGGAGACCTGTTAACAACTGTGTCCACACTGGACAAATGTCCTCGAACTTCAATACAGGTTTTACCTCCCTGAGTCCCCTCAACTCTCTGCCGCTTACACTTGGGGGCGCCCCCCTCCTCATAGCTGCCATCCACTGAAGCAGAATCTGCCATCCTGGTGACCAACGGCTCGGCAGTTTCTCCAGTAACTACTCCTTCGCTGGCTGTCTCACCACTGCTAGCATTCTGCCTTTTTTGAGGCACAACTCCCTCCATGATTTTCTCTGGGTTACATCCTACATGGCTAAAAACTCTCAAGGTAATATCATCTTCAGTTTGAAAAGGACCATCTGAACTCACCCCAATTCCCTCCTCAATCAATTCTTGTTTTTGAGACGTCGAGATTTTTGGAGACACAAGCACTTGACCATCCTCAGAGAAAGACATCATGGATTGTTCTGAGTCAGATGTTTTGGTACACGTAAGTTGGATTTCACTATCTGCAGTAACAACGTAATCTTTTGGCTCCTGAATATCTGATCTGGAAACTTCAATGGACTTGCCATTTGAACCTATATCTGAAAGTGTGGAATTGGTGTCGGAAGGTGTGGAATTTGACTGAGAAGGTCTCAGGTTTGTGTAAGCTTGTGTGGAATTTTGATCTGAAGGTGTCATATTGGTGACGGAAAGTCTGGAATTAGAATCAGGAGATCTGATGTTTGTGTCCAAAGGGGAGGAATTGGTGTCTGAAGGTCTGGACTGAAAAGGTCTTAAGCTGTTGTCTAAAGGAGTAGAATTCATATCTGAAGGCGCTGAATTTGCTTGAGATCGGCAGTTTGGGTCTATGGGTGTGGAATTTGTGTCTGAATATCTTGGATCAGTTGCAGAAATTGCAGCACCTGAATATACAGAGTTAGAGCTCTTGGGCACACAATCCCGGTTTTGAATCTCATCTTCAGCTAAATCACTACCACACATTGGGTGTTCAGATCTTGCATTGACTGCGGCCTTTGTATCCCACATCTTGGAAGGACTGCAAGCCCAACGGTCATTCCTCGCAGAATTAGGTGCTGGCTGAGGCAGGCTCACGCAGAGAGGTTTGTTAGATCTACTTTGAGAGGTAAGTCCGTGAAATGTTGTTCGTGGTGGCCCTTGGTCCTCTAATGGTGTTCCATCTGGTTTGGTTAAATAGACGCCAAGCTGCTGAACTGGGATACCCTCTGGTTTACAAACAACACAGCTGCAAATGGGTTCAGGCGTTGTGCCCAATGGGGTTGAACACCCCTCCCTCTTAAAAGGCTTAGAGGCTGTGGGTAGGTTGTCAGATTCCTTGCCGTCAGTTTGCCCGGAAGTGGACTGGCTCTGATCAAGTCCCGCAGCACCTGGTGATTTGGCGGTCATTTCCTCATCACCTGAAACAGATGACTTATCCTCGGCATTTTCAAACGTGGAACTGGAATCCTTTGGCACCTGTCTTGCAACCGATGGTTGTCCTTGGTCGTGCTTCGCTGGAAGCTGCTCTGAACATCCTGAGCAGTTTGGGCTGCCATCACTAGGTCCTGCTCTTCCCTCGGCAGATATTTCTTTCTGTCCTTCTTTCTTTACGTCCATCGGACCTCCTTCATGTGACACTTGACCGGAGGAACTAGGCAAAGAGGTATCTTCCCTATTTTCACTGGATGGCCCTGCTCTTGCGCCCATGTCATTCTCGTCACCATTGGTCACTTCGCCACTGTTGTCCTGCGAGTCCCGAACAACTGGTTCCCCATCGTTGTTGTTGTTCACTGGGATTGGGTCATCATCGTCGTCAGGGATACCATCGTCATTATTGCCTGGTTCATTGCTTGTGTTGGAGACCAAAGCAGAAGACACCCCTAAACCTGTACCAGCACTGAGACCCACCCTGAAATGAAGAACAGTAAAATGGACATCAAACCAATGTAACAAACACCCCTCATGTTACTGAAAATCTTCTTTCCTCAGTAACAATTCTTTATAACAAACAGCAGTACATAGATCTGTGGAGGCCAATACATGTTCTATTTTTTTTTTTTTTTTCATTTACTAGCAAATCTGATTTGTATTTTGATACGTCAGGATTCTTCACTAATGACAGTGGTCAGGCCAATGGTCAAAGAAAACCACAGTGCCCTACAATAACCACCACCTTTCACTATGCACAGGCCCACTAATCTGAAGTCACACAGGAAGCAGCACAATCTGATCTCGAGACGACATCTGAAAGTGTGGAATTGGTCTCGGGAGGTGTGAAATTTGACTGAGAAGGCCTAAAGTTTGTGTCAGTTTTGATAGTCTCAGCCACACCTGCACTTTAAACATCCAAGTCTGCAATGTGCCCTTTACTTCTTTAAGTGAGTAGTGCTTCCATACATGACCTAAAACACTGAATTTCTCCACTTGCCAAATAAACTTTCAACAAAAAATCTGTTGCTGGGCTCAGTGTAATGCAACTAATCAAGAGGCCTCAAATGACTAATTGGTCTATCAGTACTTAAAAATGACTACCCCTTGACTAATTTGTTAAAATCTACTTGCCACAGTCGGCTAAAACTTCAGGGGAACAGGCTTGTCCCGTGCTTGTTGAGGTGCTGTGGTCTCCTCTGGGCTCCACTGATAGACCTGACCACTTCGATTTTATGAATTATTTTGGATCGTAGCAGAGAACACCAATCCCGAACAACTGGTTCCCCATTGATGTTGCTGTTCAATGGGATAGGATCATCATTGTCGTCAGGGATACCATTGTCATTATTGCCTGGTTCATTGCTTGTGTTGGAGACCAGAGCAGGAGACAAATAACTAGAGGATATTCCACAGTTAGGGTTGAATACCACAAACATTGTTTCAGTAAGAGGTGGAAATGATTATCATTTCCACCTCTCGCGAGAACAATATTTATGGTATCCAGCCTTCAGTGTGCAATATTCTATTTATTATTTATACCCTAACAGTATCATGATTTTGTGTACTTAAAAGAGTCTTCGGCATTTTTTCCTGCCCTAGGCTGTCACACACATGCCCAGAGTGTGACGGCATGTACATGACATGTTATATGACATCGTATCACCTTGCGTGACGTGAGAATGTAGCCGTTGACTAAACTTGCATTATGACATCATTCTGCTGAGATCAGATTGGAAGTTCATAAAATAAAATGTTTCTTTCTTGATGTCATAACGTCTGGGTGTGAAATATCAAAATGTGATATTTCACTGCAGTGAAAATAATACTTTTATCAGTGAGGAAATACTAGGATTTCACTGATGTATAAATAATAAACCAAACATTTCGCCCCAGTTAACCCAAGTGTTGATGCAGGGGTTGGAATATTTAGTTTAAACTCAAGAGTCAATGGATAGGCCTATGAATTTGAGGCATGTTATAACACTCCCACACTCCTGAAACAAAACCTGGGTATGCTATTAATAAAACACACCTGAGATAATGATGACTAATGAGGACATAGTGTACCTAGGTATGCAAATCACATCCCTGGTCTTTTACAAGGGGTGTGATAATCAAAAAACCAAAAGCCTGATTTATGTGTATTTTGATACCAAATTTGGGTCCTTGGTATAAAGAAAAGTAAAGCAGTAAGCTCAAAAAGTCAGGATCGTTTGGCTCTTAACATTTCCACCTCAACATCTGCAGCCATCTGATGCTGTTTTCCTCATTCATTTAACCTTATACAATGTGCGAGGAGGAAACTGCTACGTACATCAAAGTCTAAAAATTGCCACATACCTTGCACATCCTTTTGGAGGTTCGCTAAACATGGCCTCCAGGTGTAAACTCTCCAAGACAGGCAACATGGTGATGAAGCGAGAGAAATCGGGAAGACGGATGGCATGGCAACGCCGTAAAGTTAGCTCCCTTAGCCGACACCAGCTGCCAGGAGCTATAGCGAAAAAAAAAAAAAATCAATCAGTATTCATTTCATTTGACTGAGGTTTCGCACCATAGAAGTCAATTAAATGGAATATCATTCCACAAAGTAAACCAGCATCAGATGAATCCATAGGTGATTTAACTGATCTACTGAGTAAATTACAAATATGCAAGATAAATGTCAAAGTAGTCACTTGCAGGTTTTCTTACCCAGCTACAAGGTTATTCAAAAACATAATAATGCGGATAAAACTCCACAAAGCAACTGTATCATATTCAGTACTTTACCAGTTACATATCTTATCCATAATATTTCTTTCTTTCCAGGTTACAATTTCGTGGACATGAATTCGGTTCAGATCTCACCTTGGACGAACCAGGTAGCGGGGTAATGAAGATGTGGACAGTTGTAGATCTCCAGTCTTCTCACTGTGTGGAAGACCTCGCCCGCCGCCTTCATCCCGATGTCTGTTATCATTGCCGGATTCTCCGTGATGTCAGCCAATCCATGCAACATAAGCTCCTCATTGGTCCATTTACCTGCCAGTCAAATTCACAATGCTAAATTCAAAAACTGATTATACCATGGCCAAAATAAGAAACATCCAATGCATGATTAGAGAACTGACTGGTCGTTGTATCGAACGACTGCATTTACTTCATTAGTGTTTTACGCCGTAACTCTAGAATATTTCACTTATATGACAGCAGCCAGCATTATGGTGCCAGGAAACCAGGCAGAGCCTGGGGGAAACCTATGACCTTTCCACATACAACTGGAGGGGAAACCAGCCTGAACTCACAGCAACTGCATTGGCCAGAGGCTCTTGGGTTCCTGCGCTACACCAGTATGCTAACCCCCTCGGCCACACTAACACTCATGGAACAACAAGTCAGAGAATCCAACTAATGACGAGACGCCACAGCACAGTGGTTTGGTTTGACTCCACTGGTTGGTGTTTAACACCGTACTGACGAAATTTTCATTAATTTCCGTTTCAGATATCCAGGAAGTCCAAGTGCCCAGGGTAACGCACCTTGACAAGAACCAGATTTTCATCCGCACAGCAAGCTCAATGTTGACATGCCACATGAGTGAAAGGCAAGAGATCTGCAACGGATGGCATGCTAGGCCAAATTAAAGGCCTCTGACTTGCTGTCTCCTACTCTTTGCCACCAAGGCCCCAAGAAGAGTCAAGGCAGGGAAGAGTCTACAAAATCCCCTTTCTGATGCCAGGATGAAACGACAGCTCTCTATCCGAGCAACCCTGCATGTACCTTGTGGTCAAACGTTCCCAGATACCCCTCATCACTATCAATCACACTAAATACTAACCAGCCTCTGGAAAAGAATCCACAAAACCCAGCACCAGCGAGTCTAAATGAGGGAAAATGGATTCAGCCATGTTCAATGCTGAGAAAAAACTGTCCTTGGTCAGAGAAGGTTGGATGGAGAGTTCTTCTAACCTGAAAAAAACAGAAATATGCGTAAATTTGCTAAATCCACATACAGTACATGCAAATGAACCAAACTTATCTTCTGAGATCGGTTCGAAAAGTAGGATGAACTTCTCAAATAATATTCCATAGAATTTCTTTCAATT
The DNA here is from genome assembly GCA_016165875.1 of Acanthopleura granulata. Lineage (NCBI taxonomy): Eukaryota > Metazoa > Mollusca > Polyplacophora > Chitonida > Chitonidae > Acanthopleura > Acanthopleura granulata. The sequence goes on along the minus strand of JABBOT010000015.1, from coordinate 3,629,774 downwards.
TCATTAACTTTCATTGGATGGCTCAAGCTAAAGACTTGCAGTCTGCTAGAAAATTAGGGTGGACCTTTCCAAGTGCCTTCTGGTATAAAGTCACAGTATCCGGTGTTTGGAATAATACTATTCATACACTCTTAGAGAACCCAATACCGAAACAAATAACACACCAAGGGCTATGACACCTGACCTCTTGTTTCCAGTCGTAATATTTCGGAAAACTGCTGCCAGCTGCGGAACAATTTTCATTATCATTATTCATCTGGATTTCAAGATAATCTCATCTATAATGGCAAATTCTGGCAAAAAATATGAAGTAATGAGTTCCGATGCAGGGGTAAAATGACATGCTGGCAATGACGTTGATTTCACACCTCAAGCCACAGGAAAGGAATGGTTCCTGATAGAAAAGGTGAGTTAAAACTAACCTGTCATTTCTGTATAATTCGGTATAAGAGAGTCAAGTTACAGTACCTGAAGGCACAGGTCATGGCTAAGAACCCCAGGTCGACCTCTAGGGCATGTTTACAGGCCCCTAACGTGATGGCTTGTAAACCTCGGAAACCCCCCATCCTCCAGCTGTCCTCCACCAAATGCTGGATAAGGCCTCCTACAACAACAACAACAACTGCATGGACATTCTAATAACACTTCCACATGTTCACACATGAAAAGGCAGATTCCTTTAAACTTAATACACATATACATACATACACCAGCGCACGCGCGCGCGCATCCACACACACACACACACGGACATACACATATATACAGATTAGAGAATATGCCCGACAAATTCCACTGTGCCAACTAGCTTACCATTTTCACAGTACCATTATCAGGTCATACATGTATTTATCATTTAGAAATTCCAATTCTCCCTGTCCATATTTTTCTAAAAATATATACAAAACACGAAATACACACATCACTCTTAATTTAATGGCATAAGCCAACAAAATGCTACTTATTAACAAAAAAATCATCATGTGCCATGTAAAAATATGAAAAGTTTGAGGAATACCATGTAAACTCACAGATTAACAGTTTGTAGTACTACCCAAGTTTTCAGCACTTTGAGAACAACTAACAGTTTGTACAAGCAGGTATAAAGAGAATGGAAAATCTGAAGATGACTATTGCAATGCCAGTATACCTGATAAACTGTCACTTTCTTACCTAGGAACGGCACACGAATAAGAACCAATCGGGTGAGAGATCTTGCAGCAGCCAATCCTGTCATCAGCGGCACGTACTTCAGGGCATTTGTTGGTCCGGCGCAGTTGGCCATGACGAACGTCTGGAGCATGGGGGCGCCGAAGTCCTTGAACGGATGCTGGTTCAGTTTGACCCAGTGCAGGTGGATGTGTTTGACAAAATCCATCCGTGGTAAATCTGGGAGGACCACACCTTTCAGGTTGAGGGAGGTGATGCGGGGGTTGACCGGCAGGATGATACGATTCATGGGGGGAATTGGGATCGACCGGTCGCGATTTTTAAAAGTGCCCAGGACTTCCACCTGTGGTAGGTAGGTCAGGATGGCTTCGAGAAGAAAAATGCTGGAGATTTCGATTCCGCGGAGGTCAGTTATGAGGGAGAGGGCATCGATGACCCCAGGGATGCTGAGCTGCTTTGCCCCGCGGGTGCGGCGTTTGGAGATGCTGGTCGGGTGGAAGCCATAGATGTACCGCAGTTCCGAGCAGCGAGACAGTAGATGACTGAGACTGACATCCGTCAGGTTGCCGGTCAGCCACGCGTATAATTGTCCCTCTGTGAAATCTATGGTCTTGGACACTCGCAGATGCATTGAGACGGCTTCGTGAAGCTTCCTCTTCAAATGGTCCAGTCTGAGGACGTCACGCAAGGGGAGGTAACCAAGTATGTGGCAGATCACTTCAAGAGACAGCTTATCCAAATAATCAACACTCTCTCTTTCAACCTGATCCAAAACCGTGGATCCTTCATCAATAAACGCTTTGCATTCTGGGCCTGTTGAGATATCTGCCACTTCTGGCTCCAAGAGGTGGAAACGCTTTATGGTTGCCATGGTTGCAGAATTGGCCCACAACTGCTGCACTCTATGACTTGCCTTTCTCTACATCTTTGTTTGAAGCTTGAGTAGCACCAGCTAAATGAAAAATAAATAAAACTGAATTATCATTATTATTTATTCATTTACTTGAATGGTGTTCAATGCCGTACTCAAGGATATTTCACTTATAAAACGGACGCCAGCATTATAGTGGGAAACCCACGATCATCTGCAGGTTGCTGGCAGACCTTCCCAAGTAGGGTTGGAAAGGAAGCCAGCATGAGCTGCACTTGAGCTCACTCACCGTATTGGTGGGAGGTACTAGGATCATTAGGCTGCACTGGCACCCCAACCTCTTCAGCCACAAAGGCCCCCAAAGAAATTTTCACTCATATAAATTATGATAGAAGTCAGGTTTAAGTGTGGAGGGACCCAGAGATCAAGGTAAACCAATAACCTTGCCCAGGTACATGACAAACCCCTGACTTAATGCTGCAGATAAAGTAGCAAGTGTTGGAGTTTAACATGTTTCATCATTTGGTCAAGACAGCTGACAGGTGCGATGGTCGCAGCAAGCCAGTGTCTTAACCATCTCAGCCAGGAATGCCTTAGTGTCAGCCTGCTGGTACAAGAGAACCGACCTTGGGGGTTGCCCTCTCACCTCATCTCCTCAGATAACTGTACAAATCTTCTAAAGCCAACAATTAGGTAGCTCAAAGGTCGCTGGTCTCTAGCTGTGACTTTTGTTTTGATTCCTTAGCTATTTGGCTTTACTCCAGAAACTAATTCATGATGCTTTGGGTTACATCCTAGGCCATGTTGTTGTTGTTGTCCAGTAGGCACTTTTCGACAAGCCACAGAAGCTATGGCGAGCTGTCAACTCGGAACAATAAAAAATAGTTCTGAGGTTTGTTTTTTTTTTTAAATCACCTGTTCAGAATAAGAAATGACTTTCTAGAAATGTCTTATTGTTTTTCAAACTGGCATCATAATATTCTGCTGTACAATGGGAAAAGAAAGCAAGTGATATTCAAATTTTTTGATAACCAACACATTTGTTTGATTCTGTAAGCTAATTAGAGCTAATATCAATAGTCTTTCACCAAATATCCTTAGCTAAAAGTCTTATAAAATATACACTCAAAATTAAAATTTGGAAAATTTTCGTTTTGTCACTTGCTTCCTTTCATCACTGTGTGGTAGTATTGTCTGACCAGTTATGAAAGTTTGCTGTTTCTGTGTGTAAGTTTATGACTTACCAACGGGGCGATTTGTGGTCTGATTAGACTTGAATATTGAGCATCCTATATCATAGAGAGGCTTGCTGAAGAAAATTGCCAGACAAATAACGGTGAAGCTGTTGAAAAATATCTTCCTTGAACGCTCTGTTTTCAGAAACTTCATTTTGCTTTGAAAATGTGCTCCTTTCTGTGAAAGATAAAAACAACAAACTTGCAATTTACATACTGTAGCTGACAGCAGAAAAAGTGCTGTTTTTCAATTCTTGTGTTTGTGTGTGGTGGACTCACATCATTTTCAACATTTAAATCAGAACTTTTAAAGAACTTTCTGTTGTTCAACAATGCTCTACCAAAATTTACCTGCCATGCAAATTCGACTTTGGACTGAACTGGTAGAGCCCGGAAGCGGGGGGGAGGGGGGAACCCACGACCATCCTCAGGTTACTGGCAGACCAAACAACAGTGGAGTCACTTGGCTATGTTTCATGTACACACAAGGGTGCACTGAGTTGGATCTGAAGCTCCTGTGTATGCCGAGGTTTAACCATTGTACATGTGGGTGCACTAGCTGGCACTAGGCTCAGGGTGGCTCAGGTCGGTGTTTAAACCAGGCCAGCATCGTGGGCACATGTAAGGAGTATTTGTTTATATGCAGGTCGAATCTTGTCATTACATATTTGATGTGTCTGCTAAACTGAACGCAACTGCTTTCTGGCGTCAATCCGGTATGCTCGGTACGCCAGTGCTTCGTTAGGTCTGTTGAGCTACATTCGTGCGGCTAGTTCAAAATCAGCCATGCCAACCTCATGAGTTCAGCAAGTTCACGGTGTAGCGCTGTGTACATGGTTATATTCCGGACACAAATAAACGAACGAGTGTTCCTCCAAATCCACAACATTATACTTACTATCAGATGTTCAAAGAAACATCTTGACGCTAAATCTAAGGTCGATTGGTTTAGTCGTTAATGAAGCAGTTGACTTTCCTAGTTCACCTTCGTTCGTCCATATGAACCATTTGAACCAGAAGAGTTCCTGAACCAAGGGAGATAATCGTACGTCTCTATGCATAAACATGTACTTCAAGATTTACGGCGAAGAGTTCATATCAACGTCTCATTCACCAAACAGAACTGTCAGGGTAAATTAAGTCAAAAAAAAAAAAAAAAAAAGAAAAGAAAAAAAAAAAAAAAAAAAAGAAATGCTACTGATAAGCGTTCATGACATATGGTATTAATTGTCGGATGTTTAGAGGCGCTTGCCTTTCAATTGCTGAAACCTACGGCTGTACGTGTCTGAAATTAACCGGCCTTGAACATCTTGAACAAGGAATTTGCAGATTCCACGATATCACTACTTTTGACTGTTTGTGGGCTCTCGGTGACAATGGCCGTTTGTGTAGTCTGAAGATTGCTGAAGACCTCTTGTTTTCCATCGATAAAGTCACATATGTGGGAAAGCTCTTCAGTAACTTGCCAAGGGTTGGTGTTTTTTTCCGGGGCATGTAGGCTTACTCTAGTTGTATCCATCCATGAAACTGAGCGCCAAAACATAAGTGAAAAATTCTTGAACAAGGAGTTAAGCAACAATGAAAACTCAAAAAAAAAAAAAATAAATAAATAAACAAATTGTCGTAGTTACGATAATAGAAATGGGATCACTTATAAATTCATGAGTAAGTCTGACGTACCACGATAGACCTTGGCCATAATTCTTTATCACTATTGCGACATGCCGTAAGCAATCATAAATGTGGAAGCACAGATGGATGATATTTCATGGAAAGAACCCTAAAGAAACTTTCCACCCATTTGTACACAGGCCGTACGTGGGGAGGTCTGCCAGCAACCTGCGGATGGTCGTGAGTTTCCCCCAGGTTCTGCCCGGTTTCTTCCCACCATAATGCTGGTCGCCGACGTATAAGTGAAATATTCTTGGCGTAAAACACCAATCAAATAAATAAAATAAATAAACTTGTATACACATGCATGTACTACATGTATGCTTGGATTTTATATCATACCGGTAGTCAACAATTTTCAGTAATATGACGTCGACGAGCTATAACAATATTTTATACATATACTGTGTCTTTTTGTGGCAGGACGAATCCATATCGCCAGAGTGCTGCCGCCAATGAAACATCATGCGGAAGACACCAGGCATGACTCCTCACCCAGACACATTACAGGCCTACTGACACCGAGGAGACCAATCATGTTTCCTTGCTCTAACCTCTCAGTGCTGAGCGCCAAGAGAGGTAGCAATAAGTACCATTTCTAAAATATTTGTTTGATTGATCCCGTGCCTCTCGACCTCGAGGCGGACGCTCTAACCACTAGGTCACCGAGGTGGTTTCCACATAGTTGTAACAAGGCTAAGTAACATCGTTATAAGTTTCATTGAAACTTAATTTTAATTTTTTGGCTTGATTTTTTTAAAGTGTTGCTAATCAAATATCGGTATGTCTTTTGACAATTTTAACACTGTTTCAAACACTCCCCGAAAAAAGCTACGGCTTAACAACAAACGCAAAAACATGTATGCTCATAAAAGTGCGAGATAGTTTTTAATCAGGAAAGGAGTATAAAGGTTTACATTTTATGCAGATTATTCACTCCAACTTTCCTAACATTTACAATATTATCTCGCCACGAAGTGTCTGAAATATTGTCGGCGTGGTGGCAATCATTCATTCCACGTCCTCTTTTTCTGGCCTCTTTTTTGGGGCGGATTACCATATCCGGGAGCCCGAAGTAGATCACGTACCTTCCCCAGGTATATGTCGGACAAACCGCGTGACTTAAGTTCGGAATCGAGGCATACAACTACTGCTGGGATTCGATGCATTTATTTATTTATTTATTTATTTGAGCGGTGTTTTACACCCTACTCAAGAGTATTTCACTCATACGACGGCGGCAAGCATTGAGGTAGGAGCCATCCGGGCAGACGATTCACAGGATACTGGCGGACCTTGGCTGGATTCGAACCGTCGCGACCTCAGTGGTGAAGGGCCTAAAAGAGACAGCGAGCCGGGACCCCTGCGACTGCCCCGTGTATCAGCTCTTAGTATGCAAGCAATGATAAGGCCTACAGTCTGTTGAATCGATGGCCTTTTTCACTTCGAATGCAGATAAATGTTTATTCGTAGTTCCGAAGATCTGAATTCTTCGCACTGAGCCGAAGGTGATGAATAACATTGTTTTAAATCGGCGAAATGCTGATTTTTACCCATTTCTAAAATTTAATGAACTACGTCACCGAATTTGTCATGTTGAAGGCTTCATGTTTTAGTTTTTATGAAAAAAGCTCTTGTCTGAAAGCTCTGTTTTTCATTTCTTATGGTAAAATTTAATTCGACTCTTCTATTCTGCTTAAAATTTGCTTTGTTGTCACCCCCAGAAGTCACGTGAAAAAAGACAATTCTGTTGACGGCTCAGAGGTGCATCACTGCAAGGCTACCAATATACGGTTTGTCATTGTTAGTTACAGTGGTTTTTACAGCTTGTTAATAAAGACGGTTTTAAAGATGTTTATAACCGTCGCATATAATATAATTACAACCGTCGCACATGTATCTGGCGGTATTTAAAATGTTTATAACTGTCGCGATATAGGCCTTTAGGCCTACTCACCGGGGAATAATGAACGGTCAGTCAGATATCACCGACTCGGTTGCTTGGATACGAATTCACAAAAATGCTCTAGTTCTATAAACTGTGCAATATCCCACAAATGGACACCTAATAAAATGAATTCTTTGTGAAGACACCATCCGGCAATATGGCTGAAAAAGGTCCAGTTAGAACAACTTTTTTCAGTTCTGGCAAAAAAAGGTTATCCTCCCACAAGCGTATATTTACAAGCGAATGTTGTACCTGACGCGTGTGAGTGCACCTCTCCCAGAAGTTCGAATTTCAGTGCACACGTGTCTTCATTTTCAGACACCGCTTAACTCTATATAATACATTCTCAGATTAAGTGATGCTGAAAGGGTGTAAATTTAAATACATTTGAATTCTTGGCCCTTATGGATTTGAAATTAAAGGCCTGCAATACCGCTTTAATACCTATGTATTGTAGAAATTGCTCACTTTACACAGAGTAATCGTATGAAATCCTATTTTATAATAAAAAAATATTTAAAAATATTAATCAAAGAAGATGATCTATAGTCGACTCACTGAAAGGTTTTACAGGGTGGAAAAGCACCATCAAGAAGCATAACGGATCAACTGTCCTGTTACTGTGCTATGGAAGTGCCACGCTAATGGCAGTGACTTGACTAACGGCCTGGATTCCGGCCGTCGGCAACAGGGTGTGTAATGAAGAAGTAATGAGGTAAAACGTCAGGAAGACAAAGAACATATGTCATAGAAAGATTCTAACATGAGGTCAGGTTACTGTTCCCCTTTCACAAAAGACGTGCATGTATACGAATAAGACAATACAGGACAATGCAAATGTCCGAGATAGGGGTTTTAGGAAACCGTAGTGACCTTGAAGACAATCTAAAACAAGAAGTAGGTAACAATAAAATGCTCTCCTAGTTGTAATCAGTTTTCATTGTTTGTCAAAGAAGTGATATGCGCATGCGGCAAAATTCCATGCACCATGCCGTCACAATACAATCGTTTTTAAAAAGGTCATTTGGGAATGTTTTCCAAGTGTATACAATAACCTGGCTTTGAAGATTTGTTTTATTTAAATCGCGAACGTTGAAAAACAAGCAGCGAACATTGCACATTTGATATCAGAATGAAATTCCATTTGAATTGCAAAGGAACTGCATTTAATGTGATTTTCGATTTTGTTCTCCTTACTTTAGCTGGTTTAAAATTCCTATGTGGTCTGATACTTTCACTCTCGCATCGAAGGTCAACTGTTTTACATTTCTAACCGCAATATGGATGAACTGTTGCCATTGCGGCATTAAACCGTAATCATTCTTTCATTCCATATTTTGAGTCTATTGCATCAATTTCAAAAGCCATTACGCAATCTGACTAGCATTCTAGCAATGTGACAGTACAGAAAGCCGTTCATAACATAAATTTTACTACGTTATTGTCGACTGTACAGGGATTTTGGCATCCCTTTACATAAACATCAAAGTTTGCCCGAATATGACATTTTTCTTCACCCGAGAATTTCCTTTATCCAAATTGTTGTTCACAGACAATTTTCTGTCATTTGCCATTAAATTCCTTATTTTCGTGTTGAGCAAATGGAGATGGTGATATTGTTAGACTTGCAATTATTGACCCGGAACATTCAGTTTTATTGACGGCAGGTATACGGTTTCAAACGCCTATGTCCATGTCTGATATAACCACGCTTGTTCGACAATAAATGACATTGAACCCAATGACGTCGCCTGCTCGTCTAATGCAACGTAGCACCATTGACTGTGCTAAATCACATTTATTTTGACGCTCCTTGTATTCCATCATGTGCATTGCCTTCCCCTGCATATGTGCATTCTCTGTGGTGTATCACAAGTCAAACATCAAACATTTAACGCACAAGTGTCTAACATCAAATGCCCCTTCAAATCTTGGACAAGCGTCTGTATGCGGTATTCCTCACTTTACTGTAAAGGATACCTGTACAAATTTAGCATACAATGCGCTCACCTGACTTCATTACTACTGAGCAAACATTCTAAATACATGAGATTTAGACAAGTCTTTTGGATTTTGATGTTGTCAAACGCCATATTCACGAGTGATTCATTCATAGAATGACTTTCAGTTTTAAGAGTGATGGAAATCGGAGTTTCCGGGATAAGCCACCGGCGTTTTAAGTTACTCACGGATTTATATGGGAATTGAAGGAATGTATACAGATACAAATCTACACATACTGATAATTACCACTGATGTCAGATAAGTTGGCCATTTATATGTTCTTTTGCAAATCGTCGGCTTTACGGGTCCTATAGCTATAAACCGATCAATGTTTGCTAAACAGTACTCACCGCGGGCATGAAAAGTTACAGCTGTTGGTTGCTCAGACATGTATCGATTGCCTGTTTGCTGGGCCTAAAAGGACGCTCGTAACATTATTTAGGTGACATCACAACCGCTTCGTGCTTACCAAGTCGATGTGGATGTGGACATATTTACCATATTTAACAGTGACCAGAGGTTCAGAGTGAACGGACTTCGAGGATTAAAGAAAACTCCATAGAGTTCTTTCTACTCTGTATTACGAGATAACAGAAATTAAAGCAGAATGTTTATTTCCTGAACCAGAATCACAAAAAAAACACTTATGGTTTGCATTTAGGCGTATTTTTATTTCATTTATGATTTTCAAAGCAGGCTTATTTATACAAAGTGTAATTTTGATCCCAAATACATGTAATCAAAGTGTTTCCGTATTGAAATGAAGTGTCTTAAGACATTCTGCTTAAGCCCTGGTGCCAGAGGACGTCAGACTTGTAACTTCTTCAACGTTTACATGAACAGTTAGAATAAAACACCAACTGAAGTAAACTGACAAGAGGTTCGATTTGACCTGTATCATGTGACCATTTCCCAATTACCAGACTGTCGTCCGTGGTATGGGTTTACTGTATGTGCTTTATATATGATTTATTAATCGTGTCTAGTCATCCGGCCCTCTGTAAAGAATAAGGGCACAAACAAACTCTTGAATATGCTACGTTAGGTACATGAGAGATTTTTAATCTAAATATGAATAAATTAATAAGTAAACATCACATCGGCCTGCACGATTTAGCCAAAACGCCAATAATTGCGGTTCTCGTGGGTCCGAGATTACACGAGATTGTAGTAATAGAGGACGGGTCTACACTAAAACTGAAGTTGACGGTTTCTTCCACAGCACCGACCAGAGTGACGTAGATGTCGTCAGAGATGTCGATATTGGTGATCCTTTTAGGGGACATAGGCACCCATTTTGTTAGTTCTCCGAAAAGGTACACAAGCGACCACCTGGAGTAGGATAAACAAAAAGGGTTCATTAAATTTTGTCCTAATACAAATCATTTAACATGCCAAAGTAGTGTATCAAGCTATTATATTTCACAAGGAGTGAATATCCAGGAGAGGGAACGCTATCAATGAAGTTTGTACAAATGACGCGTATAATTATTTTAGCATTGTAAACTGTGTTGGTTATTTACAGTCCAAAGAGCGAGTTCTACTTTAAATGCTAAGTGCATTTTTTCACATATACGAAAGAAAAGTTAAGATTTCATTTTCACCAAGTGTTCCAATCGACTATGATTATGTGTGACCAGACACAAATTATCTAAGTGTCACCAGTGATTAGTTTCCCACGGGCCAGCAAGCAGTCACATTCCGGAAGTCCAGTTTTCCGGTAACCGATGAATTGTGCGTTTTGTCGTGAATTTCTTCGTAGAACTTCATGATCACACTGACTAATGACAGAGTATCATAGATGCTTTAGCAATCTCCTTACCGAACCTTGAGCACAGGCAAGGTGTGCCATAGGCAGGGGTCAGTTTGGGCACATCCGCTGATGGAGAGAGGTGCATTCTGGGAAAAATTTGCCACGTCAGCAGCAGTGGGCCACGTGTGTTTGAATATCACGGTCCACGGAAGCTGGTGGATGAAGAAATTAAAGAAAATGTTGCATTGTTGACGTTACTGTGTATTAATTTATATACTTTTGTAAACAGTAACTCTGTGATAGCCTTGTTTGAAAATTATTACTTCCCATTAAGCATGGGAAATGAATATAGCTGTTATGTTCTTCAATCCATTCACAGATCATGTAACACTTAGAAACCTCAGTACTTTATTCTTGAATAAAGTTCACGAAATTTGAAAAACTAGTTTTGTCTGGTTGTTAACGAAGTACATGTGTACCTGTCAGGAATGTACGTTGCAAGAAAGCAGCAAAACATTCGAAAAGTTGACCGCATGCTTTACGTTAAAAGAGAGGAAAGACTTAAATGCGTAGTAAATAATCTCCTTGCAAACAAAAGCTCTATCTAAAAGCTGTCCACCAGCATAAGCTCTAACTGTATCATATCTCCAGTAAACAGAAAAGAAATCGCAGGCCAGATAAGCTGGAAATGAAAATAGTGTTGAAGGTAGTGCAAAAAAACCCCCCAAAAAACCCCAACGAAACAACAACAACAAATTTATTGTATATTTTGAGATTACCCAGGGACACTTACATCTTCTCCAAACCCAGCGTCTGCCGGTGTCATTTGGAAGGGTCGACTTTGATTCGGGGCAAAAATCGTGCCAAATTTATAGCCTTGGACTTCCGATATGGTTGACCAGACATCTCCATCCGGTCCGCTGTCGTCGCCAAACGCGTGCTATCGAGATGAACATATTCGTGATCAGTCTAGTCAGCACATGAAGTACACAATGTTTATTGATCACTTTTTTATCCCAAAGAACACGCAAAATAAATATAATCTGGAGCGCGATACAAGTGATTTTAAAAAAGAACATGAAATTCATGTAAGACAAACTCACGCTTCAGAACGAGATTTACAGGTTCTGCCATAGACCCGTGTTCACTTTCAAGTCCTATCATTTTGAACACAGTTCATTATGACAAGTGCAGCCTTCACAGACTTCTTTAACCAGTGAGTCTAAGAGCATTTAAAAAGAAAAATTCAACTGTGCATAAGCCGGGCAATGATGTAGTGGTGTGACGTCAGGATGTGTGTTTGTGGATGTGTGACCTATCATAAAAAAATATAATGTAATAACGTGAAATATTGTCTGCTAGAATCTTTCCAAATAATGCAAATTATGTCGTGACTATATGTATACACACAACATCATCCAGTCTAAAGTTTTCTCTCATCAGTGTGTGGTTTGAAGAAAGCATGTACACACCCACACATAAGAGCAACAGTAAATAAGATGTGTGGAGAGACCTCTGATGCTTATTGCCCTACAGGGTCAAGCCATGGAGGTCGCAGTCCAGTTATGGCAGGCTCGGCGGTGATTTTAAGCTCGCGATTTTAACATAGTTTATCACGAACGTGGCTAGAGGTGGTGAGTTATTCCGGGTATCAAGGGTATCTCTAACTATACACGCGACTGTCGTCATATATCAAGTGAACATTTACTGAAAATTCAAGAAAATTAAATAAATAAATATAAGGCTTTACGCTAGAAACAAATCGAAAATATACCTGTATGATGTTTTTATCGATGGAGATGGCAGGTCTAGAGGGTTTGAGGATGAGGCCATCTGCGTTACAACACCTGTAATATTAAAAGTGTACACAAAAGTGTTCAGTTTCTCCACGTGAAAACCCGTCACTAGGGGTCTACATCTTGTCAACGCAAAGGGTAAAACGCATCGCCTTGTGATTACTCCCTTGGTTGTCGTTATCAAAGACGGGTTGATAATTCCTCCATTCAAATAACTTTATCTTTTCATATTCTGATCATATCAGCATTCGGCCTCTCTTAAAAGCAGTCGCAGTTTCACGTTAGAGCGAATGTTATCTGATCGTTGATTAGTCAGCTGAAAACCCTCTCCGCTAATAATAGCCCTATTAATAACCCTCCATCGCAAAAAGCAGACACACGGACAGCAGAGCACAAACAGAAGTCTCATGATAAAAGTGAGCATGGGACTGAAGGTCATGGTAATACTTCAGAGCACTGGAACTCTCCATCATGCCGGCCCTATTAACAAATATTCACCCTTTACCGTTAGGTTAATATCTATTGATGAAGCCCATTACTTCGTAAATATTCTACAATGTTCTGCACAGCTGAGCCAGATATACGAAATGTAGAAAAAAAGTTAAACAATTAATCTGATTTAAATGTAACAAAATTTTAATACTACTTTTTGATGGTTTGCGTTACACGTTGTTAAATTGGTCTGGTATGAGGGCTAGCATACGAATGTATGTTTCTGCGCCTGGATTTGATCGCAATGGATAAAATGAAGCTCAAGAAGGCCAAAATATACACACCTCATAAGAAGATCCACGTTCGTCAATCCGATCATGTCACTGTTTCCCACAGGGCCTGTGCTCAAGGTTGACACGATAGCTTCCAGAACTGGGTTCGTGGCATTTTCCTCTAACGGAATGAAGAAACATAACATATATGACCAAAAATAATTCATTATGTTTTAAGCAATGGAAATGCCAAGCTGTCAGCGATGACAGGAAACTACCCAAAGATAAGTAATGAATGTTCACTGGTAAGAAATATAACATTTTTGATTTGGATTGTTGTTTCACGCCATACTCAAGAATTTTTCACATATAAGTTGGCCGTCAAATTTCTGGGTGAGGAAGAAAACTTATCATAGTGTACAGCAACTAATGCAAGTAAATAGCGCCCACAGATGTCTACTTATGACGTTTCTCGACATCATTAAGCAATAGCCAAAGAATGTCGAATGTGACCTAAGAAAACAGATTGAAGACACGATGAGAAAGCAATGGAAAATCAGTGAGGTACCGACAAAAAGCCGAACGATACCTTGCGGCTTTCACAAAATAAGGTATTGTTGCTCTACAGTGTACCGTGACGTTCAGACCTGCACAATGTTACATGATCAGGTGCTTTGTAGCACAGAACATCAATCAAGGAACATGCTAAGGAATCCACTGCACTTCGTTAGGTTTCTGACAAAAACTCCTGACTTAAAGCCTCCGCTAAAGCAGCGAGCACTTGATCCGAACACATGCTACAGTCATAGCTAACACTGTGGCCCTTTCAGCCAGCACCATAACCGCCTGGGCCAGCACTTCAGTCATTCTAGGCCAGCAATTTAACCGTCTGGGTAAGCGCTTTAATCGTTTAAGTCTGAATTTTAAACTTATGAGCCAGCGATTTAACTGAGCCATTAATTTAACCCTTTGAACCAGCGCATTATACGTCTGAACCAGCGCTTCAACCGTCTCAGCCAGCGCCTTAACCGTCCGAGCCAGCAGCTTAACCGTCCAAGTCAACGATTTAACCGTGTGCACCAGGGCGTTAACCGTCTGAGAAAGTGTTTTAACTCTCTCAGCCAGTGCTTTAACCGTCTGAACCAGTGGCTTAACTGTCTGAGCCAACACCTCAACCCTCTGAGGCAGCGAGTCTCCCTTGCCTTGTGACAAGTAGCGTCATCTATGATACTTACTGTACATATTTCCGGGCTCGACAGCCGTTGTCCAAAAGTTGTCCTTGAAAGGGGCCAGGCCCAGAGCATTGGCAAACATGGACGTAATGCCGATTTGCCAGTTAAGCTGATTCGCTTCTAGGCTTGGCCGGTAATCATGACTCACACGAGCCTAAACATATTGAACATATACACTAGATAATCACTTGTTCATTTATTTGATAATCTATTTGTTTATCTTTTTGTTTAATATCTTGATTTAATTTGAATGCAAATAAAATGCAATATTCTTTGTACAACAATTTTTCCAAAGCAGGATTGTATTACATTGGAAAGATTTCAACATTTATGAAATGCGTTGATACGTTGTAAAGCTGGAATCTAAATCAACGGATTTTATTAAAAGACTCTTCAAGCAACAGGGCATGGCCGTTTGTGTATTAATGAACTACTCCGTGAACGTAAATTTAAGTAAACCCGGGATACTTCATTTAAGAATCATTTCTCTTCCAAACATCTGGGCCTTGCTAATTAAGTAAAGAACTCGATAATGACTAAATGATTCGTGCCTGGCTGGTTCAGTGTCTTACCTGTGTCACGACTGGGATTTCCAGAGACTGCAATCCGTGTCTAGGATTGGACATACAGTACTGAATTGTCAGATCATTCTTAGCCGCACCTTCGCCCATTTGCATCAGCCATTCTCGTCCCAAACTGATGGAGGACAGAAGGGCCTTCAGTCCGAGAAATTGAACGTTTAGAAAATCCTGTGACAAGGTAACGTTTTACATTTAAATCTGGAGAGGTTTTCTCATGTGAAACCGTGTCTAAACATTAAAATATTTTGTTATTTTGTTTACTTCACCTTTTTGCAATCACTTTTGTTTTCATTTTTTATTTACTTACTTATTAAGTTTAGCGTTACTCACTTTGCGATTTTCTCTGCCATCCACTAAGTGACGTGACCGCAACATGTTAACGGCAAGCGAGACGGGGTGGGTAATGCCACAGTGGTTAAGGCCATTGCCTTCCAAATGTTAAGTCACACCGAACGCGGGTTCTGTACTACTCCTGGGCAGGGATTTTCCAACATTTCCACAGCTCCTGTTCTTCAGGGAGCCATGGCTTCAATAAGTGGTCGACCATGCTTTTACGTGTAATCAAACACTATATAGTTTCCGAGAGACTACTTGCTTTCCATCAACATAACATATTTGGTACATGGTACAGTTCCTATATATAACTTGTCAACGTTCGGTGGTTCATACGCCATATAGTTCCCGACAGACTTACTTGCTTTCAATCAACATAACATATGTGGTATGTGGAACAGTTCCTGAATATAACTCGTCAAAGTTTCGTGGTTCATACACCGAATCCCAGCACCAATAACATGCCAGCGGTCAAACAATCAATCAATCTATTAAAATATAAAGACGTCATTACACAAACTGTCTTTTGCAACTTTGTTAAACCTGGTAACTAATGCTTGAAATGCTTGAAAAAATATATCGTATAAGGCGTCTGGATGAAAGTTTCATTCTGGGCATACTGCGTCGTATTAGCCCAAAAATGACAAAAACTGTCAGGCTATATCTACGCCACGACTCACCTGTTCATAAGTAATCAAACCCCACTGTCTGGTACCGTGAAGAAATTCCGTCCAGAAACTCTGTGCATCAATAACATGACAAGCTTTTAAGACTTTTTTTTTCACAGTAATAAGATGTTACATTAAATGTAAATATGTATTTGGTAAAATGAAACAATAGAAAACTGACATGACCTTGATCAACAACAATTAAATTGTGAATGGCACCGAAAACATATACCGCATGAATGGTGCCTACCACAGGCGCATGGAGTGGTCTTTTAAATCTCCATCTCAGTTACCGTAAGCTCGGTGGATCTTGGGATGGTCAACGGACTCTCCCGAAGTAACTAGGTCAGCGGTATAACCAGGGTCTATAAACTAACTGGTATGATGCGCTGACCTAGTTACTTCGGGAGAGTCCGTTGACGGCCTGAAGATCCGCCGGGGGTACGGTAACAGCCGAGTGACACACACTTAGAGGGGACTAGTTGGCCGTTGAACATAACCACACCCCCCTCCAAACCACCCTCGCAGCGACCAGGAGCGCTTTTCCACCCGGTCATGGGAAGAAGGATGAGTTTAGACAGCCTGGAACTGGTCTGAGATCAGACGGGGTTTTTACTTAAGACGGGTTGGGATTGCCTCAAAGCGCGTTTTGCGCCTTTACATCTTTCCCATAGATTTGAATGACGATTTGACGGGAGATCACTCCCTGCGCCTGTGCTGGGAACAATTTAACGGTTCAATATTTGTGCTGCCTATACCCCTACATAGGTCAACATAAAATCACATTCGGCACACAATCATACCATGATTTGCGTGACGGAGACATTAATTATGGACAACTTATACAGATAATGTATTCTCCTGGACAATTGTATGAATAATCGTATTTTGGTATTACACATTATAAATGCGGCCAACAGCCTTGTTGTGTAACTCTGCTCTTAACTTAAAGTGATGGTAAATCACACATACCGTGTCGTTTGGAAGAGCCATTTGTTCCTCGATGATGAAGTTATACTTTCCACCATTTTGTTTTGCATATGTCGTGTTTATGGACCTGAAAAATATTATATTTTTTACAAAGGAAGTTTTTAAAGATGTTGTTCAAATTAGATGAAAGAAAAACAAACAAATATAATGTCAGAAGACCAGTCAGCCATCTTAGAGTTAACCGTTGTACCTCTTTGTCGTCAGCGTGACTGTTAGTGCAGTCATGAAGGTGAGTAGTTGGAAGAAAAGAAAACTCTCAGTTCTACTAAATGAAAGTTGATTGCCCACCACCCATACAGGACTAAGTTTTATTTCTTTGGAATTTTGTCAATCGGGTGGCAGCCCGCCAATGCCTTTACGTCACTGAGCTGGTGATACAAAAATTATTGAATGCCCTCTGGTAGCTCACGTGTGGCGTCAGAGGAGGCAAGGCTTCTAAATGCAGGGCTCTTTGGGATGTTATATAAATTTGACTCCACGAACTGCAGAGGCCAGGGTCTATCTACATAGATAGTTTGCGTGTTAAACACACAAAAATATTGTACAAATCACGGATACCATAAAGACGAAGCTTAAAATTCCGTTTTTTAATCATAATGAACCGTTACATTTGAGAGTTTCTTTTCCGTTTAATGCTTTACGTCACAGGGACTCTCAGTCACCTGCTGGGGTATCGTGGTTTCTTCCCTTCTTCATGATAACATTGACGTACGCCGTGCGCGTAAAATGTATTTCTTATTTGATTGGTGTTTGGGGAAACCCACGACCATCCGCAGGTTGCTGGCAGACCCTTCTCACGTGCGGCTAGAGGGGAAGCCAGCATAAGCTGGACTTGAACTCACAGCGACCAAATTGGTGGAAGGCTTCTGGGTCATTGCGCTGCGCCAGCGTGCTAACCGACTGAGCCACGCAGGCCCCATGCACGTAAAATGTGACGTGAATAAATTCATTATTCGGACGGCCTCGCTGGGATTTCGATCACAAGTCCAAATTTCGGGTCCAAAGTCTGTACATTAGTGACTGAAATAAATTTATTTATGTATTTATTTGATTGAGGTTTCATTTATTTATTTGATTCGTGTTTTTCACGCCTGATTCACGAATATTTCACTTATAGGATGGCGGCCAGGAGTTACGGTCGCAGGAAGCCCCCGACCAACCGCATCTTGCTGACAGGAGTGGCGATTAGGGTTTTACGCCATACTGAAGAATATTTCACTTGCACGACCCTGCCAGTATTGCGATTGGAGGGAACCGAACATAGCCCAGGGGAAGCCCACGACCATCCGCACGTTGCTGGCAGACCTTACCAAGTACAACCGGGTGACTGGAATAAAGTAAGAAAGGCTAGAGATAGCCATCATTTGCTAAACACTGCCCTACAGTGACAAAACAATGGTGTAACAAAGGGATAAGTACAATTCAAATGCTTATGCATCGGATGTACTGTCCGTTTCTTTCTATTTTCTCTCAAAGCAGGTAACGACCATTCACAGATGGGTCAATTCAGAGTGGTGTAACGACGGAATGGTACTTACCACCATTTGTTGTGAGCGATTACTGGCCATCCTGTTTTGTTGTAAATGTACCTGAAACAGGCCAGAAGAGGATTTTCATTATTTTCATTTCCCAGGCTGTATTATGTAATCAAAAGCAACAGGTATTTCATTCAATGCAAAAAAAAATGATGACGTCGAACTTTGAGCAAATGTTGAGCATGATCTATTCTCCAGAATGACATGGACATTTACTGGAGATGCTAATCGCTCTAAAATCAGATCTTGTAGCCTCTTCCCTACACTGAACTTGTCACTTATATTGGACAAGAGCAATATACCTGTTTTTAGGTGGCCGCGAGCTACTTTAGATCTAGCCATCGACAAGTTGGTATAGGCATGGCGCAGCGACTTAATCTGGCCATAGTGAGATTGTAAAACTGGATGACCTTTTACACAGGGTGTATACGAATTTTGGAGTTCCCTTAACCGCTGTTAGTAATAGTAAAGTAAGTAACGCCTTCATGGTTAGACACTGAAGATATCTTACACCTGGAAATTTGTTGTGTGCTCGTCAAGGGGAGGAGGTATCACAAGGATCAACACCCATCACCCTCAAACGAGAAACCTCACTGATATTATGTGAAGGAAGCGCTCTTAAGAACGGCATATAACACCAAATCAATGCATGACTACATAAATAAATACGTGCAATGTTCTTTTAGATAAATTAACTGCTTTTGAGTACGGAATGTAACACCAAATATAAAATCAATAAATTACAAAATAATCAGTTAAACAAATAAATATGCTCTTTAATTTCTGTGGTCGCACTTTGTGAACTAATAATTTGTGAAAAGATAAATTTGAACAGCTCAAAGCTAAAACCCTGTTCACATGCATGCTACAGATTGGCTAACACAATCCAACTGCTATGGGAGAACAGTCATGAGATTTTAATCCATGCAAGGGAAGTAACTGTATATGTTCCGTATCCTGCCGATTCGTCTTATGCGAAAAGTTGGTACGCAACAAATAGTGTCGCATGACTTCAGTTCTCTGATATATTCTCTTTTGGTGGAAAATTTGCATAATAGTGCAAAATAAATAATTAATAATTAAATAAATAAAATAAAATCATGAAATAAATAATTAAATAAATAAAAATAACTGCAGTGCCTGCAGGTGAGGGAATGGGCAGAAAAACTCACTCCAGTCCGTCAGGGAAAACCTCGGGTTTGGCTTCCCAGTCAACCATGCCCCCGTAATCGCCTTTGTAATACCACCAGTTGTCGTACTGCATGTATCTGAAAATAATGCCTGTATGTTTTAGTAGGCCTCTATGTACTGTTAGAACTGATTCTTTCTTTGTCCCTACGAACTGACACAAATAATTCACAAGTAAGCCTCATGAATTAACGCTCTTGTCCGGAAAACTGTCCGGAAACTGTAAGAGTATTTCCAAGACAAAAAGGAAGGCATGCAGAATATCGCTGTATGTCAAACGTTTTACTGATTAGGGGTTATGGCACAAACTATAAAATTTTCATATAACGTTGTTGTTGGTAATAGGGACTCTGACTGGCTTAGTTGTAGGAAGCGTCCCTCTTCCGATCACTGAGATCACTGAAATATAGATTTCGAATCCAACACTCACAGGCTCGCCTTTCCATTTTCTCTAAAGTGTTTGATCCTTAAAATTATAACTGAGTGAAGTTTATCACTAAAAAGAGCTTCAATCGGGCTCTGTCCAGTTTCCTCCACCAGTTTCCTCCGTTATTTTGAGAAATAAGTATACAGTGTAAAATCCCACTTAAATGATTTCATGAACTGAAACTAGTGGTACTTGAGAATATTTAACCAGTGTGTTTACCTGTATGGTATATTTGTGCCAAGTGTCACCTGTATGGTATATTTGTGTCAAGTGTTACCTGTATGGTATATTTGTGTCAAGTGTTACCTGTTTGATATGTTTGTGTCAAGTGTTACCTGTATGGTATATTTGTGTCAAGTGTTACCTGTATGGTATATTTGTGTCAAGTGTTACCTGTATGGTATATCTCTGTCAAGTGTTACCTGTATGGTATGTTCTTCTTGTCAGCGTAAGCTTTTAAGTCCATTAGGATTTCTTCATACGTTTTATTATGGTTCGGATTGACGAAGTAGTAGGCGCCTGAAAAAGTCAACCATGTAATTCGGCTTAACTTTTGAACTAAGCAACTTTTAAAATTGGCATTTGTTGCTCTCGCTTTTCTTGGGGCTTTTGAGTTTCAGATGTTCTTACTTACATGCATTTGCTTTTCATAATTGCAAATAGTGTTTTCTGAAGTGAATTACACCCCGCCGGAAAATACAGATTTCTTGTTAAGCTTAAGTTATATCTAACTTCAAAGTGATTTCCGTACAGAGAGTCTTCATGAACTAAGCCTTTTTTGAGGCAGCACTAATTCTAGATCAGTGACGTTAATATATTGCAATTAACATCACTGGACAGTTAAAATAAAACTCCGTTAAAATGACAAGCGGCCAAATTTCAGCGGATGCGCGTGACCATTTGCCAACTATCACATTGTGTTCACTGCTCTGGTTCTACTCTCTATGTTGTAGTCTTCCATGTGTTATACTATAAATATATCGACCGTTATAGGATTGTCCTGGTACAAGGAAACACCCGGGTGACATAATATGCTCAGCGTAACAGGAAACATGTATTGCTTTCACAATGCTTCCAAAATGTTTGCATACATGCACATGCAATTTGTAAAACAGAATTTTAAACAGCCCTCACACCTGTTGAAACCATTGTATGTTGTGTGATCATGCAGTTGTACTACACAATGACCGGATCCCTTTAAACCCACAGGTTCTAGTTTAAAGCATTACACAATGACCGGATCCCTTTAAACCCACAGGTTCTAGTTTAAAGCATTTTTCAGTGGTTTCTTTCCTGACGCTCAGTTCATTTTCACGTGGTATTTCCCATTCAACTAACATCTATAGCCCTAGTTTGGCTCGTATTAGGCCTACAAGTAATACAATATAAAAGTCTACAACACAGAGAGCAAAACCAGAGCAGCCACGACGGCTGACAGTTGGCGAATGGTCACAGGTTACTGGTGAAATCCAGCCGCTTGATAGGGTTTTGTTCTAACTGTTCATGTAAATCAGAACTAACACTACACAGTACATACTCAGTAGCACCATGGCTTAAGCAGAATTAGGTAGAAAAAATTGGTGAAGTTAAAAACAATTTATTGGACGTCAATAGTCTAGAGCGACTCAAAATGCTGTGTTGATTTTTAACACATATATACACAATAACATGACAAAAATCCAAAGGAATCAGATCTCGAGGAGGTTTAGCACACCATATGACCGAAATAATCTTCAGACTGAGGGAAGAATACAAACAATAAAGTAATGATTAGGAGAATGTTTACCGGCATCTGTCCAGTACCCGAGGTAATTCACAATGAGATCGGAGTCCCGATACGATAGGTCCCTGTCGTAGTAAAATCTCATGAGTTTACCCCAGTCATCCATCGCCTGAATTTCAGACAACCATATACAATACGGTCAGCTCTGTTCATTATATTTCACTCGCTTGATTGCATTCTAATCAACACATTTGACCGTTTAATTAATAATGGTATTGGTCAGGTGGTTGAGTGGAAGAAAACCAATGAAAACCCTTCGAAAGATACTCAACAAATATTCTGGGCTAAAACTGGTGCCTGATTTAACTAACGTGAGGTGATTGCTGCTATCAGTACTGGTTAATTGCTAATTCGGTGGCGAACGAAGAAAATGCTATGGATTGCGAGTTAAAAAAATATGCTTCCCAGTGGCTAATAGTAAAGTGTAGGGTCAAGCCACAGAGACGCGCGGGGTCTACTGTTATACATGTTCGGGATTTTACTTAGCCTGCTCTAAAACACCTCATGGCATACACCACTGTTACCGCTTACCTGATTGACCCCTTTGTCAGAGTAGTAAACTATGAAAGACAACTCGTACATTTCCGGGATATCTTCGACGCCTCCCATAATACCCCAACTGATGACGTCACCGTCATGATACAATGACGCCGCCATGAACTCGCTGAATGACGAGATGATGAGCACATTCCCATCGTGATCGAACAACAACAACGGTCCACCGACCACACCGTCGTGTATCACTGCTGTGCTCGGTGTCCATCTAGAAATATTATTATGATTTGCCATTAATCTACGAACATCTTGTCGTTTACCATCTAGCTAATTAATGTTTAATCCAGAATTATCAATGTCGACAAATCATTAATCGATGACAGATAAATCAATAAATTTAATCGTTAAATCTTTCATCGATATCTGTCATACATTCTCTTTGAAATGTTAATCTGATCCCCGTAAACGTAATCGTTTCGCTATATGCTATGAAAATTTTGAAATTACAACATTCTGACAGCCCGAATACCACACAATCTCTTATGACAATGGTCGATAGAATCACGGTGAACGAATTTCAAGAGAGTTAATGACACTGGTATAAAAATCATCTTATAGAATTTAAATTCATATGCAATGATGGTTGAAGTGCTAGCGATTTTACTTTCTTTTCCCGCGTCTGTTTTTCTCGCTTCGTAAATCTGATCAATATTTTTGAGCTGGGAGTTAAGTACCAATTAAGTGTTTATCTAAGCACCCAGACTTACTGTCCAGTGAAGTATAGATAACCTAGATGTTGTCCTCCATAAGAGAGATAGCCAATCTCTCCTGGCTCTCCCTTTATTTGAAATGAAGGGAAAGCCGACGCTACTGACGTGTTGTGGCCGTTAGGTGGGCTGGATGCAGTGCCTGTAGTATGGTTTCTGTATTTCTAACAAGGAACACAGAGTGGAAAGTATTTTTTTATTTGATTTATTGAACAGTTACGTAACGACATGCATACCAAAAGTTTTTTCGCTTATTAGATGTTGGTCAGTTTTATAGGTGGAAGAAACCGGAGTGCCACGGAATAAACCCAAAATCTTTGGCAAGTTACTGACAAACTTATACTGGCAATGAAAGAATCTATGCCCAAATACTGATCAACACTGCTACATGTACAGTATATATATTCACACGAAACTGGCGAAACATAAGTGGTTTCCAAGGAACGTTAGACGTTAGACAAAGGAAAAAAAAGTAGGCCACAAACGAGCGTCGTCGATTGCTTATTTTATCGCCCCAGTAAGACTGGAAGGACAGCTAAAGCAAATGTTCCTGTACATGGCCTAGTTGTTTAATGTTCGCAAACGACCAGGCATTCTTTCTGGCTTGAAGCCACAGCCGATCGCGTGAGAGACAGAGAGAGTGATTTGAGAAGAAAGCTTCATCTAACTGAGCCAGCGAGTATCCTCACTTGGGTGATAGACGCCGTGATCTCATTGTTTCCCGCGTTAATATATATATATTTTTTTTAAGATTGGAGTTTTACTCCGCACTCAAGAACATTTCAAGAACAAGAACACTCAAGAACAAGACGGCGTCCAGCATTATGGTGGAAGGAATCCCAGGACCATCTATAGGTTGCTGGCCAACCTTCCCACGTACGGCCGGAGAGGAAGCCAGCATGGGCTGGACGAACTGACAAGATACCGCATTGGTGAGAGGCACCTGGGTTATTACACCACCCCCTCCCGCGCCTAAATAATTTTTTTTAAATAAATTTTTCGATCCGAGGTTTAGTAGGCTGATCTGTGTTTTGTGAAAGTCCTGTAATTGCAATCCTACCTGTGAAAAAATGAAGGCGTCTACGTTGGCAAACGACTTCGCGGAAGCTGTGATTTCGTAGTTTCCCGCTTGATACAGGAAGTCCGCGCTTTCCCATTCTCCTAACTTACTCACGCCGGTCGAGAATGTCACTTGGGCAAGCCTCAGGCTTCCGTCTTCTGACGAGTATTTTGCTCCCTCGACATAGAAATAGGTGGGTCCACTAGGAAGCCATGTTTTCCCGTTCACTTGGATGTTGTATGTACCATCGTTGTTCATATAAAGAGAAAATTCAGAAGATCCCGTTCCTTTTCGAGGGGAAGCTGCAAAAGAATTATCGTGTATGGACAAAAACAGATCTATGAATATTGCATAGGAAGGTTTCTCATCGTCTGCATAGCCTGCCGCTTTCGTCCCCGTCTTGGCCTTGGCAGTTTGTCCTTAATAGCGTATTTTTTATAAGGAAACAAGAGTTCGGAAGGATGAGTCGCAGATCATTTTCGTGTTTTGGATCGTTTCTACAAAATAATGACCAGGTTTGTTCTGTTGTGAACTTTGACATGGTTATGTCATCTGTGACGAAGATGCAGAACAGGTTCGACGGAATCAGGTTTCTTGCAAGAACAGCCTGACCTGACAATTATTGTTCTTTTCTTTGAATATTTCTCTGCATTTCCGGCCAGTGTTATTTTATATATTTGATTGGTGGACTGAGTAAAATTCCGGCTCAAGTCAGAATCTGTGCTTAAAACTGCAATGCTGCACCATTTTTGTGTACACAAAATCAGATGCCAATCATCATCACTCTTATCCTACTGCGCGAAAGCCGTTATAGAAGGATAGATTGGATTTTATAGATGGATGCCTTAGAATGCTTAAGGTGAGAAATGTGTCTTATTGTCGCTCTGGTATAACTTCAGTGGTGTGAGGGTTACATATTCGCAATTCGTGCAGTTAAATCCTAGATTTGCGGCCGAAATGAACAGTGGTGAGATACTGATTTGATAAAACAGACATTGCAGGCTTTAATACGCTGTGGAATGTTTGCACCTACTTGAGATATATCACAATTTTGTCACTTTAAATAAAAGCTGAACTGTTTTGCCCAAGGTTACAAAACACCCCTACCACCACCCTCCGACGCTACCATGTTTTCACTTCCAACAGCATCAACTCAAAAATGGTGGCTATGCTAGTTCGGTTTGTTGATATGCCATAGGGAAAAATACACGCTTCAGATGGTGGTATAGTACAACAACTTGTGAATGTTTGGGCAATATACAATGGGGGAGTTCAAGTTGACAAATTTACCAGAAAGAGGGTATGAGGTAAAATTAATGCGCTCATATAACCGTAATCATTAATCCATTCACTTTATGGCCTCCGACACCAATTAGCTCCATGTTTAAGCATACTGAGCTCAACATACAAACTCACCTGCTGCAACAAGTAAAATGACACCAAGAGTTTTCCATGAAGTCATCAGAGTAGTAGAAGCCATAGTGCCAAACTCTATACTCCAGAACTCCTCGTACACGATGTCCCAGATGATCTAGAGTTGCCCTAGTAATGTGGTTTTGCCCATTGTCTCCGATATCTCCGGTTATCATGGTGCTTGGACAGAAGAGGACTGTAGATAACCAGAGGAGGTGATACAGATTTCAGTGGCTCTGTTAATCGCTACGATTTGGGATGGGTCGTCAGATCGAACCCAACCACGTAGGGAAATTTTCGAGATCGCGCTTTCGTCAGACACTGTCAGCAGAGGCTTCAGTTGAAATAGCCTGACATTGGAGTATTTAAGTGGACTTACACGAAGTTTGGTGGAGATTACTTAGTCACGCAGAAGACTACAGCATAGAGAGTAAAACCAAAGCAGCGACGACAGTGTAATACTTGACAAACCGTCACACGTTAAAAGGTGGAATCCGGTATTTTGTCAATTTACCTCAGTTCATGTAGATGTTTAAGAAGTAAATTGCCGTGATGTTAAATACAATATACTAGACATCACTGGTCTAGAATTATTTAAAGTGCTGTGTTGACATCCCATTTAATAGCCTACATGTACACAACAACATGCGTATACTACATACATTTTGATGTGCGGAAGAAACTCCGTGCGTCACTTCTGAGAAGATTTATTATTTACTACGTAAACACTTGTGTATACCCGCGGCATTTCAGTTTACTTTGCTCATAAATCTGTTTTATAAATGAAATGTCCATAAGCAGGGTGTTAAACACAAATCAATCAATCTATATGTTAATCAGTCAAATCAAAACGCTACTGACGGGTTTTTAATCCTTCTCATGGTAAAAAATTAGGTAAAAAAAATAATGTTAAATATGGAATTCGTCTTTGTCATTTATTGGGTATGACCATCTAGCCCTTATTTCACTGTCGTCGATGCCCTGATGTGCCATGTAACATATTTGACAATCACGTGTGACACCGAGCACACCTCATTACATTCTCTGCTTTACTTTTGACACGACTTGACTTTTTATCCCTCATTATGCCGATCTATTTTCTTTTGATGTCTGGGATTTTGACGTTTTCATTCTTTGCTCAGAATGTTATTCGGACTGGTGAACAACGACATACAGGTTTTCTTCTGAACAATTTGTCATTTGGGGTTAGATGGGGCTAGTATTATCGCTGGAGGAAAACGATACACAGGTAACATATTGTTAATTCACGTATAACCATACATTTACTTTCAACAAACACTCGATTGAATAGGATCACCCCACTCATGTATGAATAAACATAAGCAGTCAATATTTCAAATTAAGGTCAACATTTAAGCTATTCAAAACCTGACACGTCTGACGCAAATGATAACTCAAGAACATCTCAGTAGATAAAATTCGGTTTACATGTCTCGCGTTGCCTGTTGAGTGACCTGAAATCGCGGGTGTTCATCATGACGGCCTATATTACCTGGAGAGGACTGGTTGTAGCGGCGGTTTTGACCGCCGTTAGTGCAGGTACGTTCGTTCTCCTGAGTGTAAAATACGGCAATCGTTTACATCTGAACACTGGCAATCAGCTGTACCACGGTCATTTCAAATGTAGTAACTGTACTTGTGTTATCAGCATTGAAATGCTTCTGTAACAATAGGTGATTTTTTGGCCCGGCTCTCCCCTCGGGGAAAAGCAGTTGGATTTTTGTTCGAATATATGCGAAAAAAAAATGAAGTGACGATGATTGAGGTCAAGCTAGTGACAGTTACTGGCACCAATTCTTCGGCAATGGCAGATGCTGATGATATCCGTGTATAATATCCAGCATTCATATGCAAGTCGCAGACCGTTAGACGGACAGTAACGTGAATAGCTGCGAGCATCCAAATCAGCAAGAACTGATACACTAAATATCAGCTCGATACAAAAGTTAAAGCCAGTCATTTTTGCAGGCTCAAGATTCGTGTTGTGTTTTAAATTGACGTGCCCTGAATTCATGAGACCAAATACCCACATCCCTTTGAGTCGTAACCTCAGCAAACAAATGCACGCGGTAGTTAGTACGAAATTTGAATAGTTTGTACCGGTGTAAAATCATTGTCTGAAATGTAAACTATCATCCAGCTCAATGTTTAGCAGTGGTTTATTTGACACTGAGAAGCCAAGCAGTTTCACACGAATTGGAGCGCGTATATACATAACTTACATGTATAATAAGCCCAAGTGGGCGTGACAGACTTTGAACGGACTTGTATCTCGAATGCCACGTGCACGTCTGAGGGCCTTGGTTACTTATCTGAAAAGATATGTATAAACTGTTTGCTGTAATGTAAATGACCTGCCTACACAGATAGTAGTTAGTGTCACATTTTGAAACACAAACCAAAAATACTAGACAATTCGCCCCTCCAATAATGACAACATAGTTACCTTTATTTCATTGATGTTTAACGCCATACCCAAGAATAATTTATTCAACTTAATTATAAAGCCATCTAATGAACGGGTGAACGGCCAAGTGAGACAGTTTGCACTGTTTGAGGAACATTGAAAATCAAAAGTCTTATACCAATCCTGCTTGCACGTTTTTGAAAACGTCACACGAGGGCAAGTTACTTTTCAAATGTCGTTGATTTGTTAATACTTTCCCCACCAATCAGTGAAAAATGAACCAGGTGTTAACCAATCAATCATAGATTCAATCGTCCAATCAATCATCCAATCAATGAATCAATCAATAAATCGATCACTGAAGCAATCGTCCAATCAACGAATCAGTCAATGAATCAATGAATCAATCGTCCAATCAATTGTCCAATTAATGAATCAATCACAATCAATCAATTAATCAACCAATCAAGCAACCAACCAATCAATTGATCAATCATTCAACGGGTTTGCCCTCCCTTCTTTGGCCAACGACAGAAACGGCTTATTTTTTTAGCGTTCCATGTCATGCTTACGTCGTTGTATGTCATCGACGTAATGAATACGTCATCGTAGGTCATCTTCTCGCGATTAGTCAAAAGTGGTCTTCCGGGGGAATGTATTAAACTGGAACGTGAACAATACGTATCAAGGCAGTAATTTCTGTCTCTTAGCCTCTTCCAGGTCTCGAAAGCTCACTGTCTCACTAACTGGGTCCCGTAGTCTGGGAGGTTTTGGATCGGTTAAATCCAGCAAGGAGTCTTTGTTGAAACACGCTACGTAAGCAACATACTTTTGCCTAAGCTAAGCGTCTTCGAATCCAGCTATGGCTGTTTCAGGCACAGCTTTAAGTCATCATGTTTGTCAGATGCCGGACAAATGTCGGTGGTTTATTCTAGTCGGCCCACAAACCTAACGGCCTTTGTGTAAGCAAAAAATTCCTGACCACGGCAATGAGCTCCAGTTAAATAAATGAATAAATGAATAAATAAATAAATAAATAAATAAATAAATAAATAAATAAATGAATGAATAAATATATAAATACATCTCTTTGGGTTTTGTCCTTCAGCTCCGGCGAAAAAGATCACAGGAAGCGGGTTTGTGATCAGTGTCGTCACCGATGGAACTTACAGTCTCCAAGTGAACGGGAAAACTTGGCTGCCCAGCGGCCCCACCTACTTCTACGCGGACGGGGCGAAGTACTCGTCCGGTGATGGGAGCTTGAAGCTTGTCCAGTCGTCCGCCACGAGTGGAACAGACAAGCTTGGACAATGGCAAGATACGGAGTTTCTCTATCATGCTGGGGATAACGTGGTCACGGCCTCCATTAGAACGTATACAACTCTCAACGCTGCTATTTTTACTCAGGTATGGCATTAGCACATTTATGTTTTTGCCTATATAAAAAACTATAGCACTAAATCTGATTCGCTTCTTAGTGAAAGACCCGCGTAAAAAGTTATGGTGAGTAGAAAGAAAATTAAAAACTGTCAGAAAACATCTTGACTAATTTTTTTTTCATATTTTTTACACCAGATCAAATGTTTCATTGCATGGTTGGTTTTAGCACCATACTGATAATGTGTGTTACGCTCTCTTTCTCTGGCCTAAAGCAGAAACTTAATGTCACGTTAGCTTTTTTGCACATGAGCACACATTACAGGTGTACGATTCACAAAATCTTTATTCAAAGTTGACCTTAAAAGATGTACAAAAATTGTTGACGTCGCGGAGATTGATGTATAATTGAAATTATCTTTATAACATAATATAATACATGGTTTTCTGGCGATGAAACTTAAAACCGGTACTTTAAGAGTTTCCCATATTTGACATACTTCGGATGATCCATGCATCACGTTCGCAGACTGGATTGGTCTTATAAACACAAGACTGCAACATAGACAGTAAACTTCGAACAGCAACAAGAGTTTACGTGATACCGGGCCAGTGGTCACACGTAACTGGTAAAATCCGGCCTCTTGCCAGCCTCTTACAAAGATATCGCAATGCTACCTTCAAGGGCACCACCATGATGACACATGTCCTTACAAGTTGCCATGGACATTATGCTAGTTTTGTTTCGTACGGCGGACCTTTGACCAAATGTGTTCACTGCTATGATCGCAGGGTTAAGTCTGTTGTTTTTTTTCGGTATCTGACCGAAGGGCGATGTTGTCCTCTCATAATACCGGCCGCTGTCGAACACGTTTTTAGTGTATGGTATCACTCCTCAATCAAAATAATTCAATGTGGCCCTTAATTTTTCGCACCTGGGGCATCCGCGGCCGACGGATTTAACGCGCGGGTGAAGAGTAACTTCCCAGGAGCTTGTCACTATTTGCGATCGTTGTCCATTCAAGTCCAGCTCAGGCTGGTTTCCTCTTCGGTAGTAAATGGGAAGGTCTGCCAGTTACGTGCGGATCTCCGAGGGTTTCCCCTGGGTTCTGCCCGGTTTCCTTCACCGTAATACTGGCCGCCGCTGTATACATGAAATAGTCTTGAGTAGGGCGTAAAACACGAATCAACTAACTAAACAGATAAATAATTTCACATCTACTCTTTCCACATTCCCTCACAAATGTTTCTCTTATCTTTCTACGCAGAAATATGGCAACCCAACTTCCGGTACGACTTCCGGTAATCGAGATTCCGTGGCATCTGCTTTCCCTTCATTCAAAATCACAGGCGAGAAGAATCAACTTGGTTACGTGTCCTTTGGCGGAAGCATGACCGGAGACACCTCTATGAAAATTGGCCAGTGAGTTGTAAATGAATAATAATGGCTTAAATTTTGCTCAGCCTCAGCGGCATTTCACGTCAGTGCCCAATCAGTCAGGCATAAAAATACAATTTTCTCAAATGCTACGATAAGCCGAGATTCTATAGATCAATCAAAAATTGCTGTCAAATCATTAATAAAAACCTGCCAGTCATTTTTCTTACAGAGTTACACCAATGTGAAAACCTGTGCGTCTTAAAAGTAAGGTGAAACGATAAGCATAATGGGCTTACTCAAGATCATATCTACCTTACTCAGCATCATGTATGGTATATGGTCTCCTCAAACCAGAGAAGTTTTACGGACACTGTAGAAGATTTTCTTGTTTTTTAGAATATTCATTTATAGGGGTTATTAAAGCAGAGATATTTAAAGTAATGTCTCTTGAACAATGCTGTTAGCTTTGTTCCACAGGATTTACTTTTTATTATTTCTTTACATAACACTTTTTATTATTTCATTTTAATATTTCTGTAATATCCTTTGTAGACATAGGGATGGCCATAAACCAAACAACACATGGAGCACATGGTACTGAGACATTTACTGATGCGCCATGTTGTACAGCTCTATCTCATGAATATGCATGAAGAGTTATGAGAATATCGATTAATAGAACTACAGCACTTCTCCCTTTCTTTAAACATTTGTGATAACCAACTGTTAAAAGACATAAAGTGGAACGTACAAGTTAGAAATTAAAGTTAAATTAAAGTTTCATTGGTTTAAATAAATTTCACACTATTCACATATGCTGTATGTATAGTCTCACAGTTCACAAGTCTAGTTTGTTCGGCTTCTTCACCACCCGACAAGGCCTGGTTCTAAGGAGGCTCCCTGTCACAGGTAACTGATGATTTCCACGGTTACATGTTCTGGGGTCTTCAAAGGCATCAGGTGTCAGTGAGTCCTGTTCACTAACGCTGTTGTCAACGATATCACGAGGAAGTAATGTTCACATTCTGCTGGGAGATTCACACTTAGAGGGTGAGGCTGACGTTTTCATTGCAAGCCGTGAACAGTTTCTTCACGTGACACCTCTCGGGGTGCGGATAACGTATGATCGGGAACCAACTGGACGGAATATTGTAGCTGGTTTTTCGACCTGTCTTCTTATCCACACCTTCTGCCCAGGAACAAGAACGGACAACGGTTTCACTCGATGGCTTCGATTGGAATTCTTTTTCTGTTTTCTCTCCAAACGGCTGTCCGCTTTTTTCATGTCATCCATTAGTGACCAGTTTGGTACTAACTCAGAAGTTAAAGCTGGTACTTTGGTTCTCAGTTTTCTTCCAATAAGCAGTTCTGCGGGAGTGTATCCTGACTGTAGAGGGGTAGCGCTGTGTATTAGAATGACTAAATATGGGACATCAACCTTTTTCAGTAGATTCTTCACAGTCAGAGCCACTCGCTCAGCTTCACCATTGTTTTGGGGCAAGTACGGGCTGCTGGTAATGTGGGCAAATCCATACGAATTTGCAAAGGCTGCAAACTGACCCGCTGTAAACTGTGGTCCATTGTCTGACACACGAATTTCAGGGATCCCATGTGTCGAGAATATGGGTTTCAGAGGGTCAACGGCTGAAATGGATGTAGTCGTTTATAGTAAAGCCGGTTCTATGTATCTGTAAAAATAGTCCACTACTATTAAGTATGTCTCTCCTTTCAACTAGAATAAATCCATGCCAGCGTTTTGCCAGGGGTAATATGTAGTCGTCGAAGGCTGTAACGGTTCTTTTATATTTTTTATATTAGCTGGTCATTTCCCTAGGCGTTGTTGAACATGCCATTTAGATGCGTCTGACCAACTGAATTGACCATCTTCACCAAGTGAAGAGCACTGATGGCCGGTGTGCCAAGTAATGGTTCCGTAAGATCTTGTACAACGTAGACATCTTGAAACGCTGTGGGACTGCTTGTTGAAAGTTTCTCGTTAAAGTATCTTAGGACTCTGAGTGGCTTTACTTCTGGCCCGAATAACTTCTTATTCGCTTTTATGAGTGGCCGTTTTGACTTAGGCACGGAACACCACGGGATAACGGACATGTCCGCTCCAGTAACCACTTTGAACCTAATGGTTTGTCCCTCTTCTGTGCTGATGTCCGATCTCCAGGGATCATCACAGTCATCAATCACTGGTCCGAGAAATGCAGCTGTGCCTTCACAATCATCAACCGTAACTACGGCAAGTACGATACGACACATCGCAGAACAGTGCCCTTTTCAGCCACATTTATGGCATTTGCCATTTGTGTTGGACACTTCTTGAAGCTGTGTGCACCTCTTCCGCAAACGAGAACACTTCTTGCCCTGTTTCGCATTAGGCCGTGGTTTCTGTTTAGAGGGTTGTGGTGGCTTCTGTTTCGTCGATTTCACCCAACTAAAGTTTTTGTTGTTGACCGGCTATGGTCTTAGCTTGTGTCCTGGATGACTTGTAACTTCTGCATATTTCAGTGCAGCGTTGCAGCGTTAGCTTTCTGTCTTCCAGCACTTTCTCTCTCACTGCGTCGTCTTGCACGCCGACAACGATGCGGCCACGGATCATCCGATCCTCCATGTCATTGAACGTACAGGTCTTTGCAGGCTTTCTGATTGAAGCAATGTGCGCATCTATAGTCTCTGATTGTTCCTGGCATCTTCTGTTAAATAGGTATGCCTCATGCGCTTCACGTGCTTCTCTCATACAAAACTCTTCAAATTTCTGTATCACAATATCGTTATCCTCTCTATACTCGTCCGATGAAAATGGCAGTCCATCATACACTTCCATTGATGGCTAGAAAAACAGCACATCTGTAGTGTGATGGCTCTATATCAAGCCTTAAAGCTATTAGATAGTTTTTCTATTGTCGATGAAACTTTGGCCAGTTATTTTCAACGTTCATACAAGAAACATCTAGTTTGGCAGGTACTGGGAACTTTGCATGAAATTTCTAGCCGGCAGCGGTGGTCTAGGGTCGTCATTGCCCTATTCATTCATGGTTGCTTCTTTCACTTAACGGTCAATGGGGGACTACTCTGTCAGGTTAATGAAGATAGAGTTATGGTCCATTAATCTGAACCTTTTGGATGCACTTGCTCAAGGGAGGCAACTTTGGATTGTTTCTAATCGTTCATTTAACAATAGAGTTATTGCCCCTTTTGAATGTCTTCCGATATACTCATTGTTATAACGTATATCGCTTTCCTCTGAGTTCTTTGCAGTACTAACTACATAACTCACACTAAGTTTGCAGGTTCCAAAAACAGTCAATTATAGCAGGTCCCACTACTGGCACCATTTAATGTCGTTGGTAGATATCGGGATGGCCATAAACCAAACAACACATGGAGCACATGGCTCTGAGACGTTTACTGATGACCCATGTTGTAAAGCTCTATCTCATGAATATGCATGACCAGCGATGAGACTATATATTAATAGAACTACTGCCCAATTTCTACCATTGGGAATGGCGTAGCACTTTAACTTTTCCTTCTCTGTATTCTCAGGTGGACCAACACAACTGCTTCAATAAACTACGGCATTGTCGGTGGACCGTTGTTGTTGTTTGATCATGACCAGAACGTTCTCTTTATATCGCCGTTCAACCAGTTCATGGCAGCTTCAGTTTACCATGAAGATGACGTCATCAGCTGGGGCATCATGGGAGGCGTCAACAACATTCCAGCAATGTACGAGTCGTCCTTTATTGTGTACTACTCCAACCAAGGAATAAATCAGGTACGGTTACCAAGGCAATGATCCCATGCAAGGCTAAGTGTTATTAGTGGCATGCCATAAGCACACCACTGGGGCACTTGTAGCAGACCTGTGACATTCTTTTGCTCACGAAATCTTCAAATATATGTCGACATCCATGACACAAACATTTCAAACTGACTAATTATGTTAATGAATCTATGTATAACATTCTAATGCTGCTTTTGTCGTAATGCACACTGATTCAAATTCAGTTGTAAGCAGAAATACCCTCTGAAAATCCGTGCGCACGACAAACATTAAATCAGTAACACAATCTCAGAATCAGTTCTATAAATCTTGGTTGACTAATGTCAAATGTGATGCTTAGATTCCAGACAGTAATTACCTTTCGGAAAATGGAACAAGCATTAATTACAACCAAGAACACATTATGTTTGGTCATCGTAGTTACTGCTGAAATGGCATGAATTTATTTATTTATTTATTTCATTGGTGTTTTACGCCGTACTCAAGAATATTTCACTTATACGACGGCGGCCAGCATTATGGTGGAAGGAAACCGGGCAGAGCCCGGGGGAAACCCACGACCATCCGCAGGCTGCTGGCAGACTTTCCCACGTACGACCGGAGAGGAAGCCAGCATGAGATGGACTTGAACTCACAGCGACTGGAAATGCCATGACGAGAGCTGACGGGACGATATGCTTTTGACGTTGTTCTTTAGGTGGAAAGTTACATGTAGCTACCTGAAATAACGGACATACAAGCCTTGTAGCTAGGTACACCGGGATTTTTGTAGTGGAGTGGCATTTCTTCCAAACCTAATCTAACCATAAAAAAATATCGGATTTACGCGAAAACTTACCAAGAATTGATTTGGGCATCTCAGTGAAAGCGTGCCTAGTTTTTTTTTATTCGATATCTTTTCCTCTCTTTAACCCTTCCAGTGTGCATGTAAATCGATGAAAACTTCAAGTTCTGCGTTACCTAAAGTGATAAATAATAACACGGCAAAAAATGAGAGACGTGCGCTCGTACGGTCCGCACATTTAAAGTAAAAGAAAAATCCTCGCAATAAAGAGCAACGCCGTCCCCAACACACACACTCTTGCTCAATTCTAGCATACATGTAATAATAAAAGCCTACTTTTCATAGAATGATATGTTCAAAGAAGCACACTTTGAATTTCAGGGCATGGCTGAGTGGGGAGCGCTGATGAGATATTACTATGGTCGTGATCTCTCCTTCAGGAACGCCGATTTAACCAATAACTACCTTGGATTCTGGACAGATAATGGTATATTAATAACAGGCTACTTCGAATAACAGCCAGATACAATTGTTATTAGGAATTTTACGGGGCATAGCAGGAGACATGTTTGATACTCGTTACTCGTCACTCGACATGTGACCTTGCTTGACATGACTGCCACCACTACCAAACTTTGTACAGAAATCTTAAACAACTCCCATTTCACTGGGGTCACGACCTATTAGCCGGGAAATGACTTCGGAAGCACACAAAGCTCAACCTTTGCTTCTACGTGTAGTAATACTTAATACGCATGCGTTCGCTTTAATGAAGCATACACAGCGAGGGAAGCCTCAAACGAATTTTATTGACGAATGTTGATTATTGATACACGCATCAGTGCTGAGGCTACGCCTAAACAAGTCTACGTGCACCGCGTAAGCGCCATATTCCAAGCCTGTTTGGTGGTGGCAGTGATGTGAAGCGAGTGTAGAGAGAGGCATAAGCGTTGCAAAGAGCATCGTTTGGTCTGAGAACCCAAACGATGTCATTTCCGGTATACGAAAAGGGCTTGTTACATGAGTAGACTTCTGCCTGACATGATAGGACAGTAATGTATGCTCGTATTTTAGCCAGTCAGAATGTGACTTTTCTTTTGCTGCATGGCCAACCAGCTCGGAAGCATCGCATGTGATGTCTGGAAGCCTATGTCAGTATCGCGTGCTATCAGACCTGGAGTCTAAGGACGCATCGTGTGACCAAATTGAAACCAACCATAAAGCAGGATATATAAATAGCAGCTCCCTAATGTAATAGTCTTTTTCATGGCATCACAGCATGTATGGTATGGTCAGTCCGCTAACCCAAAGGAAAAAAAAAAAGAAAGGGAAAAGCTTTAGGCGTGAAAGGTTCCCCTTTATTAAAATTATATCCGACAAACGATAATCGTAACGGTTACCGTAAATGTCACAGTAAATCGCTTATGAATAGCATCATTTTCTGGAGAAACCCCGTGTACTGTATGGATGTTTTTTTTAAGGGGCGTACTATTATTACCTTACGGAGAAACACAAGACATATGAAGAGACAATCATCGATGTGAAAGCCTACGCGGATGAAATGAATATTCCTTACAGGTAAGAAGTAGTTCCTTTGAAATAAGCTCCTTTTCATGCGGTACGGGCCATCAAACTTGCGATTTGAAATGGCTCTCATATAACTAACAGAGAGTAGACAAATGTCTTATATTGCACACCCTGGGTGCTAGTGCATTATAATGACCCAGGAGCCCAGCTCATGCCGGCTTGCAAGCGATTGTGCTTGGGAAGGTCCGCCAGCAACCTGCTGATGGTTCAGGGTTTTCCTCCCGCTATAATACTGTCCACCGTAGTATAAGTGAAATATTCTTGAGTACGGCGTAAACACTAAATAAACTAAATTAAACAACTAAATAAACAAAATGGGTAAATGTCTATTGTTTTCAGTCATCTGTGCAGCAGTAGAAACATTTCTTGACACCTAACACATACATATGACGCTCAGTTGCTAGGCGCTTAAAGGGTTGATGTCGCCACAGCTGATTGCAGGATCAGTCACAAAACTTTGCAGGATAAAATCCAGCTCTGACTGTTACGGCTGTGGATTTAGGTCAGTAGGTTTGCAGATTCGTGGCAATGGAAAGCCGGTCTTCCTTCAGCATTCTTAAGCACGGCGTTAAATAAGCAGGTATATAAGTGAAATATATTTACGGCTTAAGACCCAACTTTTGGAATAAATAAATTAACCGCTCAATACTGAAGTGTTTTGCGTTTCAGGTACGTCCAATACGACTCCTGGTGGTACCCAAAAGGAGATCTAGGCGGTGTTCTTACGTGGGTGTCAATGCCAAGTGTCTTTCCCAACGGCATGCAGTGAGTTATTCCACTAACTTAGAAGGAACAAAAAATACAAGTTCAGTACAGGTTTAGATTTCCCCAAAAGTTGTTTAATCTTTCTCGCGGGTGCATTTAAAACAGTGATATATAACATAAACGTCATATGCCAAAGAGTTCTAGTATTTTGAAGACAAAATATTGAACACATTGATGTAAAAAGTGTTTTACTTGTAGTAAGCCTACACTAGACTACATCTGAGTTTTAAAGAATCAAAAATGAGTTGTTTGTTACATGCTGATTCAATAAGCACATACTCTGGGTTCGTCCAAGGATATCCTCTAAACTCCTGGATGCTTTAGTCACTAAGGCAACTTAGTGAATAGTTTAATTTGTTCTCATTTAATGTCCCATTTGTTCGCAATATTCACCTTGAACTTTAATAAAATGGAAAATAAGGAAATCTTTTGTTTCGGATTCCTTAATGTTCAGACGATCTCTCGAACAAATATAGTTGGTTTTGTTGTCACAATTCATTAGTGAAAAGCTTTTTGTTCTGTGGAGACAATGGCTTTAAGAAACGTATATTGCCGTTGACAATCCGTTGGATAAATGTACCAAGGCTTCCAAGCTCAAAGCCGAAGGCCGTTAGCTTTCCAACGGATTACGAAAAGAGAAAAAGATAATCTGACTCATTTTATGGCCCTCAAACATAAAATACTTAAAAGAATGTGTATTTCAAAAATACCAGTACTGCTCTCTGCTACCGCTCATTGCTATAAACATCGTTACGGAAAGAAACTGATCTGTATTGAAACAGAAGCCAAAAATTGGAAGCCTGCATGCAGTTCATTTTTTTAGACAGTCAAATTGTATTTGTTTCTTGTTGTTTGTTTTTAATTAAGGTACTTATATAACAAAACCGGGTGGCCCGTTTCGGCTCACAACCGCTGGTGGTATGTATTTAAAATATTCCCATTTTTCTTATTTCGCCTCTTGCATTCGTCTTATTTGCATAGTGTGGCTCACAAAAAGTGTCAATTTTTTTATAGCCAATCCACCATGACCAGTTAGGTCCGTGGTTGAATCCAAGTCTTCCTTGTTCGAATGTGGCTTTAAGTCAGGGGATTTGTCAGTTACAATTAGGTGATTTTCAACGAAAGGGGGTGTTCCTCAGGCATATACCTGACAGCCCGTCAAACAGGTGAATCATTCTTAAGAATGTCCATTAAATAAGTAATTTAATACATGAATTTTATATAAAATCTGTTTTCTACGCTTTCCATAGCATAAGAAAGAAACTATAAAATTTAGTTGTGTTGTGTTGTTTAAATTATAAGCCTCGTGAGTATTCGCTTCAGATCTCCCCGACTGCAAAGTTGTTTACACACATGGAGACATTGAGCAACAAAGTGAGAGAAAAAAGTGTTTTTTTTCTAAATAAATGACGAACTTGCGCGAGGAGCGCCAATTTGATGCGGGGATTTTAACCTGGATGTCAATATGTCTCTTTATCAGTCATTTTATACGTCTGCAATTCATTGTTTCTCCTTTAGGTCCTCCAAGACACCATACGCCAAGCAAAATGGCGGGAATTATGACTTCATTGTGGAAGAGGAAAAGGCTATCCCAACTGACAAGGTAAATGTTCATCTCAAACGAAAACTTCTGTTTGCTTTTTGCTGTTATCCACGTTACTATATTTCATCAGCAAAACGAAATTATAGCCTTTAATAAAATTATTCATTTATCAGGGCTTCCAGCATATGACCTCGAAGAAAATGTCGAGTTCAGCTGTAACACCTGCATTTGAGGAATCAAAGAAATAGTCTACTCTTCCGAGGTAGTCTTTGTGATCTCCAGTTCGGTATATATTGCAGAATTTTTGGACTGATTTACTGAGAGAATCCCGGAAATGGGGTCTTATCACCTACGAACAGGTAAGTTTTGAACAGAAACCATTTTAGAAACTAACTCAGGAGATAACCTGTTGCATACTTTTTTTTGACTGAGATGTAAGCAATATAGCATTGTTTCATGGCTGCTATGTATACACTTGTCAACAACTCTAAGACCACTGCTTCCGATAGTTCTGGAAACAATTGCCTTAGGTGTAATTCGGTTCAAACCAACACTGGTTGTGCGAGAGCAAACAGCAGTCTGAAATAAGGTAAAATTGATCCTTCATCAACTTTTTGCCAAAAGTGTTCAGTTTCTTGAGGGGAAACATGTTGAAATACAATTAACAAAAAATGTGAAGCTCAACAGTTACAATTTTCTGTGGATAGTGAGAAAATCTTTTCAGATTTTGAAAATATCTATGCCGAAGTAGATAAAAGTAACGCCTATCTATCAGTTACAAGTGAAGTAACTGACGCCATACTCTTCATATGCAGGACTGGTTAGATCAAGAATTCGCCGGCCTAAATGCCACCGTGATGTCAGTCAGCTTGGGTCGTAATTGGCTGATGCAAATGGGCGAAGGTGCGGCCAAGAATGATCTGACAATTCAGTACTGCATGTCCAATCCCAGACATATTCTTCAGAGTCTCGAAATATCAGTGGTCACCCAGGTATTTCAACTTACTTATGAGATTGCTGTGCATAATGTATGTTATTTATTTATTTATTTGTCTATTGGTATTTTATGTCATATTTAAAATCATTTTATCTCATACGAGCGCACGTGGTCTTAAAACTTCATTCGTTACAAGAATAGACTAAAGAATAAATCCTATGAATCACTCAGCTTGGCCTGTCAAAAGAATGATTAATCTGGTTATTATCGAGACAAAATGGCCGCCGATGGATCAGATATGAACCGGTAACTGAGTATAAAATGCATCACAAGACCAGATGAATTCCCCCCCCCTTTTGTTTCCCATACCTCAGGCTCGAGTCAGCACGGACTACCACCCGGGTCTGACCAACTGGAACATCGGAATCTCGTCAATCTTTGCCGATGCTCTCGGTGTGGCTCCTTTCAAGGACAATTTCTGGACAACCGTTGTAGAGCCCGGGAATAAATATTGTAAGTATGTGTTTAAAAGAACAGACCATCTTTGGATAAAGTGGGCACCATCTAAAAACCCATATCCTGCTGATTCTACGGTGGACTTGCTGAACCATATTGAAAAAGCTGAAGCAAAGTGACATCATCTTTTTGGTGCTAAACATTGTGATATTGTTATATTGCTACATTCAACATGAGTATACATTTAATGTGCAAATGTTACAGTTGTAGTCAGTACAGCAGCAAAAATTCGTCCTGATATATTTTGAATGACAACGATATGGGCTTTTATATCCCAGTATTATTTGTTCCTGAATCAACCTGTTTTTCAGTGATATAATGACGATGTGTATTTATGGAACTGTCGTGTACTGGTAACGTGTATGAATGTACTGTTACCTCTCGAGTAGTGTGTGTGAATTACGCATGCTAAGACATTCCTATTGCTGGAATAACGAGCATGGACTATTTTCAGTGTCAAACGAAACCCACCCGGCCCTGGAGGCCGTAGTCGCCACCCTGAGCACAGGCCCCGTGGGTCCGAGCGACATGATAGGCAAAACGGACGTGGATCTCCTTATGAGGTTAGTGGACACCCAGACTGGCTGGTGGAGACCATCAGAGCATCATGGTGCAGACTATCAGAGTATCATGGTGTAACAGATCGGAGTATCATGGCGTAGACAGTCAGAACATCATTGTGTAGACCATAAGAGCACCATGGTGTAGACAGTCAGAACATCATTGTGTAGACCATAAAAGCATCATGGCGTAGACAGTTAGAACATCATTGTGTAGACCATAAGAGCGTCATGGCGTAGACAGTCAGAACAACATTGTGTAGACCATAAGAGCATCATGGTGTAGACAGTCAGAACATCATTGTGTAGATCATAAGAGCATCATGGCGTAGACAGTCAGAACATCATTGTGTAGACCATCAGAGCACCATGGTGTAGACAGTCAGAACATCATTGTGTAGACCATAAGAGCACCATGGTGTAGACAGTCAGAACATGATTGTGTAGACCATAAGAGCATCATGGCGTAGACAGTTAGAACATCATTGTGTAGACCATAAGAGCGTCATGGCGTAGACAGTCAGAACATCATTGTGTAGACCATAAGAGCATCATGGCGTAGAAAGTCAGAACATCATTGTGTAGATCATAAGAGCATCCTGGTGTAGACCATAAGAGCATCATGGCGTAGACAGTCAAAACATCATTGTGTAGACCATCAGAGCACCATGGTGTAGACAGTCAGAACATCATTGTGTAGACCATAAGAGCACCATGGCGTAGACCGTCAGAACAACATTGTGTAGATCATAAGAGCATCCTGGTGTAGACAGTCAGAACATCATTGTGTAGATCATAAGAGCATCCTGGTGTAGACCATACGAGCATCATGGCGTAGACAGTCAGAACATCATTGTGTAGATCATAAGAGCATCATGGCGTAGACAGTCAGAACATCATTGTGTAGACCATCAGAGCACCATGGTGTAGACAGTCAGAACATGATTGTGTAGACCATAAGAGCATCCTGGCGTAGACAGTCAGAACATGATTGTGTAGATCATAAGAGCACCATGGCGTAGACAGTCAGAACATCATTGTGTAGACCATAAGAGCACCATGGTGTAGACAGTCAGAACATGATTGTGTAGACCATAAGAGCATCATGGCGTAGACAGTCAGAACATCATTGTGTAGATCATAAGAGCATCCTGGTGTAGACCATAAGAGCATCATGGCGTAGACAGTCAGAACATCATTGTGTAGACCATCAGAGCACCATGGTGTAGACAGCCAGAACATCATTGTGTAGACCATAAGAACACCATGGCGTAGACAGTCAGAACAACATTGTGTAGATCATAAGAGCATCCTGGTGTAGACAGTCAGAACATCATTGTGTAGATCATAAGAGCATCCTGGTGTAGACCATAAGAGCATCATGGCGTAGACAGTCAGAACATCATTGTGTAGATCATAAGAGCATCATGGCGTAGACAGTCAGAACATCATTGTGTAGACCATAAGAGCATCCTGGTGTAGACCATAAGAGCATCATGGCGTAGACAGTCAGAACAACATTGTGTAGACCATGAGGGCATCAGAATACCGTGGTGATGCACATCAGGGTATCGTAATAATGATGTCCATCATTACATCGTGGTGATGCCAGCAACCTGCGTTTGGTCTGGGATTTCACCCCAGGCTCTACTCAGTTTCCTCCCACCATAATGCTGCCCACTGTCGTAAAATATTCTTGAGTATGGCGTACACCACCAGTGTACATAAATACAATGTACATAAAATATACCAACCTTGCTCGTCAGAGTAATTAAGGTTACTCCGATATTCATAAGTAGTGTTGAATGTCTTGAAAAAGTGACAACTCAGCCATTTGTCTAGGATTCTTTAGATACATTTCGCAAATATGGCTCTCCACGATATGGTTGAAATATTGCCCACTTGGCGTTATGCCATACATTCATTTATTTATTTTATTTATTTTATTGGTGTTTTACGCCGTACTCAAGAATATTTCACTTATACGACGTCGGCCAGCATTATGGTGGAAGGAAACCGGGCAGAGCCCGGGGGAAATCCACGACCATCCGCAGGTTGGCCGCAGACCTCACCACGCACGACCGGAGAGGAAGCCAGCATGAGCTGATCTTGAACTCACAGTGACCACATTAGTGGGACTCTTCGGGTCATTGTGCTGCGATAGCGCGCTAAACGACTGAGCCACAGAGGCCCCCGACATTCATTCATTCATTCATTTATTATGATGTAATTGTCTACTGGAATTGCGGTTGTGATGAGGCCCTTCTTCTTACCCAAAGATAAATGACAAGAACCATATAACACGTAATCCTTGCGGTGTAATTTCTTTCACAATTAGGTGTTGTAACGCGGATGGCCGTATCCTGAAGCCCTCAAGACCAGCACGTTCTGTTGACAAAAGCATTCTACAGGTAAGCGGAAGGAATATTTCCTCTATTTGGACTGCGAGCAAAGTGTAACCAATAACCCATGATTACGTCATTGTTGCGCCTAAAATAAAGGAACTAAACTTGTTTTATGGTAAATAAAAGCCTCCTTGCCCAAGTGGTTAGCATACTATTACAGTACAATTACCCAGGAGCCTCTCACCAATGCGGTGAGTTGCAGTCCACCTCTGGCTGGATTCCTCTTGGGTCGTACCTGGGAAGGTGTGCCTCCAACCTATAGATGATCTTGGGTTTCCTCTGAGCTCTGACAGATTCTTGTAATCATACGCTGTATATAGTAAAATAACACCATGAAATAATAGATAAATATGTAAGTAAATGAAATATTTTTATTGTAAAACTATAAGCGTGTTTTGATGTTT
This sequence comes from Acanthopleura granulata, assembly GCA_016165875.1. Classification (NCBI taxonomy): domain Eukaryota; kingdom Metazoa; phylum Mollusca; class Polyplacophora; order Chitonida; family Chitonidae; genus Acanthopleura; species Acanthopleura granulata. The sequence continues at coordinate 3,585,667 of JABBOT010000015.1, read as the reverse complement.
GGAGGATTTCCCATTTATGAACACCGTTATTTTATTTATTTGTTTTATTTTTGTTTTAAGCCGTACTAAACAATATTTCATTTATACGACGGCGGCCAGCATTATGATGCGAAAAAACCGGGCAGAGCCCCGGGAAACGCATAATCATCCACAGATTGGTCGCAGACCTTCCCATGTTCGGCCGGAGAGGAAGCCGGCATGAGCTGGACTTGAACACACACGACCGCACTGTTGAGGGACTCCTGGGTCATTACGCTAACCGACTGAGCCACGAAGGCTCCGAACACCAACAAAAAAACACCCTAATACAAGGCCACAGTGGAAGTAGCCATGACTAGATTCGAACACGCGGTATCACTTCAAGTGTTCCAGGCCTGCGTTGCCACAGTCCATATATCGTGAAGAGAGATTCCCACTTACCCCAGCGCATGAAAATGACCATTTTGTATACATTGTAAGAAAAGTTTCAAATCTGGTACATATATTAAGTATGTAAAGCTTGACATTATCTGATAGTACCAACAATGTAGTGCTTTCTATCAACTTTTAGACCCATATCTATGCTGTTCTACTGAGATGCAAGTACGATAGTCCGAATTTTAGTTACAACGTGGCCAATCTTATCCACAATTCCAACGCAAAGGATTCCAGTTATTTGGAACCATATAAGCATTTAATAATCATTTGTAAGCACAATACAAATGTTTCCAATTGCTGCTTAGGGAACACCTAAAACTGACCTATTGAAATCCCCAAATCTCAGTTGCTCTCAGCGTTAACTGCCTTAGGCTTTTAAGATTTTTGAACAATGATGTCTAAAACTGACTAAAAAATCTACACAACAGGTTGGTATAGAAAAAAGTTCTTCTCTTGGACGCCTTTCTAATCAAAGTGGCAAATTTATTACTCCAACCCATCTTAGTCAAAAGTTATTAAAGTGCTACATCAGCTAATATTACTTCGTTGTCGAACAAGGACCGAGCAGAAACAATTCAGTGATCAAGATCATAGGAAATAACATGAAAAAGAATTCCATACAGATGCTATGCACCTCCCCCAGATGTGTCTGGCACAACAGCGTGCAGCATTCCAAGCATTCCAGTATTTACGACGAGTTACAAAATATTGAGTCTCAACCAGTTATTGCATGGAAATTTGCTCCAGCCCACAGGAAGTTGCATAAATGTGTTATATCCATTTAGCAGACCTCAGTAATTATGCAGTGGCCTTTCCGGCAGTGGCTTTATTGTCTCTGTTTGCCGTGTGATATTATCCGTCTACACATCGAAGGGCGGCGGGAAAATGTTATTTTAGAAGATATACTTATGTATTTATGTATTAACTTCATTGTTGTTTAACCCCATACTTTAACGTAAAAATATCCTGGGCAACCTTTAAGCTACACCTTTCCATGTAATACAAGATGGCAGAACGTTAGCAATTACAATTCACATCTTACGTATATGTGGTTGATATGATAAATACTGTAACATTAAAAGCGTATGCGTTTCTTGATACAAGGGGATTAACACGGGCTTCTTTTAACAGCCGAATGTCATCGGGGCCTGTACCAGGGCATGATTCATTCTGTCAGGATTCCAGCAGTTAGACTAATGCCCCAACACCAAAATAAACAGACAGGAGGCCAGATTTCACCGGTTTACGAGTGACCAGCTGCTAACTATCACCCTGTAGCCACTGCTGTGGTTTTACTCCCAATTATAAACACGTTTACTTGTATTTTGATGACAGAAAGCCTTTCAGGACGGAAGTGGGCCTGCTGGAGAAGTCTGGTCGACCACATCACAAATTTTCAATTATATCTTCGGCACAATTCTAGTGCCATCCCAAGACGATGCATATCAACTGACGCCGGCCGATGCTGGGTTTGGCGATGAGGTAAGTATGCGCAAGGCTTCGTGACCGCATAGGCCTTTATTCAGACTTCCCAACGTTAATTGCAAGATAAAGCCGAGGACAACTGGAAAACCCCCAGGTACTACTGAGGATAGACGCGAAAATTGTTTTCCAAAGTTTTACCCACACCAACCCGGAAATGAAACCCCGGGTCACCACTGCACATCCCCAGCCAATGGTCGTCAGCAATGGATTGGTATTCTATTCACCTCACAAGATCTCCTACAATCATTTTCTCCCGAGCGCCTGAGTACTTAATTGCAAAACTTTTCAAGCATGCATAAATGAGTTAGACAGTCGTTTAAGTACATTTCGCTGTTTCTATCCTTTTTCACTTGAATCACAAATGCAACTCGCAGATGTGTTGCGTTTAACGAACATGTTCATCTGTGAACAGTGAAACATTTGGATGAAACTGTTTTGTAACTCAAACGCTTTAACTCTCTTAACAGTTCCCGCCCAGTGTTATATTCAAGCACACGTGGCCTACATCAGGTGGAGTGGCAAACTTTTCCGAGAGTGCCCCTCTGACTATAAGTGACTGTGCTCTGACCGACCCCTGCATCTGGCATACCTCTCCGATCATCTATTTTGGGTAAGTGAACTCGTACATTGTTTCTAGTGCATTGCTCATTTTCATATTAGGCTTCGTTGAAATCGAGGGTTATTACTTAGGGTCTGTTTGTCAGTCTGTCCGTCTTTTTATCCGTTATCTCCAGTTAGTCACTCTAATACCGCTATTTTGATAATAATTACAAAAGCAATACTTCCAGAATACTTCCAGATTGCCCGAAATCAATTAGGGTTTTATATTATACTCAGACTAAAGCGCAGCAACCCGCCATCTGCATGTACATGACACTGTCGAACTTGGCCATGATCGAGAAACGAAATAGCCGGAGGTAGATCTGATCTCTACAGCGACAGAGAAACATTACAGTGCTAATTCAGAGGGGGCCTGGTGTTTAGGTTCCCTTTGAAAACGGATTTGCGGTTAACTTGGAACTCCCCGTCAAGTTTTGCGAATAATTTACGAATTCCGGCTGTGATGCTTAGATTGCAGTTTTTGTGATTTTTTCTCTGATTTACAGGTCACAAGTATACCTCCTTGGAGAGCTGTCGAAGTGGGTGCCCATGTCCCCTCAGAGGGTCACCAATATCGAAATCGCTGAGGACATCTACGTCACCCTGGTCGGGGCAGGGAACGAAACAGTGGAATTCAGCTTCGGTATGGATTTCTCCAGTGTCAACACAATCTCGTGCAATCTCGGACCTTCGGGATCCGCCATTGTTGCACACATGGCAAAATCGTGCAGACCTTTATAAAGTCACCCCAATGACATATGACCAATTAAAGAGTTTGTAAGTCAATATGCATATTGCGTGTGTATTTATTTCATTGTGCTTTATACCTTACTATAGGCAATTCTTTTTTGATATACCGATCCATTCAACTGGCAAAGGAATCAACGCAGATTCAGAATTAACCCGCCCAAGGTCGGTGGTTTTCTCCGGAATCTCCGGTTTTCTCCATCTATAAAAGTAACATGTAAGTGAAAACTCCTAGAGTGACGTTAAACACAAATCAAATGAATGAATGAATGAATGAATGCTTATTGTTTAACGCCCTACTCAAGAATATTTCACTTATACGAAGGCGGTGTCTCCTTGGTGCAGGACGGATTTCCACCGTATCTTTTATCTGGTGCTGCCTCACCGAGACGACTTGCCGAAGACACCCAACAAGCCCCCTCATCCAGTCACAGTATACTGACACCTCGTCGACCAGTCCACCCTCTATCCTCTTATTGCTGAGTGCCTAGCGAGGAAGCAGGATGAACCACTTTTTAATGTCTTTGGTATTACCCGATTCAGGTTTGAACCCAGATCTCCCCGTCAGAAAGCGGACGCTCAAATCAAATGAATAAATAACTTTAGGAGACAAGGTCGCAATGAATCCAGTTGGATTTGAACACTTGGTGTCAAGTGTATAGACGCTCAACTCAAATTCCCTCCTGGGCAGAACTTAGTTTGTGCTATCCCGTTTGGTGTCGTGACCGATATATGTAAGTGAGTCGGACGTACATGTAATCGAAACCGGTGATTCACGCCAACGTCTTCTTGCATGCAGATTATGAAATGGGTAGACCTGCCTGCTCATTAGACATCAGAGTTTGCTAATATTGTTCTGTCGGGTGCTAAGGTTAATGTAGTGATGCAGCACGTCCGTATCTGTCCATCACGGATTTGAATTTGCTCCCCTTGAGTGTCTATAGCACCAGACTCCTGGACTAAGCGTATCGAGGTCAGATGCCTTTGTGACTGTTTTTAAATGTCACAAGGCAACATTTTTAGTAATTCTAGACCAGTGGCATGAAATAACTTACAATTAGCGTCACTGCATTTTTTAGCTAATACTGCTTCCGCCATAGTGCTAGTGGGAATATCAGTTGCTACCTTTGGAGCATTGAGAAAAAGAAAGGTTAGAATAAAACCCTAACTGAGGTGATTTCACAAGAGGCCTGATTTCACCGGCTGTAATCTTGTGTGTGGTTGTTCTTTTCAATATCGCTTTGTGTAAAGCAAACATGATAAGACACCCCTAGTCAGGGAAAGTGTGTATCTTCGTGGCCTAAAAGCTTAGCGCACCACTGCAGCGTAATGACCCAGGTGCCGCTCACCAATGCAATCGCTGTGAGTTCAAGTCCACCTGTTTAAATAAGACATAGAAATGTAGAGTCTAAACTTTGCGAAATTGAAGTTATATCTTTATAATGTTTTCATATAAATTATTCATAGATGTACATCAAGAAATGTTTTCCAGCCATGAATTATTCTAAGGTAATCATTCCAGTGTAAGCTCATGCCAATAATGACGCTTTGACAAAAAATGAATATCCACACATTATGTTTGAAAAAGACAGCAGTAGCGCGGGTCCTTAAAGCAAAATCAGGATGACGTTAAATGGCTTCACACAAAGCTTTTGTTAACAACACGGACAAAAGCTTCGTCGTCCTTTCTCTCACAAACAGTTGTTTTAGTTTGTTTTCAAGAAAGATCTTGTGATTATAGTCTTCGAATACAAGTCTAGGTATCTTATTTTGTTTATCCCCGTAGAACATTCATTGCGTCTTTTCGTTACCGTTGATAACCGTTGACTGTTTCTCTTTGCATCAATTCGTCCATTTTTGTATTTTATACACTTTCTTAGTTCTTTGGTGGTTTGTGGTGTTTGTCCTTTTGGGAAACTGGTCTTATTGAACCGAAACGCCTAGACTTTCATATCATATATCTGTTATTATCGTTTCAAATCTAGCCATTAATCTAAGACGGTATGAACACAACTTCATCAAAAGAGCATCTCGTCTCCACTTTCCACACTCTTTGATTTTCCTTGTAAACAAGCCGGATCAATTCTTTTCTATAATAACTGAATCAGGCTTCTGCAATCTTAAACGGCTTTTGACATTTTCACTAATGGCAACATATAAGCTGGCATGCATGGTGCACATTTGAATACAAACAAATTATACGCGTTTGAAAAAACTGAGTTGTCCAGGAATCAGTAAACTACTTCTCTTAGGTTCCACTCTTATCGATTAGCAACCAGCTTTGATGAGTTTGTGCATAGATGGCTTTGTGAGATAAATATCGGTCTGACAAAAGATAAAGCGTTTGGCGAGATGCTTTGATGCTTTACTTTGTAAATTGATTTTTTACATAATACATTAAAGCATTTCTACGCGTGGACAAATTAAAATATTAACACCTAAGAGCATGACCTGGAGGACACAGAGTCCACGAGGGATTTTAACAGTGGAGTCATCTGTTATGCAGCCAACTGCATAAATATCCAAAATGTGGACAGCCCAACACCATACTTCGGTCGCCATCCTTTAAGACAAAGCTGTTGTATTTTCCACTGAGTTGAGAATTATAAACGGAAATGATAATGCCACCTACGCCGATGATGCGCCGATGAACCTCACTGACAGAGTTATTAATACAGTAATTTTCATGACTCTCATCCTGGTTGGATTTGTCGATAATGTGTTGGTGTTGTGTTTGCTGGTGATAGTAAAGAAAGTGCAATCCACCGTGAACATGTGCTTGGGTTGTCCGGCTGTGGCGGACTTAGCGGTGCTGATCCTCGTGCCAATTATACCTCTCCGTGTCTTGTATGGTGGACTCGCAAGAGCGTGTGTCTGCTGCTAGCGCTCATTTCTACGATATCCGTTGACTGCCCCGCGTACGGACACGCCACCGACTACATCGAGATCGAAAGAAACAATATTACCCTAGGGATTTGTAGCATGAAACTACACGAATCCTGGACAGTTTGGTACGAAATCCCTTTGATGGCCTTGTTTGTTTTTCGTCCGGCAACTGTCTTGGTGGTGCTGTGCAGTAAGATCACAGTTGTTTTGAAGCCCACCGCCAAGGCATCCGGGCTTAAGCTGTCGCAGTGCAGCGCTCATGTCGTCGCAATTCTCAGACTGTTGGTCACCCTGTTCATTATTTGTGTTGTGCTGTTCGGAATTTACGTGTATATATTTCTCCATGCTTACCATGTCATCTTCATGCCTCCGCCATCAGTCGACATCTTGCCCTGGTTTTTGAGAATGCTTGTGTACCTGAACCACTGCGCCAACCCTATTGTTTATTTCCTGATGTCCGATAGTTCACGAGACGCCTTTAAATACGTCTTTCGCAAAAGACGAGCATAGTTTTACATCTATCAATAACTAACTGTCAAAACTGTGTAAGACGGTAAGAACCTGAAGATGCCGTTACTCAAAGAAGTTAACATATATCTGCCAAAGCTATGTTAACTTTTATATGCTAAAGAGTTCTGGACATTTGGGTTTTTTTTTGTTTTTTGTTTGCATGACTTTGCTCAAGACCCTAGCTCCAGTTTCACTTGTTGACTGTGATCATTGTCGTCCATGATGTTATTTTTTCTCGTCTTGTTTTACTCTCCATTACTCCTAAACTCTCATATTATTTACATATTGATCAGTATCGTTTCAAATCTAGCCATTAATTTAGGATGGTATTTATACAACTTCATCAAAAGGCCCCTTAGGAAGTATCTGGTCTGCGGTTCTCACACTCCTTGATTTTCCTTTTAAACGAACCGGATCAAACTTTTTCCTCAGTAACTTATCTGACTGACTTATTGTATCTTTTCCGAAAATGTACATAAATCACTCCCCGCTTTCTGCACTTTCAACAGTCTTTGATATTTTGGACTAATCACAAGTTATAAACTCGCTCAATTCAAGAAATTTACGCACTTGAGAAAACTGAGTGTTTCCGGCATTATCGGAAACTGTATTACTAGATCGGTGACTGCATTACTACGACTACTCCACTTTGCATCCTGGCGTCGAAACCGATATTAGTCACACCAGCAGTACGGCGGCAACCAAACTGGGCGTTCGGCGTCAATAATTCGCAAGGCAAGATTCCAAAACTACAATTAACATAAGCCACGAAAGAACTAAGAAAGTACGTAAAATGAAAAACAAAATAGAACGGGTTCATCCAAAGACAAGCAGTTCACAGTTGTCAATACGCTCAGACTGCTAGCGTGGCATGAATATTTACAAGCTTCCTCTGAAACTCGACTACACATACCGGCTGCTGAACGAAGAATGTTTACCTACACAGTAGAAATATTATACCCCCGACTAAATTCCGCAATACTGTTACTGCTCGAAACCCATTAGCACTAAGTTTTATATGTTGGAGAGGCTGGGTATTAAGGATATTACAACGACGGTTTAGCCTTCCAGCATACATTTCGGACGGACTGGTTAATCGCCTGTTGTTGCTGTTTTGACTTTGATTCGATCGACTCAACGTGGGGACATTGTGCAAAGCACAGAGCCTTTTCCCTGCTCGCCCGAACTGCAAACACAAGCCTATCTACTTCAGTGTCATCGCCTTTGTGAGACCAGCTTTCAGAAAAGCTAAAAGTTTACTAATGTTAAAATCTCCTTTGCAGTTTTCTTGCCCAGCTCACATGTAGAGTCGGGGGGAACGGAGGGAGGAGATTAATTTGTATTGGCGCTTACCTGGCCCAAAGAGTTAGTCATGTAACTAAAGATTTAGATTGGATCACACGACGCAAAGCATCCAATAATATTTTGTGTATGGGTTTTCCTTGTCTCCGAGGCATTTCGGCTCTGTGACTGGTTTTCAGATAACTAGGTCATCAGGCTGTTTTAATGAAGATCACAGCTACCTTTATCAGCGGGTATGCTAGCGAAAAGCATCGTGAGGTATAACCGCTGATTTTATGAGCTTTGGTTGTCAGTGATGACGAAAAGACGCAATGAATCTACCTTACATGATGCCGTTAATCAAATATACAACTCAAATTGCAACGGTTCATGTATTAAAGTGGCAATAATGCTCAACACGATAAACGTACGGCCCCTTATCTCGGGGTAAGTGGAATCGAACGCAATTATGATAAAGCCCATCATAACATCAAAACATTTGACTGCGTTTACATAACGTGATATGAATTGAAATGTGAGGGGACATCACTCTTACAGACAAACTGTTACTCGCACGTCCCTTCAATGACGTGGCGACATGGCAAGACTACTGCGCCTGCCTACTATCGGACTACGGATAAAATATAAGTCTACAGCACAGAGAATAAAACCAAAGCAGCGGTGATAGTCAGCAAATGGTCACACATTACCGGTGAGATTCGGCCTGTTGTCAAGTTACCACAGGGTTTTACTCTAAAAAAAAATATGCAGCGATGTTGGATGCAATACATTAGATGTCAAAGGTGAAATATTAAGTAACAACTTACACACCCGTCACAGCTTATATGCAAAGTTGGTAGGCTTATTTTCAGAGCCAGGAGGCGTTCAAGTAATATGTTCAGTTGATATTTGGAAGAGTTCGCTTGATAACGGTGCTAGCATCGGTTCAGAAATGTCGTGTACAATAAATAAGTAGCTATCTGAAAATAACTGCCTTGTTAAATCAAGGTTAGGAATGCGTATTGATATGTACTTGACAAAAGGTGACAAAAGAAGGAGAGGCTGACACATCAGCTAACCGTTGACAGATATGACGTACACCTGAGGAGAGAGAGAGGAGAATAGAAAAGACTACGGCATCGAGAGGTGAACCAGAGTATCGAAGACAGGGTGATAGTTGGGGAAATAGGCGCTTGTACCTCACGAATCCATAGCCTGTTTTCTAATCAAATCAGTGTTAGTCAAACCTTCCAGGAAAATGCTTAACTGGGGGCTACTTGGCTGAAGAGATGATCCACGAGACTCCTACAATGCGGTCGCTGTGAGTTCAAGCCGAGCTGGTGCTAGCTTCCTCTTCCGCCGTACGTGGGACGATCTGCCAGCAACCTAACGATGATCTTAGGTTTAGATAATATCAACTTACACGTGACACACTAAACTGACGATTAAATGGGTGACAATTTCCAATAGGTATAAGCTAAACACCGGTCATACTGAATACGTAAAAAATGTGGATTATTGCAGGAGCACTCTTGAGACAGTGATCATATTCTGGAACTTCATGGAGAGAGTGGGAGGGTATGACATTAAATTACCTTCACCATATATAAGCATCAAGGCATCCGAACATATATTCGTTTACGAGCCATAATGAACCAATTAGCAGCACAACATCGAGTAAATTAAATCAGTATTCAAATCTAAAGATAAGAAAAGCAAAGTTAAATCTTCTTAAACTGACGAAAAGAAAAGCTGCTGCGTGTTGACTTGGATGTACACATTTTCATTGAAAAGAGAACAAAAGGTGAAGAACACAAATACAAAATCCGAACTTTTATTGTATAACTAATCTTTCAACTGCTTAAATGTCAAGTATTTTTGCCAAGTCTTTAGGTCGTATAATTCTATGACACGCAGCGCCGTCACTCCGCTTGTCTGGTGACGTCACAACGTTTGCCGGAATTCCTTCCTTCTCGAAATAGAGTCGGTTATCTGCCTCTAACTCCAGGTTTTCCAGCTGTAGTACGGACCCTGAAATTATATGAAGTAAAATTGTCACAATTCTATTGAATGAATCAATGTCAAAATTTGCTTATTCATGAAGTGCTGTTCCAAAGACTCGGCGAGTCCTACCCCAACATTATAACGGTAACGCAAATCCACATAATTTTGTCTACGATCACTATATCACCTTTGTATGTTACAATGCACAAGCATGTTATAAGCAAGCCTCAGAACAATTTTTTCAGGGTTCAGAGAACAGAAGTATAGCAATGGGAGACTGGCTCAAAGAGGCCCAAGTCCCAGTGAAACGCGTCACTTCCTGCTGTAACGGTGCAGTGCTTGGGTACCACCTACTAAAGTGTATTATGACCACGCGGGTGGTGAAAAGTGTGAGGTACATATGTACCGAACAAAAAAGCGCATGGCTTTGGACATCTTTATTAGAAGGCGGGAAAGAGTGAAGAATTTTCTTAACAGAATTCCTGGTAACCTTTCTCAATATTCACGATTTCAATTGAAAAAAAACCCCACCTCAAATCATTTTTATGTTTTTTTCATGTAATCCTCCCCTGAATGTTAATCTGAACGATACAAACTGACTAATAATATAGCCTGGTACCACATATATGGCCATAATGGCCATGTCCTATGTCACTATCTGTTGGAACAAACCCTTTGAGAAACTTTAACTATGCGCGCCGCAGCAGTATACATACCAATGACTCCTGTTGAGTCCGGCGACAGATTCTGCGTGTTATTAACAGCCACTGTGATGAACGGAGTGGATAGAGACCGCCTCGTCTGTATACCGTACTTGTGGAGTACCAGAATCACGTTGCTGTCGGTCGCCAATTCAATCGTGTCGCCGCCCGTAACTGTCACGTCAGGAACGCCGAGCGAAGGCAGCTGCCACCAGCGGTACGTAGTGCCTCTAATACGCACTGACGTCACCGCCACTGTCAGTACGTCACTTCCGTTCAGACGCACTGACACGGATTCAAATTTCTGGTGATCTCCAAAGTTTTCAGTGTGTAAAGTCCCTGTCACAACCAAATCTGTGGAGAAAAAAAAGACGATATTTATGAAAAACGAGGGGAAATGGCAAAAAAATACACATGAACATTGATGGCATTATGGTGGTCCAAATATTGATTTCTAACACGTCCAGCTCTCAATTTAGAATGCAGAGCCGTTTTTGAAAATTAAGTTAATAAAACTGTTTCCTGACACACCCTTGACAGACCTAGGGATGTTAAATCCATGGTCACGCAGGGGTACATAAATGTTCATCTTAGTTTAGCTCGAACCTAATGAAAAATAATCAATTTTATTGAGGTGTAAGCTCTAGAACTTTAAAATCTTTTCCAAATAAGTGAGGCGGAAAGAGGAGGCTACCAAAACGCATAAATTAGGGTGCGTAGTGTGACGTAATTTTTGGAGCGGAATGAAAATTAAGAATGCATCACTAGATAAATGAATTTAGTTAAAGACAACGTGGAATCGAATGAATGAATGCTTATTGTTTAACGCCCTACTCAAGAATTTTTCACTTATACGAAGGCGGTGTCTCCTTGGTGCAGGACGGATTTCCACCGTATCTTTTATCTGGTGCTGCCTCACCGAGACGACTTGCCGAAGACACCCAACAAGCCCCCTCACCCAGTCACATTATACTGACACCGGGCCGACCAGTCCACCCTCTATCCTCTTATTGCTGAGCGCCTAGCGAGGAAGCAGAATGTACCATTTTTTAAAGTCTTTGGTATGACCCGACCCAGGTTTGAACCCAGATCTCCCCGTCCGAACGTGGAATCGACTACTGGCTATAACAAGCATTGACTGATGATGGCTCGTGTGTGTTTAGAAATAGGACACTTATGAGCGGCATCTTTAACAGGGTGGCCCAATTAGCAGTTGCATTGGTCACATAGATTAACTCTGGAGAATTCAGCATTCATCTTACAGTAGCTTTGTCTTGAAAAAGAAAACACAAAAATGATGCCAAAATCAGATGAAAAGGCGTCAAAACTTATTTGCAAGTAAGGTCTTTATTTTTTTTCTTTCGAGAAAAGGGTATTTTAACATATTTTTGTGTGTTGGGAATTTGGGACCAACTTTTTGTATTTATCGTCATTGCATAATAATGTTCTAAGTAAGGATTAGTTGCATGTCTAGTAAATTTATTTGAATGAAAATTTGTAGTTACAGTACATCCAAGCATATGCATTTAACTTCAGTTATGATAGTATTTATTAACATATGGAAATTATAAATATGTTCCAAACCCACGTTGATCATACTTGTTAGCTGGAAAGGACTAATTCTAGTGCAAAAATATTTATTAAACATATGTTACATCCTCAATTATAACATTAGTAATAAAGCCTATATATTCCAAAAGGTGGTCCCAAATACCCACCACACAAAAATAACTTCTAAGTGACTTTCTTCTTGAAGAAAAATGTAAAAAAAAAAATACCGAAAACCACATTTACAACTAACTTTTCACACTCTTTCATATGAACTTTGTCGTTTGGATGTTTCTCCACCTTTAACTTTGTCTGCATAATGTGTATATTCCTTCGGTTAATGCCAGTGATGGGGAGTGTTCCTGGTTCGTGTTAATGTTTAAAGACGCGAAACCGCAGAAGGTTGTATCAAGTCTTAGTAGGGGAACTGAAAATTAATCCAAAGATTTATTTTAGACTTGTGCATGGTTAATGCCAAAACATTTTTGAAAGAGGTTTTATGGTGACTTGGGAAATATTTCAAAGGCGGTGATTCAGTTTTGTCGCTATTGGTGAGCTCAACCAGAGAGGGAGGGGGATGAACTTACCATTCTCGGTATCGTTAAGAAGCAAGATGCTCGTTTCGTTCTGATGGGCCGTGGTGATGTCCAAACAGAGAGAGAATCCTATATGGCCTGTTGTCGTGTCATTTCCCTCTAGGCTGAGTCCAGCCGTGGTATTCACTTCAACGCTAAGTCCTGACGTGGCATTTACTTCAACGCTAAGTCCCGGGGGAATGTCTGGAAAAAGAACACTTGGAACGTTGACAAAACATATATGTAGAAACTTGTTTGATGGTGGTGTGTTTTTGTTTTCATAATAACGTTTCATAAGTCTGGGGCGGTCGATTTGTATAAGCTTATCTTGTTCCGGAAAGAGTGCACTGTGTTAGGTTGGGAGCGATTCGCGTGCAAGCGCTCATAGGGGTTCAGGACCTAACCAGTCCGCTGGCTGTGGGTTGAAGTACTACTGTGACAAGAAATAAGTACGGACACTTCCTAGCATGTGGCGGAGATTTTGTACCTGACTGATTCGTTTATACGGTTCATATATGCTGGCTGTGGGCGATATGGCTGGTTGGAACAGGGTACAGTTAAAAGACGTGCACTGTAGAAAATCACAGGGCCTTGTCAGGAACGTGAAAAACATCACGACATGAAACACGACGAATCAGCAGGGGCTGGGTTTGAATCTGTATCACACGAAAAACCATAGCATGGACAAAAACCAGAGTGGCGACTAGTGTGATAGTTGGCAAATGGTCATACATTATCAGAGAAATTCTGCCTGTTGTTAGTACAACTCACGGTTTTAACCTAACTGTTCAAGTAAGTGTTTAAGAAGTAATCAAATAAATGCCCTCCAGCACTATGGCTTAGACAGAATTAGGAGGTAACAATGCTGTCGTGTTAGGTTAAATGCAATATATTTAACGTCACTATCGACATGTCCGGGTTAAGAGAACTTGTTTGAGTTAAGAGACCTTTTGAACAGTTGCGAGCAAAGAGCAGCTGATAAACCTAAGCTTGTATCAATCTGGAAACTATTGATGGGCTAATTTGAAATTCGAACTGGATGTCATGTCTGGAATATCGATGGATTTCATTGCATCACTGAAAATTGATTACTGCTTCTGTCTTTCAAGTTACCATCTTTTTTACCATTTTATATTATTTTTTACAATATTTCTCAAAGAACTTTGGTTTTATGTTGTTTGGAATGGTTTTATGATTATAGACTTGGAAAGCCCTTCATGATCCACGAGTTGCATACGAATGTCGGACCTAGACTCAAGAGCAAAATTCCAAATTTAGACTGAAACTATAACGCAGTTTTACGGCAGAGGTGAATGTTTAATTCGCCATAGAACACAAGTTTCGCTTTTCGTGTAAGCCTCACTCACCAGATTTGGGCTTTGTGGCAGGTTGAGGTAGTAGACTGTCTTTCGAAGTCGGTTTCAGTGGAGCTGGTGCGGATGCAACCGGACCGGATGGACCAAAGTTGAATGAAGGACCGGATGGGAATGATGGTAGTCGTGCCTGTCTGATAATTGATGGATGAAGTCTGCGTCTGATAGAAAGGCCTGGAAACGATATGAATCATCATCGTTAAAAAGGATGGATGACTGGTGGAAGTGAACTTAGCAGTATCAGCATGGTTCACAAACTGAATGATACTCAATAGTGTAAGTCAAAGTCGCACTGTAAAAGACTACAGCATAGATGTATCGTATCAAAGTTACAGCATCAGAATGTCCCACCAATCAGAAGGCGGAACAATACAACAGTATAAGGAAATAAGAGATAAGTCTACCGAAATTTTAACATATAAAATTGAGATGGCAAACCAAGGCTGTAAAACCAACCCAGTGTCGAAGAATCAGTAGTTAACATTCAGGTTTTACATCCTGTTAAGAAAGGTAATGGCCTTTAGTACCCAGTTGAAAACCTCGCTGCATACAACATAAGAGATAACAACTACCCTAATATAGTAATGCAAATCAGATTGCGCTCGTTATTACCACATGCGCATGCATACGCCCAATAAAAGGTGAAGATGGAAAACTAGATGCTCCTAATGTAAGATCTACCCAGACGCAAATCTTGCCCCAGTGATCCCCACATCATTTACTACAGCTCGCTTCTTTTTCAGCCAGAAGTTTACCTCAATAGAAGATGACTTTTTTGTATTTTCCAACATCACATATCAGTTTTAATATTTATTTCGAGAAGTGATCAGTAATCAGAATTGATCGTATATCAGTAGGATCAGAAGTCACTAATAATAACCTGTTCTCTTAATTTCTTAATTCGATGAACCCCAGATATGCATGAATTTCTCCAGTATTCCAAAAACTGTCACCATGGGATGGAACAAGTCATGTTTCTGGATGTCATTCCTTCGATAACGTTTATGCAATATTCAGACAGTCTTACTTCAGTTTGAAACAGACATAATTGATCAACCAGTCAGAATGTACGAAACCGATAAAGACTTTGTGCCCATACATAATTTATAGTTTGATCCAATGAAACGCGAATACTTGCAATCTGACGTCTTGCAACAAGACCATAAGGATTGCAGGTGATAATATTTTGAATAATGATGGAGAAGGAGCTAAGGGCCGTTGAGGTAACATGCCTGTCTGCATAAATGCATTTAGGCCAAACTCGGTATGAAATAAATGCAAATGGTATTGCTGAAGAAGACACTAAACAATTGAAATTAATGCAAGATGTAGGTAGGTATAACGCACTTTGCGTAAATTGTCGAATTCCTCAACGCATATCCACAACTTTATCCCTGCTTTTTAAAGAAAATTGTCCAGTAACGCTATATAATCAATACAATATCCCAACGGTACAAATTGGAAAGGAAAGCCCTGCAGCTCAGGTTTGAAATCGTCTTAGGTTGGGAACATAACTTTATGGTTATCAGGAAGTGAATGGGGAAATGCGGTGTTCGGAAACTGACACTTCTGAATATACATTTTCTGGACACTGAAATGTAACTGTAAAATTATCACTATCCTTTTATTTGGGCGGTTTATCTGTGTATTACTATCTATTATTTTTTATTTTCTTTGCTGTATCCATTTGTTGATCTAAAACACTTAAATCGCAGCTCAAAGTGAACTCACACTCTCCCTAACAACTCGACTTACGCAGAATTTGGGACAAGATGCCATAATGTTAACTGAAATTTATCAGACTTCACTGGTCTAATTATTGGAAATGCTGTGATGTCATTAGCCCATTATATTAAACACATCTATCCTATTAAGACCCTATTCTTGAGTACGGCGTAACACACCAATCAAATGAATAATTAAATAAATAAATAAATATTAAGTTGGGTAATTTCAAGGGTTATAATCATATATTTCTAAGTGATTGTGACCTGAATTTTATTTTCTGAAACTGGACTAGGGGAATTTTACTGTAGATATTGTTTTATTGGTTGATGCCATGGCCTGTGATTTGAATACTTCGCTTACTAGGTATGATTCATACCGAAAGGTTTGTCGTCTCAACAGTATCAAGACTTATTTATTCAATTTATGTTTTTACGCCGTGCTCAAGAATATTTTAGCATCATTGACTGTAATTTAATGAAATCACAAACTGACCTGAAAAACGGCCTGTTGAAGTGTTGGGCGGCACGGGGTTACTGCCGGATGACGCTACAAAAGAACGTGAAACAAAATACGGTTATTTCTTTTCAATAAATGAATATTTATATGTGTATAAAATAAAATATATATATGTGTGTGTGTGTATATATATATATATATATATATACTTTAGACAGCACGAGAACAATTTCAGTTATGAATTCATATGCCTTAAAACGTGCTGGCTCACATACCTTATTCGTGTGTAACATAAATAGCTCAAATGTTGTGCTTTTCAACAGCATGCTGGCATTGTATCCGAGCAAACGTTCCCAGTCGAGTAAACCTTTCTATTCGAGTAAGATTATTACAGACAAATTTAACAGCGAATAAGAATGTTAGAGATAACTCGTTACTGGGGTCTTGCTACCATGTGATTCTATTGCTAAATGTTAATGGCTGTCCTTAAGAGAAACTTATAGTACTACCAGGCTGGACATCTTACAACGGCATTTAAATAAAAGGTTGTGTTGGAAATTGACCTGGCAATTATTGACCCCGAAAGCCTATTTTGGTAGACAAATAGTTTCTGCTGATAGCCATTGCTCGTAGGCAGGCATCAGTAAGCCACAAACTGGTTGACAGGCACCTCAGTTAAAGTACTGCTGTTTCTACTTACCTTTGACTGCACCAGGACCGAATGATATTCTCGTATCAAGGTTCTTGGGTTTGGTTGCAACCATGGACGTGTAGGGCGTTACGAATTGGTACTGAAACATTGCAAATGTCCAGATAATAGGGTGGATGTCATAAGCACGATACTGGCTCTCTCCCCTGCTTCAATTCTTCTCTCTCACGTCACCGTCTTTTTTATTTTTTTTCAAATAGTTATATGTTATTTCTTACATACTTGTTTAGGAACTGGTGTTGTGAGTGAAATGGACCTTCCGGTTACCAACAGCCCCGATTACACCCCTTCCTGGTTTAACAATAGTGAACTTTACAGGCGCTTAGATTTAATTGATTCGCTTTTCTGCTGTAGGTCCTCAGTCCAGCTTAATCATAACTCATATGCAGCCGTCCTGTACTGTTGATGTTCTGTTTGTTCTTGTTTGATTAAGGTTTATTGTGACTTTTCACGTTCTTTGATTCCATGTAGCAGATCATGCCAATGTCCACAAATTCATAGTGTTGGTTCAGTGGAAAACTATGCTGAAGACACTGTAGGACAATGTCATAGCATACTGACAGCGAGCCCATCAATACCTCACTTATTCCCTGATGACAAGTTGCCAAGGAGGTAGAATTACGGTTTACGCTTTAAGGTAGATAAAACTCAGTAAAACTGGCTTTCCATAAAATTTCATTGTGGCAACAAGCCAACTTAATCATATTTGACGGTGATTAATGGCAATTGAAACAAAATGGAAATAATTCTGTTGCTTCGGGCAAGGTAAGAAGACACCATGACTGCAGAATTGTGATGGATTCAGAGCAGATCCCTGTTGTGGTTCTTGGCAATTGACGCACAGAAATTCTTTTTGACCGGGTAAATGATTACCATTAGAGCATAGTTATTCTTCCGTTTATTTGATTTGACTAGTGTTCAAGGCCCTATTTAACAGTTTTTCCATTATACTGCTGATTTAGACGTGTTCTGTTATGTTTGTACAAGACAAAAGCCGTGAAGAAATTCAGGAAACAAGCCTTTAATCTTTAGTTATATCTATAAACTTACCTTCAGAGATAACCTCAGGGCATCCGCCTTGGCCTTCACAGAAGCTGGGGATTTAGGGTTGTCAGTTTCTAGTACTTTGTCCACCAGTTGTCGAATCGTCAGGTACACCCAGAGTCGCTCCATGAAGGTAGTGGGTCGTGGGGGCGATGGAATGGGGCGGAGGGTTGGTGGGGGTGGTGGTGGTGGCGGGCAGGGCCAGGGGTGTGGGTGATACCAACCAATACGCCGTGGAGTTGGATAGTGAGGAAGACAGTAGTGGCGTGTTTTAGAGAGATGACTGGAGGCATCATTCCCATCGACAACAACACTAAGCTTGCCTGGCGACTGAGCCTGCGCATTGTATCTTCCTGTCACAACGATCTCCGAGCCTCGAAAAAACGTGCTGAACGAAGTCCGGGTCAAGCTGGTGTCATTCACAAGATCGCTGATGTACTTGATAGCCACCTCCGACAGTAATGGGCTAGAGATCTCGCTGTAAAAACCCGACAGTTGCAGAGCAGCGTCTGCATCTTCGAAGATCTTCCTCGCCACACCTTCGTTTTGGGCGGACAGTTTTCGGAGGAGTTCGAAATCTGCACCGTTGCCGAACGCCAGGGAATAGATGGACTGTCTGTCTTTACGCGCCTCACTGACGTTCTCCAAAATGTTTTCGGATCTAGTCTCTCCAGCGGTCGCTTGGCCATCGGTCAAAAACAGCAGGAGCGAGGGTTTCGTCGCGTGATTTGAGAGCGTGCGCAGTCCCGCCAGAAGAGCAGCGTTGATGTTTGTGCCTAAGGGAAAAAATAACCGAGGTAACGTTAAATGATGAATCTTTCTTTCCCGAGAATGATACAGTTGTATTTGACAATGATTGATATGGTGCTTTAGTTTCTTTAGCATGATTCGTTAAACACAAAACACGAGAATGTGAGTTTCTCCTCTAAAGTTAACTATAGCTAACAATAAACGCACACATCAGGATGAGTTACAATCGCGCCCAACTGACAACTGTGCAAAATCACAAAAAGTGCATGTAAAAGAATTGACTGACTTGTCACATTATTGGAAAACAGAAATAAAACTGCTGTCAACATTCTTTTGACTTAAACATATAAGATTGTATATACTGTTCACATATTATTCAGTTTAACGAGAAGGAAAGCACATTTCATAGATGGAGAGCAAGTTTATTCCCAATTCCTTACTTGTAGCAAGTCCATATTTTTAATGTTACCAATCAATTGGGGCATGGTACCTTCCGGCCTGTGTGTTGGTGGGAATAATGGCTACATGGACAAGCGAAACGGTATTTAGATTTGCGATCGGCTATTTTTAAAACCCCACTGTGAAGTTACAATGTCCCTCCTGTGGGAACAGAAATCACGAGTTGAAGTTTGTCACAAGAAATTGTAGCGCTTCGTCTTGTCCTTTCATCTGATAAAGAGGCGTGAACCTCTCCTGAATTTTGAGGCGTAAAAGTTGGATGACCAGCTCATTTGTTGGTGTTGGCCATGGTTTCATTGATCCTTACCTCCACTGGCACCAATGGTCTTCGCAAAAAGTTTGGCTCTAGCGATATTCTCCTTTGTCGCCGGAATCAGCTCTCCTGACTCCCAGGATTGAACTTGACTGCTGAACAGCAGGATGCTAAACTCATCCACAGGTCGGAGCTCCCCGAGGATAAAGAGAAGCGCTTCCTGGAGTTGAAGGTTTTTTCGTCCACTCATGGATCCGCTCGTGTCCAACACGAACACAATCCGCTTTCCCATTGTAGGGAGATCTTCCGGGGCGAAGAAATGAACGAAATACCCATCCGACACCTGGAAAATAAAACCCCACCATACTGATCTATAATGATCTGTTGATCTATGTCTCACTTGATTGGTATTGGATCTTGCAGTTATGGATTTAGAATGATTAATGATTCAAGAGTGATAGACGAATGTCCAGAACAGTTGAGCTCATGTCTTCTCCGCCCATCTTCTCGTCTTGAACTGAACTCTGCCAACCCTATGTTTTTACTTTGACAAGCGCAGTTTGGTGGCTCATTTACCGATATTACGCTCATTTTGCCTATCTGCCTGAGGCGGTAGAACTCTGGTACTACTCCAAAGTAAATACAAAGTCGCATGGCTCCGCCTGTTCAAGCGACATCTAAATATCAGAGCGAAGAGTGAATCAAGTAGGGTTAGGTTTGCCCTTCCTAGAACCCACGTGCTATCTGGATACCTCTGGCTGAATTGATCATACCATCCATTGCAATGTTTTACGTGTGTTACGGTTGCACATGTAGTTACAGTCAACTTGACCTCGTAATTCGGGTTAAACAATGATACTTACACACACTCTATAAGGCTTCATTCTCTGAGTTAGCGTTTTCACGCGAACTATTCTTGTAAGTGTTTAAATAGACCCAAATTACACATCAGAAACCAGGGGCCAGTTTTCATAAAATTTACCTAGTCTTAAGTAACGCTTAGCTAAGTGAACTTCACATCTCTACAAAATGTTTTGTCATGGTAGTTAAGCTAAGTGGGCTTTATGAAACCGGGATGTTTGTTTCACCAGAGAATTCTGGTTTATGAAACAGAACGAAAGTAACTCAGCATATTGAAACCATTATATCGTCAATCTATATTTCAGCTACTTAGTTTGAGCTATCATCAGGAAAATATGTACAGCAAAGGATTATACAGATTTAAATACAAGTAGCAGTGTTGGGGGGGGGGTTACAAATGTTCAGAAATTACAAGCTTGGTAAGCTGACACATGCTTGTAATTTCTTGAATATTTGTACACTGTTACGTGTATATGAGCCTGTATAATCCTTTGCTGTACATCTTTCCTGATGATAGCTCAAACTAACTAGCCGAAATGTAGATTGACGGGATAATCACTTCATATTCGGAGTCACCTTCGTTCTACTTTATGTTAAATTGATCTGTGGAACCACTGGATTTTGCTTTCTGACGTACCAGGAGTTCTCCCTCAAAATCTGGAGAGCGCTGAACATCGTAATTGACGATAAACTGGCCGACAATTCCGCGGTCTGAGTATTCTTCCTGCTGCTCGGGAGTCGGGGAGA
Organism: Acanthopleura granulata; assembly: GCA_016165875.1. Classification (NCBI taxonomy): domain Eukaryota; kingdom Metazoa; phylum Mollusca; class Polyplacophora; order Chitonida; family Chitonidae; genus Acanthopleura; species Acanthopleura granulata. The sequence continues at coordinate 3,564,533 of JABBOT010000015.1, read as the reverse complement.
AAGTCACTTGGGCAGAGCTAGGGGACAGGCTTTGTATCTGGGCGAACCGGTTAGTGTCTGTGAGATATGCAAACAAAACTATACGTTAGCAAAGATAAGGGTATTTCGATGAATTCAGTGATAAATTAATTGATACAGTTGATGGTAAGATATATACCTTATTTGATTTATTTATTTATTTATTTATTTGATTGTGGTTTACGCCGTACTCAAGAATATTTCACTTATACGACGGGAGCCAGCATTATGGTGCGGGGAAACCGGGCAGAGCCCGGGGGAAACCCACGACCATCCGCAGGTTGCTGGCAGACCGTCCCACGTACGGACGGAGGGGAGGCAAGCACGAACTGGATTCGAGCTCACAGAGACCGCCTTAGTGGGAGGCTTCTGAGGCTAACCGACTGGGCCAAGGAGGCCTCCACTTATATGATGACAAGAAGGTTCATAGGAGGAAACCGGAGTGCCTGGGATAATCATCGACATTTGGCAATGAATTGTTCAACTCTTGAACATGCGATGTAGATATTCACCTGCGTTAGTGCGCTGAAGATGTAATGAATGGCCAAATACAAATGTTGTACGATGACAACCATAAACGTAAGTAGACGCCTCGACTTGGCCAAAAATAAATGAAAGTTTTATTCTAAACCATCAGGTAAATGCTTAAATATTAGCAATTTTCGCACCCCGTGGCATCATGACAAGGAAAATTAGTAAAAATCCACCTCTGAGATCAGTGCCACCAGCCTTATGGCTTTTCCAGATCTAACAATGGCAAGAGTCCCACGTTTTCGCCTCAGTGTTCCACAGTTGGATATACAAAAACTGACACATACGTCGTAAACATTAGAAATAATGGAGCAATCGGAACGGTCACAATCGCAGTGATGCTACAGTGCTCTGTATAATACCTAAGTGTTTAATGAGCACACATGCACCAAAAAGGGTGATTCACTCCAAGAAAAAACAAAAGGGTAGATAGCTTTGGACCACTTTGTTAAAGACGGGATGGGATTTTAGGAGCTGCCCGTTGGAAAGGATTTATTCACCTGTAATCACTTGTGAGGAGAGTTTGTCATCCCGCACTTCCGGTACGCTCAGTTGGGTAATTTCCCTTGTCTCGTTGATGACCACCTGCACCCGGAGATCAGGTACAATTTGTCCCGGATTGATGTGGATCACGTGCTCATAGAGACCCAATCGACGCTGAAGAAGCTCCTGATAGGTCAGGTTGAACGTCACGTGACTGTGAGCTGCCACGTTCACCGTAATGAGAAACTCGTTCGTTTCACGTGCGCTTAAATGAAAAAAAAACAACAAACATTTGCATTGATGTTACAGGGGAGCGTGATTGTAATGGGATCGTTTCGATTTGTCTGTTCACTTACCTTTCTGTAGATTGTTAGGAACAGTTTAACAGGCGTTTGTCAGAGGTAAATAAGCCATATAGCGGTTTCGAGTTGCGCGTCATTACGCATGAGCAGAGCGCGTCACGCGGTAGACAAACAAAAGCACATGGCCATTCATGTCTATCTCTTATTATTACAGACTTCGGCAACAGTCCAGTGCAGAGCTCAGTTCTAATTTTTTATTCTGTGTTTTTCACAGAGTTTTCCACTTGAAACAGCCATAGAGCACAGGCATAGTCTCAAATGTCACACAGACACATAAAATGCCAGAAATGGGCTGAATTGTGTGTGACTGCCTACGATTACAATGCCTCCAACACAGCCACGAGTGTCTGTTTATCTAGCAGCCCGGTCATGCGCAGTAGAAACAGGTATCTTGCTTATTATCCCACGATAAACCCAAAACACGTCTAACTTTTGCCTTGTTAAAGCGTTTTGGTCTACTTCAGATACTTTAGATGTGAGCAGAGTCTGACTGTAATACTTGAAGCAAGTTCCTTTGTAATCTGTGCATAATCTGTGTAATCTGTGTAATCTGTGGGATAATGATTAAATTTAGGAGCCAGAAAAATCCTTGCGTCTTTCCCACAAGGATAAAATCCTTTGACTGCCTTTCTTTACAGGACTCCGTTCAATTTTTTTTTTTAATATACTTGCACTTTCATAGTTCTCTTCAGAGGTTTGCGTTGAACGTTGTTCTAGAAATTGGCCTGACGGTCATTGGTCTGAAATATCTTTTATCATTTACGGTTGGCATATGAGTATATATCAAGCATATAATAATGTGATCCTGTTTGTGCTTGCACCTGATTTTATTTACCTGGTAGCTGCGACCTTCCCGGCTGACTCGCCTCGCCCCACAGCGTCGTTGAATTGTTTATTGGCTGCCGATTTCTCCTTAACATTACCAGGATAGACAACGCCATCTATAATCCTGAAAAAATACACGACAGATGTAGCAAACAATTCACTGAACACAGTGTTTTGGTACAAATACCCTACTCTACACCTGAATCGGCATATAATTTTGCGTCTTTGCATTTATGAATATTCTATTTTTTTTACCATTTTGCCCCTTTACCATACACTATTGTCCTCCCAGTGGAAAGATACATTTATTTTATGCACAATAATATGCAAGATTAGAAAAACGCGTATTTTAGTTAAAGGCGAGGACCGGAGAAGTGTAAATCAAATTGTAGTGAAAAGAGTATGCTTTAAAGATTTAAATACCACCATAATATTTTAGACGTTCTGTAAGAAACATATGCTTCATCACCATAAGCTCGTATATAGCTGTCAAAAGACGCCGACATTTTACCGCGCCAATGTTGGCTGATTGACGAGGATCGGGCCCTGTGTTCTCTAGCGATATCCAGCCCGCCTGTATTCGACGTGCTGTTTGTGCAGCCAAAATCTGCACACTGTGGCATCCTACCAGCTCTTTGTTGTTGCTTTTGCAGTAACAAAACAAGGGACAGCATTCAACCGTCCGTAATCGACTTGAATGCGCATCCGTGGGGCCTGTATTACTCGTGTAGGTATTTATTATTCGCGATTGAGAGTGTGTTATGACCTACCCTAAAATTTTGGCAGCGGAACTAAAACAAATCTAAAAAAAAATTTGAAGGTCGGTTTGAAATCCAAACTCTTTTACAACAAATTGCCCAGTACTACCCTGGTATTCTCCTTTAAAATAAATAAATAAACTTGAATTCAATGTTTCTACTTTATATAATGTCCCCCCCCCCCAAAGAAGAGAGAACGTCAACTTCTGACCCGGTGTCATGCTTGAATGATATTCCGCTGCTTCATTCGTTATATTTTCCCTTACTCACTGAGTTGCTGAATATGGCAGTGCACTGAATTATTCACCTTTTCAGCAAAAATATTTTAACTTCTGCCAGGTTTCCTCCCACCACAATGCTGCACGCCGTCGATCGTATTAGTGAATTGTTCTTGAATACGGCCTAAAACTCCAATCAAATAAATAAATCTTGATATCGAGAGCACAGGAAATTTTTCCAAATAATTCAATTATTTCAAGTGCCAAGTAAAGTGAAATAAATAAGTTAAAAAAATAAATAAATGAAGCTAGTATCGAACTAGCGATCGCAGGATTCCAGGTAGATACAAATCTGCTGCCCACCTGGAGGGAGAGCTCAAGCGCGAAGGCTGAAGATATAAGGAGGCTGTACACTATCCAGATGGACACATTTGGCATCTGTGAATAACTATACCTTAAAAGGCGGTGAAAGACTGGCTTTAATTAAACAAAATGTTTCTTTCCACATAATGTTTCCGTGTCTAAACAGCAAAGTCACTCGCCCAGTTTAGTCACTCTGTTCTACAGCTGCAGTTCTGTATCTAGATCAGAGCCTGTAACTCCTCTGAATATTATATATTTACGTTCTACATGTAGTACTACACCTGTATCTGTATTTAATTTGGAAATATAACAACCAGAGGCTGTTTAGGAGGTAAAAAAAGTGTAACGTTACTGTTCCTCAACCTGTTCAATATGGTCTAAAAAGCCCACCATACCATCAAATCTTTTGACTTTAATTTTGTGAAAAAATATCTAAAAAAAAAATCAGTGTCGGTATTTTCAGATACAGATTTTGATGCTCTTTTCACTCACGACAACTATAGTTTTGAGTTGTCTTTCACTTTATTCTAAAAAATAACTACAGGATAAAAACCAAAACAATAGCAGCCACGACAATGTTGCACTCGACAACATGCCACACATGATTGGTTGAATACGGTCTCCAGTAAGTTTACCTCAGACAGGGTTATATTCTAACTGTTCATTTAAATCTTTAGAAGCTATAGTGACTTACACGTGACCTAAAATTATGGAGTATATCGCCATGTTTACGTGTTACGGCTGCTCCGTCGTACGACTACTTGTTCGTGAGAGGTGCGATGCGGTGCTTTGCGTCGCCTGAATGACTTACATAGAGTACCCGGATATGAAAGCGTCGTCAGGTAAACGAACTTCAAAGGTGGCATCCTGGGCTATGTCTGCTGTGTTTGATATCCGGCTAGTGACGCGCGTCTGGGAGAACCGATGTCTGATATCAGAGCGGATATGAAGGCTGTCTATCGTGATCTCCCCGGTATCCTGAATGTAAAGAAAATGAATGAAAAGACAATACAAACAAACGAAGTGAAACTTTGATTTCATGTTTCCTTACCAGTGGGAGAAGATATACATTTTTACTTCTTGTTTTTTTGATTACAATGCTTTCTGTAACCATAAGTAATTTTATCGATAAGTTATTTATTTATTTATTTATCTGAGTGTTTATTTCTTTGATTATACGCCGTACCCAGGGATATTTAATTTATACTACGGCTACCAACATTATAGTGGGAAGAAACGGTTAGTGTACTTCAAATGCATTGTTTTGGGTTGAGGAAATGCAGTATTATGTTCATGGAGCTTTTTAAGAGAAAGCAATTTTTTAAGGGAATGTCAGAGAATGTGGCTTGGTCAAAGAACAAGACTTATTCAAAGCACACAGATGTATAGTTTCCTCCACCTTCGCAACGCCAAGGATTCTTTTTCGCTTCGCTACCGGAAAATCTTTGACCGCATTGCACGCCATAGCTGGCTGAACACAGTTACACTGAACTTACAGATTAGTCTTAACTAGGTCAACCAATGAAATCGCCCAGAACATATCTCCTTTATAGGGATGACCTCTGGTGTGGCGAGAACGATGTCAGTGTTGTGTGATCAAGTGACATCAAGCCTTCCGATTGGACAGGCATTCCCATTGGGCACAACATATCCTTTGCTGTCGCACTTGACTGATCGAAACGTGTTTCATTTATTTGAACCGAACTCGTATTACCCACCAAAGATGCAAGTCATCCCTGTGTGGCAAGTCATCCCTGTGTAGGGATGACCTCTGGTGTAGCGAGAATGACTTTCCTCAGACCATGCACCTTTCTTTAGAGAAAATACTTCCCTCTCCTGATAATGCGAATTCCTCCGAAAATATGTTAGCACTAAGTTTACAAATTTCACATAGAATGTGTTTAATTCACACGAAATTCCTTTCGCACGTTTCAGCGGATGAGGTAGATTTGTCTGAATCCATTTGTCTTGGTTGATTCCCAAAGTACTCCTGCTCACGGACTGTATGTGAGGAAACCACACAAGCTCACAAAAACCACCAAAACGCACCCGTTGTTATTTCGCCTCAACTATCTGTTGTGAGAATTATCGCTTGTTATGGCTTACAAACGTGTCAAAAACGAAATTCGAGAAGAAATTATTATTTGAGTTATTTACACATAGCAATTGAGAGAATATATATTTGAAAGTGATGTTATAACAGCAGTCAAAAGCAGCTTTCAGGTAAGAGGTGTAAGAAAATGTTTATCCAATAAAAATTTCCAGGAATGAAATCTATTCTGATATAAAGGATGACAGCAAATAAATGAAGGGGCTGCTATCAATTCGGATACTTCGTGAACCCTTTAAACGTTTTAAAAAAACTTTTGAAACTCCTGGACATGTATGGTTTAAACGTATGACATACGTACTCTGAAATCCATATGTTTAAGAAGGCGATGGAGAGAAGGCGGTCCTGTCTCAACGGAGTTCATCGTGACCTACCATTACATCTGACCCAGATAACTGGTAAACAATGTACCAGTCTGTGCCAGTCTATTTTAAACCGTCATTGTTCGCGTGAATAAAAAGGTCACGCACGATTCAGGAGAATGTTTTCATCGACCTTTCTTTATTCACTTAGTGTTTCCCGGTAAGATCATCGTGAGACTAATCTCAACGCACTATCGGTTACGTGTGAAAGACTCGCATGGCAGAGGTCTGTATACAACATTACAATGTTAGAAAAGAACTGTTTTACCAAACATTATGTATTTATTTATTTACTTCACTGAAATGTATGTTTTCATAATTTAGTTTGTGTGAACAAACACACAAAGACGGGGTAAGGAAATGTTTGCACATCACTTATTGTTTAGATTTTAAATCCTATGTATTTATCATACGCTTAAAGTATCATTTACGCTTAAAAGTATCCCAGTATTTTCAGTTTTAAGTTCTTAAATATACTCAGGAGGTTATATTAAAAAGTACAACACTTGTGACCCAAGTGGTTTAGCTGCTTGCGTTTCAATGGCTAATGCATTCCTCCACTCTTAGTGTTGATGCAACCTAATTCATGCAACCTAATTGAGAATGCCTTATCAATGGCACGCCTACAGCGGTATAAACAGTTCAACAATATGGGTACCCTATGGGTATGTCACAGATGGGCGAGATGTTCAGTAAATTGCCAAATGTCAGCGATTTAACCTGGGAACTCTATGGTCCTCCAGGGTATAAGTGATAAATTCTTGCTAACGAAAAATTAAATTAAAATATAAATATGACAACGGTAAATATGCTACTTTATTTTCTGTGCTTAACAGTGGTGTCTAAGACATGATGATAATAGAAGATAGACAGCTGACTACATAGTGATTACATCAAAGACTTACCTGACCACCTGAAAGCTGGCTGATTACCAGTAAAAGCAACAACAACCCTGTAGTCAGCATTATTCTGACTGGCCGCTGTCTATTGGCTTGAGAAACCTGTTGTGTCCAAAACACAGGATAGTAATGTCAACCCGAGTCAACCGCCACACATATATATATTTCTTCGGTAACATCCTATTGTAGCGCATCAGACCAATCGCGTTAGCGTAAAGCAGGGTTTGTTTACAGAAGCGTTACCTTTTGAGCGTGATATCCGGTTTGGCTCAGGCCAGTTACACGCACAAGTCACTTATAGCCACTGGTGCAGTCTCTTATCCGTGAACTTCACAAGTTATCCGTTAACTTCAAAAATCATGGTTAACCAGATGGATTCGTTGCGTTTTCATGCCTCGTTTATTGTTTAATAGGCTTCCGTTATCATAGTGGTATTTTCTTCTTTTTTTTGCGGTTTACGTGTTGCTTAGGGCTATATGTTTATGCAATTACATCCCATGATTTTACATTGATAAGTGCACGTTCTGAACGTGCGTGTTTACCTGACTACTTCGAACCATGCCTTCAGTTTCTTTTGACTGTACATCGGCAGTGTTTGTATGCAGTTTCAGCCGCTCCTGTGGAATGACGTCACGGGTTCAAATCCAATTTCAGGTCTCCTCCTTAGGTTTTCTCTTGTCGCATGTTTTGTTTACTCGCCGGATGGGGGGAAGGGATTAAATATTATGACGTCAGGCGTCACTCTGTAGCCGACCTGTTTACATCCAAGTAAGTGTCGTGATAGGGAGAGCTAGTGCTAAATACAACCCATAGCAAGAGCAAAGCTGGCAATTCACCTATGTTCATTTAACATTCCAGATTTATTCACCAATTTTATACAGCCATTTTAACATTATAGATTTAGGTCAAATGGCTGTAGTAAAACCCCAAAGGGCTCGTTCTATCCCTGTAGAATTACATATTGAAACTAGTATGGCAAGGTGAACATATATAATTTGATAACGTAGAAACGGAAGGCGACTGACAGGGTACTTAATGTAAGGTTCATAAAAACGGCACGGGGAATGAAACTAAACAGAAGCCATTCTGACTCTACACAGAAAATCATTCAAACTCAAGCTGGGTTAATTTTACATGGATGTATCGTTAGCATATTGTTTAATGTTTGTTTGGGATGAACGTTCGCTCTGACGAATCTGTCGACTGAAAGCCGATCGCCGTCAGAACAGGCCACATTAACCATCAAAGTTCCAAGGTCATTAAAACAACAGAAAACATTATTGCCTTGTATTAATTTTTTTCATGGAGTTCTTAAATTTGAAACTCAAGATAGAACCCTTTATCTAGCAATGTGCATATAACCTATGCTGTAAAGTGTCTTTTGTGAAAATACCCCGGTTCACTTGAACCACGGCGTTGATGGCGCAAATACGAAAAATTATGATTTCGTTTTTTTAAATCGTTAACGGTGAATGAATGAATGATACCAACTTATCGCCGCATCGACAATACTCCAGCCATATTGCGGCGAGAAAGTTGGTTAAACCAGTAATAAGTACGACCTCGGTATGTACATGGGAACATTTAAACTTACAAGAAATACGTTCTTGAAACAACATGCAAATACAAATGTTAGTTAAAATACAACAAAACCATATTTATATTTTCCAAATGTAGTCTGGCTTTAGCAAATGTGCTCTGGCTTTTGCAATGTGCGGTAGCGGGAAATTTTACATGTACATCAGAGGTGCTTACATTTGGATATTTCCAGAAACCACGTGGATATATTTATTTATTTTATTTATTTGATTGGTGTTTTACGGCGTAATCAGGAATATTTCACTTATACGACGGCCGCCAACGTTTTGGTGGGAGGAAACCGGGCAGAGCCCGAGGGAAACCCACGGCCACCACAGGTTGCTGTATGGCTAGCCTTCCCATGTACGGCCGGAGAGAAAGCCAGCATGGGCTGGGCTTGACCTCAAAGGCATTGCACTGGTCAGAGGCACCGTGGTCATTACGCTGCACTTAAGCTCTAATCCCTTCGACCACGGAGGTCCCCCACGTGAATATATTTCGTATTTATAATCGAGGACAACTATTCGGATTATCAAATCGGAACTGGTCACTTCCATTTCTCCGTTTTAGACATCTCTTAGAGTTGGTGAAAAAAACTTTTCTAGTATCCCCAGAGCACCAGCTCTCATTAATTTAAAATCATTACGTATATGAATTCTGTTCGCTTCATCGAGCAGTCTTAGTTACATCGAAGAGCAGGGAAGCGAAAATATAGATATGATATATTTATGGAATTCCCACGTCATTGTGAGTTTAAGTCCAGCTCAAGCTGGAGTCCTCTCCAGTACGGAGGAAGGTCCGCCAGCAACATGGAGATGGGCGTGGGTTTTGCTTTGGCTCAACCCAGTTTCGGTGTACATCATCATTCCGATATGTGTTATGATCATCTGGCGATTCACCGTACGTAGACATGTAGCCAACTGCTGACGATTACGAAACCCTGTTCTCGAGAGAGATCACTGAATAATAACATGCTGACACAACACCGCTGTAATCGTAGCCATGCAAAGCTTCTCTGATTCGCAGTTACTAATAGATAAACAAGTATATCGTATTACATAAGTTAACATGTGGCTCAGTTGGTTAGTGCACTAGTGCAGCGTAATGACCTGAAGCCTCCCACCAATGCGGTCGCTGTGAGTTCAAGACCAACTCATGCTGGCTTCCTTTCACGCCGTACGTGAGAAGGTCTGCCCGCAACCTGCGGATGGTCGTGGGTTTCCACCGGGCTCTGCCTCCCACCATAATGGTGGCCTCCGTCGTATAAGTAAAATATTCTTGATGTCCACCAATCAGATAAATAAATGAGTTAATACAGCTAATAAAATCATATTATAGAAACATAAATTCGAGCCTTGAATCAAGCTAAACATCTAAGCTGTCTCTATGCAGTTAGCAGAGCAAATCATGAGAGTTTTGGGTTTTGTCCATGGAAGACCGGCCTAGCGGGTTGTCTTGCTCATACCTGTCGAGTAACGGTAGATGATCAGGCTCATCTTCTTGCACGTAATCTGGATGATAACTTGTTCTATATATAACATATATAATAAACTGGTTGGCGGGTTTGTCTTGGAGGTTTGCTAACTTATTGGCGATTTTGTTAAACATGCCGAGGGACACAAAGGGCTGTCTTCCTGAATTCTCCGGCAGTACGTTGCACAAGCACAAGTAAAGATCATATGAGAATCCCGATAACACAGAGGGAATTTTGATCCACAGAATATTGTCACCCTGAGATGAAATAAGGGATTCATTATTAATTGAGCGAGATCTTATGTACCCAATTATACCGCCCGATGATCGCTTTGCAAATTTCTTTGCAGATCCCCGATTTAACTGGCAATATACCAAAGCCTGGAACATCCAAATCTACTAGATCGTTCACCCAAGTTTCATTGAATAGGGCAACATCGTTTTCACTGAAGACACACTGGAGCTCGGATGAGCAAAGTTTATGGCTAGACTTTGTAACCAATCCTTGAAATTTAATAAGGCTAGCTTTCTCTCCCGGGTCTTATTCTTGCATTTGAGGTATCCCATCGCCATCATTAGAATAGCTGTGTTCTTCACTTACATGATGCGTTGCCTCTGGGATATATTTATCATGGGTTGGTTGTGAACCTGGCCAGACGAGTTGTGTCGATGAAAGTAACAGCATGTTGTTCATTCAGCTGGAGCTGGGTGGTTTTCTCGATTTCTGCCCCGTTGGTGGAATTGCTTCAAAGCCTGCATTGCTGTTGACTTCAGCAAGATACTGGAAAGTTGTCACTGGGGCGTGGTACATGCACAGCATCGTGCTGATCGAGAGGAACTCGGTTGTACTAGACTGTTTGTCGCAGGCCGAATTCTCAAACAGTCGGCCTAGTCGTTTTTCTTACATTTATTTGGCATTTTCGCAAAAATATCAAACTCTCTTATTTCCTTACGAACACATCAGAAATTTAGGGGAACACATTAACATGGCGATATTTTCATTTGTTTGGGGATAAAATAATAGAGCTATAACCCCGTAAACTTTGTCATCTTGTACCAGTCCAGCGTTTTCCTGATGCGTCATACCACTGTAAGCGCGACAGGCGCCACAGGGGATGACAAAAAGGTAACATTTTATGAAGCCATACCTGAAAGCATGAAACTTTTTTCTTTTTCTTTCATTCTCGTACACTGGATACGTCGTAGGACGACTCGTAATATTGGGTTTTTTGTGCGTGTGAACTTTTGTATTAAACTTGATATCTTTATGCATTTTAAATTTGATAGAGACACAGGCTTTGTTTGACAACTACCTGTTCAACATTTATTTGGACAAGTCTAAGTGCCACATGAAGCTATTTCTAGTGGAACTTTTTCTGCAAGTTCCTCTTGTATGCTTCGTTCGTTTCGCGCGAGACGCTGGTCTATGCTTACTGGGTTAAACATTTTACTGATGCGATAGAATGTTATTTTAAAGACAGACAAAAGTGAAAAACTTAAAAATTTACTGCTAATCAAATGAAATAAGTTTAACATTGAATGTCTACTCCTAAATATTTATTCGTGTGCCTGTCATTAGTTCCAAATCACTAAATATCCACTGTGCCATTAACATTTATTCGCATTGAGAAAAAAGACTGTGGTGCGTCCTATACGTTACCGACTTTTGAAGGGCCCTGTGTGGAAATCGTCTTGGTTGGCTAATGGTGGCACGGCCTCAAACAATGGCTGCGTCGAAATGGAAGACGTGTTTTCTAGATAATCCGTAAGTTTAAACGCGTTCTTTCTACAAACAAACATGGCAGAAAAATTTGAATTTTATATCATCAATAAGCGAAAGTCTTGGGCTTTCTTTTAATACCTCGTATTACTGATTTGCTGTCTCTTCCTTTAATTATGGAGAAGGAATTTTGCATACCGTAAATAGATTTAGCTACCTTGGAATAATCATCACACCGACTGATTCTTTTACAGCTTGTGAAAACACATCAGCGGGTCAAGCAAGGAAAGCAATTTTCAAATTACTAAAATATTTGTGTAATGTTAGCAATTCTTCTCACAAGTTAGACTTGTTTTTATAAACTTATCCTTCCAATACTAAATCATGGAGCTGAAGGATGGGGTTTTGTAAACCGCCTTCTGTTGGACGGGTTCATCTCCAGTGGTGGAGAAATGTTATCTGGGTGAAGTGCAGTGCCCAAAATGATGTTCTGTACGGTGAGACCGGGCGAGTGGGTATGTATGCAAGGCGACTCGTCATTATTTTTAAATTTTGGTTAAAAATAATTTTCACACATAACCATAAATACTTGAAAAGGGTGTACAATGGATGACTTGGTTTCTTTCCCACACAAAGAAAGCTGTTTGGTCGACTTGGTATACGTTATGTGTGGATAGCGCAAACAGTCGGTAACACAACAATATTTTTATACGTAGTAAAGCAAAGACTGTTTGATAGTTTTGAGCAGGACTGGCATACAACATGTAACCTACATCTTTGACGACTGTGGCAAAAGTAGTGACGTCAGTTGAACGTGTCAGTTCTACCCGTCAAAAACTTTTTTGCATCTTTATTTCGTTTTTACGTACATACTTCATCTATTAGTTTGTTATGAAAACAATACAGAAAACCAAAAGACTACATATCACACGTTGAGAAAACTCTGATTATTAAAAAAAAAAACAAAATAAAAAAAAGACCGTGTAATTCTGAAAAGGCATTAATTGTTTCGACTGTAATAGAAATAAACTTTTTTCAGTATGAATGTTTTGATACAGCAAAAAGGTAATTGATCTCATGTATATGTCTCGCCACGATATGGCTGAGATTCTGCCGATGTGGCGTTAAGCCATAATAATTCGTTCTTTCATGTATATGTATTTTACCTTGTTTTGACATTGATGCTGGTTTGCGGACAGATGACAGAAGAATCAATGATTGAGTGCACCGCCATATTACATGCACGTGCATTCTATCACGTGTTTCACCATAATATAATGGCTGCAATAATGGCCAAATAGTGTTAAACGATAACAATTTATTCTAGGGCGTGAACATTTTCTGAATTCATGTACAGTTCCGGTATCATTAAATGATCTTCCTGTAAAATATAGGTAAGCTTATGAAGTCAGAGTTACATACTTAGAATAGCAAAAGTTCAAGTGTACATGTACTGTAAGGCTCAAATATACATAGCTGCAAAATTGAAATACGTATGTTCTGTCAAAGTTTAAATATACAAGTGCAGTAAAATTACAAATACACATGTGATAGAAAGTGTAAATATACATGGGCGTAAAAAATTCAAATACATGCATACGTCACTGTAAAAAGTTGAAATATGCATGGTTTTTGACATGTAGAGTAAAAGTACAAATACACATGTGCAATATAAGTTCAAATATACATGTACAGTAGGAGTTTAAATATGCATGACTGTAAAAAGTTCAAATATACATCTGTAGGCGGTTCAAGTAAGAGTTCCGGTATACCTGTACAGAAAAAGTTAAACATACATGTATACAATAAAAGTTCAAACATAAGCCGAGTTCACACTGAATGGCATAGTCCTTATGCACCCACTGTAACAGAAATACACTTTGATATTATCTCACTTATGACGCAATAAATGTGAATATGCTTAAATTTTCTTTCTCGTCACAACCACATGTAATAAACTTGAATTGGGGCATGTTCACAAAGAAATGTACAACCAAAATTTCTTTAATATTACTGGGTTGGATTCAAGCACAAATTTATGATCACATTTATACCCTCTGACTTTTGGAGCGTATTTACATTAAATGAAGTGGAACATCTATCCCACCATATCACCAGGTGGTACCCAAAATACGAATTAAACTTGAAATGGCTCTTGCGTCTTACACCAACATCGAAAAATCAAAAACAATGAAAATGAGATTTAGATATAACTTTTTACACGCTTTCATTACAAGCTTAATTTATTTTTATATTTTCTACTCCCTTAAAACAATTACATTTTATGCCAAGGCACGGTTTTTGAATCTTCATTACCACTTTGTCACAGCTGAAACTCACAAAATACTCATAGATGATTGACGTAAACCTGAAAAAGCAGATGTGCAAATGACAACCCTAGTCTGTTATGTTTACGATTTTAGAACAATATGCAATGTTGTTCAGATAATATGATAGACCTCAAGAGTAAAAATTGTGTAACTACTGAAACATAAGCTTGTATAATTCATGAAGTTTTATTTATTTATTTATTTATTTATTTATTGATTTGATTGGTGTTTTACGCCGTACTCAACAATATTTCACTTATACGACGGCGGCCATCATTATGGTGGAAGGAAACCGGGCAGAGCCCGGTCGAAACCCACGACCATCCGCAGGTTGCTGGCAGACCTTCCCACGTATGGCCGGAGAGGAAGCCAGTATGAGCTGGTCTTGAACTCACAGCGTTGGTGGGAGGCTTCGGGTCATTGTGCTGCGATAGCCCGCTAACCGACTAAGCCATGGAGGCCCCCATGAAGTTTTACATCTAAACATTAAATTTATTTGTATATTGTTAGTTATATACATCTTCACCAGGATATATGACATGCTATGACCCTGCTGAGTCTCGTACACTCTTCACCTCACATGCTATGACCCTGCTGAGTCTCGTACACTCTTCACTGCACATGCTATGACCCTGCTGAGTCTCGTACACTCTTCACTGCACATGCTATGACCCTGCTGAGTCTCGTACACTCTTCACCGCACATGCTATGACCCTGCTGAGTCTCGTACACTCTTCACCGCACATGCTATGACCCTGCTGAGTCTCGCACACCCCGAGCCGCAGGCGAAGAGGCTACGAGACTCAGCAGGGTTATAGCATGTCATACACCCTTGTTAAAATGTTAATGGCGAATTTATTATCCCACAAACCTACCAGCTCCATCGTCTTTTGCTTGCAAAGAAAAAAATTCAGCACTGGTACACATGCCTACCATTAAACAGAAAGAGATAATTAAATGAACTTAGCCTATTTGGTCACTAAAACAACAATTTTCACACAATAATCTTGTGACCCCATTTAATTTAAAAAGATACCAAGTTTATCTGGGTGCAAATTTGATGCCACAAAACACACTTTTAGAATATTTACGGTACCAGTGCTACTGCCATCCACACAGGCTCGACGGCGTCAGCTGAGAGTCAGTGCATTAGAGGAGAGTATGACAAGAGACCACTTGTTTTATCGGCGGTTGTTTCGAAGAGATGAGGATGACTCTTTGTACATAAATAGAGCTGGAAATGAGTGCAACATTCTGTTGGACATATTCAAGATTTTAAAATGACCGAAATGTTTCGAAGTTTTCCACGTTGTTTTGACACGCTGACAAATGGATTTCGAGGTAACTTCTTAATCGGACGTGACTGCCTTGATATATTTGGCTGGCGGTGAGTTTCTTTTGGGAAGTATGTTTGCCTAAATTGCACAGGAGGATGATTCGTACAGAATTATATTTGCATGTTTTGCTCTTAAATTAGCCAGTGTTTCTCAGTAAAAGCAGACATTACGATAAGAGTTGTTTCCCTTTTAGACATTAAAACCTAGCGATCGACCGGCAATGGTTTCTGAATGCAGAAAGATTAATTTTTAGTTAACTGGATGAAACAAATAGAACACAGAATTTAATTACATCATACTTTATGAACATCTTAGCTGAAGCTGTGTTTCTGACAGACAATTCATATTTTGTGTAAATGAAACGACACTGAAAGAAACTGTCGCCCTGTTGAATTTAATGCGACCCGTTTGATAACTGTAAAAACGGTAATATGAATCCTTATGACCAGTTTGATTAGTCAATCAAAATGCTGCATTGGCAGAGAAACTTGCTTGTTGGGTAAAAAACATATTTATTTGCTGTGTATTACTGTTAAACATTTTTACACTATGTCTAGAAAAGTGAGATAAGTTGCTAGAATTAAGTAGTGCAATTCATTCATTTGGAACCATTATTTGTTTGAGCCGCAGACCACACTAAAATTAAACGAAGTCTCCATCGGCATCGGTGTGACAGTTACAACAGGTTTAAAAAGCAAGGTGACAGGCGACGGAAATCGCCTTTGTAAGACCATGCGATTGTGGTCATTGACGCTTGCCTCCGTGCATGGGACAAATATGCTCATGTAGCACTACGACGCCATTACCAGGAGATGGATTCGAACGTAAGGTGAACCGCTTTTTAAGGGTTCTAGGTCTCAAGTATAAACCTGGGCGTCGAAACCGACATTCGTATAACAGCAGTCAACCAAAATAGGCGTTTCGTGTCGTGTCATATGACGTTCGAGCAAAACTTGAAGGAAAAAGCCATAAGATAACAAAATTGGTGACGTAGAGGATATTGTACAGCGAAGGTTGAATACCATATACATTGTTCGAGTGAGAGGTGGAAATGAAAACCTAAGAGACGCGAAGCACTCACTCACTCACTCACTTTAAATACACAAAATCATGACTAAGCTTAGGTATAAATAATAAATAGAACGTTTCACAGTGAACGTTGAATACCGTAAATATTCTTCTCTTGAAAGGTAGAAATTATAACCCACTCAAGTCTATTTATTATTTATACCTAAGCTTAGTCATGATTTTGTGTATTTAAAGTGAGTGAGTGAGTGAGTGCTTGGGGTTTAACGTCGTGCTTAACAGTGTTTCAATCATATGACGAGGAGGAGTCCTTCTGGTGTGCACTTATCGTGTGTCTTCTCGTGGCAGGGCGAGTCCATGTCGCCATTGGAACATCATGCCGAAGACACCCGACATGACTCCTCACCCAGTCACATTAAACTGACACTGGGCCGAACAGTCCTGTTTCCTTGCTCTAACCTCTCAATGTTAAGCGCCAAGCAAGGCAGCAACGAGTACCATTTTTAAAGTCTGTGGCATGACACGACCCAGGCTTAAGCCTGGATATCCCGGCCTCGAGGCGGATTGTGTATTTGAAGAAGTTTTAAGCAATGTTTATTGTTGCAGTCCTCGGAATACCTGTCAACAGCGTGACGTCTTATACATGAAGTATTTAGTATGACGGCGTGTCTTCTTGAATGACGTAGGTATATAGTAACTGACAAACCTTGAATTATTACGTCTTCCCAGTGAACTCAGATTGGAACGACCTAAAAACGCAGTGTTTCATTTTTGATGTCACTGCATTTGAGCGTGTAATATCAAAATGATGTAACAAAAGTGATATCTACCTAATGAAAATATCACTTTTCATTACTGAAGGAAATCCTGGGATTTCACTGGTATATAAATAATAAATACATCCCTCATTTAGAGGGCGCTGGTTGTGGTTGTTTGGTTAAGATGCCTATCTCCCAGTTGTTACTACATAAAAGGTGAGGGTGCTTCCGTGGAATTAGCGCCCTAGTGCAGCGTATTGACTCATTTAAAAAGATACCAAGTTTATCTGGGTGCAAATTTGATGCCACAAAACACACTTTTAGAATATTTACGGTACCAGTGCTACTGCCATCCACACAGGCTCGACGGCGTCAGCTGAGAGTCAGTGCATTAGAGGAGAGTATGACAAGAGACCACTTGTTTTATCGGCGGTTGTTTCGAAGAGATGAGGATGACTCTTTGTACATAAATAGAGCTGGAAATGAGTGCAACATTCTGTTGGACATATTCAAGATTTTAAAATGACCGAAATGTTTCGAAGTTTTCCACGTTGTTTTGACACGCTGACAAATGGATTTCGAGGTAACTTCTTAATCGGACGTGACTGCCTTGATATATTTGGCTGGCGGTGAGTTTCTTTTGGGAAGTATGTTTGCCTAAATTGCACAGGAGGATGATTCGTACAGAATTATATTTGCATGTTTTGCTCTTAAATTAGCCAGTGTTTCTCAGTAAAAGCAGACATTACGATAAGAGTTGTTTCCCTTTTAGACATTAAAACCTAGCGATCGACCGGCAATGGTTTCTGAATGCAGAAAGATTAATTTTTAGTTAACTGGATGAAACAAATAGAACACAGAATTTAATTACATCATACTTTATGAACATCTTAGCTGAAGCTGTGTTTCTGACAGACAATTCATATTTTGTGTAAATGAAACGACACTGAAAGAAACTGTCGCCCTGTTGAATTTAATGCGACCCGTTTGATAACTGTAAAAACGGTAATATGAATCCTTATGACCAGTTTGATTAGTCAATCAAAATGCTGCATTGGCAGAGAAACTTGCTTGTTGGGTAAAAAACATATTTATTTGCTGTGTATTACTGTTAAACATTTTTACACTATGTCTAGAAAAGTGAGATAAGTTGCTAGAATTAAGTAGTGCAATTCATTCATTTGGAACCATTATTTGTTTGAGCCGCAGACCACACTAAAATTAAACGAAGTCTCCATCGGCATCGGTGTGACAGTTACAACAGGTTTAAAAAGCAAGGTGACAGGCGACGGAAATCGCCTTTGTAAGACCATGCGATTGTGGTCATTGACGCTTGCCTCCGTGCATGGGACAAATATGCTCATGTAGCACTACGACGCCATTACCAGGAGATGGATTCGAACGTAAGGTGAACCGCTTTTTAAGGGTTCTAGGTCTCAAGTATAAACCTGGGCGTCGAAACCGACATTCGTATAACAGCAGTCAACCAAAATAGGCGTTTCGTGTCGTGTCATATGACGTTCGAGCAAAACTTGAAGGAAAAAGCCATAAGATAACAAAATTGGTGACGTAGAGGATATTGTACAGCGAAGGTTGAATACCATATACATTGTTCGAGTGAGAGGTGGAAATGAAAACCTAAGAGACGCGAAGCACTCACTCACTCACTCACTTTAAATACACAAAATCATGACTAAGCTTAGGTATAAATAATAAATAGAACGTTTCACAGTGAACGTTGAATACCGTAAATATTCTTCTCTTGAAAGGTAGAAATTATAACCCACTCAAGTCTATTTATTATTTATACCTAAGCTTAGTCATGATTTTGTGTATTTAAAGTGAGTGAGTGAGTGAGTGCTTGGGGTTTAACGTCGTGCTTAACAGTGTTTCAATCATATGACGAGGAGGAGTCCTTCTGGTGTGCACTTATCGTGTGTCTTCTCGTGGCAGGGCGAGTCCATGTCGCCATTGGAACATCATGCCGAAGACACCCGACATGACTCCTCACCCAGTCACATTAAACTGACACTGGGCCGAACAGTCCTGTTTCCTTGCTCTAACCTCTCAATGTTAAGCGCCAAGCAAGGCAGCAACGAGTACCATTTTTAAAGTCTGTGGCATGACACGACCCAGGCTTAAGCCTGGATATCCCGGCCTCGAGGCGGATTGTGTATTTGAAGAAGTTTTAAGCAATGTTTATTGTTGCAGTCCTCGGAATACCTGTCAACAGCGTGACGTCTTATACATGAAGTATTTAGTATGACGGCGTGTCTTCTTGAATGACGTAGGTATATAGTAACTGACAAACCTTGAATTATTACGTCTTCCCAGTGAACTCAGATTGGAACGACCTAAAAACGCAGTGTTTCATTTTTGATGTCACTGCATTTGAGCGTGTAATATCAAAATGATGTAACAAAAGTGATATCTACCTAATGAAAATATCACTTTTCATTACTGAAGGAAATCCTGGGATTTCACTGGTATATAAATAATAAATACATCCCTCATTTAGAGGGCGCTGGTTGTGGTTGTTTGGTTAAGATGCCTATCTCCCAGTTGTTACTACATAAAAGGTGAGGGTGCTTCCGTGGAATTAGCGCCCTAGTGCAGCGTATTGACTCATGTGCCTCTCACTAATGCGATGGCTGTGAGTTCAAGTCCAGCCCACGCTGGCTTACTTTCCGGTCGTATGTGGGAAGGTCCGCCAGCAATCTGCAGATGTTCATAGATTTTCCCGAACATTGCCTCGTTTCCTCCCATCATACTGTTGATCGCTGTCGTCAAATATTCTTGAGTAGAGACAGCGAGGAACAGAAAAAGTGCTAAATCCATTCATATTGTATTTCTTTTGGGGTTCACTTCTTTCCATACTTAAATAGTTAGTATATACTAAAAACTTCCCAAAACAGGCAAATTGTAAGAAGTGCAATGCCCATGACTACATGGTTCATATGATGTCAGTATTGTCCATTGGTTTGACTAATGTCATGCCCTAAGACTATATGATCCACGAATAGGCTTAAGCATAGATAGTCTGAAAAAAAGTAAGAAGTCGCATATTTGACACATCAATATTTTGACATTCCTCTATTCTTTTGCACGACACATGAAATAAAGCTAATGGACTTCAGGAGGATATGCCACCATAAAGAACAGCATTTATTTATTCTATTTATTTGATTGTTGTTTTACGCCGTACTCGAGAATATTTCACTTATACGACCACGGCCAGCATTATGGTGGGAGAAAACCGACGACCATCTGCAGGTTCCTGGCAGACCTTCCCACGCACGGTGAAGAACAGCAAGCCAAAAACATGTCTTAACAGTTACAAGACTATGGTATGAATATTACAGAATATTTACAAATAACAGCCAGGGCAGCCTTAATCCTCATCTCTTCCTGGTGGAACACCTCAAGGTGGAAGTCAGCTACCACTTTATCTGACCTTGGTCTTCTTACCTTCCCTGTAAAAGCAGGCGGGAAGAGGCTGGGATGTATAGTGGTCACTGAGATTGATGGCGTTGGCATTGCTGATATCTCTTGCAGCATAATGTCTGTAATGAGAAATCATACATTCATATGTTCAGTAGTAATCCAGAGGAACTATATTTATTCACGAACATTTAATATTGTAGTTTTTTTTTGTTTGCTAGTTTTTCTAGTTTGCTTTACCAATACAATTGGGGAGACTGGGGCACAGTCTCCTCTTATAATCCATAAACAAGCCACTGAAAAAGTCATATGTAGGGCCCATACTAAGGAGATCAACTAAATTTATTAAGTAAGAGAGATTCAATATTGTGTTAATACTTCAGTACACAATGTGTCTTTTGTGTACTCTGTGATGTCAAGCTTTAGGCAAATCACGCTCGACTCCTTAATTCCATATTACCACTCGCATGTCATTTAATCCCCTGCACCGGGACTCATTATTTCTTTTTGGCCCCCCCCCAAAAAAAAATAAAATAAAAAAGAAAAGAAATTGAAACAAAAGATGAGATCATCGTAAAATCCAGCTGAGTAATGACAATGAATAATGAATGCTGACCGCACCAGTATTCCAAAATGTTATGACTGGAAGCAAAGGGGTCAAGTGTCATAGGATTTAAGTGAACATCAGTTCAAGTCAATCATGATGGTGCACCACGGAGATATTATATACAATAAACCCTGTGAAGAAATGGGACAATATCAAACTTAAAATAATGTCCTGATGAATAACATCACAAAGGCCGTATGTGGATAAAAAAACTTCTGATTTGTATTTATTTCAATGTGCATTCAAAACACAATCTGTTAACAACATCTACATGCAAATTGTACCATCTTTCTCGGTCTGTTTCTAGATGATGCTTTTTAAGAAAGTTCAGCTGGTTGTTGCAATGAAAATCTGGTTGATGACTGTAAGTTAACTTACCACCACTTTCAAATATTCCATCTATTCCAGCCATGGTGTTTCATCAACCATGTCAAGTTATATGTTTTCCGCCACTGGTGGTTCTGTTGGTGGAGGGCAACCACCTATGAGTGGACGAGTCACTTCACTGGCTTTGGATTTTGCTGAAAGCAGAAAAAATGTATCTAGTTCCAAGAAGGTTATTATCACGTTTCAACTTGCCGTAAAATATAAACACGAAACGAAAAAATAATCCAGCAACGTTGTCATCTCCATATCGTTGAGTGCCAAATTTAAATAAATAACAGTGGAGATTTCCTGCGCAAAATGGGGTTTTATACCAATATAATAACATCCTTAATTCATAATTACAAATAATTCATTTGTCTAAAAATAAGAATTATGCAATTCTCAAATAAGATGGTCACAATTCTGATATTCCCTACTCTGAACATTACCTTCTGCTTTATTGTTTACATACTTCTTCTTCACTTCAGCTACACTCTTTACACAAGCAGAGTCTGATTCAGTGAGATTAGAAACATAATAATAATAATAAGAAGAAGAACACATACATTTAAAGTCATATGGAATGCATGGATTCTTGGTGACAGAAGACTATATAGACGTACTTCACACCTTATATCGGCATGCAAATGTCTTTTCACTATCAAGAGAATTGAGACGGAAATACTTTTTACCATCATCTCAGAGTAAATTTTCAGTGAAATACAATAGAGCATTTTGGTTACTAAAATTAGGAATGGGTTAATCCCCCGACGCTGATGATGTTTCCATCTTCCTATCGCTTTGTTACATGGCAGAAACGTCACACCAGGTACCTGTTCACACAGATTGTTATCGTTTCCGTCCTCCACTAGTCTCAGAAAACGCCGAAAGCAATACAGCTTTCCACTTCACGACTTCATCCGAAATGGTGATCTCCTCCGTTCTGGTAAAATTTCGGCTTCTCGATTTACAGTTCTCCAATAACTGACAGCTTCGATATATCTACCATACGCACCAGAACTCACTGATTTTCCTAAAAACTTTCCTAGCTGTGAAAAAGTGCTGCATGATGAGTGAAAACTGTGATCAAATTCGACAACACCTCCACGAAATTCACTCGTATGCAAGATAACATCGTGTGTTGTTGTTGTAATTTCCCGCGCCTGTGGTGTACCATTATTATTTCCTACACAGAAGAGTTCCCTTAGCAAATTCACTCGGCTAAGGGCACTTCAAATGGCGTTGGGAAACCCACCTTAGGAAGTTTCGTTAAGGACACTTAGCGAAGGGAGTTTTATGCACTTAAGTAAATTCTTGTAAATGAAGTGTGATGGATCCGAACCCAAGCCAGTAAAACGGCACCTTGACGGCACAGCTACAATGCAGCAGCTTTGAAGAAAATGTAGGACTTGGTGACTGCCCAAACTGACCGGCCGTTCCCCTTAAATTATGTCTAGTCAACGAATAAGCGCGATAGAAATTTGTTCAGGGTTCACGAGGAGTAAAACCAGATAAGCAGAAACAGCAGAGTGAAAGTTGGCAAATGGTCACACGAAATCCACTTACCTTGAGTTAACCTCGGGTATAGGGTTTCGTTTTTTGTGTTTGTGCAAATACTTCTATACATGTAGTTGCAAGCCACACGCCTCAAGCCCCAGGGTTTAGGTAAAATTAGGTAGAAAGTGTTATGATGTTAATTGCAATTTACAGAAATGTTTGCGGTCACATAAATTGCTGTGTTTTCAACACATTTAATAAAAAAACATAAACACAATCGGTAGACTTGGGGACGCTCAGTATGCTAGCAGAACCCTGGTTTGTAAAGGAATGGAATATAAAGAAATACACCATAAAGAGTAATTTAAGACAACAACGTTGCGATGGTTGGCAAATGGCCCCAGCATCTTGTCATTTTACCCCGAAGTATTATTCTAATTGTTCGTGTAACTACTTATATATTATCAGTTTTTACATGATATTAGTGTTAAATCCGACATCCGTTTACCACCCGTAAACCATGAAGAGTCGTTCAAAATCGATAACCACAAGGTCCACTCTCAGTTCCTAAAGGAATGCAGAAATATAAATGGTAAATAGGGTTGGTTACATGTACGAGAAGCACTCGTACGTTTTCAATGATGAAAGGAAGTCGATTTGCTTGGCAAGAATTCCAATTCCAGCCTGCAAACTCGATGGTCGTGGGTCCACCCACTACTGTGCCCGGTTTCCTCCCACCATAACGCTGGCCGCCGTTGTATAAGTTAAGACTACGGCGAAAAACCCCTATCAAATAAATGAATAAACAAATACAAGGTGTGCTCATGAATCATCTAGCAGCTAAAACCTCTACTTTTTGGCATTATTAGGGTTTGTGAAAAATACCAATCGATAATTCCACGCACCAGGGCGTTTAAATGACAAAACATCATTTAATGAGACCACTTAACATCACATAATTGTCTTTGGCAATTAATTATGCAAGCGACCAAGCAGGCATTTTTTTCATCAATTTGTTAGAGTGCAATGAGTATTACGTTTCGGAACAGGCTTCAGTCTCAGTCATACTGTCAGTAGAGGTCGGAATGAACTGCAACCTTTCAACTGATTGTCGAAATGGTGGAAAACTCAACGGACAACATAGATGACCAAGCTAACGCCTTCGAGCTTCTACGTACACTAGATTATCTCTCTGCGGGCATGTCAGCCTTCGGACTTCTCGGCAACGTGCTGGTGATTTGCTTGATAGCGCTGATGAAGACACTGCGCACAACAGTAAAACTGTGTCTGACGTCACTCGCAGTGGTTGACTTAATATTTATTGTATTAATTCTGATACGTGGGTGGAGTAGACTTGCCTCAGAGATGGGAGTACAATTCTGTGTGTATAAAGCTGGGCATACACAAGGGTTTAAGACCCAGCACAACTCATCTCGACCACTGATTCTCCAGCCCTCGTTTGTGTACAATGTTCACGCGACTGTGCAGGGAGTTGTTCGCCAGTCCTTATGTGTACGCCGGTCAATGTTGAAGTCGTATATCAATCGGTGACTGGGGCCAACTCCGTACGTCCAGTTGATATGACTTGAACTGCGTATTAAGCTCTCGTGTATGCCAATCCTTAAGCTTTTTGTACTAAAGCAAGTCATCAAACAACGTTCGTACTGACTAGTTGAAGTTTTAGATAGCAACTAAACGTTTATTCCCTTGATTTATTGCGGATTTTTGCATTGTATGCCTGCAAAATGCCTGAGTTTTTGCTGCTGTACTACGAGTCTTCCAAGCTTGGTCCCCCTACATTGTTCTCATGCATGCGTTTATTAAATGCGCTGGCATCATTATTTTCGTGTAATACA
This sequence comes from Acanthopleura granulata, assembly GCA_016165875.1. Lineage (NCBI taxonomy): Eukaryota > Metazoa > Mollusca > Polyplacophora > Chitonida > Chitonidae > Acanthopleura > Acanthopleura granulata. Next base: position 3,539,615 of record JABBOT010000015.1, on the reverse strand, counting down.
AGGTCTGTGAGTCTAAGAAATGTCAATTAACATTCTTACATTAACTATGGCTAAGCAGGGTGCCAGAGAGGGTGCAATATAAGTGCTGAGATAAACAGAAATACACCTGAATGGAGCTAAACAGACAAGAGGCAATATTTCACGGAATTTTATTGTGACCATTTCCCAACTAGTATCCCTATTTTACATAGTGACTATTTCACCGGTAACCCGATACGCAATACCACTTTTGACGCTGCGTGACCGGAGGACTTCGACGAATGACATTGCCGGAAATCGACCTTTTGTTCTTCGTACGCGCGTTTCGGAAGTGGAAGTGGCACCGATGGGTTCGTTCTCAGGTAAATATGACGTTGTGCAGCCTATTCACTATCGGTCTCTGGCGTTTACATGTCAAGAAGAATCAAAGCCCCATTATACTATTGTGCAGTTTAGCTAACAGAGCGGAAAAACAACAACATCGTTGCTTTTGTAGATGTTGTTGTTGTAACACCGGACTTTGTGTTTATGTTTTCGATGTGGTTTTAGTACCCGTGTGACTAGCGATATGCTTACAAACCATGCGTTGCCTTCACTGTAACAGCTCCAGAAAGTTAGCACATAGTTAAACCTGAGTGAATCAAACCTAACGGGCACAAAAACAATATTTTCAACCCTGTTGTAAATCTTCATTATTGCAATAACTTGGTCGAATTACGAATCTCGTTCTGCTCGCATACTGGTCAGTATGTTGAGTAGACCTGTGTTTTGTCCCTTTTTTGTGGTTAGAGTGAAGATGGTGAAGGGGCGTTGCTTTCAACGTAACACGTGACGTCAGTTCATTCATGCTCACCTGAATGAGTCTTGTTGAACACTGACTGTAGCATGGAGGATCCCCTTTTCAAATGTTGTGCACGTGACAAAACCATGCGATACACGCACTGAAATCTTACTAAATTCACCTGTCTTCACCACGTCTAAAGAACTGCTTTTGACTCAACAGCCAGAATGGTGTAGTTGTATAGACGTTAGCGTACGGATCCAACACTGATGTGTGGTGGGAGTTCAAAACCAACGATTGTGTCGGGAAATTTAAAGATCGTACAGTAATCGTACATACACCTATACGTGATTGGCATGATAAACACATGACTATCAATTAACGGACTTGTGGTGCTGAACAAAATACAGATTATTACAGGGTTTTTTTGTTTGTTTGTTTGAAAATCAAAAATTCCATTTGTTATCCAATGAACACAGCCAAAACACGTGACCCTGGGAAAATAATGACATCATACATTACAGAGCTTGGAAAGCAACACGACCACACCACCCTCAACTTTACGAATCCCATTTTGTTCTTTTTTGTTTTTTTAAATGGCTGTTATGTTTACACTCTTATCTGCTTGGGACAGTCCATATATCACAATCCAGTGTGGCTCAGTACAGCTTGGCACGCCAGCTCCAGATCAGTTCAGCCACACACGTAAGAAAGAATGGCGGTTGTAAAGACTAGGGTTGTTCCACTTTTCGTAGCACACCCACTTTTCTGATGTTCATTTCGAAAATTACATCCTGTAATGAATTGACGTCACTCTATCACATCACAGGACCATGGTCTTTACTACAGCCAAAAGAACACTAATTAACAGAGTTTATTAACCTATCAATGTGTATGACATCAGATGCTGAGATGTGCCCAAAACATAGGCACCAACGTCTATCAAATTAATAGCTCGCCCCATGTGTGATGGTTGCGTGAAGCTAGCCCCTTGTTTCGATAATAAGACATGAGTAAGATCCCACCGATACCGGATTATAAACAATCTTTTAATGTGAGGCTGCTTACCCAAGACGTTCCTAGGAGTTCAAATCCAGATCTTGCTTGCTAACAGTGGAAGGTTTGCCAGCCACCTTGGTGGATGGTGGAGGGTTTCGTCAGGTTTTGCTCCATTTGCACCCACCATATTCATGAGTGAAACATTCTTGAGTGTGGTGGAAAGAATCTGTCAAGAACTGTAACTCATCATGTCAAATATACACTCTTTGTTACCAGACCCAAAAGAGGTGTCCATCTCTCTTGTTTCAGATGGAAGAATGTCAGCATAATCCTGGAGAAGGGCTCAGAGTTTAAGGATTTTGCGGATCTTGAAAACGCTGAGAACGCATATGAACTACAAAACTTCTGCCTTCTTAAAAATGTTGATTCTAAAACAGTTTCAGTTGCTAACAGAACTTGGATGTGATTCTATATGATTCGCTTAGATCATCAGCTTCAGAGCATACACATCTACAACTATTTAATGTTTGGAGGTAATTGTCCTCACCATGAATAAACCTTTCCTTGAAATAGAATGAATGAATGAATGATTATGGCTTAACGCCACATCGGCAATATCTCAGCCATATCGTGGCGAGAACAAGGTGGAAACACGAGACAGTTCAGGTTTTCGGTGGTGACATGAGAACATTAAAAACAAACCAAAAACGTACGGACATGATTAAAATAAGGTAAGAAAACCAAAACAGTTAAAACTCGAAAACCAGCATATTATGGAAGTTTTATCACGAGTATGTATGAAAATAAAATTTATATTTTATGATACAGGCCAATGGCCTTCAAATATTTTATGACAGCGTCGCCAGCGATGCTGTCAAACAAATCATATATGGAGTTTACTGTGTAGAATTTTTGCCGCACATGGGCAAAGTCCACACAGTCAACCAGGATATGTTTGATGCCGTATTCAGCACCACATCCAACACACTCGGGAGCACTGCTCCCATCCCTTGAAATAGAAAACCAGAGAGTACACACGAAGTTGACTGCAATTATATCTTGCATGTGCATGTTACAAGACTGACAAACAGTGGGCATTTCAGTCTTTATTGTGGTTCTCAGACTAATATGAATGTAAGTGAGTGGATATATTTTGTTGGTGGCTGTGTAATAAGGTTTAAATACAGCAGTCATCTTGGTCCTACCCCATTACATTTTAAAAAATGTTATAATTCTTTATATGATACACTACCCCAATGGTAACAGCGTATTGTAGGAATACACTTCTTTTCTAAAGGGAGTGCATCAGACGGAGGGGTGTTATTGTGAATGAGGACTTGGGTGCCTGTGGTGTCATCCATGCAGAATGATTGCGGTAGCTGGGGAATTTTCGTACTTATGGTAATTTTCATTTTTGTTTTCCATCTGTTTTTGTTTATATTTTACTTAGTGTTTCAAACAGATCTCAACTTGATAATATGAGTATATTGTCTGGCTGGTTATTTTTGTTTTTCTCCCCCTGGCATTTAATCCAGTTTCACCTAGCGATATGGTTTTCTCCCTATTTGCATGTTCCTGTCTGAAAGTGATTGAATCTTGATGAAACTAGGTAGAGATGATGTGGATGTCTGGAGACTACATGCACATGTAGTGTAGATTTCAAGTGTCATAAATTCAGAATTACAGGTTTGTTGCTTGAATTTATTTACTTTGCATACATGTATATACTATTTACATTACAGAGTGCTGAAGCGGTTGTCCACCAAAGCCAGTCAGCATTTCTCGACAGTGCCATGTGAAGGTGTTCAGGATGTGGGTAGTTCACTGTTTTCTGGGGAAAAGGAGCAAAGAATAGAGGAGTGATCTGTGATATGCCATATTGCTGCCGTCCCAGTGGAAAGAAAATCCCCTGGATTCAGTGTGACAGCTGCCTGAGGTGGCTACACTCTGAGTGCCTCGGACTAAAACACCGGCCTAACCAAGATCACTTTCAGTGCCCAATTTGCCCTCTGTGTAAAGATAGAGGTGAATATAAAAAATGTACTTTCCAGGAAAGAACATCTAATGGTGCTTCTTATAAATTGGGTGATTTGGTTTACTGTTTATTACAGAACAGAGAAATATGTGGTTGTGATAGCACTGTTTATATAAATTCTTATTGTTATGGTATAGCCAACTCGGGTTAGTGACACTTACGTGTAGCTTTAGTTAAAATATTTTGTTAAGATTATATTTCTATCATGTTTTGTTCATATGCTCCAGAAATCCAGTTTTAGTAACATTGTGACGTATGTTTCAATAGTGCTATGTGTAGACATATCGTGAGATAAAAAGAGAGAAATGATTGAATCCTGTCAACACCTAAAAGGGTTTTCGTACAAAGTATATCATAACATGCACATCCCAGAATATATAGGACATCATCCCAGTGCTGAAACCAAAAGTATTTTTCAGATGTGTACAACTGTATAGACAACACACTGTTTTGATCTCATTCTACTCCAAAACTTCTCTCATATGTTGTGTACATTTGTATAGATAAGACAATGTTCTGATCTCATTCTAGTCCAAAAGTATTTTTCGGATGTTTTGTACATCTGTATAGATAAGACACTCTTGCGATCATATTCCAATCCAAAAGTATTTTTCGGGTGTTTTGTACATCTGTATAGATAAGACACTCTTGCGATCATATTCCAGTCCAAAAGTATTTGTCAGATGTTTTGTACATCTGTATAGATAAGACACTTTTTTGATTTTATTATAGTCAGAGAGTATTTTTCAGATGTTTTGTACATCTGTATATCTGTCTTATCTGTGATAAGACACTTTTTTGATTTTATTATAGTCAGAGAGTATTTTTCAGATGTTGTGTACATCTGCATGGATAAGACAGTGTTGTGATCTAATTCTGGTCCAAAAGTATTTTTCAGGTGTTGTGTACATCAGACATTGGATATTTGATATTAGTTCAAATACCTGATCGGTTGAAACGTACATTCATCTTAAACAAGATGTATTGATCAGTATCAGCGCATGTATTATGTAACTTGAATAATTTTGACAAATAAACTTTCGCAGCTTGCTGATGTCAGTTTTTGATGAAAATTAAAAGCACTGTAGGTCAGGCTTCAAAGAAAAAGTTTTGACTTTTTAAATTTTGATCTGTCTCTTTGGTTTTTTGTCCTATTTCATTAATTAAATATACATATACTCTGAGGTGTTACGAGGCACATGGCTGAAAATCACTAGGTTATTATGGTTTCCATCCACATTCATCAGATTTGATGTGAATAAATGCCTAACAGGGCTGCTGTTAATTACTTGTTGGTTTCTCGTGACCTCTCGCCTGTAATAATTCAGGCAGAAAAAATAAAATACATGCGGGATTGACATTTAAAACCAGATTTTTCATCAAATTCACACATATTCTACATGAAAATTAATAATGAATAATCGTTTTCGCACCCAGCATCTCTATTTTCATAAGTGAGAACACAGGAAACTAAGAATGAACAAACAATGGCCTAAAGCCTCTAGTTAATGAGTTTCATGTTTCTTGGTTTATCCCACCGAAATCTGTTGTGGAAACCTTTGTGCAACTTGGTGCAACATACATGTATAACACATTACTGAAATCAATATCATCTTAAAAAGGCTGGCAGTGCAAAAACAAAGGTTCCTTTGGGGTACCGCATTTGTATTGTGCGAATAGTGGTTTTACAGCTATTTAAACTGAATGGGTTTCATTATCTTTCTAAAAGCGAGCAAGGTCCTATATACCAGGATTATTACAGAAAAAACCCAGCCAATGTTCTGGGGTCAATTGCGCAGAGCAAATTTAACACTTCTAAATAATATAAGTGATAAACTAGGGTAAGGTAATTATGTGACGCGAGGTCTTTTTAGGCTAAAAAAGTTAATAATTATCTGTACTGGAATAAAAGCCTCTGGTAGCCTTAGTTCTCGAATACGGCACCGGCTTGAAAAAAATAGCCGGCCACCCAACAACCAGTCTGCCATTTGTATCACCGGTTACCGGTTGCCGAAAAGTGATTTCAGTTCAAGCGGGACCTGTCATCCTCTCCCGCACATGTCAGAACGGAAATAGCACACCCGACCACCGGTCAAGGAAAAGGAATTTGAAAATTTCGGAACAGGTGACCTGTTATCGTAATGCCATTGGCATGATAGCGGCAAAGGTCATCGGCCACGCAGCCGCTAAAGCGATCACGCTTGGACCGGTGTTCGGTGACGGTACGCGCGAAATGAGGCTAGGCAACGGGTCTCCGGTGAAATATCCCCTATCTTTAATAAAAATGCCGTTTTTATGTTATTTGTGGATTAAATGTGTTGAAAACACATAATCTTGTGTGATTGCAGACATTTCTAAAAATTGCAGTAAACATCACTGCATTTTCTACCTATTTGTTAAATCAGTACTCAGCGAATTATGATAGTAAGGAAATTTCTATTCAAGATCGCTGACTTTGTCTTGGTTTTATTTTACAGGCGTTTTCATCAATTCCGTAAATAAAGGAGCTGAGGTGTGTTCAACTTTGATTTTCCTGCTCGTAAGCGTGGAACGCTATACAGCCTTGTGTCATCCCATCAAGTCTTTAGGATGGTGGACTTGCACGAAGACCTGTCTCTTGTTGGCAGCCATCCTCTTGGTAACTGTGTTAGTCTGCATACCGTATGGTTACGCCACCAAGTACGGCACGGTTTACGTAAATGGCACACTTGTATGTGGCTTTCACTACGATACACCATGGCTTGAATGGTACGAAACGGCAGTATTCAGTTTTTTTTTTCTCCTCCCTTTTACCCTGTTAATATTCTTGTATTTTAAGATGCTTATCACCTTAAAATCTGACCCTGTCCACACCTACTCTCAATCAGGAAGAGCAGGTACCAGGAATTCACGTTATCGTACCACAGCCATTCTCACCATTTTGATCACCATTTTCGTTATTTCTCTCCTACTTTTGAAAACCATGATGCTTACTCTTATATGGAATCCGGAAGTTATTTTACCGCTCAGCCTCCGATCTCTTGGAATCCTCATTGGGATTCTAGAATTACTGCGGAACACCAACTATGCTTTGCACCCTGCCATCTATTTCCTAATGTCCAGCGATTTCCGTAAAGCTTTTCGAAGAGTGTTCTGCAAGACATGTACGGTATCGAATGAGCGTGTGGAGAGTCAGCGACATAGGTCAGCAAATGTGTCATCAACAGGATTCATCTGACACGCATTGCTAGAAGAGTAAAACGAAGGCATCGAGGTTGGTTGTTGGCTAATGGTCTCCCGTAATTGCTGAAATTTGGTCTCTGGTCAATTTGTCTACGTTAATCTGAATAATCGCACAATTAATACCAAACGGTTGATATGTTTTCACTACAGTGGTCGGAGTTATGAACTGCGCCCCTGAAATATGGGGTTACGAAAATGGATAGATTATTAAAAAAAAACCCTCATGGATTTTCTTTTTTGATTTATTTATTTGTTTGTTGTTTTACACGGTACTCAAGAAATATTTCAATTATACGACGGCGGCCAGCATTATGCTGGGAGGAAATCGGGCATAGCCCGGGAGAAACCCACGGTCATCCGCAGGTTCCTGGCCTTTGTGAACTTTAAAGAATTGCCACTTGTGGTAATCCTTGAAGATTCAAGTTAATGTTTGAGAAACTTGGCCTTTTCCACTGTATTATAACAGATGTATTATATCATCTGTAGCCGAATATTCATCGTGTTGAAGGAGCCCAAATGGAATACAAATGCTGATTACTGACAGTTTATAAACGAGCACGTCATTACTTAAACATTCACATGATCAGTTCTAAATTCTAAAGTGAATTGGCATCAGACCGTATTTTCACTGTCGTCGTTCTTACTTTTCAAGGTGTAGTCCTGTGTATCATTTTGATAATGACTTAGTTTTATACACCTAGAGCATTCCTTGTCATTTCCGTCGTCAACATAACTGGTGACTGCTCCGCCTCAATATGTTCCTTTGTGTACATTGCATTAAATGCTGTTTCGGAAAATGGGAAAGCCAATATTGTTGAGGGCTGGCATGGAAAAGTCTGTATATTGTAAGGATTAAGAATATCTAGTCCGAACTTCATCACTCAGAAAATTGTATTATGCAAAATATGTACGTAATGTTAAAGTGTATGATTACAATCTGATCACTGATTGCTTAAAAAATGCAACTGAATTTATGTCAAATTGTGTTTGCAGTAGTGTTTTTCCTTGATTTGTGAATTCTGATTTATTCTTTGATACTTTCACAACAGGCAGAGCAAGCTCCTTGCGCTACCCTGAGTTAGAGAGGTTCATGTTTTATTGACAGGTACCTTAGCCTAATGCTTATCGATTCAAATTACACGCAAAACAAATGTGATTTTTCAAGGTAATGTTGCATTAAATCAATGCGTAGGTTTTTGGGTTCTACAGCACGAATTTTTTTTTTTAACAAAATGATATCCAGCCTCACTGGAGAACGTATTCGAATGTCATGTTTCATCTTGTTTTATGAATTTTGCATAACAGCCTATGTTAAATTAAACACACTGACGCGATCGTGTAGTAAAGCGACGAAGTGATATCACGGACATCACTCTGTTGTCGTAACATTGCATCTGCGTGCATAACAAGCTGCGTATTGGTTTAGACGAAGTGGGATAAATGTGGTGCTTTTTTCAGTTAAAGGTCAGTGTTCAAGAATGTATTTGTCATCTTGAGTTTTCTTGCTCAGGACTCAGAAGTGCATCTATAGGTTTATTGCTGAGTAAATTTGACCATAGCAGCTGGACGATGAGAGACTATAGCTTTACGATATGTTTCAGTGTGGAGCCTGTACTTTTTCACACTTTTTTTAAGAAACGCTTCCTCATTCATATTGAAGTGAAACTTGGTACATATGTTCTCTATAGTAACTTATTGATTATATTCTGCTTCCATGGTCTTCTGCTTGTTTTTCCGAATACAATAGCAGTTTTATATCACAGCTTGAGCAAAGCAACAATTTTGATAGTGATGTTCACAGTTTTAAAGCAAAGTATTTTTAAGGGTCGATTATTAATTTACTTAAATAATTTTGGGGGATGTTTATTGTTTAAGTTTATTTCACTACTGAAAGGTATCACTATTTAGTATTCATCAACAGTGTCAACTTTATTTCACCCATACTACATTCACAACCAAGCTCTTGACTGCAAAATGAGACAAACCATAACTTTAATCAGCAAATATCTGTCTCATGTCTAATACACGATTTGGATACTGATTTTATTCACCCGCCTAGAACATTCATTACGTGTTTTCGTCATCTCTGAAAACTGCTGACTGCTTCTCTCTGCATGAATCCGTCCTAATTTTATATTTATGTATTTTCTTAGTTCTCTGAGGGTTTGTGTTATTTGTCGTTATTGGAAATTGGTCTTGTGGTTACTGACCCAAACCACCCATTTTGGTTGACGGTTGGTATACGAATGTCCGTTTCCATGCCTAGATTTTAACCCTTGTTTGTGTTGTCCGCATCTGTTTCTCAACATTTATGGTTTTGAACAGATCTCTAATTTTCTCTCAGTGAACGCGTGTTGCTAACCAGATTGTTCTCACGCAAAACAAAATGTACAAAATCTTTGAATAGTTTGAATTATTGATTGTCATAAATTTTGTAACAGTGAAATGCCAATTAACGCTTCTTTGTGAAGACATGAATATTTTTTTCCGTGGTCAGAATTCCTAGTGTGAAATAAAATAAATCTCTTTCACCTGTCTGAATGTTTGTGTTTTCAGATTGATATGGTTACCGATGCTTAAAACAAAAGACAACACTAGACCAGATGTATATATTTATCGATACAGAATCGTACTCACAGTTCAAAAATCGCCACTTTTTATTTTTGTGATGTATGGTAATCGAGATATTGCAATTCAAAGAAAAGTAAAAACACTCACGTGGGATAAATCTAACCGGCCGCCACGCTTCAGATTTTAGCCAATCAAGGGCGAGATATTATTAGCACCCGAGAAGACATCTGTTTCCGCTCCGACGTACTTAGTTCACCATTGTGCCATATAGAAGTAGTGTTAAATGATCTGTTTTACTAGTGATTAAGAGACAATTTTGATATATTTTATAGCTATTTTCACGGATCACGCCACATCGTTATTCCGGTTGCTCTAAAATGGCCTATCCTATGGCCTCATAAGAATTCCAGGTTAAAAGGCGATCTATACAGTTAAAAGGAAGTCATAAAAAATCCCTGTGCCCGTATGGACCCCTCTTCTGAAATAACTTTGATTATATTTGTTGTTGTCTTTTTTTTTCAACAAACTAACAATGACTAAGTTTACCCCAAAGGCGAAAGCCTTCACTCTCAGCAAAGTCATAGCCACCATGGGACTAATGCAATCATTGTTTTTCTTAAAAAACATCCATTGCAAACACCAAATTGCCGTCAAGTAAGTGATAATATAAAAGCATAGAAACTCCGAAAAAAGAAATGTAACGCATGGTTGACGTTCTCAATATTTCGACTAAGTTTTACTTGTCATCTTCTCTTCAGGAGTTTCTCGGAGTTTCTATGCTTTTGTACTTTACTAAGCTAGTTGGTGGATCAACAAGATTTAAGTGATAATACATGCAGTCATTTTTACCTTGAGACGTTTTTGGCTCCATTGCCATCATATTTAAATATTTGATTAGTGTTTTACGCCGTTCTCAAACATTTCACTTATACAATGGCGACCAGCATTATGGTAGGAGAAAACTGGCCAGAGCTCGAGAGAAACCAAGACCGTCCACTGATTTTTGTCGGACCTCCCCCAGTATCTAACTGCTATTAAGTCCATATTGGCAGCCACTATTTCAAAATTATGACCGAGAATGGTGCTCTGTAAAAGTCTGGACGTTCAAAGTAGAGTGTACTTATACCTCATTATGTAAGGGACATACTATACGTTTGGAAGTTAAGTGGCCTGGATAAACCATCGCCCTTTAACAAGATTTTGTTGGACCTTCCAATATGTGATGTACTAATATGTACGTCATTCTTGGTGAAAGACAGATGATTTCCACAGGAACCTGAAATGCACAGATGACCACAGGAAAATCGAATACCGTAGACCTAAGAGCAGTGGGAGTGAAAATTAAAAGCATTCCAATTCACCTCAGCCTCCCATGCGGTAACCTAAGTCCAGATTTCGTCTGAAGTTGAAACATGCGAATAAAAGTACACACATTTGGACAACCTGGCGAGCATAACAGCCCGCGTTAACTTCTGTGTTCCTTCGTGTACCGTTATAGCCGTTAGCTTTTGACCGCCTTGTTCGCCTTGTGGTTAGCGCGGCCGCTTCGAAGTCGCTAGATTCAGGATGAATCCCTGGTCGGGTCATTCCAAATACTTTCAAAATGGTAATTCTTGCTGTCTCGTTTGGCGCTCAGCACTGAGAGATCAAAAACAGGACTGGTTGGCCTTGTGTCAGCATAATGTGACTAAGTGGGGTGTTATGTCGTGTTTTAGGCGTGATGCTCCAATGGCTACATGAACTAGCCCCGCCACGAGATATATTATATATATACATTCTAAGGACTCTTTGTCGTGTTATGATTGAAAACATTGTAAAGTACAACCTAAAGCCCAAGCATATATACATACAACCAGCCGATGATGTTTGGCTCTGTCGGCCTTTAGCAAGCGGGTCATTCAATCAAACGGTACCCCATATCACAGCGATGCCTTTGTCCCTCCGTTTTGGAGCACCAGATTAGGAGAGGCTAACTCTTCTGACTAGTTGGTTGTGGTTAACGTTGGTTTTAACACAATTCCGTGTCATAACATTTGGTTTACTGTGGTTTCACGTCAAACAGTACCACCTCACTCTGTCTTTACCTAAAAAGGAACGTCAGCACATCTGAATTCGGATGTATGCTTCGAAACATACTCGCGACAAGGGTCCCCTTCACAACAATCGATTTTGGGCGACACCACTTCAAAGTAGAGTGATAGCACAGGTTGACCTCCTTGCAATAATATTCAGTATGATTGGCCAAATGCGCGATTTTGATTGACAGCTTGGAAAGGTCCAGTTAAGTTCGACCATTGTTCCACGTTCGGGTAGCCATGATGTTTATACAAACAGTCACACGTGACAAGTGGAATCGGGCCTCTTGTACAATGAAATATTCTTCACTAGGGTGTAAAACATAAATACATTTATGAGTTGCAATTTTTTTCATTTGTCTAAAATTACTCAAAATGCCGTGTTGTCATTACATTCAACAAGCAATACGATGACCACAGTACAAAAGCAGCAGAAATCGTAAAGGCTCAGTCCACCAGCAAACTCCAAGTTTATACAGGAATACCATACAAAGGACATAGAGAGAAAAAACAGAACTGCAACGACGGTGTGATAGTTGGCAAAAGTTCGCACGTAAGCGGTGAAACCCAGCCTCGTGCTGAGTTGCTTCAATTAGGATCTTATTTAAATCGTTCTTACTGGCATGCCTCTAGCACTTACACCCAAAGCAAGGCGACAGAGACTGAATATTAAAATTAACAGCTGGTGTCTTTGGCCAAACCGAAGACGCTTGTTGGTAAAGCATTTACTTGGAAGTTTCTGCGCCAGTGTTTTATGACGTACATTGAAATGGTCGACTAAAGAATCCGCTATAGCAAGATACGTATAGATCATATCGGACTTTCTGACAGTCAACGATAAATAGATAGAAAACAATATCGAAATTAAAGTCATCTCTCTTGTCATACTACCGACGCCCTGGTAGCATTTATAAATATCCTAATTCAGACAAAATGTGCCATCAGGGAAATCAGTGACCTTCCAGATGATTTACCTAACAAGTATATGACTGGAACACAGGAATACCTGGAGGCCACGTTTTACAATCAACAGATAAATGCTTCGGTTATTATCGTAGGGGAAGATAGCAAGTAACAGTGAGAAATACTTTGGAGATGTGGGCGATGTGTGAACACCCCTACGCAAAGCAACAAGCAACTGAAGGATTTATCAGTGGGTCGTTTTGAAACGTAACCGCCATATTGGAATTCTAGCGGCCTGTTCACAAGAGTCTCCTTATACAGTTTTTAATTGAATGTATTGAACTTAGAAAGATGTTTTACGCTTAGTCTGCTCATTCATCGAGGATGAGCTAATAAAACAGCAGAGAATGGGCTGCTTAGAGGATTTTTTTTTTTGCATCGCATCGATAGTTGCGCCCATCATGGCGCTTAAATGAGAAAGCATTCATTATTCATAGCATTTAACATTACACAACTGGTGCCATGTAGTTCTACCTATCAATTATGCATGAGACCAACCAGGGGGCCTTTCAGTTAATTTGTTAGAGTGCCGTGAAAACACTGCTTCGGAAAGCCGATTTTGTTTGGCCGCTGGTACACGACTGTCGGTTTCGAAGCCTAGGTTAAGTCTCAAAAATAATATCTGGAGGACTGAGAGTGGAGTGCAATCTTAAGTTCACTGACGCTATGGTCGCCAGATTCTTTTTTTTGCGGCTAATTGTTATGTTACTGTTACGTTTCCACATTAAATACAGATACAGGTGTTGTACTACATCTATATTCAGGTAGAAAGTAGACATATAGCAATCAGAGGGTGTTTTGCAGCTAAAAAGAATCTGTGACGTCGCTGTGTTTAATAGGTTCGTAAAAGTCCACCACAGCATTTCAATCTCTATTTCTGTTTTAATCAATGTAAAAACATTTCCCAAAAATAAAGGCCATATTTGGAATCATCACTAAACTGCCTTTTGTCAGATGATGCGCACTTTCTAAACATGTGGCCTGTTGTTTTATTATTCTTTGTACAAGAAACAAGAAGTCTTCGGATTTCTGGGCAATGCCCTGGTGATAGACTTAATATCGCTAGCTGAGAATCGGAATACGATATTTTCAAAGATGGTGGAATTGAACAAAAACCTGTCTGTTATTGGCCCTCATCTGGGGTTGGTCTGTATATTCTGTGGTTATAACATCAAATATCGAAGAGGCTTTAGTAAGTGACACGGAAATGTTTTGTACCTACACTATGGGTAAGGATGGCATGAACTGTACGAATTCAGTCTTTCCTTTTCATGGTCTCGATTTTGACCTTTATTTTCGTTATTTCTCTACTACCTTTCAAATTAGTAACTCTATTATACTGGCAAACTTTGGGTCTGTTGTAATTATCCTGTCGCCTCGTTAGCTTTAATGTGACCTTGAATTTCTCTCTCAGTTCTGTGGTATTTCCACGAAATAGTGTGCGGGGAATCTAAATCCCAGGTCAACCCATAAAACAATATCTACCGTCAAATTTCTAAAGACCAGTCGAAAAAATAAAAAATAAAATGAACACCACAATCACGCAAAAGGGTTTCAAAAGCATCACAACAACGGGAGACTGACGGGCTACACAAAAGGGTCCCTAATGGCAGTAAAAGCGTGTTGTTTCCTGTTATGACGCTGCAGTGCTTGTGTGCCGCTTAAGTGTTCTTAAGTGAGCATACTTGCACCTAAAGGTGTGATGTTCTACTTGGAAAGAACACAGAATTACACCAGCTTTTGACCCTTTGGAATGAATGAATGAATGCTTATTGTTTAACGCCCTACTCAAGAATATTTCACTTATACGAAGGCGGTGTCTCCTTGGTGCAGGACGGATTTCCACCGTATCTTTTATCTGGTGCTGCCTCACCGAGACGACTTGCCGAAGACACCCAACAAGCCCCCTCACCCAATCACATTATACTGACACCGGGCCGACCAGTCCACCCTCTATCCTCTTATTGCTGAGCGCCTAGCGAGGAAGCAGAATGTACCATTTTTTAAAGTCTTTGGTGTGACCCGACCCAGGTTTGAACCCAGATCTCCCCGTCCGAAAGCGGACGCCCAACCAACTGCGCTATCCGGGCGGGTATTGACCCTTTGGTGAATGGCGGGAAGAAGTTTTACGAGTTCTCCACTTGACAGGTTTCACATGCACACTGAGTGGTAATGTATTGCCATTGTTCCAATCCAGATCCTAGGCGAAAAACCGATATGTTGCGTGCACAACACATTACCTCCGTGAAATCAATATGTCATATCTCTGAGAGAACGCACTGAATGATAATGGCCTGACCTCACGTCGTGTCACTCCGTTGGTATAGAAAGATCGTTGTTACTGGCACAAGTGGTGATTCCTATTTCGTGTACAATCACAACAATCGTTTGGCTAACGCTTTATATGATTGTAGCTGAACGTTTTTTTTTTTCAACTTAATCGTGGCTACAATATATACATGTAACAAGAAAACCCCCTGTGAATGAATGACTAACTGTTCATGGCTGAACGTCACGAAGGCAATATTTCACCCATATCATGGCCAGAACAAGTTCAAACGACGAGGAAGTGAATGGCTTCTGGTGTGATGGGGAAATAAATAATAATAGGAATAATCTGAAAATGTCAAAAACAACAACAGCAAAAAAAAGTTAGACGTACATTTTTAAAACCACTTATAAGAACCCTAACGTCGATCAAAACTCCGGTGCCGCTAAATTTCCATAAAACCTGGAAAATTGTATATATGTGTATTGTAGATGGATATGAATGATTTTAACGTCAAACTATCAAGAGCAGGTTTTACGAACTTGCCGAATTCATCAAATTGCTAATGTTGGTATGGGGGGGGGGGCATAAGGGAGACTTTTCCGAATTAAGTGAAAACGCTGCTGAGGCATGGTATTGTATTGACTTTTGAAACTTCATAGGCAGTTTCGTAAAACTCTGCTGTCTCAGGAAATTAAACAAAATCGGTTAGAAACAGGGCCAATACATGTTGGGAACAAGTGTACTCAGCTGTATAATAAAGCCGCCAAGCTAACTTACACATGTATAATCATGTACATTTCTTTGTTGTACTTATTGCCTTATGGTGTAAACTGAGTAGGCGCAATATACATTGACTACCGGTATATGAGGACTTCCATATAAGCCATTTCAGCATTACAAGTGCACACGTCTAATACGGAGGTCAAAGGGTACAATTACCAATCAACGTTCTCTAGAATGGCTTACATGTAACTATGCCGGGATTTCATGGTTACATCCTTGGATTTTCCAACCTGGAATTAGGGATTGCAGAAATTGGGGAATGAATGAATGATTATGGCTTAACGCCACATCGGCAATGCCTCAGCCATATCGTGGCGAGAACATGTTCAAACCAAGGAGCCTTGAATAGTTTTGGACATTATCTGATGAACATTCAAAATTTAAAGGAAAACCGATGAACACTTTTTAAAAGCAGTTATAAAAACTAAACGCCTGTTAAAAGTAAAAAACCACAATTGTTTTTTTTATACATATATATTTTATACCCTGAAATATAATCTATATTCTATTATACGGGCCAACAGCCTTCATAAAATTAATAACAGCATCGCCAGTGACGCCGTTAAACAAGTTAAATATAGAGTCGACCGTGTAGAATCTTAGCCGAATATGATCAAAGTCTACACCGCCAAGGAGGATATGTTGGCCGTACTGGGCATCACATCCAACACACTCCGGAGCACTCCTCCCATCCAGGATGAAATTGTGTGTTAGACGAGAATGACCAATACGGCATCTTGTTAAAACGACTTGGTACCACATACCAAGAGTATAAGAATTATGGCCAATGACAGGATGAATAGCATGCAGTTTGTTTTGAACCTGCAAGCCCCATTCACCCTGCCAATGGCGCCAAATATATTTAAGAATATTAGATTTAAAATCAGTATAAGGAATTTTAAGCTTAGATATGAGTTCATTAAGGGCAGCTTTCGCTTCCCTGTCTACGACTGTGTTTCCGTGAATACCAGTATGACTTGGTATCCAACAGAATATGATATCTTTACCCTTTTAATTAACTATCTATGAGTTGCTAATATTTCTAATATTAACAGATTTTTAAATTTATTTTGTACTATTGCCATAGGCAGGACAACGAATCACTGCAATTCACTGCCCTCTTGGCACACCCAGAGGAAACATGATAAATCCAGAAGTATAGCTCTGGCCTCCGCAGAAAAGATTGAAGATGAGGATGGAACACGAAGAGAGGTGGCTCGCTGTTGCAAGACAGCCGCAGCCGCGACCATGTCCCCATCCTTTGACCCGTCAGTATATATAAATTAAAATCCGGATAATTAGCCTTAACTTTTGCGAAACTTTGCTGAATTATAAGGGGATTTGTATCTGGTCCTTTATGTTGACGTAAATCAAATAGTAATTTAGGTTGTGAAAGTAGCCAGGGAGGAGAGTCCGGAAAAGAAACCGGAGCTATGTCCTCCAGCTTGATATTAGCTTCCACAATATGGTCCACAATTAAAGCACACCAATTTATTGCGGTATTGTCCCTTGCCATGGCCAAACCTCGGGCAGGAGAAACACCGGGTCGGGTCAGGAATAAACAATTCCACCCGCACATTGTACGGCCCAATAAATATAGATACTGGGAGTTTCGGTTTATTAAATCTTAAGAGATAGGTATTTGTTTGGATTAAATTTCCATCTCTCTTAATATCGAAACGTTTAACGTTGGTTACCCTCTGGTCTTTAAGCCCCTGTGTTATTTGGGTTTCTGTCATATCACTCAAGTCCTGGTCCCTGTCACGGGTGACGCCGTGAGAGCAGTTTAAGGTATTATGTGGAGTGACAATAGCATTTTGTTCTACAATTTTCTCCAGTTTTAACAAATTAATATACTGTTGTTTTCTACAGCATTCTAACAAAATATTTCGCGACTTTAATATTTTCACCTGTTTTAGGGTATCTGCATAGCTTTCTAGTGTTTTTTTAATTTTTTAGTACAAAAGGATCTATTTTCATTTTAGCTTGATTTTCAGTTTTATTAGATATCACTAAAAAGGATGGGAATAAGTACTTCCCGTTTCCATATCTAGTAGTATGTCGTTTCTCCTTTTTTTCCCACAACTGTCAAGGGCTATGGCATAGAAACGTTTGAAGAAAGGGAATTAGATGAAGATATAACGAAAGGGTTTTATGATCCATAGCGCCCTTTCTCTCACCCGCCGCGGAGTGCCATTACATGTATGACGAAACCTCTCCTGCGATTAACCAGCAGAAGGAGAGACGAGAGTTCCTCACTATCCTGGATAAGATGAATTTTTCGTGCATACTCGAGCAGGTAGAATCCAATAAATTAGAAATGGCCCAGTCGATTGACCCTACAGCCACCGCCCAGACATCCGAACATCTCACTAGTAGGACAAGCTTGCCTAGAGAACTGGGACCCTATACTTTTCACTCCCGGGAACCGCACGGAGGTGTGCCCGGTTTGAGCATGAAACAAGGTAATCTTTGGGTTAAATCTTTTCAACATATTTTATGTTGCCCACTGCTTTCTGTAAAGCACTACCGAATTTTATAGGGTTAATGTTTACAATAGAGGTCTCACCAGCGAGATAAGTCATGTACACACAGTTAGGAGAGAGAAAATACCCTGGGGCGACTCAGGGAGAGGGAAAAACGACAGAAGACACAGGAAAAAAAAACCGTGCAGAAATGTACAGTGCATTTACAGGATTTGAATTCAGCACTTAACAATTCAGAGCTAACCTAAAGAAATTAACTTAATGAAATATAAATCTCTAAATTTTAGCCTTACACTAAGTAAGATTACTTGCACAATTACACCAGACCAGGCACCAAATGTGTTTGTGCACTGTGATAACAACAATAACGTAAACAAACACAATTATCTAGGAATAATTGAAAATATAGCAGCGATTTACCACTAACTGCCTACAGAGATACAGTAACACTTACATACATACATACATGAGACAAACCCAGCCTATGCAAGATTTACTCTTGAAAATTGGGAAAATACTCCCTGTGAAAAAGTCAACCGTAATCAAGGGCCGATAACTCCTCTCCAAACGCAGGCATAGTGCGCAAACAAAAAAAGCTAAAGCATAATTTATCGATCTTCATTAAAAAATACATGTAATCAAGAAAAATACAAACATGGATATAGGACAAATATGCAGTTCATTACAGCTTTTTCCTATAGACAAAAATGGGCAAAACATTATTTAAAATTGCATTTAAAATGTAATTTTTTCCGATGTTGTCTTGTAATTTGAGTTACCAGAAATCTCCGAAAACTCCCTTCAAGTCCCACAGCTTCCAGGGCCTGGGCGGCCCCTGGACCCTCGCCAATTACGCTAGGATCGTAGTTTACCTCCCAGTACCAGCAAACGTAAGGAATAAGGAATAAAAAAAAACACAAAGCAAGAGGACAAACATTTTATTTTTCCTAGCTTCCTACTGTAAATCTAGTCAACAGATATCTCCTCAAATGCGTCTCCGCTTGTAGCTGAAATACCAAAGCTTACGGGGCCTGCATACCCTGGATCCTCGCGTATTGGGCTAGGATAGTAGTTGATCTTCCTTTGCCAGCAAATGTAAGGAATTAATTGTGAAAAAACAAAAGAGACCAGTATTTAATATTTCCTGGCTTCCTATTTTACTTTTAGTCACCAGATATCTCCTAAAATGCATTTCCGCTGCTACCTGAAATGCAAGAGCTTCCGGGGCCTGAACGACCCCTGGACCCTCCCTTATTGGGCTAGGATAGCCGTTTAGCTTCCTCGACCAGGCATTTTTATCCAAAAAAAAAAAAAAAAAGGGAAAAAACAAAACAAAAAACAAACAAAGCAAAAGAGATTTTCTTTTCTAACATTTCTTGGTAAATCATTTTGTATGACTTTACAGCCCTTATAATGTTTCTAGGCCTAGTGCAACATAAGATAACAGTATTAATATAGTATAAACATATATTATAAAAGGTACGTAATTG
This sequence comes from Acanthopleura granulata, assembly GCA_016165875.1. Taxonomy (NCBI): domain Eukaryota; kingdom Metazoa; phylum Mollusca; class Polyplacophora; order Chitonida; family Chitonidae; genus Acanthopleura; species Acanthopleura granulata. The sequence goes on along the minus strand of JABBOT010000015.1, from coordinate 3,519,959 downwards.
AGAAAATAGGTTATGCACATGTACGTGTAACTTGCTATTACATTTAATTTGTTTCTCACAAAACTGCCTCGTGGTTGGAAAACTTCATGGAATTAACCTCCATTTGATCCCTATATTTTATCTTACATGTGCCCTAGTTTTGTGAGATTGTCCCCAATTTTTAGCCCTTTAGTTTGGAAGAGGGTCACTGGGAGGCCAGGACTGACCTACTTAACCACGTAACTCTTTATTCAACAGACACACAAGCCGATCTTAAACCTGATTTTGACGGCTGTACGTGATATTTACAAAACCTGCAAGTGAAAGGACACAGGTGAGTGAGCAATGGGTGGAACTGTGAATCGGAATTTATCAGTCTAGTCGTTGAAAGACACGGACCCTTGTTATACTCAGGCGATGCCATTACTCAATGTGTGTCCCTTTTTTCACAAGAGCAGCTAACCTACAGCCGACTGTGTTTGTTCACTAAGTGCAAAGTATATAGCTTACCCAAGCAGAATTAGCAGGAGGTGTCTTACTATTGAGTAACATAGACGCTCTACATATCTAATCATGATCACGTTTGCTCTGCCGAGGTTAACAATGGAAAGGTTTATGTGTCCGATCCACAGTGTACACACAGTGTACCACACGTCATGTATCTTTGTGTAGTACACGTCATATAGCTTGGTGTACTTCAAAATCATGCAGAACAATGTACCACACGTCATGTAGCAGGGTATACTAGGCACCACACGTCATATAACTTGGTGTACTACACCATCATGCGGCACAGTGTACCACACACCATATAGCTTGGTATAGTACACACCATGCAGCACAATGTACCACATTTCATTTAGCCTGGTGTACTACACCATCATGCAGCACAATGTACCACATGTCATGTAGCTCTGTGTTCTGCACACGCCATGTAGTTCTGTGTGCCACGTCATGTAGCTTAGTGTACCAGACGTGAACAACTGTAGGTGATGTAGCCCTGTGAACATGGTGCTCGATCAGTGTACCACGAATCACGTAGCTATGCACCACGAATGGGTGCACCACATCTTATGTAGCGTGTGTACCACATCTCCCGTAGTCCAGTGTACCACATCCCACGAAAACCAGTGTACTACACCTTCAATAGTTCAGTGTACCACGTCATGTAGCTAACGTATGTACGTCTTCTGGCTCTGTACCAGACTGTAGTAGCTTAGTGTACAACACTGATGTAGCTCAGTGTACCACCCGTTATATGGTCCAGTGTACCAAGTATTTTCTCTCTTTGCAATGAAGGACCCTCATCGGACTTTTTCTCCTCATCTTGTCAGGCGTGGCAAAGCACTCGTGAAAAGCTGTAAAACAGTAAGGCCTGTATTTATTCAAGAGAAAGTAATCCGTAATGCTCTTGATTGTGATGAAATCATCATACCAGTGTGTGGCGTTATTTAGCTCCGTGTACTACCCATGGCCTGATATTTCTTCTCACTTTATGGTTGAATGTCCGTGAGGACATTGATGTATTGTATTCATGGGAAGTATGCTTTTCATAAATGTACTATGCATGTCTTATTTATTACAGCCAAGTACGGAGGCCCATTTACTATATTTTCCTTTGTTTAAAGTTTGTAGCATTTTATTCGATTCCCACCTGAGTGGAAACGTTTTCCTACAGGTGGAAACACACGTGATACATTGTGCTTACTTCTAGCCCAAAGATGCCGGAAAAGAGTGTTCCGGCATGTCGTATGACAGCAGATACCAAATATTTTCTTTTTACACATGCTGACGTTCTTGAGTTTCACTTCTTGAGGAAACATTCATTTCCGCGGAAGTGAGAACGAGACTTCTTTTATCCCTAAGTATTCTGCTGCTTTTTACTTAACCATGAACCTTTGGAGAACATAATAGGTACCCAAATATGCGGCACATAGTCTGGTATTAAATAGCCGTGCTATTCCAAAGGTTTTGTTAGAGTACATTAGTCAGTTTACATGTTCAGTTTCCGTGGCCGAGTTGGTTAGCGCGCTGACTCTAGCGCAGCGTAATGACCCCAGTGCCTTTCACCAGTGCAGTTGCTGTGAGTTCGATTCTAGCTCATGCTGGCTTCCCCAGTTGTACGCTGAAAGTCCTGCAAGCGACTTGTGGGTAGTCGTAGGTTCCCCCGGATTCTGCACGGTTTTCTCCCACCATAATGCTGGTCCCCGTCGTATAAGTGAAATATTCTTGGATACAGCGTTGAACACTTATCAAGCAAATAAATAATCTGTTTAATATCCACAGTTAATAATCTAGGGAATCCCGAAGAGATTTTTCTCATCGGATAACTGCAGCATCAAAAATGGAGAAGACGAAAATAACAGAGGATCTACTACCCGTCTATGATTACGTTATAGGTAAGTGCGGGTCGAATTCCTGCAAAGGCATAAAATGTTGACATATTTTATTACCATTCCGCTTTACACTAACAACAGCCTAGGCCAGTTTACAAAAGCATGTAAAGTACACTGTACAGCCAAAATCGTAAAGTCAGTGGCTACACATTACGGTAATTGAAATTCCCTCTTAAATCGTTTGCCTCGGTTACGTTTTTATTCTAACAGTTGATGTAAATCCTCTGGCAGCATGGCCAAATTACTTTATCGTTTATAACAATCAACACCGTAAACCGGTATATTATTGTGGCCATATATTTATTTATGTATGTATCGAACTGCTGCTTAAAGCCACATAGTCAAGAACTTTTCACTTATGTGATGGCGGTCAGTTTTAGTTGTAGAGGAAACCGATATAAACCTATGGCCATTGGCAAGTGACTGACGAACTTTTCCACAAACGGCCTAATGGCTATTGTCTTAACAGTAATTTATCCTGGCGACTGGGCCACGGCCCGCACCCTGTAATGAATTATATAGCTCACACGACGGTTAACATTAAATCGGAGTAAGTAACTACATGTACGCAACTTGTAGGTAAAATGAGCTGCATAGTGCATTAAAAGCAGTCAATAACCCTGTTCCAGTTCTCCAAAGCAGGTTTCCCATGTAAATCGGCATAAAGCCACTTTCTCATGTAAAGTCGGCGTTACGTCAATCTCTGATGTAAGCCTGCCTGCCCCCCTCCTCACCCCTCTTCATGTAAACCGAGGTAAAAACCACTTTAATGTATACTGGCGTAAAACTACATACTCACTTGCCGTTTTTGTGTCTCCCAGGAAATGCATTTATCAAAACCATCGCCAAATGCCCTTAAAATGCTGTTTTAAATATGACGCTGATATTCAACCGCCATGTTCCAGTGGGAGGAGGAACAGCGGGTAGCGTTCTGACCAATCGACTGTCCGAGAACGAGGCACGTACTGTTCTGCTTCTTGAGGCCGGATGTGATGACAGAGAGTTCCAGGATGTCCAAATCCCAGCGAAGTGTGCGACATTATCGAAAGGCGTTCTAGACTGGTCCAATAGGTCCGTGCCTCAGAAGCATTCGTGCTCAGCCAGCAGAAATCGGGTTGGTATAAATAAAGCGTCTTACGCGGACTCATTTGATGGACGCGGTTAGAATTTAAGCAATACTCACTGTTAAACGATAGGTGGAGAACGGAGACATTTTCTTATAACCTTGCAATAGATTCCAGGGGATCGAGTGGTTTGGCGCCATCAAAATTTTGATTTTAAGAAATCCGGACTCCAGTGTTATACTGCGTGTGTTCCAACCGTAAATTTGACCGCAATCGAGTAAGTGAAACGTAAACGAGTATGACATTAAACAACAATCAAACAAAATGACAGAAATCTCAGCTTCTCCCATTTGATAACGATGTAAACTCGTAGAAAACAATAAATAATCCGTTGTTGTGTCGTTTCTTGACAGCAAGTCTGCGTGCCTCGTGGAAAATGCTTGGGGGGTGGGGACAGTATTAACTATATGAACTACTGTCGCGGGACCCCCCAAGATTTTGACCTGTGGGAGAAGATGGGATGTGAGGGATGGGGCTATGAAGCTGTTCTACCCTACTTCATCAAGTCCGAGAACTGTACCATTCCAGAATTACTCAAGGGAGGTAAGTGTGGGCCCCACTGTGGATCAGTAATACTGTACATCTGCAAACATCTGTGGCTGTGTTGTGCTATCATGTTCTACTCAGTATTTCCTACCTCGTGCATAACTGTTGAAGTGGAACATTTAGTGACGTACCAACTATTCGGGACCAACTCTTGGTATTTATCGCCATAGCGCAATTATGCTTTACATAAGGATGTGAGGCGTGTCTAATAAATATATCTTAATATATCTAAACATATCTAAATTTGTTTATATTCAAACATATACATTAAACCTGAATTGTGATAACATTCACGAACATATTAAATATATAAATATGATCCAAATCCAGGTTGAACAGATTTGTAAGAAGAAACCCGCAAATTACAGTGCAAAAATATTTACTACACAAAGACTATGTAAATGCCAAAAGGTGATCTCAAATATCCACCATGCAAAAATTATTTTCACGTGTCTTTTTCTCCTTAACGAAAAATCGAATGGATGAATGATTATGGCTTAACGCCACATCGGCAATATCTCAGCCATATCGTGGCGAGAACAAGGTGGAAACACGAGACAGTTCAGGTTTTCGATAGTGACGTGAGAACATTTAAAAGAAAACAAAAATGTTCGGACATGGGTTAAAATCAGGTAAGAAAACCAAAACAGTTAAAACTCGAAAACCAGCATATTAAGGGAATTTTATAACAAATATTTATATTTTATGATAAAGGCCAATGGCCTTCAAATATTTTATGACAGCGTCGCCAGCAATGCTGTCAAACAAATCATATATGGAGTTTACTGTGTAGAATCTTTGCCGCACATGGGCAAAGTCCACATAGTCAACCAGGATATGTTTGATGCCGTATTCAGCACCACATCCAACACACTCGGGAACACTGCTGCCCTCCAGGATAAAATTGCGTGATAGACGAGAATGCCCAACACGGCATCTTGTTAAAACCACTTGGTCTCCACTAGACATACCCAGTGTATAAGAATTATGGCCAATGACAGGGTGAATAGCGTGCAGTTTATTACACACCTGCAAGTCCCATTCATCCTGCCAAAGGCGACGAATATATTTAAGAATATTAGATTTAAAATCAGTATACGGGATTTTAACTTTTGATATGGATTTATTTAGGGCAGCCTTTGCCTCCCTATCGACGACTGTGTTTCCATGGATACCAATATGGCTTGGTATCCAACAGAATATAAAACCTTTGCCTCTTTAATCAATTTTCTATGTAAGGCTGAAATTTCCAGAATAAGCGGGTTTTTAAATTTATTATTCTGCATTGCCAAAAGGCAGGAGAGCAAGTCACTGCATATCATTGCCCTCTGGGCACGCCCAGAGGAAACATGTGATAAGGCCAGGAGTATAGCCCTGGCTTCTGCAGAAAAGATAGACGATGAAGACGGAAGACGAAGAGAGGAGACCCGCTGTTCTAAGACAGCCGCAGCCGCAACCCTGTCCTCATCCTTCGACCCGTCAGTGTATATAAATTTATAATTTGGATAATTAGCCTTAATTTCGGCAAAAGCTTGCTGAATTATAAGAGGATTTGTATTCGATTTATTATTTTGACATAGAGCAAATATTAGTTCAGGTTGTGGAAGAAGCCAGGGAGGAGACTCCGGAAAAGATACCGGAGCTATCTCCTCTAGCTTGATGTTAGATTCGACAAGATGGTTCCCTATAAAAAGACCAAACGGAGGGATCTTGTTAGGACATTTAGTATATTTGTCTACATATGATGGATTGAAAACACAGTCGTAGGCAGGGTTTGTTGGGTGAGCTTTAAGCTTTGTTGCATATTGAAGGCTGAGTTTAATACGTCGGTTATGTAAAGAAGGCTCATTGGCCTCTACGTATAAACTCTCTACTGGTGAGGTTCTAAACGCACCAAGGCTGAGCCTCAGACCTTGGTGATGGACCAGATCCAACATTTTAAGACATGATTTCCTAGCCTTTGTACATTTAGCTTTAAGCGTTTTTATGTGAGGTGTAAAAGACAGTTTACTATCGAATATAACCCCTAAAAATTTTTTTCCCCAACAATCTTCACTGGTTCACCACAAAATTTAAGCTCAGGGTCTAGATGAAGTTTGCGTTTATTACAGAAATGCATACCGACGGTTTTAGACGTAGAAAATGTAAAACCATTGGTAACTACCCATTTCGCGATCTTACTGAGGCAAAGCTGCAGTTGCCGCGCGATGTTATTCATATTTTTCGCCCGGTAGCATATCAGGAAATCATCTACATATAAATAACCCTCAGTACCAGATGTTAATGTTTGGGCCAAGCTATTAATTTTTATGCTGAACAGTGTTGGTGAAAGGATACTGCCCTGGCGTACGCCCATTTCTTGCTCATAAGAGTCCGAAAGAGTGGATCCCACCCGTACCTTAAACTGACGATCGGATAAAAATTTGGACATAAATATAGGTAATCGGCCTTTAAGGCCCATATCCGCGAGGTCTTTTAAAATGCCATATTTCCATGTGGTGTCGTAGGCCTTTTCAAGGTCAAAAAATATTGACACCACATGTTCATTATTAATAAAACTATCACGAATAAAACTTTCAAGTCGAACAAGGTGATCCACTGTGGATCTACCTTGACGAAAACCCCACTGGATATTAGAGAGTAACTTGTTGGTTTCAAGAAACCAAGCAAGTCTATCATTTATCATCCGTTCTATATTCTTACAGACGCAACTGGTAAGAGCTATGGGACGGTAATTATTTGGATCAGTATGATCCTTACCCGGTTTGGGAACCGGGATAATACGTGCCTCTCTCCATGATGGTGGAAAATTACCAGTTATCCAAATATCATTCAGCAAGTCTAAGAGAGTCTCAAGTGGTTCGGGTGGTAAATGGTTCAGAAATTTATAATATACGTTATCAGGACCACATGCAGTATCATGTGCCTTTTTCAATGCAGTTTTTAGGTCTTCGATATTAAAAGGACTATCATAATCTTCAAAGTTTTTAGAAGAAAAGGGCAATTTAATTTTCTCCTTCTGGATTTGGATATGCTGAAAATCTGAAGTATAATTCTCAGAAGAAGATTTTTTAGAAATTGACTCCGATAATTTATGAGCTATATCGGATGGAGAAGCTAGTATCTTATCTCCATCTATCAAGTGCTGGACTTTTGCTTTACTATTTTTGCCCTTAAGTTTCTGAACCATATTCCAGACCTTACGCATAGGTGTTTTGGACGTAATGCCTGAAACAAAGTTCCGCCAATAAGATCGTCTCTTGGATTTAAGTAATGGACGAGCCTTAGCTCCAAGAATACGAACCTGGTTTAAATTATTATCAGTAGGACAATGATTGAACTTGCCTTCATCCCTTTTACTGTCCTTTATGGCTTTACGACAGTCATTGTCGTACCAGGGTTTACTTTTGGATTTTGGACTGGTCGAGGTCTTAGGGATAGTTCTATCTGCAGCTCGTAAAATAAGCTGATTAAATTTAAATATAGGGTCATCTGCTGCATTGAGAGTCTGTGGAGTGATATCAGCCTCACAGAACATCTCAAATGCCATCCAGTCTGCTTTATCGAACTTCCAACTAGCTACACGTTCTAAAGAATTGGAAGTGAGATGCTCTATGATAATAGGAAAATGGTCACTACCACAAAGATCGTCATGCACTCTCCAAGAAAAATCCAGGAGAAGTGGTGGATCGGTGATAGTGAGATCGATAGCAGAATAAACGCCATTACTCGGATGTAAATGAGTATTAGAACCATCATTGAAATAACACAGTTCCTCCTTGGTTAAAAAATCTTCTACTACCTTACCCTTATTATTTATGTTATTACTTCCCCATAAGGGGTTATGGGAATTAAAATCGCCTATTATTATAAACGGTGCGGGTAATTGTTCTTTCAAATTATGCAACTGTAAAGCTGACAAAGAAGTATTCGGAGGAATATAAACCGAACACAACGTGATTGTCTTAGACAATGAAACACGAACGGCCACAGCCTGGAGCTCTGTATCCAGAGCAACAGGACTGTGGATAATATTATTATTTATGACAGCTTTCCTGTCCAATGTCAAGAGTGTCTGACAAAACCTCCAGCTTTCTCTTTTTATCAGCACCTGAGATTGGCTGAGACGACCATCGAATATTAGAGACATTTTGTGAAAGATTTAGGGGATTCATAATAAATAATTAGGAATTCACCCCACGTGTTCCCCACCCACCACGAAGTGCCAACAAGGGCGATGCCTGAACCTTGGGATACCCAGGAGGAAAGACACCAAGGATTCCACATGGGGTATACTCTAATAGATGGCCTTAATATGCACACCCCATTCCCCACCCGAGCTCCTCCATCACCCACCCAATGAAAGAGGTTACACATTAGACACGAACTACTTGAGTGACCCTACAGCCACCGCCTCGAACGCAATCCCACGAACGAAATTTGAGAAAAATCATTTGTTCTCTAAAGAGCGTTTATATAGAGAAGTTTTGTAACCACGCAGAGGCAGGCGTGACCAGCCGATTGATCGGAGTGAGCCATCCGACCGCCCGTCTTTGGAGAAGCAAGGGCCGAAGTGGAGTGTTGGGTGTAAGGATCTTGCAAGATCAACCCGCCCTCACCCACCGGGATCCCGTCCTCCCCCGTCACGGGTCGCAAACCACGGCAAACAGGTTGCCCCTTTTAGCCGCCTTGTACGACAAGCCCGGGGAGGCTGTGGAACTATTGCATTCACTGGAACCACACGGGAGAGCCCCAGGTTAGTTGCCTTGTACGACAAGCTTGCCTAGAGAACTGGGGCCCTATACTTTTCACTCTAGGGAACCCCACGGGGGCGAAAAATCGAAGATAAATTGAAGACCATATTTACAAGTAGCATTCCGCATTCTTTCATCTGAACTGAACTGTCATTTTTATGTTTCCTCCGTCTTTAAATAATAGGCGACTTTGTGTGCTCTGCTCTCCCCAGGTGCGCATGGCACGGGCGGGCCTATGACAGGGACACAGTGTCTAAGCACTACTCTGGGGGACAAGTTTGTGGAGGCGGGAAAAGAGCTCGGCTTCAAACACACGGATATAAACGGACGTAACCCTATAGGTAATGTCAACTTTATTTTGCAATTAACCAACATGACACAAAGTAAAAGTGATACTACAAGGATGAATTCGTATATACTCTTATGATTCGCTTCAAAATTCAACACACTGTGTTCAATGCAGTATGTAATATAGACGACCTTGGCCTTTGAATTGGTAGACAGCGTGATATTTGGCTCACGTAACCAGTGAAATCTGGCTTCTCGTTTTATCTCGGTTAAACTTTGTTTAATCTTTTCATTTAAATGTTTAAATCTAAGCAAATTTGTACTCTCTAGCACCAAGGCTTAAGCAGAAATAGGCCAAAAAATGCCCTGATGTTATTCGCAATTTCTTGCGCGTCACTAACTTAGAATCACTCAAAATGAATGCGCTATCATCAAAATGTTTACTGCCTCAGGCTGTAAGGTCGTTCATGGTACGTACGTGCCAATTGTGACCTGTATACCTGCACTTAATTTGATTGTAGTAAGGTTAAGGCCTGTAGAGAAATTAAAAGAGGGGTCTACAGTCAGTATTCTAGATTGTTGTGAAGCAACACCAAAGAACCTTATTTAATACCAACCACCTTCTTCAGGGGTCTTTTAAAGTTATCATAGGGTTTTTAATATAACAGCAGTAACAGGGTTTGTACATGTTGATAAGAGCATCCTATGTATAAGTTGTAACGTTTCAATGTACATTCTATCATCGTCGTCAAACTTGTCATTTTTTTTACTTTGCAAGGATGGTTCACATCACCATGCAATTAAGAACGATATCAGCGGACTGTACATCGTAACCTTGCAACGAACAAATCAAAATTTGTTATCCATATCCACATACAAACCTTGTGGACAAATATCTTGGACGAAGATCACTTTAACCCAAACCTTCGAGTATTGTTTGGACATGATATCTCTGTGTCATTTGTTTTATTGTCATCGTCTTATCCTGCCACTGTTTGTCAGGCGAGATGAAGACACAACTGAACACGGACGACGGCAGAAGACACCACACGGCGGAAGCTTTCATCCGACCGGCAATGCATCGCCCTAATCTGCACATCGCTACACATTGCCACGTGACGAAGGTAAGATTTCGTTGTAATTCAATGATATCTTGACGTCAGACAATTTAAGGTGAACTGTACCGGTTCTATTTTTGTCTGAAGTTAAATGAATGAAATACCTGTGAAAAATTTGCATCTGGTGAGTACTTTTGCATCCGGGGAGTATTTTTAAAATAATATTACATTTCACACCAAAACTTCCGCGAAGAAAGTCGTACATCGCTTGTTTGCCCATGATTGGCGCTAGTGTGCCAAATATATGTGGCGTAATTGCGAAATTTCTGGTTTAAAGGTGCAGGGTTTTTAGTATTTTCCAGTCAAAACATCTTAAGGCCCCCGTGGCCTTCCTGGAAGTGAAAAGAATAGGGCCTCAGTTCTGTAGGCAAGCTTGTCCAACTTGGCGACTAACCTAGGGCTCTCCCGTGTGGTTCCGGTGAATAGAATAGTTCCACAGCCTCCCCGGGCTTGTCGTACAAGGCGACTAAAACGGGCAACCTGTTTGCCGTGGTTTGCGACCTGTGATGGGGGAGGACAGGATCCTAGTGGCTGAGGGCGGGTTGGTCTAGCGAGATCCTCACACCCAACACTCCACCTCGGCCCTTATTTCTCCAAAGGGGGGGGGGCGGTAGGGGCGCCCACGCGGATCAATCGGCAGGTTACGTCAGTCCTGATGTCCGGATATAAACCTTCATATATCTCGATTTGGTATAAATTTACCACTTTCCGTGTTGGAGGCTTTTAGTGAGGTGTTCGGAAGTTTGGGCGTTGGTTTCCACCTTATTAGAGTCGATCTGCTCGAGTATGCGCGATAAATCCATCTCATCCAGGATGGCGTGGAACTCTCGTCTCGCTTTCCGCTGGTTCTACGGGTGAGAGACACGGCTCTGTGAATCCTAAAATAGTTTCGTCATGTCTTATAACTCCCTTTCTTCTAATGCTTCGATGCCCTTGTCACAACCTTCAACGGTTGTGGGTAAAAGCAAAAATGACGTACCGCTAGATATTGAAACGGGCAATAAGTATTTCCCAACATATGTTGTGATATCAAATAAAAATCAGACTCAACCTCAAAAGAAAGTAGATCCGTTTGTATAAAAAAATGTACAAATTTGCGCAGGTATACTAAAACAAGTCAAAAGAAATGAAATCGAACAATATTTTATTGGAGTTCTTTAGAAAACAGCAGTATATTAATCTATTAAAAATTTCTGAACTCGGAGAGCAGCCTCCGCATAAAACCTTAAACTGCTCTCACGGTATAATGCGTGACAGTGACCAGAACCTTGACATGACCAAACAAAAAATGACAGAATAACTGAAACATCATGGAGTTATGGAGATGGAAATCATACAATAGCTAATACATACCTCGTAACATTTAACAAACATGGATATTTATTCGGCCATACAGTATGCGGGTAGAATTATTTATACCGAACCAGACCGGTGTTTCTGCTGCCAGAGGTTTGACCATGGCGTAATAAATTGGTCTGTTTTAGATGTGCGGGAGCAGGTGGCGAGGGCTTCGACTGCACAAACGCTTTAAAATGTTTCAATTGCGGTGGACGCTGTTAGTTCAAGACCAGCTCATGCTAGCTTCCTCTCCGGCCGTACGTGGGAAAGTCTGCCAGCAACCTGGGGATGGTTGTGGTTTTCCCCCGGGCTCTGCCCGGTTTCCTCCCACCTTAATGCTGGCCGCAGTCGTATAAGCCAAATATTCTTGAATACGGCGTAAAACACCAATCAAATAAATGAATAAATAATCTGCGGTGGAGCCCACAAGGCCTCTTCCAAGGGCTGCCCTCTATGTATGAAAAAAAAATTATAACCCTAAAATCTAAAAATAATCTATCATATCAGAAAACCAAGTGTCTGGTCTCTGCCACGCTTGATTTTACTAAATTTACTTGCCCCATTGGAGCAAAACCACTAAGTAACATAACGAGCTGGTCATCAGAAACCAACATAAACCTTACTGAAAATCCTGACACTCTTCCTGAATGTAATACTCTTTCATCACCTCAGCAGAAAACAGATCAAAATTAGCCATATTCGTGGCTTACGCCAGCTGATTCTGCACAAAGCTCAGCGGTTGATAAACACAAGGTAAGAATCACAGAAGGGATAAACCTAGTGGCCCACAGACCGCCCCCCCCCCCCAAGGCCAATAGGGACCCTGTCCAAACATTAAATAAGTTTGAATTGTTAGCGGACGTTGATAATTCAACATCAGGGGCAGACGTGATGGATCCAACATCCTCACCTCGGAGGTATTTTAGATTTCCCCAGAATGAGTGTCCTAACAATAATAGTTTAAAGCAGGTCCATATATTTAGAGCTAATGCTCGTCGATTAATCAAGTTCAAGCGACGATCTTGTTGACGGAGCTTTGTTTCAGGCATTGGACTATGGATGTATCATTCCCGGTTCCGCTGGGAAATCATATCTTAAAATGTTGGATCTGGTCCTTCACCAAGGTTTGTGGTTCAACCTTGCTACTTTAAGAACCTCACCAGTAGAAAACGTTCTAACTAGATCTCTTCGTTCGGTGTTCGTGTTTGTGACAATATAGTGGAACATGAAGCTTGAGAACATGGCTCCGGTTCCTTTCCCGGTGTTCCTCCCTGGCTTCTTCCACAACCTAAATTGATATTTGATCCACGTAAACATAACAAAGCAAATACGAATCCTCTGATCATTCAGCAAATTTTTGCTGAAATTAAGGCTAATTCTTCGGAATATAAATTTATATATACTGACAAGTCAAAGGATGGGGACATGGCCTCGGCTGTCTTAGAACAGCGAGTCCCTTCTTTTCGTCTTCCATCCTCATCTTCAATCTTCTCTGCCGAGGCCAGACCTAAACTCCTGGCCCTATCACACGTTTTTCGGGTACGCCAACAGTAGTACACAGGGAGGCGAAAGCTGCCGGACATAAATCTTTGTCATAGGTGAAAATAGCATATAATGATTTGAAGTTTGATTTTCTTAAATATATTTGTCGCCTTGAACAGGGTGAATGGGATATGCAGCTATACAATGAACTGCATGCTATCCATCCTGTCATAAGATATAACTCCTTTTATACTGTACATACATATTTCTAGTTTACGTATACATATTAGAATTTTAGAAATTGTGGCTTTCGAGTTTTAAACGAGGTTTGGTTATTTTACTTCGTTTTAAACACGTCTGTCTTTTACATTTGTTTTGTGCTTGAAAACCACATACTGATTCGTGGCTTAAAACCTGTCCTCGCCACGATATGGCTGAAAAATTTCCGATGTGGCGTAAAGCCAATATCATTCATTCATTCACAAGGTACATTTTATATATATACAATTTTACAGGTTGTATAATACATATAGTGGGTTTCTTTTTTCAACCGACGCTTAGTTTTTTGAACATTTTAAAAATGTTCGTCGAATTTAATGGGTGCTGAATATTATCATTACATGGAAAACCATTCACTGCTTCCTGGTTTGAACATGTTCTTGCCACGATATGGTTGAAACATTGCCGATGGGCCGGTAAACCATAATCAGTCATTCATTCATTCCGAAAATGACGAGAGCTTTATTTACATTGCTAATTCGATTGGCCATTTCCGACGCATGCAGTGGACCGATGGGAAGTCATGGCAACTAATCCCATTCTAATTCGGTGTGTGATTAGCACAGTTGATTGTTGCACAACACGATATACGTTAGAGGACATCAAGGGCAGATAAGCGTGTAGAGAATGCCAAGCTGCACAAAACTAAGCCTAACGGTCTGGAAAAAATATGTAATATAAATCTAGCGAGTATTATTCTTTAAGTAACTCTGGTACGTGTTTCAGATACATCTAGGATGTACTATGTCAGTTTTGCGCGAAACAATGATCAACCGGGACATTTCACCTTTAAAGATTTTACATTTTCCATCGACATTATTTCGTCATTAATATGGGTATTTTGTATGGATAGACAGCCAACTGCAACTGAAAGTTTAAAACTATCCATAGCTGCTTCTTCAGATTGTGCACCTGAGCAATGTATTGCTTATATATGAAGTGCTTGAGAAACACTACATGTTCGACTTTGGCTAAAAACTACCGATTTAAGCAATTTTCTAAACTTAGAAGGTTCGTCAAACCGGGTGTTTATATTTTTGCACGTGTTTAGGTAAAGTTTTAGCAACTGAAACTCCTAAGGTGATTTTGGTGTTGAAATGCTCACATTTTGACCTTAATGATGTCAAGACTTGTTGACTCGACAAGTTAATGAGGTCTGCAAGGAGTTCTATGGCACTGAATCTTGCCACCTTTTTTGTGGTTTTTTTCAGTTGTTAATTGACAACGATATCGCCAGAGCTGTTGAGTTTGTGCGCAGGCCCAAAAAGGAAGTAGTGAGGGCACGAAGGGAGATCATCTTGAGTTCCGGTACTATCGGCTCTGCCCAGATCCTCATGCTGTCAGGGATCGGACCCAGGAAGCACCTGGAGTCTTTGGGGGTGAGAGCTTTTAACACTTAATGTATTGTGAGAGCATTTATAGACGCAGAAACCTCAGCTCCGGATCCGGGGTCAGCGTGGCCAAATGGATTAGCGCAGCGTATTGACCTATAAGCCTTTTACCAATGCGGTATCTCTGAGATAAGTCCAACTTGTATTGGCTTCCTCTTCGGAGGCAAGGTTGCCTTCGTCTTGCGGATGTTTGTAGATTTCTCTCTCAGAACCGCAGATATTCTCGAACAGGAGCTGCATTTGGAACATTGATTATCATGACCGACGAACAGTTTTCCGCGAGGATTCCGTTCATTTACTTATTAAACCTCATTTTTTCTTGTATGCAGCAGAAGTCTGATTTGTGTATGCATTGGCTGATTGGTGTGTAATGCCCTACTGATGAACTTGTCACTGTGTGGGGTGGGGGTAAGGTTTATAGGTGGGCGAAACCGAAGGGCATGAATTGTATATATCCAGCGTTTTCACATTTCAAAACACTCAATGAATGAAAATTTTCGTGCATAAATGTGTTTGTTCTACACGAAGTAATTAATCAGACTGGGATCATTGCCTTGAGTTATATTTACTTTAAGGCGTTGTTTTCCGAAAAGTGTAAAATTCTCTGGACATATTGCGCACAATCGCGATAACCCACAATCATATATGTTCAGCGATGAAAGGAGAAAACCATTTGTGTCAGATTTGTAATTGATCATCATTCTGACTAGGAAATAAAATGTATTTATTGTAGTGTACCTTATACATGTACCGACGCAGCGGTCCCCAAACAAAATTTGGGTGAAGATAACTGCGCGTCAACTTGATCTTTGACCCAAACACACTTTGTAAAGAGATTCGCCATGTATATATATGTAAGTCGCTCATATATTTTGAGTAGGTTTTCATAACCCGCCAGAAAAAACACACCGTGTTTAAAGCATGGCATACATGGGAGCTTAAAGCCCGCATGGGCCGTTACGTTGCCTCGCATTTACTTGGTTCGTAACCATATGTATCCCTCATTCTTCGGGCGGAAAGGGTTCCCACCAAGCACCGGGAAATTTTTGGCTATGTGTCAAAATGGCTGTTGTAGGTGATCGTGGTTGGAAAGAGGTTGCTGCTAGTTGTCTCCTGTCCTAAGGCGTATGCAACTCAATCTTAATGTCGTCTATTCATTAGCGAATGAGACAAACTTTGCGCGATTAGTCTTAAGCGCCCGTGTTCGCCGATCTCTAGGAAGCCCACCCACGACGCCAGTGATTGGAACAAATGGTTTATTGCTTAGGAGCAAAGATTGCTAATTGATTACAGATCCCCTTGGTGGCCGATTTACCCGTGGGTAGTTTTCTACAGGACCACACCCTGGTACATGAGATCGAGTTTGAATTGGATAAGTCTCTTTATGATGGAGACGATGTGTTCTCAAAGGAGAATCAAAGTCGGTACGACTTGATGCGCTCAGGTTTGTTTATCCCTATCTAAGGTTCTTTGCATTTTTAATACATCCTAACAATAATAGCAAGTTGTTAATTGTAGGGTAAAGTTATACAATGCATGGTGTATTGTGCGTCCCACTTTGTGCATACCCTCTTACGTCCAATCTTGTTTTAGCGTTAATTTCCCCTCAGTCGTGGAGTTCATTGACTACCTAATGATAAGTTCATTTGAAGGTGCTCATGTATAATATAAGAAACAGCATTTAAAATTTGTCCATTTCATTGTTGTTTAACGCCAGTCTGATGACTTTTTCACTTACTCGATGCAAAGTATCCTCTTGTTAAGACTGTTTTTCAATCAGACTACAGTTGGCATTTAGGCATGGGTATTGCTCCGACAGAACCGGAAGTCTGGACAAAACAGGGGTGTATTTAGATTTTACAGTTATGACCATGAAACGTGTAATGTTCATATGCGAAAATTTTATCTGAATTTTTAATCATACCTTACTAGTCAGTTAATCTCAGCGGCTTACTCTCAGAGATGTACTCTAACCGTTCATGTAAATGCTTCAAAAGTATGTTTGCAAAGTTTGCACTCTCACTTACCCTCTGGCTTAAACAGAATATGGTACAAATGCTGTGATTTGAATAGCAAATAATTAAGTCACAGTTAAAGATTTTCTCAAAATGCTGAGTTTAATGTCTAGTCGTCGACACAGACATCTGTACACCAACCGCCAACCCTAACGGGCCTTTCGAATCAAAAATCGCAAGACCAATTTCCAACGTATCGTTCAACAGAAACCACTAAAGAGCTAAGAAAGTATGAGTCACATAATTCTATATCTTTGAAATTCCATACGTTCTGCCAATGAGCCACGTCATTGTTGTCTTTTCCAGGCCCAATCGCAACAAACTTGTGTGAAGGCGACAACGCCGCCATACAGGCTAACCTCAACGGAGCCCTTCAGAACCATGACTGAAAGGAAAACGTTGGGATCAAAGACGATGTAATTTCATATCTTAGTATATTCGCGTAATGAAAGATCAGTTATCTTGACGGCAGTGGTGGTCTGTATAAAATAAATTCAAATGGAGATCTGTATAACTGACCAATGACGTTAGATCCTCCTGTTATGATTCTCTTTCTACCATATTAGAGTTGACATTTTGGCTTGGAAATGAGTCCAGCAGTCACAACAGTCCCATTTTAACTTCTCTGTGCAGCTGTTTCAATCATGAAAAACGTGGTATGTCAGTCTCAACTATTAGATATAATGGTTTACTTATAACAGTTAAAAATTTTGTCAAACAGGTCACAGATTGTTGGGTAAAGATCCTAGTACGTTTGCAGACTCATCATCCGGTCTGACTGCCTTCACTGGTCTTCCATTAGAGCGTCCGGAGTCATCATTTATTTAATTGATACGTGTTCAAGGCCGTAGTCAAGAATCTCAGTGACCCCAGTCGTAACACGCAAGGCTACGTGTACAGGAAAATGCTTAGGACTGATAATTTTTTCATATGCATGATTGGTGTTTTACACCGTACAAAAAATAATGAAGTTGTATGACGGCGGCCACAATTGTGGTGGGCAATCCGCACGTTGCTGGCAGACCTTTCCACTTGCGACCAGAGACGAAGTCAACATGAACTGAATTTGAATTTGTAGCGACTGCATTGATGAGAGACCCTTGGATCATTTTATTGCGCTAGAAAAATTGGCTGACAGCGAACTGGGCGTTCAACATCAATCAGATATATAAAACAATGAAAGGAGTGGCGAAGGATATTCTTATCAACATTCTTCTGATTTACGCACAGGTCTGGGACGCCATGCACCAGGGCAGGAAGGAAGAAGTGGGCCCGGGATTATCATTTATTCCCGTTCTGAGCCACCCGAAGAGCAAAGGAACTCTTCGCCTCCACAGCACCGACCCATTTGATTCACCCGAGATTGACCCTAACTACCTGGCTGACGCAGGGGATGTAATAATACTGGTAGAAGGTAAGAACAGTTAGGATTTCATGCAAGGCGACATCAGGCTTGAAGGAAGATGCACGTCGGTGAACTGTAAACAATAGTATATATGCAATGTGCATACATACAATCGTTAATAGCGTTGTAGGCGCATTTAGTGTTGTTGTTGTTGCAAACAGCAGGGGCTCGGTCAGTGGTCGCCTGTTATTATAGCTGTGGATTTGCGTTAGCAGATTTGTCAGACACCGAGCGGGAAACGATGGTTTTGAAGAGTTCTGTCTGGATTACGTCGTACTCAAGAATATTTCACTTATTACGACGGCGGTTAGCATTTTGGCGGGAGCAAACTAGCGATCATCCGCAGGTTGCTAGCTGGCGATACCACGTACGGCGGGAGAAGATGCAAGTTATTTATAGGAGTTTTTTCTAAGATCGTGTTTATTATTATACCGCACAGGTCAGTTTTCTTAGTCTATGAAAAGGACGGAACGCCAAAAGGGGTGTCTAAAATTATAAGTATATAAACATTTCTTCCCTTGAAAAACAATTTCTGGAGCTTTCAATTTGTTAGAAGACATTTTAAAGAAACGACTGGGTTTGTTGAATCAATCTTTCTAATTTTAAGCTCCTTTTCTCCTTTTCTTCTCAGCCATCAAGATATGCCGGAGTTTTGGAGAGACGAATGCTTTCCGCTCCATAGGTGCCCGTTTCATAGATTGCGTGTTGTCAGAATGCAAGGCCGCCCCCTATACCGACGAGTACTGGGTGGAGTATGCAAGGGCACTAACTGGTGCTGTGTATCATTTTGTGGGCACGTGCAGAATGGGGCACGTAGACGACCCGACCACTGTCACAGACCCACACCTGAGGTAGCGGACCTACAACTGGCACTTTACTACACTTACTGTCTCGATTTAGCGTGACTTTAAGCGAAATACCTATATCTATTCGTACGTGCATACAGTGCAAAACGAGTAAATAATTTCACTTTCGCTTTGTTTTCAGGGTAAAAGGAATCGGCCGTCTCCGGGTAGTAGATGCTTCTGTGATGCCGGAAATCACATCCGGAAACACGAACGCTCCGACAGTTATGATCGCGGAGAAGGCTGCTGACATGATCAAAGGAATCAGCAAGAACTAAAACCTGAAGGTTGAAAAGGAATCTGGTTTTTGTTTAGTGCAATTACAGGATCATACGGCATAAAATGGCCTCAGGAGTGGTGTTTTTTTAAAATTCTGCTTTGCGAATTGTAGTATTCTGGAAGCATTCTGAAGGCAATACATGTTTCCTGTTGATTTGAACTGGGTCAGTATCAACAACAGAACAGGCATAATTTAGTTAAAAATGGACGAAACATACATAAGTTTGGTAAAAGAAACAATTCCAGACTAAAACGGCCACAATTTTCTGCGATGGACGAAATGACCAGAAACAAACTTGACATGTAAGTGATTATAGTAAAGCTGTGTACTTAGTTTCAATTCAATGTACTGCTGTAACAACATTCTGAATAAAGTCCGCAAAAGTTGTTAATTCCAGATCTGAACAAAGACAGCCGGAAATTTGTGTAAATTGAATACAGGGGTTCGAGACTCGAACTTATCTGTAATTATACCAGCTTATAGTCGGGCTCAGGGCGGCAGTCGCTGATAAAATCACTTCTTGTCATCAGCAATATACAAGAAAGCCTGACTTATTTGATTGTAACCGTGCAATGTACAACACCGCAATCAATTTCTGAAAAGAAGTCAGGAAACCTGTCTAAGTCCAAAATGGGATAAAAACGACCACAGCATTGTAAGAAATTGACGAAGCGGCCCAAGACTCTATTTTAACCTGTAAGTCACCATGGTAATATAAATTTCCGCCTACATGGAAGTGGGGAGTAAAATGTCCTGCCAAATCTAGCCTAGCAGACGGACGGAATTTACATATACATTCGCAATGTGATAATGTAGTTTGATCTAGCTTCATCTGTACAAGTGAGTGCAGGCTTTCTGCTACCGATAAGCCTACCATTTCAGTAACGCCATCACAGCACAACACTTCTCCCTTCTGATAGTGGTGGTAATAGATTATATGGCGTTTTCCCTTCCCCGACGGACCGATTTACTCCTCAAAGTCAATTCGGAGACTCCATTATAATAACACATAATGTTGTTATAGATGGAACCTTTCAACCGTATAACCTCTTACGCAGTTATGAATGATTGCAAAGAACACACAGCTGGGAGAGAGATAGAGGGAGAACTGTGAGAAGACGAATTATATATCAGCCGGGTTGCTTTGGTTCATATTTATTTTCACTTAGTGTTTCAAGGTTAAACAACAATGTATGTCATTCTGGTTATTTCAGAGTGGTCTTCACTTCTCCGATAGTTTTCTGTTATATCTTGAAACCTGTAACGTTGTTTCTAAATTCAATACAATTATGATTTAGCCTTGATTCAGCTCAAATATATATGACCAACGTCTTACAATAACAATAGCTTGGAACACATCAGATGCCGTCAGCGCGAAAAAATAGCCTCAGACTGCGCGTCATATGATGTCTTTTATTTGCAAGCCATCTGACCGGTGCACTCCGTGATATATAAAGGGTTAATGTGTAACTGGCCGATCTGGCTGTCTAGGAGATGGCACTCCCCTCCTATTTCTATAGGATACAGATATGAATAAAACCATTATTGTCCTCTCTCCCCTGCCGTCACAGTTGTGATCGACGGGTTTGACAAACCTTGTTGAAACTTCAAATGTCTCCCAGAGCTGCGCGATACTTCGCGATTCGCATGCCAGTACATCTCGGCTTTTCTTCTTGTTATAACGCTCAGGCGGTTTTCGTTGATATCCAGTTCCATAATGAATGCTATTCTTAGATCATTAAGGCCAACAGTGACAAGGTGGCAAGACTACGATGAGCGTATGTACCGCTGGAAAAAAGCCTTTTCTTGTCCCGACGAGAGTAAACCTGCAAAGTTGGTCCTAATTTTGGTAAATCTGTGCAGCGCTGAGGGTTGTGTTCCGGGATGTCAGAAAAGGAAAAAAAAATCATCGGAGCCTGGCGGAATTTAGCGGGTAGGTCGGGTTACCCGCAACAAACACTCTTTTTAATATTCGCCTGACCGAGTGACTGGAAATGCTGACATATTGTATCATGGAGAAAAAGAATGCCAGCAGACAAGACCCAAACGTTATTGTGAGAAAATAATTTCAGCCGTCTTTCATCACTTAGTTACGCTGTTCTACACAATGATAATGTCTTACATGCCTATGTATAGACAAAAACATTACAGAGATGCGAAAACAGCGCAGCAGTACACTGTAAATGTGGGACTATTTCGGTAAATCGATGACAATTTTAATCACCTCAGAAATGCCGTCATAGGACTCTTCGCTACCTGATCCCAAAAAGCTTTAACTGTTACGATTCAGTGTACTGAGAGAAATCTTACACATGAACATTCATGTTTAGCTCACGAGTGCGAACTATGGCGAAGGTGTGTATGTCGGGGTGGGGGGGGGGGGTGGTCGGTGGCCTGTTACGCTTTTTTGTTGGCTCCCGTATATTGGGCTCTCATACATAGGATAAAGGAGAAGACCGGGCAAGTGTAATGTAAATTGTAGTGAAAAGAATAAGGTTTGGAGATGTAAAATACATCTCCGATGATTTTTGAGACGTTCCCTAAGAAATATATGCTTTATCGCCGTAAGCTCAAATATCTGACGGAAGACGCCGAGATTTTACCGACCCCATGCTGGCTGATTGACGCGAATCGGGCCTTGCGTTCTCTAGCGATATCCAGCCCGCGTATATTCGACATACGGTTTGTGCAGCTAACCTCTGCTTACTGTGGCAGCCTGACAGCTCTTTGTTGTTGTCTGTGCACTAACAAAATAAGGGGCCCCAACCAAACGTTGGTAATCGAGTTGAATTCACATCCTTGGGACCTCTATGACTAGTGTAATGTACATTCAAAAGATAGAATGGTAATGATTTGAGGGCCCGATTCATGTCATATCCGCTAATCGGGATTTTGAAAATCATACAATCTGATTGATTAAAATTATTTTCACAATTACGTCCTCCTTTAGAGAGAGGTATTTATTATCCTCGATTGAGTGTGTGTCATGACCTGCCTTAAAATTTGTTGCCTCGGATTTAAATCCTCCATCCATACTCTTTTCACCACAAATTGCCCAATACTTCCCCTGTCTTCTACTTCAAGGATAAAGTTTTTATTTAGCTTCCTAGTCTGAGATATGATGTGTAAAATGTACATACTCGAGTAGAGCTAAGGCTTTTTTAAACTTCTGTATAACGGGCTCTCATCGTGGAATGGAAGTTAAGCTTTTTGGCTGACTCCCTAGTTTACGGTAAATCATGTGGTATGTAAATGTACCTACTCGGGTTGAACATTAAGCTTTTTTTTTGCTCCTGCATATTGGGCTCTCATGCATGGAGCTAAGGCCAAAGGAGAAGACCGGGGAAGTGTAGCGTAAACTGTAGTTAAAAGAATAAGGTTTGAAGATTTAGAAAACACCATCCGATAATTTTTAGACGTTCTCAAAGAAACACTTACTTCATCCACTTAAGCTCACAAAACTGTCAAAAGACGCCAACATTTTAACGAACCGATGCTCGCTGATTGACGTGAATCATATATAAATTGCAACAAAGTTTGTAAAATTATGTATTATGTAATAACAGTGGTACTCATACTAGCCAAAAACCTAATTGGTCTTTATAATCCAAGAGATCATTTTTTTTTTATTACTAAGCTCAAGGCAGGCACGTAAAAACTGAATGTTATATAAAAATTTACTATTTAAAATTGATAAGAAAGTCTGGGTGTTTTTTTTGATTTTAATAGCTTTTGAAGTGTTCAACACCATAAATCTTACAGATACCGTGTAAAAGTCAGATGTTTTGTGAAAGGTTATTTGTGGTAAGGTTTGATAATTTACTTCAGTAATCGCTGATCGATATTTTGCCACAAGTTTCCTGTAAGGACAATACGTTATTATCCTGTGGGTTTATTGTTGTCTGCAGAAAAAATGTGACCTGATACAAAAGAAATGAGGCCCTTGATCACCTAACTGCTCATGTCTATATTTGTTGACAGAAAAACCTACAATCAGTTAAAAGAGGTGATTCCAAATGCCTCAGCCGGTAGGTTCCAAGGCATACTTCGTTTTCACTCTCTCTCTCTCCAGAAAACAGATGTGGTGCGACGAGAAACCTAATAATTGAAACAATCTCTTTATCATGTATGCTTTTTAGCTCTTGCAATTCTTAGTCGAAAGATCGCCCAACACACCATTATTATTCCCTGTAAGTTTTAGTCAGTTTTAAACAATTAGAAGTCCGTTGTCCTGAGTACTGTTTTTTTTTAAAGAATGTACATCTTTTCATTGTGGGAGGCCTAAATGACTGAATGGTTGGCGTGCTTGTAACCATTCCAACGATATTCCCAGCTCAAGCTGACTTCCCTCTTCATACTAAGAAAGGTCTCCCAACAGTCTGCGAATGGTCATGGGTTTTGTCAGGGCTCTGCCCTCTTTCCTTTAACTATAATGTTAGCCCCTGAGGGGATAGGTGTAAATGAAATATCCTTGAGTCAACATAAATAAATCAAATAAGTTAATACCCCTGCAGATATAGATGTTGAGAAAAGCATGTCTGAAAATAAAGGGGATTTTTTTCTTGTTCTTGTCTTGTTGGATAGAATAACGAACCGACTGCAGTAAAAAAAATATTAAACACAGTAGATAAGGAAGAGATTATGAGGTGCATGGTTCGACATTGAAAAAGACGGTGCAAAAAGCAGATTTACACATTGCATAAATCCTGCAAACAATACCATTTAATGCTAATATCTTATGATTAAGGAAAATTTGTCTACAGGATATATCGTCCAATTAGGTGCTGAAAGTTTGGAACAAAAATTCTGAAATTGCAAAATATTATGATGCATGGATACTGAAGTAACTTCAAACAGACTTCTCTGTTATGAAAGGGCATGCATAAAATATAAATAATAATTAAATTTGAGTATATGAACTCATTGTAGGTATCATGAATGCTTGAGTGGTTACCTGTCTAACGGAAGACTGCACACCTCAGTAACAAATGGTACATGCAAATAAAAATTAACATGCAGAGGTTATTCTAACTGCTGAAAAATTAAAACGAATTGTGCAAACTGTAAGAAAAAAAAAGTGTTAAAGATCTGCCCCCCAAAAACTGAAAGGTTATTAATAAAATGTTGACAATTAGCAACAAATCAAGAATTTGTGGTGAGTATTATTAATTTTAAATAGCACAACTTTGAGCTCAAAGTAATTTGACTTGTACCACGTTCCACCCCAGGAATGATGTCACAAGTTCGATAATCATCAAGCAGTTTAAAAGTGTATACTGATACATCGCCTTTGTAAACAACATTTACCAGTCTAGGTATCCAGGAACAATGGAAATAACTTACCCTCCCCAAGCTTCCTGTACAAACTGATGGCTGACTCGCTTGTTCACCAACAAGGGAAGTACTTGTTTCTACTGTTCAGTTGATGCCCCCTCCCCCATCCTTCTAGGAGAGATCAGTAAAAATCTGAAACACTGCTCTTTAAAGTTTGGTCCAGTGGTACTTGTGATACTATGGGCCTCTGTTTTGGCCAGCAAAACGTCAGATTTGTCTTAACATGTTTTTGGAACCCAATGTGCATCTCTCCTCTTTCATTTCCTCTCTCGACATTTTTGTAGTGCCATATTGATTTGTTCTTCTTTCTCCCAAAGACCATAATGTACGATATCCTGTGCCATAACTTTGTTCCTTTTCAATTCCGTCTTTTAATCTTCAACACCTCTGTTTCTCCTCCTGATTGTCGGCTCCCTGCTGAAAAAAAATTTTCTGCATTCTTTTACCTCTGCTGGTGTGTTTCTGCTGTTTTGTCATTGTGTAGAAAGATAGCAATTCTAGTGAAAACTTTGCATAAGACAGTGAATTTGACATATATCAACTTTGTCTCTTAGACATTTTTTCACGTTTCTGTTTATATATAAGCGAAAGTAGTTCTTAGTACGTGTACCTGCGTTTGATGTGCTTTGCAGAAGATGTAGAGCTAGCGTTATACATTGGGCATTTCAATTCCATTTATTAAGGTGTTATAATGTAAAACTTTGATTCCTTTATAGTTGTGAATTTTACCTATATCGGTGGTCAGTTAATGTTAAAGAAAAGTCCGTGTCGTGCATAGAGGGCAGTTAACATTTTTGACTTTAAGGGGAAAGATAGTTGCGGCGGTTAAGAAGACTTTGCACAGAATGTTTTGTTTAACTTTAGCGCAGAGTGATTTTTTGGTAAACGAAACAATGTTTTGTTTTCAGAGAACTCCTCAGGTGAAGAGAAACCTGCGTTGAGATAAACAGTAGACGCCAGTAGTCATCAAAATATTGTAAGTAGAATTTAAACTACCAAAGTCTAGCCGTAACGGTTAACATGTTCTTGTGGTAACCGCTACGATAAAGCGTCATGATATTTAGATACTGTTCAGTTAATTTAACCGCAAAGTAAATAGGTTTAATCAAGACAAATGTGACTTTCTGCAACATGAATGTAGACAGTTATTATGTTCATTGCCTTATAATGCAGCGGACCAATGTAAGCGTTCTGTTAGTTTGGTAAAGCTTGAACGAGTCAAACATTGGTGATGATTCACATTGGGAACATTGTGCTGTACACGTACAGGAATAAAACTTCAAAACGATTTCTGTGTGTTTGTCTACTACACCGTGTATTATTTAGATTACCCTTCTGCTTGTCCATCTTGGCAACACCCCTGTTCCATTCACTGAATTCATTAAGAGACTTTTATTTGTGAGTGTACTAGCATATGGACTGTATCGTAACAGAAAATCCAACTGACCAGAGACTCTGGCAGTTTGTTATAGGGCGTCACAGATCTCGTTTCTCGTTCCAGCCTCTCATCGGGGTTCCAGAATTGTCGTACAATTGGGCACTGGCAACTGGCCTCCTACCATTCGTTTAAAGGTGAATAAAGTTTGAGTCACTGGTGTTGTGAGATGGTCAATTTCTTGGCTCTGCTCAGCAAGTTTTTACAGATCCCCATGATCTTGGAACGGGAATTCTTGACCTGTCAGAAATTTGGATGCATCCAAGGATATTTGTTCTATTTGTCATACCCCGGGGGGGGGGGGGGTAGGCGCGACTGGGGCTTAAATGTCTGTTAGTACTGCTCCCTGGAGCTTGTGTTCTGCATCATGGGCATTCTCTGTAAAATGAATTATTCTATTTCGATGGTAAAAGGTAACATGAGCGAGAATAAAGATATGTTGAAACGGTTTCCGTGTAATCTGGTAAATCTAACCTGTTGATTTTCACATTTGCAGGATGATGGAAGTGACCCAAGGCACCCACCCTTTTCCTGGCATCTCTTGCTGAAGCATTTGCTGTCTGCTCGAACCACCCCCCTCCATAATAAAAAGCTACATTTGACTCTTTCCCTTTTTCGGCCCCAGTGGGATTTGAACCATGAAATATTGTCACCGAAGCCTTGGCATTCACCTCAGCAAAACTTACCAAGAAACTTAGTCCACAGAAGACATTGATTCGTTTTGCTCAAGAGCCTTGCTTTTCTGGAGCAAGTTGATCCCAATTCTCAATGGCACGAGGGAGGACAGTTTGTTTACAATTTTTCAGCATGAGATTAAAAGCTATTTCTGTGCCATCTCCGTCAGGCTTAGTATTCTTAATTTCCCAAAAATTGAATTGCCCACCTCCATGAATCCTCAGTGCCAATACATTCACAGATGTGTTGCAAAAGTTTCGTTTATAGTCATGCAAATGTGAGCACTTTTGTTGCTCATTTCTCGTAATGTAAGGAGAAAGGTGATATCTCCTGTGGTTGCTGTATGTACATTGTTTTATACGAGATTTGGCAAACTTACGAGTTTCACCTGTATACAAAGTAATTTGACTTTATGCTGGAAGGAATACTTGTAACCGGTTTTGGCTTCTGTTGAACTACTGGTAACTTTATTGGGATGTTTTCACGGCTACAGTTATTACTTGGTTATGGCTAGCAGCATTGAACTGGCCCAGATTAATGACACATTCAATACAACTTCGAATGTAACATCTTCTACTTTCATCATGTAATACTACTGTCTCTGAATCTTTAAAAACGGCTATGATATAGTCTTGAGATGTTTGGTCTCGTGCCTGTCTTACCTTATTTCCAACTTCTTGTACTTGTCTATATCTTGTTGGATGTTTAACATTTTTTTTAATATTCTTGTGAGACTTTTCCAGGTTTAGTTTTTGTTTAGACACGATCTTTAGTTTTAACTTGCCTTGTTGCGGAGACTTCCCTTCACCTAATTCTGCTCAAGCCATGGTGCTAGGAGGCGTATAGGTTGTTACTTCTTAAGCGCTTACATGAGCAGTTAGGATAAAACTCGGGTAAAACTATCACACTGTCGTCGCTACTTTTACATTGTATTTAGACCCTACGCGCCTGTGTGGCATGATCCTGTTTTTTAATATTACCCACACAGACACTACTCGATTAACTGAGAACAAGCATATTTTTTCACTCGGGGTAGATAGCATTTTTTTTACCGCCCCAAGCCTAACAAATTCCACACACCTGTATTGATGTATATCTCCTCAAGACTCAACCGCAAACTCAAGGCCCTGTCTGCCCTCGTCGGGCCCACAATAGTACCACTAATGGCGTGTTTTTAATCCTCCGCTCGCCAACATTAGGAAATTACAATCGCACAATGCAGCGTTTTATTAGAAAGGGGGCTACTCCGGTGACGTTGCTACTAGAATGATGGCGGTTGCAATGAAGTAATTTATCTCTATCGTTAGAGTTTTCAGCTCCTTTCTTTGTACAGAGAGCAGTCAGGGACGTGTTCTTCCGGCTGAGTCTACAGGAGATATACATTAATACATACGTGTGGAATTTGTTACGATGGAGGCGACTGGAGAATGCAGGCATGAGAATGACTGCTGAAAAAACGTCTGAATATGACATGCGCTTGCGCCTGACTCGGTTGCGTTTACGTACGAGTGGGAGGTGTATGTGAGAGGGGAGCATCGCCTACCCCTTTCTACCGCAAAAAATTTTTTTTAAATCATAGTTGAATTTGGTGCTCAAAGAGGAAAGAAAAAGATACAGAGGAATTTTCCCACGTGTGACATAGAGACATTCAAACCTATTGGTGGAAGAAAAGTTGTCACAGAGGCACCCTAGAACACTTGAGTACTTGTCATGAATGCCCCCAAAACAGTAAGAGCAGGGGATTTCACAACTCACTGTTTAAACCCGTGATTAGCCAGCGCTTCATGTGTTCTATCTATTGAAAGACAATTATAAGTGAAATATTCTTGGGTACGGCGTAAAACACCAATCAGATAAATAAATAATAAAAACCGTGTATTTAACGTGTTGGTGTTGTAACGCAGACGGGATTTTGAAGGTTTGCTTGTTAAATGTCTACATCAGAGCATCATTAATATATCAGTTAAAATTAGGTGCTTACGGGAACTGGGAGACATGAATGTGAAACTACATTTTTGTTGGTCCTACCTGAAATTTGCAACTTGAGTTTTCACCTTTTCCAACCCTGAACATTTCCAATTTTGCCCCGATCCGATGCTGTACAAATAAATCCTACGTGACAGATTGAGTAGTTTTACTCGCAAAAATTGTTCCGGTTTTGCGAATGAAAGTTTATTGTAGATAATTGTAGATTTAACTGCGCACTATTTCCTTATGTTCTGTTCGGTTCGAAGCAAGCCCGTAGTTTTATGACATACTTGGAAAGTTTTTAAAGTCTTTCTGCATCAAGGTATGTCAGTTTTATAAATATCTCTGCCCGTTCGCAGTAAGAATGTTGTTGAAGAGTTCTGGTTGTTTGTTATCAATACCTTACTTGTTTTCAATACCTTACTTGTTTCATCTGTGTTTGTCTTCGAAGTGTTCATGCCGCCAGACTAGAATGTCATTTCGGTCATCTTAACACTACCCTTTTGTCATATATACATGTAATTTAATACCTCTTGTATATTAGAGCTAACTTAAACGGGCAAACAACAGTTTAAGCCGGACATAGCCCAAATATAGTGAAAGCACTGGAGGATATATATCCACCTACGATGGATTCAAAGGAAATTACTGGTTTTCCATATGGTACATTTTATCTGGACTTGTATCTATGCAAAGATCACAACGGTTTCGTGTTACCCCGACTTGACGAAACGAGGGACATTTTGATATTGATTAAGTTTACTTATTCATTTGATTAGTACTTCACGCTGTACTCATGCAAGAATATTTCACCAATACGACGGCGGCCAGCATTATGGTGGGAGGAAACCGGTCAGATCACGAGGGAAACCGACGACCATCCGCATATAGTTGGCAATTGACCAGAGATTAGGTCAGCTTCAGTTGATCTCACCGAGTTGGGTGAGAGGCTTCTGGGTCAGATTTTGATATTGTGAATTATCCTTACTTGGATAGCAATGTACCGAAGAGTCCCGCATATGATGTATACATATTTCGACTTGTAGCATTTATTAGATCCTGTGTGTTGTGTGATGATTTCAATCAACGTCAAAAGTTATTACAGATAAAACTAGTGACATTTAATAGCATCTATTGCGTCTATTCCTCACCATTTAAAACTTCTGTTTCAATGAAACCGCCCTAATTTTTATATTTTATATACTTTGTTAATTCTTTGGTGGTCTGTGTTATTTGTCGTTTCTGGCAACTGGCTTATCCATTATTGCCCTGGGGGCGCCCATTATGGTGAACGCCTTTTATACGAATGTTACATGCCTAGTCTGTAAACATCGTTCCTTGTAGGTTACATCCATGGCGGCTTGCAAGGCAATCAGTAGCTGATGATTGTAGTTACTGGGCCACAGGGCTATATACGCGCTAAATATGCATTAAAATGTCGCACAGGTGGACATTCTGTTGGTAGCTTCCTATTTTTAGAATAAAAAGTTTTGTGACTTAACTGGAATGTTATTTATTAAATTATTTATTTAATTGGTGATTTACGTCGCACTCAAGAATATTTCTCTTTTACGACGGCGGTTAGCATTATGGTGGAAGGAAAAAGAGGGAAATCCACGACCATCCGCAGGTTTTTAGCAGACCTTCCCACGTACGGCCGGAGAGGAAGCCAGCATGAGCTGGGCTTGAACTCAGCGACCGCACTGATCAGAGGCTCCTGGGTCACTGCACTGTACTAGCGCGGTAACCAACTGAGCCAAGGAGTCCCCTGGAATGTTACGACACGATGACATTCAAATTCTACACCCAACCTATGAAAACGTTAATAATGCTTACATTGGCGAGCCGTGCATGTTATGATTGAAGTATTGGGTTCTACTGGCTGTCGTTCTGCTATAGCCGAAAACGCGGCTTGTTATCGGCACTTATTTGCAAGTCACAGTATTTCGTCTGATAATCACTAAATATTTAATTTTGGGATAGAGTAATCATTCTCTTTGTCAAGAGCAGTTATCGTCTGCCATAATCGTTTGCGTCAGCTTGTTTTTTATAGGGCAACGCCCTTCATGACGTCGGCCATCGATACTTTCAACTCGTTCAGTGCTACTTTCGTCACAGTCAGTAGGACATTAACGAGGAATTAGGGATAGGTAGTTCAAAGAGAAGTCATGATGAAAGACTCACATCAACTGGACTTCTATAGTAAACAGATGTCGAAATTAAAATCAGTTAATTGTTCAACGTATAACCATGTGATGGTGAAATGAAGTACAGACACGACAGAAAGCCTACGGTGATCAGTAATATGCAGTACCTCAGATTTCCAACCTGTGATAAGAGATGACGTTGCCCCAAGCTCATTGCGATAGCATCTGTACCGTGATGGCTGTGTACCTGGTGCGTATATGGAAATCACTGCTTTAGCGGTTGTCAACACTAGGCCAGGGAAACCAGCGCAGCACTAGTGTATCATTCTGCATTGGCGATAACATCTCTGCCGCCAAGGCACACAGTAAAAAATTTGGCACATATCTCTTCTGTTCATTAGTCCACGCCCAAAGCTCTAGATTAGTCATCATTTACGCCATACTTGCCTAAAAGGCTGAGGTCTTGTCTCGTTTATTCTATTCCAACTTAAACCAGATGCGGCTGGTACCACTTCACATTATTCACATGTTATTGCATGCATGTATTAAATGTAATCATATCGCAGCATTATAACTAATTGTAATTCCAATATATTTCACTGAACATCCTCCCATATTTTTCTTTCATGTAACACTGCAACAAATAATACTTAAATGGAAAATAAGACTGGCGGCCTATCTCGACAGTTATCATTTTCACCTGATGCTCTTCTGCTATGTGCTTATGTACTTACATATTTATATAATAACATAGAAATAATAATTATCAGCATCCCCGTATATAGACTCTGCCAATTGTGCCAACGAAAGCATTATTCTGCCTTTTATAAATCCTTGGCCCTTAGATATGCGTAGAATATATTTTACAGCATTTATTTGATTGGTGTTTTATTGGTGCTTCACTTATATGACGGCGGCCAGCAAACAAAACAAGAAGTCTGATAGTTTCTGAGGCTAATATCAAATTTTTCCTCGCATGACACAAAATAAAATTCTCTGCTTTTGATTGGACAGTAATGGTTTCTATACGCTGGTGCAGATGCTATATGCGTGTGATGACTCAACAGCAAGGAGAACGCCATGACAGTTACAATGTGACGTAACAATGACACCAACGACACAAAAGAATGTTAAATGAACTTTGTCATTAACGTCATGACGTCATAATTCTCTGGTCACTACTTGACAATTCAAGTTTCGTATCCTTTTACCCAGTAACCATGTAATTAATAATATACCTTCGTGGCATATGGAATAGAAATTATTTAATAAGCATAGTACGGCTTTAAATGGAAGTACAGTAAAGGAAAATCCTGAACTTCTCAACTTCCTTGCATTATCGAAGTTGGTGTACTTGTTTTTCCCTACCCAATCCATTGGTTGATATTAAAAAAATTGACACAGAACTCCATAAAGTTTTAGGGACTGATGCGACGGACAGAAGAAAAAAGAATAGTATTACAAATGATTAATGGACATGGAAGTATGGGAATATTAAATTAGTTTCTCACTTGCAACCACTAAATTTTAAATGGGGAAGTATTAATAATAAAAACTACAAAGAAAAAAAGTTAAACATGCACTGTTAGAAAAGCACGTGTTTTTGCTTCACCAATTCCTGTATTCTGCGACGGTTTCTCATTACGGCTATACATTATCGGTTTAGTGATACACACCCCTAATATGAGAAATGAATGAATGAATGAATGAATGATTATGGCTTAACGCCACATCGGCAATATCTCAGCCATATCGTGGCGAGAACAAGGTGGAACCACGAGACAGTTCAGGTTTTCGATGGTGACATGAGAACATTAAAAACAAACCAAAAACGTACGGACATGACTAAAATCAGGTAAGAAAACCAAAACAGCTAAAACTCGAAAACCAGCACATTAAGGAAGTTTTATCACGAGTATGTATGTAAATAAAATTTATATTTTATGATACAGGCCAATGGCCCTCAAATATTCTACGACAGCGTCGCCAGCGACGCTGTCAAACAAATCATATGTGGAGTTTACTGTGTAGAATCTTTGCCGCACATGGGCAAAGTCTACACAGTCAACCAGGATATGTTTGATGCCGTATTCAGCACCACATCCAACACACTCGGGAGCACTGCTCCCATCCAGGATAAAATTGTGTGTTAGACGAGAATGTCCAACACGGCATCTTGTTAAAACCACTTGGTCTCTACGAGACATACCAAGTGCACAAGAGTTATGGCCAATGACAGGGTGAATAGCGTGCAGTTTATTACACACCTGCACGTCCCATTCACCCTGCCAAAGACGACGAATATACTTAAGAATGTTAGATTTAAGATCAGCGTATGGGATTTTAACTTTTGATACGGATTTTTTTAGGGCAGCCTTTGCCTCCCTGTCCACGACTGTGTTTCCATGGATACCAACATGGCTTGGTATCCAACAGAATATAATATCTTTGCCTCTTTCAATCAATTTTCTATGTAAGGCTAAAATTTCCATAATAAGCGGGTTTTTCAATTTATTATTCTCCATTGCCAAAAGGCAGGAGAGCGAGTCACTGCATACCATAGCCCTCCGGGCACGCCCAGAGGAAACATACGATAAGGCCAGGAGTATAGCCCTGGCTTCTGCAGAAAAGATAGACGATGAAGACGGAAGACGAAGAGAAGAGACCCGCTGTTCTAAGACAGCCGCAGCCGCAACCCTGTCCTCATCCTTCGACCCATCAGTGTATATAAATTTATAATTTGGATAATTACCCTTAATTTCAGCAAAAGCTTGTTGAATTATAAGAGGGTTTGTATTCGATTTATTATATTGACGTAGATCAAATATTAGTTTAGGTTGTGGAAGAAGCCAGGGAGGAGACTCCGGAAAAGACACCGGAGCTATCTCCTCTAGCTTGATGCCAGCTTCCACAACATGGTCCTGTATACGAAGACCGAAGGGAGGGATCTTGTTAGGACATTTAGTATATTTGTCTACATATGATGGATTGAAAACACAGTCGTAGGCAGGGTTTGTTGGGTGAGCTTTAAGCTTTGTTGCGTATTGAAGGCTGAGTTTAATACGTCGGTTATGTAAAGAAGGCTCATTGGCCTCCACGTATAAACTCTCTACTGGTGAGGTTCTAAAGGCACCAAGGCTGAGCCTCAGACCTTGGTGATGGACCGGATCCAACATTTTAAGATATGATTTCCTAGCGGAACCATAAATGATGGACCCATAGTCCAATTTAGACCTCACCAGAGAACGATATAAATTAAGTAAAACAGATCGGTCAGCACCCCAATCGGTGCTAGACACGACCTTAATTATATCGAGAGCCTTTATACATTTAGCTTTAAGCGTTTCTATGTGAGGTATAAAAGATAATTTACTATCGAATATAACTCCTAAAAATTTATTTTCCCCAACAATCTTCACTGGTTCACCACAAAATTTAAGCTCAGGGTCTAGATGAAGTTTGCGTTTATTACAGAAATGCATACCGACGGTTTTAGACGTAGAAAATCTAAAACCATTGGCAACTGCCCATTTCTCGATCTTATTGAGACAAAGCTGCAGTTGCCGCTCGATGTTATTCATATTTTTCGCCCGGTAGCATATCAGAAAATCATCTACATATAAACAACCCTCGGTTCCAGATGTTAATGTTTGGGCCAAGCTATTAATTTTGATGCTGAACAGCGTAGGTGAAAGGATACTGCCCTGGGGTACACCCATCTCTTGCTCATAAGAGTCCGAAAGAGTGGACCCCACCCGTACCTTAAACTGACGATTTGATAAAAATTTGGATATAAATATAGGTAATCGACCTTTAAGGCCCATATCCGCGAGGTCTTTTAAAATGCCATATTTCCATGTGGTGTCGTAGGCCTTTTCAAGGTCAAAAAATACTGACACCACATGTTCATTATTAATAAAACCATGGCGAATGAAACTTTCAAGTCGAACAAGGTGATCCACTGTGGATCTACCTTGACGAAAACCACATTGGATATTAGATAGTAACTTGTTGGTTTCGAGAAACCAAACAAGTCTATCATTTATCATCCGTTCCATAGTCTTACAGACGCAACTGGTAAGAGCTATGGGACGGTAATTATTTGGATCAGTATGATCCTTACCCGGTTTGGGAACCGGGATAATACATGCCTCCCTCCATGAGGGTGGAAAATTACCAGTTATCCAAATATCGTTCAATAAGTCCAAGAGAGTCTCAAGTGGTTCAGCTGATAAATGGTTCAGAAATTTATAATATACGTTATCAGGACCACATGCTGTATCATGTGCCTTTCTGAGTGCAGTTTTTAGTTCATCGATATTAAAAGGACGATTATAATCTTCTAAGTTTTTAGAAGAAAAGGGCAATTTCATTTTCTCCTTCTGGTTTTTGACATGCTGAAATTCTGAAGTATAATTCTCAGAAGAAGATTTTTTTGAAATGGATTCCGCTAATTTATTAGCTATATCGGATGGAGAAGTTAGTGTGTTATCTCCATCTTTCAAGTGCTGGACTTTTGCTTTGTTATTTTTACCCTTTAGTTTCTGAACCATATTCCAGACCTTACGCATAGGTGTTTTGGACGTAATGCCTGAAACAAAGTTCCGCCAGCAAGATCGTCTCTTGGACTTAAGTAATCGACGAGCCTTAGCTGCAAGAATACGAACCTGGTTTAAATTTTTATCAGTAGGACAATGGTTGAATATACGTTCGGCCCTTTTACGGTCCTTTATGGCTTTACGACAGTCATTGTCGTACCAGGGTTTACTTTTGGATTTTGGACTGGTCGAGGTCTTAGGGATAGTTCTATCTGCAGCTCGTAATATAAGCTGATTAAATTTAAATATTGGGTCATCTGCTGCATTGAGAGTCTGTGGAGTGATATCAGCCTCACAGAACATCTCAAATGCCATCCAATCTGCTTTATCGAACTTCCACCTAGCTACACGTTCTAAAGAATTAGAAGTGACATGCTCTAGGATAATAGGGAAATGGTCACTACCACAAAGATCCTCGTGCACTCTCCAAGAAAAATCCAGGAGAAGTGATGGATCAGTGATAGTGAGATCGATAGCAGAATAGATGCCATTACCCGCATGCAAATGAGTATTTGAACCATCATTGAAATAACACAGTTCTTCCTTGGTTAAAAAATCTTCTACTACCTTGCCCTTATTATTTATATTGTTACTTCCCCATAAGGGGTTATGGGAATTAAAATCGCCCATTATTACGAAGGGTGTAGGTAATTGTTCTTTCAAATTATGTAACTGTAAAGCTGACAAAGAAGTGTTCGGAGGAATATAAACCGAACACAAAGTGACTGTCTTAGACAATGAGACACGAACGGCCACAGCCTGAAGCTCTGTATCCAGAGCAACAGGACTGTGGATAATATTGTTATTTATGAAGACAGAGGAGCCGCCTGCAGCTCGCTCTTCTTCGTGACAAAATGTACTATAAAGTGAATAATTTTTGAGGGTTATTTTATCTTTGTCAGATTTCTTCAGGTGAGTTTCCTGAAGACAAAGGGCAATGGGATTCAATGACCGGACCAGCTGTGTTATTTCAATCATATTAACCTTAAGACCTCGACAATTCCACTGTATAATTTTGTCGTATGTAGACATTACGGAGGGAGGCGTATAGGAGATTTCTCTTTATGTTTGGATCTAGGACGACCCTTCCTTGGAGATCGGCTGGAAGATCTCCCTGGTGCGGGTGATGTATCCATCACATCCGCATCTGATGTTGAAGGGACAACGTCCTCCAACGATCCAAACCTGTTAAATGTTTGGACAGGATCTCGAGTGGCCTTAGAAAGATGTTCTCTGGGGCCACTCGGTTTACTGGCTTTAATCTTACTACTTGGAGTTGTACTTTTGGATTTGTTTTCTTCATTATGATTTTTAGAGGGCTGAGGTTCAGGTTTATCAGTTTGTTTTACATTGTTTACTGGTTTTGTTTCTTGTACTGAGATGGTCTGAGTTGAACAAGAGTTCCGGGCAGGTTGAGCCGAAGGTTCCACAGTGATTGAACTAGGTTTGTCGTTTCCAATGGGCCAAGTCAAAGAAGTTTGAGTTGCAACAGATGTTGCAGCTCGCTTGACCACATTGGCAAACGAAGTCTGCGGTGGCGTACTCGAAAGTGAGGCCAATTTGCAGGCCTCCTGATAGGAAATGTTGTTTTTAGTTTTTAAGTTGATTATTTGTTTTTCTTTAATGAAAAGAGGACAGTCCTTAGAGGAGGCCATGTGATCTCGGCCGCAATTGCAGCACTTAATTGTGCTGCTGCAGTCAAAACCATCATGACCCTCACTGCCGCATCTGAAACAAACCAGTTTATTTTTACACTGGCCTTTGCCATGACCAAACTTTTGGCAAGTAAAACACCGTGTCGGGTTAGGTATGTATAAATCGACATTAACCCTATACGGGCCGATGTAGATATATGATGGTAGAGAGGTACTATTAAAGGTTATCAGATAGGTGTTTAATTTAAGAATGTTGCCAGCTCTTTTTGTTGTGAAACGTTTCACTCTGACAACACCCTGTGGTTTTAGTTCTGCACAGATTTCTTCTTCAGACAGGTCGAAGATATCCCCATCCCTGTCACGTATTATTCCCTGACAGCTGTTCAGGGTATTGTGAGGGGATGTAAAAACAGATATATCAGAAATCCTATTCAATGACAATAAATTTTTAGATTGTTGCTTCCGGAAACATTCGATTAGAATGTCTCCGGATCGCAGCTTTTTAACGTTTTTTAAAGTGCCTGCTGCACCCTCCAAAGCCCTCTTCAAAAGAAAAGGATGAATTTTAGAGGCCGGCTTTTGTTCACTCTTTGTTGAGAGAACAATAAAAGCCGGCCAACTTTCCTGTCCAATGTCTATTGAATCTGATAAAGCCTCCAGCTTCCTCTTTTTATCAGACCCTGAAATTTCCTGAGAAGACGATCTCAAATTAGAAGCATTTTTAGAAAGGTTTAGGGTATTCATAATAATTAATCACGAATTCACCCCACGTGTTCCCCACCCACCACGGAGTGCCAACAAGGGCGATGCCTCAACCTGGGGATACCCAGCAGGAAAGACACCAAGGATTCCACATGGGGTATACTCAAATAGATGGCCTTAATATGCACACCCCATTCCCCACCCGAGCTCCTCCATCACCCACCCTATGAAGGAGGTTGCACATTAGACACGGACTACTTGAGTGACCCTACAGCCACCGCCTCAAACGCAATCCCACGAACGAAATTTGAGAAAAAATCATTTGTTCTCTAAAGAGTGTTTATAGAGAGAAGTTTTGGGACCACGCAGAGGCAAGGCGTGACCAGCCGATTGATCGGATCGGGCCATCCGACCGCCCGTCTTTGGAGAAGTAAGGGCCGAAGTGGAGTGTTGGGCGTGAGGATCTCGCAAGATCAACCCGCCCTCAGCCACCAGGATCCCGTCCTCCCCCATCACGGGTCGCAACCCACGGCAAACAGGTTGCCCCTTTTAGTCGCCTTGTACGACCAGCCCGGGGAGGCTGTGGAACTATTCTATTCACCGGAACCACACGGGAGAGCCCTAGGTTAGTCGCCTCGTACGACAAGCTTGCCTAGAGAACTGGGGCCCTATTCTTTTCACTCCCGGGAACCCCACGGGGGATGAGAAATGAGATCTCTGTGAGTTCTGATATTACTTCACACGGCGAGTGAGTGACAGAGTGCTTGGGGTTTAACGTCTTACATAATGTTTCAATCACATGACAACGAGAAGTTCTTCTGGTGTGTGTGTGTATAGAAAGTGTTCTTTTGCAGGGCGAGTCCATGTCGACAAAGGAACATTATGTCGAAGACACCAGGCATGCCACCCCAGTCAGCCACATCATACTGACATTGGGCGGACCAGTCCTGTTCCATTTCTCTAACCTCTCAATGCTGAACACTAAGCGAAGTAGCAACATTTTTAAAGTATTTGGTATTACCCGACCTGGAATTGATC
The DNA here is from genome assembly GCA_016165875.1 of Acanthopleura granulata. NCBI lineage: Eukaryota > Metazoa > Mollusca > Polyplacophora > Chitonida > Chitonidae > Acanthopleura > Acanthopleura granulata. The sequence goes on along the minus strand of JABBOT010000015.1, from coordinate 3,481,167 downwards.
CTGGATCACCAGATCTCGAGGCCGACGCTCTAACCACGATACCATCGAGGCGGTCTTGCACGGTGATATTTCGGCCATTATGACCTGTCAGATTGCTGCAAGGCCTCGGACCCGCAATGTTACAAAAATTTCATAACAGTGTGGGAAATAATTACACGAATTACTTGTTACAAGAATGTAAATGTAATCTTACGTGTACGACATGCTGAACCGCGAGTATGAAAAATGGCATACTTAGGACAAATGGAAACATCTTAACCTAAGAAAAAATACATTGAGCAAGTATTTTCTTCTCTTTTTCAATGTACATAGTATGCACAAACTGAAGGATTTCCAATTCAAAATTGTACATAGGACATTACTAGTCGCACATGAACTCCATTGTCACTCCGATATTTGGATGTCGCTATACCAGTGGAGTCATACAACCTTCCATTTAATTTCCTGGGAGTAGTGCCAGAGTTCTGTCACCTAGCAACTCAGCCGCTTATCCTATGTCTCCTGCCAAAGTACAGACACTCGCAGACATGCACGCCACAATTTCTGCGGTCTCACCTTCATTATTTATGCGAGGATGCAGAACTCTGACCCTACTCCCAGGAAATTAAATGGAAGGTTGTATGACTCCACCGATATAGCAACATCCAAATACTGGAGCGACAACTGAGTTCATGTTGGTCAAGACAATACCAAGAACATTGTATCTGTATAAAATGGATGAAGTATGCAGAATATGTAACACCAACAGAGAACCAATCAGTCAGTTGTTTCTAACTAAACGTTATTTTAATAGAAGAAACATGTCGTGTGATTTTAAAATGGGGAGAATGGTAATTATTTTACTGTAGAAAAGAAGACCTAAACTACACTTAACACAATGCAAAGACCCTATTACGTTAAAACATATTACCACGTCCGGGAAAGAGACGCGCGTCAATCACAAATGAAAAAAACATCTGTTACTATTTAACATCATTTTTTGAATAAATGAGTTATGAGTGCATGACATATAAAGATAAGCTGGAGTGAATGACCGTCAAGACGAATGAATGATTATGGCTTAACGCCACGTCGGCAGAATCTCAGCCATATCGTGGCGAGAAGAACGGTCAGAATGGTGTATGATCAAGGATCATCGTTCATTATTGAAAAGTATTTTTCTTCTGATTGGTGGGAAATATTAAAAAAGAATTTTTCAGTAATGCCGGAAAGACAGTCGACCAGTTGCCAACAAATGTCAGAAACAAATGCCTCTCTAAGACCTACATCAGAACGAACAATCGCACTGTTTTCAATGGTATCTGCATTTTGACTCTTCTCGCTAAAATTGCGTGTTAGCGTGAGTGGACACTTTTGAGTCAAGAGGTTGATTTGTTTTGTGACATCTGATATAAAACTTAAACGCCTCCCGGAAATTGTCAGACATCAAAAAATAGATGACAGGATTGACCGCGTGGTTAATAAAGGTTAGTATCCGTGCCACCCAGCTGATGATGAAAACTGATCTGGCTCTTAACGAACCAAGGGCATCTGGAGAGTAGATATTAAGAAACACGTAAATCTTGAACGGCAAAAGACAAATGACGAACAAGATGATGACCACAAGAAGCATGACAACGACTTGGGACCTGGATTTGGAGGCACTCCTTGTTCCGATTCCTTGGTTGTCACCACTGGGAACCTTGGCTTTCAAGGCAATGACCATCTTGCCATACAACACAAACAACACCGGAAGAGGGAGGAAAAAGAAAATGCCACTGACGGCAGTTTCGTACCAACCAATCCAAGAGTTCCCCCAGTCATGATTACAATACAAATCCGAACCATTCAAAGGAATCCCATCACGTTTGCTGATGTATCCGTAAGGTATGCAAACAATACATGAGACCGCCAAAATGGTGACCAGCAGCAGGGAGACTTTCTTTAAAGTCCACCATCTTAAGGATTTCAGGGGATGACACAAGACCGTGTAACGTTCCACACTAATAAGCAGGAAAATCAGAGCCGAGCACACCGGAACACATCTGTCTAGTGAAGACAAAAACACACCTGCAACCAAGGGAAAACATCTATTAACGTCCTGGATTAAAACTGACACCATTGAACTAATAATATGATCATCTTGTGCCCAAATAAGCAGTTCCAGGTCTTGTGTTTCAAGGTTTTATGTTTTGAATAACATGATCCTGTGTTTGACAAAGAATTTCTCCATGAAATTAACGTTTCTATCGTCTGTCATTTCTCTCGTTGTAGGACAAACTTACAGCACACGAAATTAATGTGCATAGATCTATGAAGTAGTCACTTTCTACAAAAAGGAACACGTTGAAAATGTCACTAATATCAAAACCACTCGATCGGGATATCTCTATCTGCATTGAGCGCAAGATGTCACAATGATATTTAAATCTTTATCACAAGAAAACTGAATCCAAATATTAACATATTTAGAGGGCGAATAGAAAGCATGGAGTAGCCGCAATAATGCTTTTTGTAATTTTTGACATTGAACACATCAACTGGATACAAAAGTTTAACCCTTTAGCCTGGAATGTATATTGTACAGCATTTCTTTGCAATATCGAATCAGAACGATTCCATTGAAGTACCAATGCAAAATAGTGTACATGTCAAATTTATAAACATCAAAATTCAACATTTTGCGCAAAAACTTACAAAAATTCAGCCCAACAAAAGAGTGGTCCGCTTCGAAGAGCACAATCCAAGGTATAATTGTCAAGAAAACCATAGCCGTCAAATCTAGAACAGCCACACAGCTCAGGCACAGGTTTACCGTGGTGTGCATTTTCTTCGCCATTGCTATGAGGACGATCAACAGGACATTGCCGATAACTCCAACGAAGAGTACAAAACCGAAAATAATACCGATTATGATTTTGGCAATGAGGCCTATCTGCCAGTCATTGTCAGTCTGCGGTAAGTGATCACTCATACTCATTGTTGCACGCGACTAGTGTATCCTGTTCGGAAGAACACGACCGACTAAGCGTCGCAAAGACTTACTTTTGGTCTCTATGTATCCAGCTTTTATAAATATTAAAGAGTTTGAAAAGCTTTTGGCCTCCCTTTGATGACTAATGACGATGGTCCATTTCAGAATCGAATATGCTTGTGACAAATCACGTCTAAACACCTTTGTGGCACTCGGGCCGAGTCGTTAACAAATGTGTTTGATGTGTACCACTGACAGCATGTTTAATAATTGCTACTATGATATGGTGAGCTTCTTGCTCGAGGCATTCCTGGTCAAAAGGTTTAGAAATATATTTTTTCTGTGAAGGCCCACATGCCGACGCTTTGTTCTCCCTGTAAACAGCTTGTCATCCCTGAACAGGACAGCCAATGAAATGCCGCGGACGGTGTGTGGTCTTGCGTTAAAATATTAACACCTTATCGTACCCTGACTGTATAGCGGAGATGTTACAGATGCCGAAAACTGTTTACTGCTTCCTGGTTTAAACATGTTTTCGCCACGATATGGCTGAGATACTGCTGACGTGACGATAAGCCATATTCATTCATTCATTCTGAGGTCAAGTGAGTTTGCAATCTTATTAACATCAGGTCGCATGGCCCTACGCTAACACGATCTGACTCAGGTTAAATGTTTTCTCGGGATTCATTCAATTAACCAATCAGTGGGCTGCTTCTCGTTTTGTGGCGGAAACCCCAGGCATGGCCGATGATCGCTTTGACAGACCAGATTTTCGATCTCAGCGTGAACATGGCGACATGTTCATAGTGCTTAATGCCAGCGCATGCAAGAAATTACAAAAGCGCTTTTGCTGCGGGTCAACATTGAAAGGAACGACATGATCCACGCACTGACCGAGCGGTTATAATACGAACCCGCTGATTGGCTAAATATTACGTATTCTCCAAGGCCTCTCAGAATTCCCCAGAAGACGATAAAAAATGGCCCAGTGAGAGAACTAAGGATATGATTTTAATGAGATTGGTGAGTTTGTTACCATAAAAGCGAGTGACGTGGAAGTGTGAATATTGATATGCAAATGCGCTCAAATGGGTAGCTATGTATGGGTTAGGAACTGCCTAGTCGGTGGTATCGAGCAACAGGTCTTACCGGAACGCCCTATGGTAGCTTAAAATAGCAGGACCATTTAGATAAACACGAGATGTTATCACCTTACTGAAAGTTTCACAGCACAGTCTATAAAGGGCATAATAATCATGAATTGGTTAATTTTTGAATATAGGTCAGGCTTTACGGGTGGAGGATAACATCGACCATAGGTAAGGCAATATCAAACCGTCCCCTGCAAAGACGTTGCTGAAAAGTGGCCTTCAGCGAATGTAAGGCTGTGCAAAGGGGCTGCTGCTCATGTTAACGAAGGCCTCCCAAGAACAGTGAAAATGGGGAATCCATATGCTTCCTGTCTGTGACGTGTTGAACCCGCAGCTACCGTCATTTTTCGTAGTTTGAATTTGCTTTTCTTGTTCACATTCGTATCCCCGCTTTGCATGTACTTAAGAGACCCACGCTCTTCTTGAAAAGTTCAACTTTAGATTTGAATTTACATTCGATTCTATGCAAATGACGTCCTTGACGGAATGAAAGGCATCTAAAGTTATCTGCGTAAGTGTGTGCGGGCCGATTTGAGAGGTAAGAATTACAGTTGACACCCGTTGTGGGGCACAAACACCGTTCAGATAGGACTTACCTGAAAATCGACACTACGATTTATGTATAGTGTAGCCTACAATTAATCCAATTATCAATGAAATCAGACAAAACCTGCAGGAGGAACAGTAGTGTTTTGAAAGATGATAACATGTCAGATTTTATTTCACCCCCTCTCCATCTCCAAAAAAATTAGTACACTGCTGGGCCAATGGGTAGAGATTTATATTGAACCTATTGGGCCTGGTTTAAATGACAAAGTATACTCAACATTTGATATGTTTTGTTAGAATCTTATCAAGAAGTCAAGCGTTTGGTCTCTGTTACAGATGACTTCACAAGATCTTCATATGCCAATGCTGGCAAGAAACCGTCTGTCTCGGTTTGGATGGAAACCTCTGTTCCTTGGCCCATTGGCACAGAGCAGCCACAGACACTGATAACAAAACCTGTGAGTAACACGGCCAGCTCGTCATCACAGACGACATAAATACTGGATATTACTATAACACCCGCTACTTTGCCTGGTTCTCCTATTGTTTCATCATCTGAGCAGAAATGGTCTCGAAATAATTCAAAAATCCAATAAACCCGTTGACTGCACAGAATTCAGCGGGTAAAAAGTTAAAAGCTGGCAAGGATCTCAACAAGGATAAACCGAGTGGTCCCACAGAGCGTCCCTCTAAGGTCACTAGGGACCCTATCCAAACTTTTAATAAGTTTTGATTGTTGGAGGGCGTTGATCCCTCATCATCGGGAGCAGACGTGATGGATACATCACCTACGGCTGGGAGACCTTCTTGTAGATCCCCTAAGAAAGGTCGTCCCAGATCCAGACGTAAATCCACCATGTACGCCTTCCACCAGAATGCCTTTCTTAGACAAAACTTTACAGAGGAATTGTCGAGATCTTAACGTTAATTTTACTGAAATAACACAGCTAGTTCAGTTTTCAAATCAAGTTGCCCTTTCTGAAGACATCTGACAAAGGTCACAAATATCTCTTGAAAATATACACTTCATAGCACTTCTTGCGAAGAGGAAGACCGATCTTGTGGCGGCTCCTCTGTCTTCGTGAATAATAATATTATCCATAGTCCTTTTGAGCTCGATACGGAGCTTCAGGCTGCGGCCGTCCGTGTTCAGTTTATGTTCCTCCTCATTCTTTTTGTCATTTTCGCAGTTGCACAATTTGAAAGAACAACTGCCAACTCCTTTCATAATTATGGGAGATTTTAATGATAAGGGCAAGATAGTAGAGGGTTACGTATCTAAACATGAGCCATGTTATTTCAGTGAAGGTTTCTAATACCTATTTACATGCAGGTAATTGTTAGTATTCTATCAATCTCACTATCACGATCCATGACTTCTCCCTGATTTATCCTGGAATGCGCGTGGCGATCTTTGTTTTAGTGACCATATCCCTAATGCTTTTCATTTCTAATTCCTTCGAATGTGTAGCTAGGTGGAAATTCGATAAAGCATATTGGATGGCATTTGAGATGTATTGTGAGGCTTATATCACTCCAGAGAATCTCAATGCTGCCGATTATCCTCTGTTGAAATTTCATGAACTTATATTAACAGCAGCTGATAGAACCATCCCTAAGACCTGGGCAAATCCAAAATCCAAAAGTACGTGGTACGATAATGACTGGCGGAAAGCACCGTAAAAAGGCGGAGCGTAGATTTAACCTTGTCCTACTAATACTAATTTAAACCGGGTTAGTCCAAGACACGATCTTGTTGGCGAAACTTTGTTTCAGGTATTACGTCAAAAACACTTATGCGTAAGGTCTGGAACATGGTGCAGAAACTTCAGGGCAAAAACAATAAATCCAAAGTTCAGCATTTAAAAGATGGTGATACTTTATTAACATTTCCATCTGATAAACCCAATAAACTAGCTGAAACAATATCTCAGAAATTTCCATCTGAGAATTACTCTTCTGAATTTCAGGATATTATAAACCAGAAGGCCTGTATTTTCCTCATCCCTAAACCGGGAAACGATCATACTGATCCAAATCATTACCGCCCCATAGCTGTTACCAGCTGTGTCTGTAAGACTATGGAACAGATGATAAATGATATTATTGTTTGGTTTCTTGAAACTAACATGCCTTTATCTAATATCCAGTGTGGTTTTCGTAAATGTTGATCGACTTTAGATCACCTTGTTCGACCTGAAACTTTTATTCGTGATGGCTTTATTAACAAAGAGCATGTGATGTCGTTATTTTTCGATCTCGGAAAGGCATATGACACCACATGGAAATGTGGTATTTTAAAATATCTTCATGAGATGGGATTAAAGAGTCGCTTACCTCTATTTATATCTCAACTCTTATGTGATCGTCAGTTTAAGGTAGGGGTGGAGACCACTCTTTCTGACCCCCATGGGCAGGAGATGGCTGTGCCTCAAGGCAGTATTCTTTCACCAACACTATTTAACATAAAGATTAATAGCTTCGATAAAACATTAACATCTGGCGCTGAGGGTTCTTTAAATGTAGATGATTTCCTTATGTGTTATCGTGCTAAAAATATGAATAGCATCTAGGGGCAACTACGGCTTTGTTTCAGTAAGATGGAAAAAATGGGCAGTTGCCAATGGTTTTAGCATTTCTACGTCTTGTTGATTGTTGGGGAAAATAAATTTTAGGGATTTTATTTGATAAGAAAGCATCTTTTATACTTCATATGTAAATGCTTAAAGTTAATTGTGCAGAGGCTCTCGATATAATTAAGGTCGTGTCTAGCACCGATTAGGGTGCTGGCCGATCAATTTTAATTAATTTATATCGTTCTCGGGTGAGGTATAAATTGAATCATGGAACCATCATTTATGGTTCCGCTAGGAAATCATATCTTAAAATGTTGGATCCGGTCCACCACCAAGGTTTGGGGATCAGCCTTGGTGCTTTTAGAACTTCACCAGCAGAAACTTTACGTATAGGCTAACGAACCTTCTTTACATCACAGACATATAAAACTGAGCCTTCAATATGCTACTAAGCTTAAAGCACATCCAAGAAACCCTGCCATCGACTGTGTTTTCTATCCATCATGTGTAGACAAATCTACTAAATGTCCTAAAAAGATCCTTCGTTCGGTGTTCGTGTTCGCGACCATGTTGTGGAAGCCGACAAAAAACTTGAGGACACAGTTCCGGTTTCTTTTCCGGACTCTCCTCCGTGGCTTCTTTCACAACCTTAATTGATATTTGATCTACGTAAACATAGCAAAGCAAGTGAGAATCATCTGGTAATTCAGCAAAATTTGGCTGAAATTAACGCTAATTATTCGGATTACAAATTTATATGTACTGACTACTCAATGAATGGGGACAGGCTTGCCACTCCGGACGCCTTAGAACAGCGAGTCATTTCTCTTCGTCTTGCATCCTCATCTTCAATCTTCTCTGCCGAGGCCAGCGCTATACTCGTAGCCATATTATATGTTTCTTCTGGGTATGCTCAGGAAGTTGTGATATGCAGTGACTAGTTATCTTGCCTTTTGGCAATTGAGAATAATCAATTTGAAAACGCATTTATTATTGAAATATTAGCCATACACACAAAATTAGCTGAAAGAGGTAAAGATATTATATTCTGTTGGATGCACGGAAACACAGTCGTAGACAGGGAAGCCAAAGCTTCCGTACATAAACCTTGGGCAAAACTAAAATCCAACTTTGAGCATTCTACCACAAAGTGAGATTATGCATTTATATCATGAAATTAGATCTTCTTCGTTGAACAGACAGAGATAAAGGTCCTTGACATTTGCCACTGGTCCTATATCTGTAACGGTTAGTGTTGCAAACGTAAGGTTCAATCGTAGTTTTGTGCCCTCACAATCTTGACGCATCTTTGAGGATTCATCCCTGATTCATTGCATAACATGCTTGATTGAAAGGTCATCTTCTGAGACTGGTCTAGAAGGAAGGAAATTCGGAAGGTCCCACTGGTTTGACCTTTTCCGGGTCACAGAAGTGCTCACGGGGACAGACTGTTCATCTGGATCCGTGGTAATGTTGCCACTCAAAGCCCTCGTTTTCTCGCAATTACTTCCGGTATGCCACTGTCCCGTCTTTTTCGCATGTTGCGGAATTTGTCTGATAGCGCCACTGGCTATCAAGTGCTGATCACTGAGCACTATTTCAGAGCCTGAAGAAGCGTCAGCTGTGTGAGCAATACCTGACAGGGTAGCTCGTCAAGCCTACCATCTGCTTCCTAACTGACAAATGTAATGATGTTAATAAAGTGCCTTGATGGTGATACAGTACATATACATGAATATAGAATTCTGCAATCAGAGAAGGTTGAAACCGAAATGACTTTCAGTCCCTCTACAATAAGCTTGTTTGTGTAGAGTTGAATCTTGGTTTAACCTGTGACCATAAAAACCTTGAAAGAGAAAGAAAATAACCTCAATAATGCTATCTCAGTCACTCGAGTATATTTGTCAGCTGAGATGGCATAATGTTCAACAGAAATATAGATGTGGTTGTACTACACCCTTGTATTGATCTTCAGCTATTTATTTATTTATTTATTTATTTACATGATTGGTGTTTTACGCGGTTCTCCGGAATATTTTACTTAAATGACGGCATCCAGCATAATGATGAAAGGAAACTAGGTAGAGCCTAGGGAAACCCACGACTATCAACAGGTTGCTGGCAGTTCTTCCCACGTACGACCAAAAAGAAGCCAGCATGTGCTGGGCTTGAACTCACGGAGACTGCCTTGGTAAGAGGATCCTTGGTCATCTTTAGCTGTTTGCAAATATTACCATGACATGCACATACAAGTGCCTTAGCAGCATCGAAGCACACATCTCCATTTGTTATATGTCTCAGATAGCGGTATGTAGAGAGCAACACCTCTACGACTTCAGTGTACTGATCTGATCTCGGGAACCTGCAATAAAAATTTTAATATTTCATATTAGCAATCAGTGTTCAGTGAAGAAAAAAAAATTCCCTTACATAATTGGACATAATTAAGAATGAATTAAAGATCTCAAGGAATTCATGAAAAAACTACATTCAAGTTTGTGGATAAGATTATTCCGAAAATGGCAGGCACCAACCTCACAATCCTTTCCTATGTAATAATTATAAGAACCCCCTGGCCAGAAATTCTAGCTATCCTATAGCACGGTTGTATATGGCAATGGAATATATGTATCTGGTGTTTTATGCGAGGAGGAAACTAGAGGGAGCAGATATAACCACTGGCCATTGATAAACGGAGAAACTTTCCCACATTAATTGATCCAGCTGTACGTCATCCTGGTGGGGGGGGGGGGAAGTCGTCTCCAACAAATGTTATGTAACTAAAACCACCTGAATGAGCTTAAATTAGTCATGACTTCTTAATGCCACCAAGGCCCCACTCATCGGGGCCAATTCCGCAAAGCCAATTTACACAATGTCATAAATAGACTTGTGAAATTTTTCCCACTAGAGAACAGGGATGGAGACTTGATCCATTACATACATTGATATTTTGCAGCAAGATATACCCATATGGTGTATTTGGTGATTTCCTCATAAAGGGTATCCATCAGTTCAGAGATCAACGCCTTGTTCAACCTCTTATTCAAGGCTTCCGTCAGTCTGTACACAAATTTGTTTCCTGGTAAAACAAATCTCACCTGCCACTTTTTGGTCACCACATCCAGGTCAAAGTCAGGTAATGGCCTAAATGCTCCCTGTTACCTTGAAATGTCAATTTCACCGATTGTTGGCCTGTTGGGCTGGCATACGTTCTCTAACCACTATTTTAAGACGACCTTCAGATGGTAGAAGGCTGTCGTCACTGGTAGATGTACAATTTAAATCCACCCAATCGACATATTTTTTCAAAAATTGTTGAAGTAACATGTCTGTGTGTTCAGGGATTTCAGACACCACTGTGGCTTTATGTATTATATTATCTCCAGGGCACAGTGAAAAGATTTCCGTTGCTTCCCAAAGAGCAATAGGTACTCCATGCTCAAGAGCCAGAGACTGCAACGGTAGTTTGGTCTCCACATGAATGAACGCAGCAAAATAAAAAAAAAACCGGTGTGAAAAGTATATGCACTACAATGCCATTACATAATTGGGTTAAAAAATGTTCAGCTAAAACCCTTACTACATGTACATTTGAATATATAGAGAGTAACTACTTAGACTTAGTCAAGTTATTAATACATAAGTCTTTTGGAATGTTTAGGGTTTGGTGATTAACGATAGTATCAAATTTTTAGACATGCATTCAAACTTCAAAGAAATGTGATGGGTAAAATTCTGCTATTATACTCACAGAAAAGTGCTACTTTTTAACCCTGAATCCCGTCTAAACACACTGTAGTATTTTTTTATTTTATCTATTTATTTGATTGTTGTTTACAGCCATACTCATAAATAGTTTTCACCTCTGTAATATTTATGATCAGTATATAGAGTTTTGGAAACAATTTTTCCTGTATTACCTCACCTACAATTTTGTTCACAAAAGTATCAACAATTCACTGCTATATAATTATATGTACCATAATAATTAATATGTCTTTAATATTAATTTACTATTCCATGGCAATAAATTAACACCTGGCAGAAATGTGATGGATTCAATTATCTGAATAACAACCAGACTCACCAACAGTGTGCTTCGAAATGACGTTATTGTGCCAAGAAAAATATGGTACAGTTTTGTCACATTTAATAACACTGAGTGTGGTGTGGTTGTTGAATAATAAAAATTAGTAAATACAATTACTGTAATCATACGTTGCTATTCGTATATATCATACATACATGTGCCTGTCGTTAATGCTCATCACATGTTATCTACAGGTGATGTAGATATATGTGTCATCTAATGCTCTACATATTGTTACCTGCCCATACAAATTTATGAAAACACAGCTTTTAAAGGAAACTCTGTATTTCAATACGACTAAGTCTTGTTGACCAAAAGTGTAAAGACCCAATGGGCAGGAGTCAAACAAATCTCCAGGCAACAACATTGTCCATGAACTCCTTTCCACTTGTTGTACAACATATGCATGATAATCCACACTGACGAACAGCGTTTGCAGATCCCTGATCACCATGTAAAGTGATCCTCCCAAGTCAACAAAAAGAACTATCTATTACATCAAACTGGTACAAATCATCTATGAATTCAAGGAGTACCGCACTGTCGCTTGAATACCTTGTTGCCTCATAGGTGGCATTATGGACCTGGTACACAACTTTCACTTCACCACCTTTGTCAAACAGGAGTTTCTGAATTTCTCTGTTCAGAATACAAACTGGAATGACCTTGCCCTTACCGGTTTCTATGACATTGGAAGACAAGCATAGGGAATACACTGTATGTACTGTTGACGAGTTGCTAGTGTTTTGCGTATGTTTAAGCATTTTTTTCTTCTGTAAACTATTTCTTTTGAAATAGTTGTGTTTTCCCTCAAATCGTAGAGTCCAGCAATGTATAAGAGGGCCTAGCTGTATTTGATAGGTATAATGTAAGATGTAGTGGACCTTTGCTTTAACAGAGACATCACACAAAGCAAAGAAAGTTGACAAATATGACTCTACTAAACCACTCGGGTATGCTACATCAACAACTACCAGAGCTCTAGTATAAACCAAATCAACAATGTCCAATAAACCTGTGATTAGATTCATGTAAAAATGTCCTTTTGGAACTTTCTCCCCAACCATGAGTGGTAAAAGTCGCAAGAGACACCAACACTGGGAGGCTGTTTACTTTATCCTAAACTTGGATAATTTCTCAGACATGGCATAGGGTTTGTTCACCTGGTGACTGTCACCATAAGGAAATGATAACAGCATTTGGTTTAGGCCTTTCAAGATAAAATAACCTTCTTGTACATCTTTGTTGGACAGCTCCAAGATATCACAAGCAAAACATTCAAATATATCATGGGCAAGATATGAAGGCATATGCCCAACACTATGGTAGTACCTCAATTCATTCAAGGCAGATCTTTCTTTCACCCAATAAACTGCAGACAATGCTGGTTGTTGTGAAATCAGTTCTATTTGTGCATCTTGTGAATCCGCAGTTCTGAGAGTTAAGTTAGATGCAGAGAATTCTTTCTGCATTTCCTCGCTTGTTGCGCTGCAAAATCTACAATTTCTTAAAGCAGAAAAACTTTCTGTGGGACCTGATAATGAATGTGCATCTAGATTATCGGCGACAACCATAGAGACAGTACCTCTTAAGTGAACATGACCAAAACTTTGAGAGTATATCGGTATACCATCAGTTTCCAACAACTTAACATCTCTTAAAAATGGACTGAGAATGGCTGCCCAGCCAAACTTCTTGAGCTAATTGGATGGTATGCAGTTTTGATCGATACTTTGGGTGAAGGTGTCCAAAAACAAAATACACTGCAATCAGTTTGAATTTCTTTATTTTGGTACCTAGTGACTAGCAATCATAGTACAAGTGGATTTGTATGTGTCTTCTATCAGAAAAAAAAACAAACAACAAAGGATGGTGCTTGAATATTTCACCGTCAGAGAAATCTTCAAGGCTTCCAGGTGTTAATGTGTGGCCATTCAATATTTCTGACATAACGTCTTCATGTTTAAGCAACACTTCAATAGTCTGCAAAATAGGTACATAACTACAGGTATGCTGAATACTTTTGGTTGCATTACTAAGGCCAAGAACGATTTCAATTCGCTACAAAAACTGAAGCTCTCAGAGAAAAAGTGTTCTGTTTTTAGGTTCATGACAAATTTTCACAAGCTATTTTTGCAGAGCGAAAGCTGCCGAAAACTTCATTAGCATCTGCCAGCGAGTCAATATCAATGCCATGTCTTCAGAAAGTTGCTCGAACATCTCCTCCTCGCAAGACTCAAACAAATTTCTGATTTCTTCGATTAGGTCACTACATACATTCAATGGTAACTTTTTCAACTCCCTTAATGTGAGGAGGAAGATACCCAGGTGACTTGAATAATCCAACTTTGTGATTTCCTAATCATTACTGTGATAACTATTACTTTCCTCATTTACAACATAATCAGAACTTGGGTTTTCTAACTCATTCCACACTGTTGGCTGAACATGTTGATACTGCCGTAAAGACATGTGTCTTTCATAAAATCCACGATGTTTGATTTTAATATGTGTTAGGTATGTTTTTACAAGTTTGAATGCCTTGGGGGCAGAATTCATGTGAAATGCGATAATGCCGAAGTAACAAAGTGAAATGCCTCGAATTAAATTAACACTCCCCTATGGCACACCTGAGCATTTCAACTCTGTCTAAATTTGAATACCTGCAAGTGTGGACTGGTATATCTGTAAATAAGCACCCAACATGTTTTATATAATCATTAGTGTAAGTTAACACACATGCATACAAAAACAAAAGCTTTAAGCAAAACTACATCACGTAAGTTACCAATCTCCTTCAAGCTGAAGCTGACACTCATGGACGGCGATGGAAATAATACATTTGCTCCGTAAAAAAAGGATATCACAAGCACTTGTGCGAGTTCATTTAAGGCTTTGTTACCTCAAGCGCACATACAAAATCTATTACAAGAGTATCATAACGGGTTTGTTTATTTCGAATGATTCGTTGTCAGCGGCGATCGTGTGTCACACGCGCCCGCCAAGATATGAACTGGGTTATCTTCTCGGTCAACGTGATATAAGCCAGCGACACGTGAAAGTCAATAGGAACGGAATATTCGACATAAACAAACTGTTTAAACAAGTTAAAACAAGTCAAACAGGCTGTTGTACATAGATTTAGCTCGAGCGCTTGAAGTTAACATTAACATTGAAGGTAAATAACCTCGCACCGAAACATCCTTTTTACGGTGTAAATTTAAGTATTGATAGTAACTGTAAGATATGTATAACTACAGGTCTATATTTAATAGACCAATCCACATTTATATTGTATCTTGTGGTCTGATAACTATAGTCTTATATATAATTTTGACGGCTAGTGCAGTTTAAATTCTTTCTTTTATGAAAATAATTTAGAGCACGCCATATTAATATTTATTTATTTGATTGGTGTTTTACACCGTACTCAAGAATATTTCACACATAGGGCGGCGGCAGCAGAGGACGCCATCATGAGCTGGACTGGAACTGAGAGGCACCTGGGTAACCTGGCGCGTTAATCCCCCTCGGTCAGGGAGGACCCCGCCACATTTGTGTAGACATTCAATATAGATTAACTTACTTTTTTTGGCATGCAAGCATATGTTGAGTTAGAAGACCTATGAAGACACGAATTGGCTCGTAGCCAAAACAAAGGTCAGCTCATATCAATGTCCTTCAATTGGAATAAATCAAAGGATAATTGTTCAAATAATTGGCAAAGCACACCTTGATCTATAAATCGATAAAATCGATTGAGCGTTGAGGTACAAACGCTGAAGATTACCTACCTACCTAGAGGACTGTGCTTGACGACGATGACGACGCGTAAGTATTGTAGTGTTCAGTTATGGGATAGTTATTGCAATATCCGTAAGTAAGTTCCACTCAGAAAAGACTACATAAAATAGCTATTTAAACCAGATCAGCGACGACAGTGTGATAAAGCCAAATCTTTACCCGTAGCCGTATTATATTTCACTGTTCGAGAATTACAGGAACACATTCTCGGGAAGATAAATCTTTTGATATTTTTTATTCCTGAAGTTGACTGAAAATTTATCTCATATCATCTGTTTTGCGTCCAATCATTTTAAGTATTGTTTCGAAAGGTTAAACAATTGTTTTTGTTGTAAATCTATCGGCCATGACCCCTGAAGTCGAAGACTGGAGTCCACTCTTCTCTAGAACGCCTTCATGCGGCTCTTAGACTGAGACTATGAAGTACAAAATTATATTCCAGATTATAAACAGCGCGTTGTTACCCCTGGAAAACTGGAGAATAGTCATGGTTTTCTCCCAACTCCATAGTTTCCTGACCATCTTCCCAAAAGGGAAAATCAAATGCATAAAATGCTACAGCTGGTTTATATGAGGGTAGACCACATCGAGATACATGATTCGAATTATCTGTTTTCCATTTCATTGATCGGTTGTTCGTATGTCTGTCCGTTCATCCTTCATGTTAACATTTCTGTCAAAAAACACTACTGCTCCGACAATTTCTGTATGATTTCAACAAAATTGAGTGCAATTGTAGACTATATCAAGATACATACTTCGTTGTGTCGATTGTCCATGTCGATGATCCGTCGTCCATCTGTCTGTCCGCTCATTCACCGTGTTAATAATTCCTTGAAAACACTACCCCTACAATTATTGTGCAATTTCGACGAAACGCGGGTGAAATGTAGACTACATCAAAATACATAATTCCAGGTAGGCGATTTTCATTTCGACGATGGGTTGTCCGTTGGTCTGTCTGTCAGTCCGTTTATGCAATATGTGTTAACATATCTTTCGAGATGCTACTCCTACGTTTTTCTTCTTGATGTCAGCGAAAATCGGTTTAAGTGAAGAATACATCAAGATACATGTACATGTGTAGTATTATTCATTTTCTTTTCTGTTCTCATCAGAGACTCTTGCTTGGTAGACATTAGGTGACAAACCACCTGCTACTTTCGGTTGGCGAGTCCCATTTGTTTTGACGAAATTACGATTTAAATTGTGATTTACTTCATATGAATAGAACAGTATGGAGACCTTCGCACATCGTTGACTGACTGTTAATCGTTTCTCTTTCCACGAATACGTCCCAACTTTGTTATTTTATATACCTTTTTAGTGTTTTGTTGGTTTACGTTGAACGTCATTATGGAATTATTGAATTATTGACCCGAACAACCCATTTTGCTTGACGGCTGAAATTAGACATTTCTTTCGTGACTAACATGAATGAATGATTACGGTATGTTCAAACCTGAAATGAGTATATCGTTTTGGAAACCATAATGAAAACCTAGGCGTTGAAACCAAAAAGGGCGTTCCGGGTCAATTATCACAAGACCAGTTTCCAAAAACGACCAATAACAAAATTCACCAAAGAACTGTGAAAGTCGTTGATGACGACAGGAGGCAATAGGAAAATGAGTAAGACAAAAACAAATAAAATAAATGTGTTTAGTGAAAAGAACTAAGCCGCGGATAAAACTCGAAGTCAACCACAATACTTAAAACGTCGCATATGTACAATAAACTAGAAGAATATATATGTATGTTAAAAGAATTATATCTAATGGCGTAATCCAAGATCAATGTATTTTAACAAATTAATGAAATGGACATGGATGTTGTCGCAATAATTCAAATACACGGTCTGATGTGTAGAGTGAATGAGTGTTTGAGGTTAAACGTCGCACTTCACAATGTTTCAGTCATGTGACGATGATGAGTCATTCTGTCCATGCCGCAAAAGTGCGGCACTGGAATATCATGCTGAAGACACGAGATCTGACACCTCGTTAAGGTCACATTATACTGACACTGGGCCGACCAATCCTGTTTAGTTCCTCTAACTGCTGACTGCGAGGTGGGAGCTCTAACCACTAGATCATCGAGGCGATCAAAACCTTTAGGGTTAATGTCAGTACAGTGGCCCAAGAGCAACTGTGGAACTCACGAACAGGTGGCGACAGTCAGTTCATATGTATTCAATGATTTCCACTGCAGCTTTGTCCGTAAATTGCAGTACAATCATCTACCTTGTGCAAGAAAATATCTTGTTTCAGGGGTAATCAACTCATAACAAACTGCGTGTAGCAGACCGTGTAAATACAGCGCACTGTCTAATAGCTCTGCCTGATCTAACACCGACTTATCTAGCGTGGGGAATGAACTGGTTTGCTCGGCAGTTGAGGCTTGCTTTTGAAATGGCTTTTTGAAAAGGAGTGTCGAGTTTTTTCTTGCAGTCAAATTGTCCCAACATCACATGTGATTCTAGATTGCCAATGACTAAACAGTCACTAAACATACACTTGTCAGAGCTGCAAGCCACGCCTACAGGGTGTACATGAATATAAAACATATCGGATTTAAATAATTTATAGCCTGCGTAGTTGAAATACTGAGCAGGAATGAACATGCCGAATTTCAAATGACGTCATTTTGCTCTCTGATACTGCATTCTGTTTCGCGCCACGCTTATATATAAGTGCTGTCTACCGTAAGCACGCTTTACGTGAAATTTCTGAGCTCAGCTTTATGTTTTGAGAAGGATATGTGTGGGTTTAAATCATTCTCAACTCGCGGACACGTCCATGACGTAAGCACGACATCAGTTTCAGATACGTCAAATATTGTAGAAAAGCTTTCAATGAAATCTGCAAGGTTAGTATACCATTTGGTCAAAAGGTATTCAAATGATATACTAACCTTGCAGATTTCCTTGAAAACTTCTGTCAGAACGAGATTTGAACTCTGATCTCTCTTTCTGAAGACCAGCGTTCTATCGTCTCAGCTGAAATTCTACTCTTAACACACCCCTCCACTTAACATGCGTACCTTAGACACAATCACGTTCAAATCCATCTTCGTAGATAGATAACTCAGCTTATTGACGTGACGTAATTCTAAATATGGCATCAGTGTATAAAGATGCTTACGTATAATGATATATAAACCAGACATATTTCGCAATTATACATATTGTACTTTGACAGCTGCTAAATGAAATCCACATGAATGCGTTTACCTGGTTACATGTAAACGGTGACAATGATCGATCTCACTGCTTCGCGTGGCACGCATAAGTCTAGCTGGATAGAATGGGAGACTGAAGGTCTTCTACCGTTGTTATGTAGCATCTAACATGTAGTTTCATCATCGCCACCATGGTGCTATAGCTGTGGCCGATTTGAAAAGTTCCACTGGTCTTGTGTCACTGCGACAAATTCCAGTGAATTTCTGTCATTTCTTGCTGTGAGTTGCAGTGCTTGTGCACTGCGTAAGTGTTTTAAGAGCACATGAGCGTGCAACGAGGTGTGACGATTTCCAGTAAAGAATGAACTTTGTACCGCTTTGTTAATGACAGAGAAGATCTCTACGAGTTCTCCATGCTCACGCCACTTAAAGTAAAAGCACAGGCACTCGAAGTTATCTCCCTTTATTTGTCAGTCAAATACTAATATATATGTACAGGCGCGAAACACCGAAGGGCCAGAAATCACGAAACGGCAATAATAATTCTGTTTCTTTTTTTATCGCACCTGCTCGAACTGGGCACATACCTTTCCTAATGCCAGTGCATTGAACACCTCTAATTCCGCGTGATTATCAGCTTTGAAGGAAATGTGTGAAAATCTATCAGCGCAACGTTTACCCGGGGACTCCGCGATTTGTAGCCTCGTCCGTTCGCCTCCGGGAGCCCACTTAGATTCACGAACTGGCTTGTATGCGCATCATACTTGACAGCGCATGACCAAAGTTAAATTTGGCAAAAAGACTGGACAACATTATGTCTATTTCGGTGAAGTAGAACAACTACTACCACAGTGGAAACTGACATATGGCTGTGTTTCGCCGGCTAGCATGAAACGCAGCCATTCGGTGTGAGCTTTGACGTAATTGTTCCAAGCGCTGAACACTCTTGTAAGCTGAGACTTGTAAGCTGCCAGGGTAGTCGTGGAAACTTAAGCTTTATAACATGAACTGATCAAGAAACTTCCTCCCGCCACAACACAATGGTCTAGAAATACATTGCAGTGTTGTTCACCCATGTACGTGTTATAATTAAAATATATAACATTAAAACAGGGTCCTGTCCCTATGATATTGCATGTTACATTGGCGGTTAACTCAGAACATTCACGTCACAGCTGATGGACGGCCGATATCTCATACCTCTCTTACACGCTTTAAAACATGGGCAACTCCAGATCCCCCGTCGGCAGCAACATACTCCACACTTCAAACGAAGATAATTCAGCAACGAATTCTTATGAATTCTCACAGGTTTTACAAAGGAGAATTTTGTTACCTTTTTAATGAACATCGCCTCATGAACTGTCTTCGATTTTAAACAAAAAACAAGAACAGTGTTTCGTCGAATTTGCTCGTTTATTGTAGCCATTGTAAAAAGAAACGACACGAACCGGATGATCATCTAACTTAAACATCCCGGTCTTTGGAGGTTAGTGTTACCCAATAATAAACTAGTGGATCATGACGCCACCAATAACGCTCTCTCTTTAGACTATATAGCTGATATATATCTGGAATAAGAGATGGTACATGGACGACTGCACAGTAACGCTGGCTGGTATAGAGCACTAATCATACTGAAGGTTTCAGTTCACTGTGTTTTTTATGGGATGTCTGCAATGCATGTATATAAGTCTTGTTTATTTCTCATGAGCGGCAATGTATTCCGTCGTAAGCGGTAATTTGGCAAATAGTGACGTGTAATCGGTGAAATCTAGCCTCATGTCACTTTGTCAGTTAGACCTTCTTTCTAAACCTTCTTGTAAATGCGTAAAAACACCCTTAAACATCTTAAACACGCCATAGCTCCTTGGACACACTTAAACTCGCTTAAACACAACTATTCTTATTGATATTTTTCAATTTTGACGGTTTACACAGTCAACCAGAATATGTTTGATGCCATAAAGGAAGCTGAAGAAAAACAATGTTATCTTTATCTTAGCGGAAAGGGCATATCACAGATTACAATCTAATACAGACTCCATCATTCTAGCTTTCATAGGCTCCATCCTACGTTTCTTTAAGACGGAAGATAAATGGGGAGTAACATGAGAACTAAAGAATTTTGAAAGATATGGCACATCCCTCACTGGACTTTTATAAATATCTAAAACTTTGAAAATAAAGTGTTTTCACTGTGTGGTATAAAACAGGAAGCATATTTACAGAATTGTGATACTCCGAGAAGACATTAACAACTGTCGTAACATCAATTGGTACACATATCAAATGAGATGACGAGACATCTTGGCAATACCCATTTTCGTCACAGGAAGGGGTCGGATGAAATGGTATGAAACAAATCCAATCGTAGTTCTGTGTGTCATTAGGACAGTTGATTGCTGCCCCAATTGGCAGATAAGTGCGATCAGAATATCAAGATTCCCGAAACTCAGAGTAACGATCTTGAAAAAAAAATTTTTTAAAATTCTATCGAGTTTTGCTTTAAATCACTGTGTTTCAGATACCTCTGGGATACTCTGTGCTAAAATATTGATCAACTTGAGGCAGTTTGCCTTTAACATCACTGTCTAATTTTTAGCTCTATTGGTCGAAGACCAGAAGATGAATCTGCTCCTACAGTTTATGTATGATTTCACTGAAAATTGGTCCAAGTGTAAACTACAGCAAGATACATAATTCGTAAAACATTTTTCATTTCGATTTGTTGTCCGTCCGTCTGTCTGTTTCTTTATCCGCCATGTTAAAATTTCCTTCAAAACCTTACTCCTATACAGTTTTTGTTCAGTTTCAATGAAACATGGTTGAAATGTAGACTCTCAAGATACATAAGTTGTGGTAGCGCTTTTTAATTTCGATGATCATTTGTCCATCCGTGTCTGTTCATTCAGTATATGATAGTATATGATGTCTTACAAAGCATTACTCCTCCTACAGGTTTTGTCTGATTTCAATGAAAATTGGCCAAAATGTAGACTACATCAAGATGGCATAATTCAAAGTATCGATTCACTTCGATCCATTTCGATGATCGCTTGTCCATCCGTACATACAGGATATGTTAATATTTCTTTCAAGATAATTAATTATTAATTACTGCTAATATTTTGCAATCGATTGCTCGTCTACAGTGACCTGAAGCCTTCAATATGACTAGTACTTCCGGAATCGTTTTGTCATCGATTCCGTGATACTTTTGTCCCAACCAGTAGAGCTTCTGTCTCAGATGTTTTCTTTTTCCTAATTAATCCATGGGGCTAGGGGCGTGTAAGTTGAAAATTCTCAAACACTTACATGAACAGTTATAATAAAACCCTAACAGAGGTTAACTGACAAGATGACAAATTTCACCCGTAACGTGAGACCATTTGCCAACTGTCACATTGTTGTCACTGCTCTGGCTTTTGCTCTCTGTACTGCAGTCTTTTATATTTCAGAATTCACAAGCAAATATACAGAAAAATAAAATTGTAAAAATCACTTGCAATTTGGAAATACAAATTTCTATACATCTGTTCACATTTTTGAACTAAAGCTGTATTAGGCCAAACTATGTCCAAAAGAAAAAATAAATCAACATTTGCGAAAAGATTTTTACAAAAATATAAGGCAGTTATACATGTATTTGTAATAGATATGTAATAGTGTGTTACAGTTGCACTCGTGTGATTTAAATAGTACATCATATGTAAACAAGCTGCATTAAATTCAATATAATAAGCATACATAAATAAACCTAAACTGGTCGAGACAGACCTGTAGCTCACACACGCTACTAGAAATAACACACGAATACACAAAATGATAGATTATATCTACTAGCATTACTAAAACAATATTAAAACACAATATTACAAGCAAACGTTAGTAACAATTTCTGTCGTAAATTGTATACAGTATGCAATAATTCTTTCCCCAAGATACCCCGCAAAAAGTATATGAGTAAATCAGCACTTCGAATCCATAGTTTCAATTTCTGATATGAAAAAGTCGTTTAAAGTATCAAAAGGTCTGAAGTTCAACTGCTCCTCGACAGCGTTATTCACAGAGGCTATAAATAGCAGATTTCGATTGTGTAATAGTTTTTAAACATCTGAAACACAACTTAGTATTTGTCAATCAACAGTTAGCACACCTTTAATTAATTAAAAACCGCAACACAATGTATAAAACAGGAAAATAATGTTTTTCTAAACAATTCTCATGGAGAATACCAAAACTTGTGTAGATACCAAAACTGCCATTTAAAATAAGCTGAATGTGGAAAATTACGGATAGGAGTATAACAAATTTGGCTTGATGTACACAGTAGGCGTGACATGTAATTGAAATAGCTGGGATCTGTATTGTTCCTGTGTATATACCGTTTAACATAGTAACTGTTAGCTAACGGTTAATCTATGGCCTACACTGACATGGCGTGATGACCATGAAATGGAGGTTCAGTACAAAATGTTCAGTACAAAATGCGGTCGTTGTGAGTTTAAGTCCAGCTCATGTTGGCTTCCTCTCCCCAACCCCCCCCCCCAAAAAAAACTAAGAAAATATGTAAATATAAAATAAGGACGGATTCTCGCACAGAGAAGCAGTCAAAGACTCAATGTGTCGCTGTTGGTTTCTTCGGGCTCTGCCCGATTCCTCCCACCATAATGTTGACCATTCTCGTGAAAGATTGAGGTGTAAACAATAAGAAATTAAATAAATATTAACCGTCAGCCTTAAGGGTCTGTGGGGTGCATTGGTGGGCCCATCATGGAGACAATCTTTCTGAGGATTCGTAGTTGCAGTCTGAGAAAAGAACGCCTGACTTCACGGCCTCTTTCCAGCATTTCAGGACAACTTTGATAATCATTTCTCATTGCACGCAAGGCCGTGAAGCTCTGTCTGTCGAGAGCACACAGCATTTGTAGTACCTGCAATATAAGTATTTGTTGTAAGTTCATTGTCAGCGAAGAGACTCGGCAGTAAAATTCTTCCCTAAATTTTGTTACGCCACTGGACAACCGGCTAGTCCATCTTATTTGTTTTTACCCCATATCATTTTTGCCCAGCTCTGCTGAAGTCAATTTGCTGTGGAACGTACAAGTTACCAGTTTACTTGTACAGTTTAGCTGACAACGTAAATGAGGTATTTCACCACAGACCTAGATTTCACCTGCTTTAGATGGCTGTTGAATATTCGCCAATGATGTCAATGTCGTCGTTGCTCTGGTTGAACTCGCCATGATATAGCCCCCACCCCCCCTCAACCACCAGTACCAAAAAATATAATATGGTCCCTCAGCTATTCTTCACGTTTGATTACAATTTCACAAAATATTTAATTCCCATCAAATAAATTATTTTCCCGGAATGTCTTATTCTTTGGTGAATGGCGTTAGGAAAAACCCTGTTTAGTGAAACATGAATATCTGTTCACCGTTTCACTTCGTTAACAACGTTTTACCTACCATTCGGTAATCCCGTGCGTCAGTGTAAAGGTCCACTTCAAGTTGCAACAAGGTCCGTTCCGAATTTATCATCATTCTGAGATACCTCTGTGTGTAATAGAAGAGTTTTGCTTAAGTCTCTGGATGGATTCATAAGTAAAATACCCCATGTCACTTTGATTTCATGTAAGGCTGAATTAAGCACAAATCAGGTATATGGGAAGAGGCATATTAATAATATTGACAGAAACTGACGAAGAGTAAATTAGTGTCAGGTCTATTCAAGCTGTTATTTAACAGTGATATTTAGCAAACTCGGAATATTTTGATATTCACAAATGACGGTGCATGCGTCACTCCCAACACTTGGTTTACATCACTGCAAAATTTGTGCAAAATGATCCATTGCATCCAGATGGGAAATGGTCCTCCTGTCGCTCAGGCCGATTGTCAACCTGCTCACAGTTACAGATCTACCGCAATTAAAATGGCTTCCCCATCATGAAGTTGTCATATAACACGTCTTGCCTTGCAATAGACCAGCAATAGACAAATATTCGCTTTATACCAAGAGCGTCCACCCTGTCTTTTAAACACAATAAATTGTCCGTTGAAGTCGCTTCCGGTCAAATTTATAAGAAGTTGGATTTAAAATAAGTTTTGTCTAGGATTTTGCCGCATGTTAAGGTGAACTGATAAACACACATAGCTGTCATTCGCCACATGTGGACATTCGACTTGCTGACACCTAACGCGTTGTGCGTTGAAACGGACTAATAACCTGGTCATCACTTACATGGTTTTGACTGCATTGAGCTTTCATTGGATGTAGGTACCACTATCACCCATGCATATTCATTATACATGTAGCTGGAAACGTATCTAATACGTATCTAGAACTCACAGCAACCGCATTGGTGGGTGGCTTCGCTCGAGCGCTAACCGACTGAGCCATGGAGTCCCCCGCATGGATTCAAAGGTCTCACTTGTGTATGTGGTGGATATAATGCACAATACAAATAAGTATTTTATCCACAATTACCTGTATATAAAATTATTTACATGCACACAGAACCCTTTGCCTTACCTCTCCACGGTTCTCCCCTTGGATATCTATAAATTGACCACGACTAGACATGTTCAATGCCTGTAGGAGAAAGGAATAAAAACATACATTTCTTAAATTAAAACAGCCACTCTAATGATAGGTTTAGGAGGGAGAGCTTTAACTTCAACTGCCGGAATACAAGGTTCCGGTAAAATGTAAGGTGTCTTTTCCTTGGTTAGGGCCATTTTTCAACTGTCAATGTCGCCTGTGCTTTGCTCCGTAATGTAGAGTTTCATATTCAGTAGAGGGAAAATTCACTCTGTTGTATTTCGTGGGGCGCTGGTTGCAAAAAAGAAACCACGGAACTTTCCTGGTACATTACTTTTGAAGAACGAAGTTATAAAAATCTCTAGGTAACACGTATGAATAGAGACCTTTAGTTGCAAGTTTTACTTGTTGATTTAAGTCAGAAAAATTACATGTTCAAAGCTTCAGGTTTAATTTCCAGTTTATTACAAAAATACATCTAAAATCTGAATTAGAAAATGAATAGCACAAATCACCAAATATAACACGTAATATGTATTATTACAGCATAACTTTAAACATCACAAGATTCCGTATACACTATGATTAATCGCCATTGATGGTACAGATTATCACTCCGTATTGCGAACAAGCTTAGAAAAGAGGGTTCGGAGCTATTCTGAACCCTAGGATTTTACCCTTTATATTAATATATTCAACCTGCTTTCTCCTCAGTGTGAAGAACTAGAATTTTCTGCGTGTAGAAATAAAAATATTTTTCACATAACAACCCCATTTTCTCACAGTGAAGAGTATTACACGAATGGATATATGTAGTAATGAAGATCAGTATAAAAATTACAGCATATCGAGAACAAACTTAGAATAATCACTACGGTGTTATGGTTGGCCAGTTACTTAAAATAGAAGGTACACATCCTCTAGTACCATACATGTACATGAACTATGGCACATATTCTCACTGGTAGAGAATATGTGTGCTTGCAATATTAAGAAGCTCACCCTTTGTGTACGGCTCGTGTACAAAGATATACGAGTTTGCATTTCTGTAGCGTTTTGCAGGTTTCACAGAAATAATTTGTGGCAATAAAGTCTAAGTCCTACCCTACAAATTAACATGAAAAAGCTTACCTTCTCGAACACGGAAATAAACATTCCACAGTGAAACGTAGTGAACGTAGTGCCGGAACACTGATTGGAGGATATTTCCACAGTGACAACGTAGGCTAGTGATGCACAATAAAGATTGGTACCTTTTTGTGTTCTATCCACTTTAATGAAATGTGACAGGATTTCTACCCTTCCTGTACTAGCTTACCATGGTGAAGATATGCCAAGGGCTCGTTTCTGACGGTAAGATGTCATGCAAGCTACATGTTATGACATGACAAAATTCCGTGCGTTTATGTTGGGGGTGATGTAGGTAGACTTACTATATTAACCCTCTTATTTCGTACACATTCTTTTGAGAACTGGTGTTGAAGAATTTTGAAAAAGAATCTTACTATTATCGACTTCCTGCTTTTACGATTGATATACGAATATCGCAATTTAGGCTAAGATGTGTTAGATCCTGTGTGTTGTGTTACGATTTGAGTCAATGTTACAAGTTATTGGTACGTAACCCAACCCAGGGGAGGAATGTATAGGTTTACGCTCCTCCGTGCGTCCATTACTCGGTTTTTGGTGACAACTTGGTTCCATATTATGGTCAATATATGAAATGGCCCACCAAAAATATGTGCTGGTTTCATTTGTCATAGAAATACTTAAAACGCGTACTAAAAGTTTACCAAAAGGGAACAGGTAGGACAGGATCTAATTTATAAAAAATTAATCTATTATGGTCGCTAAGAAGTTGGTAATTTATCGATGTGATTACAATTGAAGAGTGATTAAAAAAGCACAACACACCTTTTAAGTGTTTCAAAATATCTGAAACAATTTAACCATTGATAAGATTAACCCTTGAATCTCTTTGTCCTTCGGTGCAAACATAATGTCATAAATCACACGTACATAATCTGATATGCATCGTCAAGGCATAAAACCTTTTAAATCTTCGTGTCTTAGGACATGAAGAACATTTTAATTTATGACTAACTTTTAACAACGTGATAAGTCTCAAATTTTTAAGCCAATCTCAAGATTTGTTAGGTTTCGGAGGACGTGTTACTAGGCTTTGTTTTTGTGAGACTGACATATCATCTTTAGTAAAATCTCCATTGGCGAATTTGAGAACAAAGTATCCTGTTTCTTTTCAAACCATTTATAAAGCTCTACAGTATATCCATCATTTCCTGGACTTTTGTCGTTTTCACATCCTTTAGACATTTAGTCATTCCTACTATCGTTATTGGTCCTTCTAATGTCTGTGCTTCGATGCTTGATAGTCTTTTAAGTTGTTATTTGTAATTCTTTTGTGTGCTCTTCCTTTGTTCCACTTCGTTCATACAATTCTTTAAAACAGTCTCTGTTATTCTAAGATCTCGGACCCTTTATATATTTCTCTTCCATCGTCTAGTGTAATATTTGAGATGAGTTTATCAGTATAATTTGTATAATTTCGATGGTTTGTCACCATTCTCATTTGATTTTAACTCTGTTTTATCCGTAATGCCTTCTCTTCTTTTTGCCTTATTTCCTCAAGCTCTAATTTCAAAGCAACTGGCTTTTGAAGTATCGTTTTCAAATTTCCTGTTCGATTTGCCTTTCTTTAAGGGTTTGTTTTCTTTCCTTCACTGCTTAGTATTTAATACTTTCTCCTTTTATTCTCATCAGTTAAACTTCCAAAAAAGGCTGATCGCTAATTGTTATATCTAGATGGGATTTAGGAATATTTAGAAGATTATTTCTATGAAAATTTATAGGAAAATATTCGTCGATACTTTGCTTTATGCACGACTTAACTAGGTCAGTGTATATAGGGTCTTTCAGAAAGGAACAATGCATACAGGGCCTTTCAGAAGGGAACAATTAAGTCTCAGTACCCCTTTTCTCTATCACAGTTGACGAATTCACATCTGAATGTTACAGCTCAGTGATGGCTGCGATATCCTGGAATAATCTTGGATTTTGCAGATAAATTAAAATGTCATTGGTAGTGAAGAAAAAATCGTGTCGGGCCTGTTTTTTTTTTGTTTTTTTTTTTGTGCTTGTTTTTTTTTTTTTTTTGAAGGATTTTTACGTTGCCAGGTATATTTTCTCTCTAATTAGTCTGTTGCAGGCCAAACATCCACACATTCCTGATCCTTGATTATATCCATTACTCTTTTTCGGGCTCTAGGATTATTAATATTTAAGTGATTTTTTGTATCTTTATTTGGATAGATTACAACGTTTCAATCTCCACATATAACAAATGGGGGTTTGAACTCAGAATAATTTTTCCTCAACGTGTAAAATAACATAGTTGCCATAGGAGTCTATATAACCATTATTTACCTTGTACTCAAAATCTGAATTAGAAAGAATTGTTACAACTCTTGCATGAGAGCTTTGGGAGTTCATTCAGGTATCATGGCCCCATTCTCGTTTTACTGCTTCTTTATTCGGAGGGCTACTGTGGGTGTCCTGTAAACAAATTACGGAAACATTTTTTTCCTTAAAATAATGGAAAACGTATTTTTTGTTGTTTTTTGACATCAGCCAGTCCTTGAAAATTCATTGAAAATATATTAAGTGTTTCAGCCATGTTATCGTTTGTCAAAGCTCAATTTGGAGAAGCAATGTAAAAATGTAATAATCGATAAACTTGTCTTCCATTGTTAAGTGTTTATTTTTCAAGTATTTCCTTATGTTGAGACACATCCGATTATAGCGTAGCGCTATTAATGCACCTGCGTACATTTGTGAGTTCCTACCAACTTCAGTCTCTGGTATTACCTAGATAGGAAGAAGAAGGTCTCATCACTTTGGTGGATTTGAGTGCTTTAATTATGTACGTGACACTTTATTTATGCTATCCCAAAAAATTACAATCTTACATGTGCACAGTTGAGTATTTTTGTCCCTACATGTAAGTAATAATATCACCATGATATTTAGAAAAAAAGGTGAAAAAAAGTAAAATCATGGATCGAAAAAGAAACACGAAAAAAACAATGGACTCCAAATTTTTCGTCCATACCGCTAATGCACCGGTCACCTGAAATATTTATCTCGAACAATTTTGAGAAACACTGAAACATTGTCAGCTGGATGAATATATATGAACGCGAATAAATTTGAGTTCCGAATATCAGGCGAAGAAAAGAGAAAAAAAGAAGAACGTTTCGATCATGCGCAGGGCTGATTCCACACACAAACTACGCCTTCACCTGTGGGAAGTCTTTTTGACACTTGGGCGCCCTGCTGTTGTTGGGTACAAGGTGCAACGATTTGTAGAATGTTGAATTGAAACTTGATACATGCCTTCATCATTAAATTCTCTTTCCGAGTAAACCCTCCTATATTCTTATGTGTGCATAAACATTTTTACCATTCATATCTGTTACTGCCTGTTGATATTTGGGAGTACTCCGGAATATTAACCATCATACAAGAAGACAATTTGTACTAACGGCTATAGAAATGTATTATTAACTAGTGATTGCCATTGCTGACGTTTTAGGGCCGAATTGATAGAGGTGTTTTAAGGCGCTTGTAGTTTAAAGGCGTTTATCTCTTACACGGGGGCTAACACACTATTGTTCGCTGACAACCAAGTTACTGAGCGGTGAGTCAGGAGATCAGAGTACGACGTTAAACCCGGAGCGCTTACTCAACTACGTACAGATCTCCTAGAACTACCGGCCTGGAGCTGCTGACATGCAGATAACACGGAGAAACCCTGCTTCCGGTTTATTTATTTCTTTTTATTTATTTGATTAGTGTTTTACGCCGTACTCAAGAATATTTCACTTATACAACGGCGGCTAGCATTATGGTGGGAGGAAACCGGAAACCCACGACCATCCGCAGGTTGCTGGCAGACCTTCCCACGTACGGCCGGAGAGGAAGCCAGCATGAGCTGGTCTTGAACTCACAGCGACAGCGAAAATTGGTGGGAGGCTTCGGCTGCTTCCGGTTGTAACAGTGGAATATCCTGCATCAGAATGTAATGTCAGACTTGAAGCGTGTTAGGTAATATATATACTGGGCACCGTTAGTTTCACATTAAATTGATTTCTTGTTTCACCCATAAAACAGAATATGTCCTACTTTCATTTTGTCAGCGTTTCTTGCTGCACTGTGACCCTTGCAAACACCTTCAGGGTACCTGTCTTGTGACTGAGGCACGTCTGCTATTGGAATACTCCTGTGTCGTAGTAGCAGTTATGTTCCCTTTCGCTGCGCTCAAAAGATCACAAAAAATTCAACTCAAAACTGTGACGGCAGAGATAAACTGCGTCCGCCATAATGACATCACTGGAAAAGTCTCGCTTTCAACAAACGGGTGCATTCTGGGATAGTAATTTTGTGATGGTGGCGAGCGGAGGTTTATAAATATACCGCTGGCGTTACAGCCTTGAGCTGAATTCTTCCTATTGATGGCAGCCAGGGCTTGGTGCTTGTCGCTGAGTCTAGACGAGATATGCATTAAAATAGGTGTGTGGAATTTGTTACGCTTGGAGGCTGGAAGAAAATTATTTCGACTGTGAGCGAAAATATATTCTAAATCCGAGCAGTGTCTCGGTGGCAAATAATAAAGTTCAGGGTCAAGCCAGAGTCGCGCAGGACCTTGTCAAAACCAGACATCATTAATATGTGGCCAGAAGTTCCTGAAAATACAAAATACAATAAAATAATAACAGAAACAAACCACAAATAGAACAGCCACGTCGCCTAGGGTGGTGTAGTCAGGCCAATCGGCGATACAACTGACCAGTTCTCAGGACCTCAGGACCACACATTACCATGACCAAACCCCTGTATGAACCGCAGCTTTGTATTTCAAACCTAGACTCTGCGGACACTCTGATGATACCATTAGCATGAGAGCTGCCGATCCAATCTCCTCACAGCGAAAGAACAATGAAATAAACTCTACAGTCTCAAATACATTTCTTCAGTTGCAGTCAGAGGTAACAGGGTGATGTCCTGCTTTCAGCTTTACCTCTATCGTCTGCTGTCTTGTTGTCCTAGTTACTGTCTAACCCTCTAAATTGTTGCCCTGTGTTAACCGTTTGTACCTGTTGCCACTCAGACGCCTCTGTTTTGGTATTCTCCTTTATGGTAGTAGTTCGTTCAAATCCAGCCAGAGGTAAGGAAATGGTGCCCTGCTTTCAGCCTTAGCACTCTTTTCTGCTACCGTGTTATCCCATGTCCTGCTTAACCCCCTGAATTGTTACTTCGCGCTGACCCTCTGTCCCTGTTGTCACTGAAACACTTGTTTTTCTATTCTTCATTGCTGTAGTGGTTGGTTAAACTCCGGCCAGAGGCTCTCAGCCTTTGCACTATTTTCTGCTACCGAGTATTAATATTACCTGTTTAACCCCCTGACTTGTTGTTTTTGTCTTAACTTTTGGCATCTGCCCCTGTCAGTGAGGCACATGTGTTTTGGTATACTCTTTCAAATGAAGAATAAATTAATTTTTATGTACATATGTATATATGCATTCTCCACAAAATTATATTTGTATTTATGCACTTGGTTGTTAAATGGCATACTGAATATTTTTTCACTTACACTTACACAGCCCCGAAATGCTGCCAATTTACCGCCAAATTATAATGCTAAGGTAGTGGCAGTAAATGAATGCATTAAATGCTGAGTAAAAGAAGCTCAGAATATACATTTCTGGCCAAAGAGATTTTTGTTTATTTACTTATTTGTTCAGTCTTTTACGCTGTACTCAAGGATATTTAACTTATACAAAGGCGGCGGCCAGCATCATGGTAGGGGGAACGGGACAGAACCTGGGGGAAACCGACGACCATCCGCAGGTTGCTGGCAGACCCAGGGGTTCTTAGTGAACTCTGAACTGCTTGTCCCCAGATGGGGTTCATTTAAATAGCCATGGCATGATCGAATATTTAAAGAGTATAAAATAAACCACAAGCAAAAACAATACAACTG
Organism: Acanthopleura granulata; assembly: GCA_016165875.1. NCBI lineage: Eukaryota > Metazoa > Mollusca > Polyplacophora > Chitonida > Chitonidae > Acanthopleura > Acanthopleura granulata. Next base: position 3,449,249 of record JABBOT010000015.1, on the reverse strand, counting down.
ATGTTCATTTAAAGCTTCCTGCCTTAAATTATCTGATCCTTGTGAGCAATAGTGTACTTTCAGCTGTTAATGTGGATCACAGTATCAACGTAAACATACACATTATGTATGGACCTGATGTTTTTTTTTTTATCAGCCATGGACACGGCACCATACTACTTAATATCCACTAACATCATGGACCTGACCACTGTTGTTGCACCAAATCAACTACGACTGCACGCGCGCCCACAAAAAGATCACTTGAGACAGAAGACGCTATTCTCACTGAGGAATCACAGAAAATTAAAGACACTATGGACATAATTAAAGAACAGATGCGACTTAGAATTCTCAAACACTAACTCATCTGAAAATTAGAAACCTTGATTCATTTTATGTTGGACAGTAGATAGGCTTATTGGTCATGTTTGTTAACTTTTTTTATTTGGGGTTTAATGCCAAAACTACAAAATATTTAACCTAGCCAGGTTTACCGGTGGATGAAATTGGAAAGCTCAGTAAATACCACCGTCGTTGGCCAGGAACCTGTCAGGTACCCTTTGATGACGGGAGAGGGTTAAACAAATGAATGAATAAATGATTATGCCTTAATGCCACAGGACGATATCTCAAGAATATTGTGGTGAAAAAAAGCTATGGGGCATAAAAATACCATTAATAATTGTATCTGAAAACACAGATTTTTCCCCCGAACTAAAACCCATCATAAAATCAAAACACGTGACTGCATTTAATTTGGTGAAAAAAAAATATAAAAAAATCAATGAGTGTATGTTCATGTTCAGATAATATATTTGAAAGTAAGTGTTGCTGTTTTGTATTACAAGATGTATTCGCATTTTAAAGCCAGTGATTGTACTGTTTACATTTCTAACGCTTTCATGTTGCATTCAGTGAATTTGGGGAGACAACTCTTGGCTTTTGAATGTCTTTGTAAGTACAAATTATTTCTCTTTGCATGAGTTAGAATTATTAACCAATCAGCATAAACAGCATACTTGTTGAGTTTGATGTAAAACTAACTGGAGAGCAAGTCCATCACTTTTCCATCTCCGAGCAAAATGTCCTTGAGGGTATTATTTCTACACTGTATTCAAGAGGAAAAGTGAGTAGAAACCTACTACAGAAGCTTAAATACAAGCGCAAGGAGAATTTTGATTGAAACTTGTTCTGCTGCAATGTTGTTGTTTTAGTATAATCAGAAAATTTCTAAGAAAGGCCAGAACCATTTTTGCTTAACTTCCTTTAATATACAGCATTAGAGTGTGACGGAGTTATCCGGGCATTGAAAAGGATGAGTTACATCTTTCATAAACTGAGTATAATCAGATGTTAACTGAGCAATAATTTTAGCTTAATGACTTTTATTATTTTTCTTTTGCTCGACGTGCTGTTTGTGCCGCCAAAATCTGCACACTCTGGCATCCTGCCAGCTCGTCTTTGTTGTCTGTGAACTGACAACACGAAGCTCAGCATTCAACTGTAAGTAATCGAGACGAATTCGCATATGAGAATGTTGTTGTGTACATTTAAAAGACACAATGGTAATGATTTATAAAGGGCCCAATTCATGTCATATCCGCTAATATCGGGCTTTATATAATCCTAAGTTCTGATTGATCACAATTATTTTCACAGTTACATCCCCTTTTACATGGAGGTTTTTATTATTCGCAAATGACTGTGTGTCATGACGTACCTTAAAATTCGTTGCCTTGGAACTAAGAAAATCTAAAAAAGTGTGATGGTCGTTTTTAAATCCGCAAACCATACTGTTTACAACAAACGATCCAATTACTTCCCCGGTCCTCTCCTGTAAGGTTTTACCTAATCATATTTGGAGGCTACTGGTACAGAAAAGGAAATATAACAAAGTCCCAGAGATGTGACTTGAGTTATTGATGCCCTGGAGCTCGGTTGCAAACGCCTACAACTCGGAACAAATTAATCCTAATAAAATAGTAACTTAGTACAGATCGTAATGATTTTGAGACAATATAACAATCAACATGTCTCCACTTGGTTAAACTTTCATCTGGATGTAGACCAAAAAGGTTAACTTTTTTAAAAATCTGCAGACCATTAACAGTATTACAACCTCGTTTTTGCAGTCAGTGTGAACTGTGATAGCTTTGGATGTGAAACCGAAAGTTATAAGAGTATATACGTGTTAATGATTGTGTTACATTTCGTTTTTATTTTTTTCGTTATTTGTGTCTGAAGGAAGGGCAGGGTAAATAGCCGTCCCTGACGAAGTTCCTTGAGGATAACAAGGATATCGTTACTGCAAGTACGAGATTTACCCACCAGAGCTAAACACACGGAGACACACGGAGAGAAAATCCAACACAGCTAACAGCGCAACTAAGGAAACGTTTCCATTTAAGGAGATTCCCGTCCAAAACAACAAACTTTCATAAAATATTAATATTTATGTATAACTTATTAAGAATTAGCCGTTTGGTTTCTTAAATTTCCATACTTTTAGAACTTATGCAAATGACTTTTAACAAAACGGTTTAATTATATCCGAAAATTACAGAAAACGTCGACCAAATATAACTATAAAAGTTAACTCAAGTAAAATTACAAAAGGTAGAGAAAACCTTAGAGAAAAAGATATGGCCCTACGTGCAGGTCTTTCTGTTTATCTGTGAAAACAAGTTATTACGTATGTATGGCATAAAGTCTTACACACACTGTTCCGTATGTTGTGAATGAATTTGAATGGTTTAAATGAGTTGTCAGAAAGATAAATTATCCACTCAAGCTCTTATTTTTCTTCGGGGGTTATTGTTCTCTCACAAAGAGGGGACCTTCAATGAATGCTGTGTTGGAAAAGGCGTACCTAACCCCTGTCACATACGGTTGCTTTTGGGATGCCTTGGTTTTTAATTTGGAAAAAAACATGTGAAAATGCAGAGCCCTACATAAAAATTCAAAGCACATACATATAAATATTATGCATATTATGCATATTTGGTTTCCTCAGGTCATCTTTTTTTTAACAAAATGGATATTATTAGACACGTAACAAAGATCAATTTACAAAACATCTTTGTAGTTATTTTGATGTAAAGATGAATTTCTTTCCCAGGATGAACTCTGCCAGCTGTTGTCTCTGTGATCGTGAACCATCATGCAGAGCGGGAAGAGCAGGTAAAAGCTACAAACAACATGTTTACGTAACTATACCACTGAACGTTCCACAAGGTTCTGCAAGGAATATGAGTTCATGGGTAAAGTATATATACACTGTTGAAGGAAATAACTAATATGCCTCATTGGCAAAGTATGCAATCTATATAAATATATTTTGTGATCATTTTCTTCCATTTATTCATGGGTCTATGCATTATAACTTGTCACCTAAAGTTTTCAATTTATATTCCACCTAGGCCCGACGGTGAAATTTACGCACATCGGTATGTAAAAAGAAGTTTGCGCGGTACTTATATTTGCCCAATAACATACATGCAGTGGCATGACTGGTCTAAAGTAATATAATTTCTTCAATTCTAGTTGCCATAACTTTATTTGCAGATCATTTAGTAAGCAATTGATTCATTTAAGGTTTTTGAGAAAAAAATACTGACTGTTTCAGTTTAATTCATCTGTTTATTTGAAAGCGAGACAGAAAGACTTTGTAGCATATCATCAAAATAACTGGGCATTACACATTTTTGACAGGAACATGTAGCTTGTAACGACATTTCATTTCAACAAAGCTAACTTTTCCTCCGTTCAACATTCAACTGTGTAATTGCTACTTCAAAGTCGTCACCATATGGCGTCGACATCGACATTCGTACAGCAGCCGTCATCCAAAATGGGTGTTCTGGGTCAATAATCGCAAGACCAGTTTCCAAAACCACAAATGACACGAACCAACAGGAAACTAAGACAGTATATAAAATAAAAAAAATTAGGACAGATTCATGCAAAGAGAAGCAGTCCACAGTTTCCAATGAGGAAGAATAGACGCAATGACTTTTCTTGGCGGATGAATGAAATCAGTATCCAAATCGTGTACCATTGTAGTGTTTATTTATTTATTTATTTCATTGGTGTGTTCAAGAATATTTCACTTATACGACAAACAATACACACCACCAAAGAGCCGACAAAACGTATAAATATAAAATCAGGACGGATCCATGCCAAGACAAGAAATGAACGGTTTTCAATGATGACCAAAAGAAGTAATGAATGTTCTAGGCGGATGAATAAAATTAGTATCCAAATGTCTGCTTTCCTTGAAAATCCTCGCATCATGACACGACCGTCGCCAGTATGCCGCACAGTTAGTTATTAAAATATTAGAGTGGCACACCGTCTGCAAGAAAAGGAAGGTAGAATAACGCTAATAATATTTACTGTAAATACCGTAACATTAAATACACAAAAAAGATGAAAGTTTATGAACTATAATTAAATGAAAACAAACGATTTTTTCCATCCAGTTTTTCAAGCTATTTGCGTCATTTTTTGCTCAGGTGTTGCTCTGGAATGTTTTCTTTATATCTCAGTATATAGCTAGAGTAACTGAATGAAGAAACCGCCAAAGCAGAAACGGAATTTCAGCAAGCTATACTTTTAATTGTTAAAGGGCTACGTACAGTGGTCTTCTTAGATCAGCCATCGTTCCACTTCAAATTAAGCATTCACATCAGTATATATTGTCATGGTGACTTTTCAATTGTATCGGCACAAATTGCATCAATATAGTAACATGATAAGCTTTGTCATGGATCACTGGTTTCCCATTCTTGCGTGTTTGTGTTTTTGGCCTACATTTACACAACCGAACTTTCAGAATTCTTTCCTATTGACAAAATCCCCTTCATTTTCACTTGGTGACAATATACAGATGTGTGTTCCATCAATACGCCCAACAACACATCAGCATTGATGAAGCAAGCACCAATCGATCTTTCAAGAAGATGTAAGGTGAAGGATTGAGAAGTCAATGTCTCATATTCAAGGATCTGATTCCACCAAATGAAATTGTTGTTTTCCTGAAGGATCCATCTCTGCAAGCATAGACACAACAAATATCACAAGATCTACGATATGGTAACCATTTCAGTGATTACCACCTTAGATGTCATAATACATGTTCGGAAAATATATCTTTACGAGAAAAGTTATGGCTTGTATGCTTTGGGCAATGCTCATCACTAAATTAAGTAACAAATAAGACGACATCAAAGAGAATAAAGAAAGAGCACCGAAGACAGTGTGATAATTGGCAATTGGTCACACGTTCTCACTGAAAAGTTGCCTCTTGTAAAATTACCTCAGTTAGGATTTTATTCCCACTGTTCTTGTAAGTGTTCAGGAAAGAACAACTTACACCCCCTTGCACCATGGCTTAAGCAGAATTAGGTAAAACAGCACAGTCATGTTAAATGCAATATATTAGACGTCACTGGTCTAGAATTACTCAAAGTGGTGTGATGTCGTCATATTTAACACATGTAAAACTTAAAAACGACGCGAAGGGACACATAACTGGAAAGACAGTTTAAACCACAGGAAAAGCTAGTTTTCAAGAGAGGTTGCGCAGTAGCACTAATGACAAACCTGACAAGCCCTCTGCTGTGTGGTCTTCAAGGAAGAATTGTTGATGTGGACGGAGGTGATGGTCGTACCAGAGTGGCCAACGCACACCTGGTACTCACCACTGATGCAAATGTTGGTAAACGCACCGTTACCATTTCCTACCCAGTCCGGCAGACTGTTGAGATTGCCGAGGAAAGACATTCGGCATCTGATGGGGGCTCGATTAAGCTGAAAGCATGCGCAAACCGTATGTTGTTAAACTGTGTAGATGTGTTCCGGGTGTAAGGTTGTGTGTTGTGACAACTCTTTTTGGAGTTGTTGAAAAAAACTGAACCCTAAGGCAAGGAGAAGATAGTTGATTAGCCATCAGAAACCCTACAAAATTGTTAGTGGGGATACTATAGGACGGTGGATACGAACTAAACTGGAGGTGTGTGGAGTAGATAGCCAGTATAAGGCTCACTCTACACGAGCCATTAGTTGCAGTGCTGCTAAAAAGAACTTTGTTTCGATAAACACCGTCATGTCCAAAGCAGGGTGGAAATCGTATATCACATTTGTAAAATGTTATCACAAGAATACTCGAGATGATGCTGCCTTTACAAATGCCGTTCTTTCACATAACTTATGGTTAACAAGTATTGGTAACACAGGGCATTTGAACATTTACAATACCGTTGTTGTTGACCATGAAAACACAGATGTTGCACAGATGAAGCAGATCTGGATTATTCAAGTAATTTGTGAGTTGCAGAATAAAAAGTTGAACAGTTTCAGAATGTATCCTCTTAGTTGCATTTGGGTTAAATGCTTGTGTTATATTGTTTGGATTGCAACTGCATCTTATGCTTTGAAACCTCACGTGATCTCTATGCGGTGGTGATGTCTGATTAGAAGATTAAAGGAGACTTACCTGCAGATTGAAGTTTCATCGAGATGATAGGTCATCACAATGGCATAGAGATTAAGTGCCCTTCCCTTTGCTGAGCCCTCCCTGGTTTAACTAGATCATTAGATACAGTTGCAGTTATTTTTTAAAATCCACTTGAGGCATGCGCGTTGCTCATCTGAATTAATCTGTCTGCCACGGTGGTGACGTATGATCTCAATCAAACTTCAACCTGCAGGTAAGTCTTGTTTAATCCTCTAATTACATGGCATAACAGGGCAAAGAGATCGTGGTCTCTTCTAGGTTTGTACGCATGTACAGTAAATCAAGTCTCAATCTCTGAAAACATCCACAAGGCGGGGTCACACACACATGGGCTAGTCTGCCGATGTATCGCTGCAGTGGCAATTGGGCATTTTTGATTTTGGAAGCTAACCTGTAACCTATTCTGGCACTATTATTTATACTTTCGACAAAATATTTTAAAAAATAATGTTGCATATAGCTCTCGTGTAATCACAATTACCCACTTTTTGATTTTGTATTTTAAATTCAATGATACATTGATACATTCAATGAAGCCATTGTAGGTACCGGTCCAGGCCTGTTATTATACTGCTGCAGTCTCAATTGCCAGAATCATCAGTCAAGTATCACCACAGTCACCCCTTCGCTCTCCCTCTCCCACTCCAGCACACACAACACACTGGGGTATTGCACCCGCTGCTAACCATTCTTTCATTTAAACCAATAGCAGCATGCAATACACAGGTTTATGAGACGCACTTTATTGTAATGTTGACAATGACTTTATATTTTTTTTTTATTTATTTGATTGGTGTTTTACGCCGTACTCAAGAATGATTCATTTATACGACGGCGGCCGGCATTATGGTGGGAGGAAACCGGGTAGAGCCAGGGGGAAACCTACGACCATCCTCAGGTTGCTGGCGGACCTTTCCACGTACAGTAGAAGGGGAAGCCAGCATGAGCTGGATTTGAACTCACAGCGAGAGAGACTTCTGGGTCATTACGCTGCACTTCCCCTGTAACCAACTGAGCCACGGAGGCCCCCCGACATTAACCTTGTAGAAGCCTGTGGCAACATGCACCACTGAGGTGTATAACATGCTTACAATTCCTATTTAGAAAAACAACGGTCAAAATGTTGTGGAGTACGAGTGTAAAGGTACAGGGAGATAATCCAGTCCTCTGTTTGAATTGTCTCCCTTCTTTTATTGCCTTAAAAGGCTACCTCTGGAAAGGCGACAGAGATTAACGCAGCCAATCACGACTTTGTTTGCTGGTTGTTATTAGGGATATTAGTGTCATGGGGACTTTAAAGCCCGCTGTTGGCGAGACATCAGACGGACAGACGTATTCCAAACAATATTTATGGTTTACCAAGCACGTCATCAAAAATACCTGTACTCGTTCAGATCTGTGTGGACCCCTCTTTGGAAATAACTTTGGTTATATTTTTTTGTTGTGACCTCTTTTAAGGATTGTACTTTCAGGATACACCACAGATTCTATTACTAGTGCTGAGACAACTTCGGATAACGAACCAGTGACCTCAGAGTTATGCATCATAACGCCATACATACAGCCAACTCCCATAACCAGAAGTACGTGCAGAATCTGTGCTATATCCAAAAAGCGTAATCCTTAATAACCATAATACTGTTACATGTAATCCACTTTCTTCTGGTTGTGCTTGGGAAGGTCTGGCTGCTTCTGTACAAGTGAAATAGTCTGGAGTGTGACGCAAAATACCAACAACCCGAACTAATTAACAGTCATTCTGTTCTTCCATGGAACAGCTGGTGTTTCAGATACAAAATAGTCCTTCAGTTGTTCCTCCTGGTCAGAGTTGCTTGCATTTGATTCCAATAAAAATGTGCACGTAAACTGCAGTAAGAACTGACCATTCACCTCGGACTGGATCAAGTGCTATTGGTGTCAGAATACACATCATTATATACACAAAGAACTTAATTAAGCAACCTCCTGGTTTTCACTGTGGCGATATTGTACAGATGCGAATAATGTTCTTCTGTGTGAAAGGAGGGTAAAATGTGATTGCTTGTGAACATGAATACACCTTTCACTGTATTATTAATGGATGTTGTCAGTAGTTGTCATGGACTATTTTCGAGGGGTTTTGGCATTTTTGGGGGGTCTTTTCAATGTAACCTTCATTAAAACAAGACATTTCTCAGTAAAACATTGCATTATGATTTTATACCATAATCCTACATTCATATACATACATTAACAATAACACCTGGATCTTTAAAGAATTGAATTTTATGGTAAAAAAACCCACGAGTATTAAGCTTGGAATATCTTGTCATCTTATATTAACAGGCTTCCACTGAAACATCTCCGGTAAAGCAAACTGATTCATCATTGTTAGTTGAGCGCTAAAGTTTTGTGGACTCGTCTTATTTCAAGATTTTGATGTTAGAGAACGTCTGGTTTCTGGACAGCTTTGTGTTACTGTTTGATGAAAACCTCCAGAAGAAAACTCACTCCAAACAACCTGACATGCACATTTGTTTTTGGGAGGTAGATGAAGTTCGCACTCATTTTCTCACGGTTCTCCCTTCTAGCCACTGTAAACGATTTAGTGACATATTTCAAAGAACTTGCCTAGATTCGTACAAATGTCTATGGGAGGTGCTAATGTTAACTGGGCCCTTTATGACCAACTAGAGAGGCAGACTAGGGCCAACTCCAATCTCTCATTGTTGGACACTATTAGTTGTGGGTTGCACACCAGGCGTAATTCTTTTAAAGTTGGAAGCCGAGCGTCTGATTGGAAGAAAGTCTTTGTCTTGTCTATACTTTCTGTTTAACGATAACCCTGCAGGGTGTGTACCTAGACATGGAGACCGACATTCGTATCCCAGCCGTCAACCTAAATGAGTGTTCCGGGTCAATAATCGCAAGACCAGTTTCCAAAACCACAAATGACACGAACCAACAGGAAACTAAGAAAGTATATAAAATAAAAAAAAATTAGGACAGATTCATGCAAAGAGAAGCAGTCAACAGTTTCCAATGAGGAAGAATAGACGCAATGACTTTTCTTGGCGGATGAATGAAATCAGTATCCAAATCGTGTACCATTGTAGTGTTTATTTATTTATTTATTTCATTGGTGTGTTCAAGAATATTTCACTTATACGACAGCGGTCAGTATTATGGTGGGAGGAAACCAGGCACTGCCCGAGGGTAGCCCACCACCATCCGGAGGTTTCTGGCCGACCTTCTCACGTACGGCCGGAAAGGAAGTAAGCATGAGCTGAGAGAATCCAGCATCAGCTGAAAATTATAGTAATATATAACATTGATCAAATATGTATCTCAGATGCGCTTTGATTGCAACTGTTCATATATCCAACGTTGCTGTTATACTCAACACGATGAACACACGACCCTAGCTCTGAGTTAAGTAGTACTAGACGCAATTATGAAGCATAGCTCCAGAGATTCTGAACACTCTGTCCGTGCGTATTAACAAAGGAGGCGCGCTCATTGTAAAATTTAAAAACCCAAGCGATAAGGCGTTTGATGGAATACTCTTGACACACTAGCTTTCTTAGCAATAAATTGTATCGTTGATTAAAATCACCACAGAAAACAAAGGATTTAACAAATGCTACAAAGCAAGATATGTGCATGCTATGTGCAGTAGGTATATTCCTATCCAAGTAGCATGTTAACTTGTTTTAGGGTTAAACCTGTAAGTTTTCGGATCACGTCAGACATTGTAACCATTTTGGGGAACTTCAGTGACTGAGTGGTGTCCAGTGCATGTCTAAAGATGACTACGCACTTCATCAATGACGTTTAGGAGTTCAAATCCAGCTTATTCTAGGTCCTCTCTTCAGATTTGTCAGAGGATGTAGACCATTTTTCCTTTCATTGCCCGTTGTATAATATAAGCCGAACCGGGATGATGAAAACACTTCTTACTGATTTAACATCCAAAGATATACTTTGGGAGAAAGACAATGATCCTACTTTTGCTAAAACTATTTTCTCAGCAGTGAGTAGATATATAATTGAAATCAAAAGATTTATTCTTTAGCAACCCGCAGATGACTGGCAAATTTAGATGAAAATACTTTTTTCCCTCTCTGATGGTACAGTTTTTTTTTCTTGTCCCTGATCCCAGTTGAAGATTGTCAATAAAATAAGTATAAAAAGTTCCAAATTTCTTATTTTTGCCTGGTGTTTTAAGCTGTATTTAGGAATATTTCACACGCATGAGAGCCACTATTATGGCGGGATCCATGCTGTGGGCGAAACAATGCCAGTATAGCTTGCATGGGTGCAGGTTTTCCACCCCTTCCCACCCCATGACACTGGGTACCATCATGTAACACTGCTATTGCTGGTACGCTGTAAAGGCGTCAAAGATAAAGGCTTTACTTCGGCAGTAGGGCAACCATTTGGGGTTTTGTACTTTAAGGCCTTTGTCATGCTTGTACTCACGAGTTACGCTTTATTCGTGGGAAATAATATACTACAAAAAGGTACGGCGCATGAAACAGCTTGTCTGAGTGTCTGTTGGGAAAAGTCCTGGACAACTAATGAAGTCTTTGAAAGTCCTGAAAAAAGTATCTTTCCGAGGTTTGGGCTCGGTTCATTCAGTTCAAGTGCAGCTCATGCTGGCATGCTCTCCAGTCGTATGTAGGACCGCCTGACAGCAACGTGGGCCTATGCAATATGTAATGCCACACAACCAACGGCTGTCCATCCATTAATGTCTATTACACGAACATGATACCTTGACAAACATACAGAATCAAAGTTCGCACGAGATACCTACATTCGTATTTGATCTGGAATTGTCCTTCTTTTGGATTTGATGCCTAGACAGAAAACTGTTTACAGCTTATCCCTTTCGTGTTACAAGTTTTTCTATGTATATATTACTTTCTTACACATTACTGTAGAAATTAATGTTTACGTGTTTTTGCAATTTTTGCGGGGCTGGGGTGGGGAGTGGATTGCGGTTTCTTGCTACAAGGCGAGATATGTGTACCTTCTATATCCAGGTAACTATATTCCGTTAAAGTTGCATATATTTTAATGGACGAAGCTGCTTATTTTCTGGATGAATCTGGTCTTTGGGAATTTGGCTTCGGATATTCTTTTACCGGTTGACAGCCTGAATTGTGGTTTGCATACTTAATTTGTTTACTATGTTAAACACAGTGTCCCAAATGACATTATCATTGACAAAGGTCGAACTTAGCGCTTACACTTAAATCTATAGCTGTGACAAGAAGAACCCAGGTTACTCCCAGAATGTATACCAGTGAAGGGAGACTACTCCGTCGGGACTACGGACAACTGTGCGTGAAATGCTCTCTACGCTACGCACTTTGCATGTCAGCAGAGTTCTGTGATTTCTTCTAAAAGCTGTAGCAATAAGCAAACAAACCAAAGGGATTTACGACTAACCTTACTACCGCTCACTGAGAAGGCGCATTCATTTTCTTGGTTCTCTGGTGAACACCTTTAAGGAATAGGCTTGGTTGATAGGCTGATGGTCACAGTTACATGTATGAGAATGGGAAACCTCACCACACACCACAATTAATTTCCCATTTACTTACATGTTAGCGTTTGGTCTCATACCACCGTTACCAAAAATCTACAAGTTCTACACCCTCAGGACCTGAAGGTTGTCGTCCTCTATTAAAACTCCAAGTCAAATTTCGACAAACAGCTGACACGTGTCAAATCCACCCAGTCCGCGGTCAGTGAGCAATGGTTTATTACTACTTTTGCCTGGGGTGCATCCGCCTCCATTTCCTGGACAACACACAAATTTAGACCTGGAATGAAAGTCTGAAGCCTGTACTACAAATTGATATCACTCAACAAGCAGAAAAAAATGAAAAAAGGCAGCTAGATGAATAAAAGAATATATATCTAAAAATATTACCTAACTACATCCTCGATCGGGAAGAGTTAATTGTGGAGTGCAGCCACCTGACCTTGGCCCAGATGAAACACCAGTTTTTGTTGCTTGTTTCTGTGATTAACATCACTTGTCAGAGTCTTCACTTAGGTTATGATTTTCGATTTCTTAGTCTTATAAAAATTTTTTACGAAATATAAGCCAGTTAACAAGAACGCTTCAGCCGAATTTACCAGCGAGGACCTCACCACAGGTAACGATCGGCTTATTTTGTCTGTAGTATATCATTTTATTTATTTGATTATTGGTTAAAGCCACACTTAAGAATTGTTCACTTAACTGGTGTCGGTCACCTTTATGGACTGAGGAAACCTGTGGCGGGTTACTGACAAAAATCTATCATGTTTTTCGTTTGGACATGTACATTGTATTGGCAAAAAGTCCATGACCGGAAATGAGCCCAGTTGACAGTTGCGAGCCTTGCTATTGCACAGTCTCGTTTCCTGCCCTCCAGTTGCTTTCCATGTTGGGATGAATTTTCAACCGGATATACCACGGTTTTACTTTCGGACTGCCGGTTTGGTGCGCAGTCATACGTGGGCAAGTCAACAAGGGTGCAGACCAGTGATCTTGCAGTTACGACCTCTCCCCTATATTAAACTAAACGAATGTCGTAAAAAACGGCGGAATTTTAATGACGACCTCAACATAACATTTCTTCCAAGGAAAAAGAATTGAAAAGAACGAATTGTGTGACAAGCTGATTCATTTAATGACGTTTGTTGGTTTACATCTTGTTACAGGATACAGTGAACAACAGGCTTACGGCATCCTTAAATGTACGTGGAGCAGTTTTTCTTCCCACCCAATTTAAATGTCCCTCTTGCATGATTAAGGGCAATCCACAAAATTATCCCATTAACGACCAACCAGTGAATCAGTCATTGAAATTGCATCGTAAGTAGAGCTATACCCCGTTTTAAACAAGTGCCCGTCTCGTTACGCGGACACGTCGTTTAAAACCTCGCCTAGATTGATGCCACTAGATCTATTTAAAGGAAGCTGGTGTGTGTATCTTCACGTCACGAGGGCGGTTTTATAGGAATACTCGTAGCAGAGGACATTTGTTCTACGTAAACTGTAATCTACCGAGAGCATTGAAGCTTTAACTACAACCCAGGGAAACGAAGGCAATTGCGGAAAGCAATCGGGAACTTCCGAGACGTATAACTAGATGATGTTGCAGTATTTTCTTTTTTTTCTTACTTTGTTTCAGAGAAAAAAATTATTTATTACCTAACGTGATGATACGGAAGAGAGCCCAGTGGGCTCAATTTACCAGATCTTAATTTGTACTTCAGCACGTTTTACATCAGTAAGGATGATCCTGACAAGGGTTCATCGGCCTTTAATGTCTCTTAATATATGTATCAATCTTCTGTGTACGCGTTAATGGCTGGCTGCCCATTCCGGCTATGATATTTTAGGAGTACGTGATCATCTAGTATGCTGATTACCAGACTGTGTACACGTTAAGAAAATCTGTTTCCCAGAGTATTTGTATGTCTCTGTTAAAATAAATTCAATAAGGGAGTTTCGAGTTCGAACTCTTTCATCGCTAAAGGTAAGAAAAGCCCTACTATACAATGTCACCTGTCAAAATGTTAGGTAGTTATTTTTTATTACATTTACCATAACATGGACGCCCAAGAAATGTGTCACAAAAAGTTATTTAGAGTAGACGTACGATAGATAAAATTGAGGAACTGAAAGTTTTTTAACTTAAGAAGTTGCTGGTTGAGGGAAAGGTCGTTTGCACCCCCCTAACACGGTAAGGCAGGTGGTCAGAAAATTAAAGTAAACAAAAATGCCTGACAATTTTGATGTCACATGACACAGTTAGACTCTTTTCATCGTTTGCGACCAACGATTTCGAACTCGACACTCCCCTATTCACAAACCATTCTGTTGGTTAATTACACCTTGTTCACTATGACTGTTATTTGATTGTTAGAGTATGTGGTGTGTTATATTGACTGCACTTGGAATGTATAATATTATGCTCACAATTGGGGCTAAAATGGTCCTGAATTGTAGTGAATAGTTGTGCCGTAGTTCGGCTCGTTATTGGACGCGTTTTCAGGACAAATAACGGCAAGGCATAAAAGCAAAACAGACATGTGCAGTGAAGTCGAACCAGTGACTGCAGACGCCAAAACCACAGAAAAGACTGGACAGGTAAGATTGGACAACTGACAATTGGTAATTCTGAGCAATCCGGATTCTTGTTACTTTACGTCAGTTTAAAAAATGTAACTTGTGACTGGCATAAAACTATGGTCATAAAAGCAATGGTCAACCATGGATATACCGCAAAATGGGCCACCACTGTGTTATTGTGACAGAATGTCACTTTAACTAAATTCCCATTCGACCGCCGTGGCCATAGGCTAGCATGATAGTCACACAGACACCGCTCACCTGTTCGTTTGTTTGTAAGTTCAATACGAGCTCTTGCCAAGGCATAAATAGATAAACAGCATCTATGATGCAAGAAAATTCTTTAGGGACGGAATTTCATACTTTTAAAATTATATTGTATCATTTCCAAAAGTACGCATTTTTAACAAGGCTAATTTACTCAGAAATAACAAATCCGGACTCGAACTCGAGATCAACTGGTTAGATAAAGCACTACCTCCATCCACTGCATTAGTGCTGAATGAAGGATTATTTTAATTGCGCGATTTTATGATACACGAAAGGTCTACAAATTTAACCATGACTGTTGTATCATGTCCAGAATTATGCATTTAGAACAAAATCTAATTTGTTCAGAAATAGCAATCCCGAACTCGAACATCGCGATCTTCTAGTTAAAATATATATATATATACCTCCGCTGTCCACTACACTAATCAATAGTATTTTTTTTGTTTACATCATGATACACGATAGGTCTTCAAAAGCTCTGGTTTTAACTGTGAAGAACTTCGTGCACCAAAAATTCTTTTTGAACAACGTTTAGCATTGTTAACATAAAAGTTCTGTGCAGATTATTTTCAAAGACACATTTTCCTTCATACACATAATCAGAACTTGAACGAAACCAAAACTTCATCAATTTTACGGAAATTGACATTGGGACGTCGTCAGATGGCTATAGCATCTATAACGATAATAAAATTAATACTTCATTGCAAAAGTGCTTTCGGATGTTGTAAGTGTTAAAATATAAATTGTAGGAAGCTGTTACTGTTGGACTGACTTGACGCATCAGCTATGGGCCAAATCCCCGCCTTATTCTCTCACCTCCTCTCCCTTTTACATATGCAAACGTTACCGCCACGATATCGCTGAGATATTGCCGACATGGCGTAAAGCCTTAATCATTCATTCATTCATTCCAGTCAAATCTGACAGCCGGTTTGTAAGACTGATATGAAACCCCTTTTCTTCAGATCCTTACACACTGACCGATAAACTGTGTCACCTTTGCCTACGTTACCGACAGATATGTAATCTGAACATCCATAATACGACTTTGAATGAAAGAAGTTACTTGTTTTACGTTGGGCTTGCTCTGGTTGCAATTTGAGCTGGATCCTGCATGGGTAGTGTTTGTTATGGACCGTCGTCGTGCAAAGACAACTATGATTGATATCTAATTGTTTCTGTTGTCAAAATGTTTACATTGAGCGAGTCGCGTTTTCCCCGGATTGAAATCTGCTCGGATTGTTTTAATATGGGAAATTTCCCAAGTGTGTAAATTCTGATGGGATAACAAAAACACAGGGAAGTCCATGTCATGTGGTATTATATTATGTAGCGGCTCTGTGAATGTTTTTACTTGTACTCCATTATTTATTTCAACGAGATACAGGTATATGTGTTTATGAACGCTTTAATGCCTAAAGCTACGTTCATAATGCGCAGATTGCCATTCCCAGGGAAAGCACAACACGTTGACATCTGGTCTGCTCTGTGTAGTTGTATTTGGCGTTTACCTCCTACCCGTAATGTTTGCATGTAGCGTCAAGGACAAACGAACCAGCGGTAGCGTGTGACGATAGATTCAATGCAGAGGGTGTCAAACCGTATCAGTTACCTTGAATTATTAATACATTGCAGAGAAAATTGTTTCCATTTGGCAACGGGTCGTTGACGGACCAC
Organism: Acanthopleura granulata; assembly: GCA_016165875.1. Lineage (NCBI taxonomy): Eukaryota > Metazoa > Mollusca > Polyplacophora > Chitonida > Chitonidae > Acanthopleura > Acanthopleura granulata. The sequence goes on along the minus strand of JABBOT010000015.1, from coordinate 3,432,675 downwards.
CGGAAACAATCGATTTGGTAAAATCGCTCTGACCATTGTGTTCTCGCGTTACAATGGGATTATTAATTCGGTATTTTTCAAACAATATGGCTGTTGTTGTAGTACTCTGAGGACAAAAACGATTTGGTGTAGTACTTGGTCCCGTCCACTTAATTTCTTCAGTTTCGAACTCATATGCAATGGTGCCAGAACGTTGCGCGGCAACTTGATTGTCTTTGAATCGAAAAATGTTGCTATCTTTTAACTCGTTTTTTTATGGGTATTTCTCTTTCTCGCCTCTGTAAATATGTCATGTTTTCACCATCAAAACCATACATATTCTTTATAACAATGAGGAACCATTTCCACCTAAAATAATTCTGGCCAAAGCTTTGTCCAGTTTTCATTCCAGCCTTCTGCGATTACGTTTATTGGACAAACTTCATGGTAACATAGAAAGCAAGAGAGAGTTACAAGAGAAATATGCCTAATGCAGAATGACCCCGACTTCCTATCTTGCGGGAGAAATTATCCCGTTCGCAACGACAGGACAAGAAATCTTCAATATTGCTGTGCCTCGACTGTTTCTGGTTCTTGAAGGCAAAATGCGATGGACAGCACTCGTGGGGCTTCTCGAGTGGTCGTATATAACTTCGTTTAAGACCTTGGTGTGTCCCAAGTGGAAGAGATGGCCAGGTATTTGTCAAATCTAGAGGTCGATACCAACCGTCAATCAAAATGGGCGTTCCGGATCAATAATCGCCAGACCAATTTCTAAAAACGACAAATAGCACAAACCACCAAAGCACTAAGAAAATACATAAAAGAAAAAATTAGACCAATAACCTGAAATTGTTGAACACTGTTAGCTGTGGGTTGCACATGGTGCATAATGCTTGTAAATCTGGAAGCCGAGCATGTGATTGGGAGAAAAAAACCTTTCTCTAGGTTATACTTTCTGTTTAAGGATTAGCCTACAAGGTGTGAAGACTTTTCCAATATTTTGACATGCATGATAACAAAAACCACTAAATAGCTAAGGAAGCCTATAAAATATAAAAGTTAGGACGGATTGATGGAAAGAGAAGCAGTCAACATTTTTCAATAATGATGAAATGACCCATGATGGCGAAAAGACTGGCGTTTTGTCTCGGGCACTGGGTTTCTTCCATCCATAAAACTAGTGGCCATTTTATAAGTCAACCACATCGGTTTTTTACAAACGATGTGCACAAGGTCAGCTTAATTGATACTTGAAGACGTCCGTCGTAAACCATTCACAACTGATTAAGGTGTAAGTATATAAAAACGTTCACAAAAGAGATGATCACCATTAAAAAGAGCTATTTAACACTACAGCAGAGAGAGTAAAGCCAGGGCGGTGCCAAATTGTCTTCTTGTAAATTGACCTGAGGGTTTTATTTTAACTGTTCATGCTAGTGTTTAGAAAGCAACATCATACCCCCCCTCCAACTTCGACTCCAACCATGACTAAAACTATCTCAAACGTTATGTTTCAAGTTAACTAAACCATTCTTCAACTGCTTCCCGAAAACCTTATCTTTCTGGACATTGTCCTACTTTTAATACGTTTTAGCGATAGAAGGACACCATGCAGTGAATCTCTTCTTGCTGCCCTTCTTGTTGAGTGCTATTTTCGAAAGGAGCTCGCAAAGGCGAGGCACAATAAGCTAGCTCTTCATGGAAATACAGCCATTATGGGCTACCAGTTTCGTTACACCCTGCTGTTACTGTCGCTGGCGTAAAACTCCGGTCTTAGATGTCCTTTGTCTGCGAGAGAATTTCCCGCGTTACGTGCACATGTTTACCTTTAAGAATGACACCAATGGGTCATGTCACAATACGGCTATACCAGACACTGAATGCCCCCAAACACACAAGAAACTGTTTCACTAAAACAATTCTCAGTTTTAGTAATTTCAATTCGTTCAATCAATAAATGTACAGGCAGGAAAACTATGTATGTAGCCTTCTTCCGCACCATACAATTTCGGCCGTCCTAGAAAGCATTACCTCTTTTCCAAAAATACTGTGTGTAAAAATACAGCCTTGGCGTCCCTGATTAAAGTGCATTACAGGGAGAAGAATTAAATTATTGATAATTAGATAATGGGTCATTTCATTCTTTCTCATAAACCTTTGTCGTTTTTATTCGAAGAATGCAAAGCAGTTTCACGATGTCATAGTGCCCTGTCTTCCTATGCACAGAACAACTAATGTCTTGGACGAAGGGCATTGTGCAACAAGCTCTCATCGGGATATAGAGGATACATTTGATACCTCATAAGCGTAATTAAAGGTATTCATTTAAGCGGGGACTTAAATGTTGTATACATGTACGGGACGCCAGGACAATGAACGAATTTGCCCCTGCGCGGTCTCGTATTTTTCAAGCTGGCTGAAACAACTGAGAAGTGAAACAGCATTTCTTAACATATATTTGTTTTAAAGACTTCATTGTAATGGAGCACTACAGTGATATTTTAGGTCATATAATGTCATTCCAAATCCATAGATCCTTGGAGGTGACTTTGGGTATGTTTTTCCCAAGTGCAAAACGCACCTCAGGGCTCATAGTTAATGACTAACTCGTCGCGCGAACGACTCAAATTTAAATTTACGCGTCCCCAAAATTATACGCAGTAATACACGTGCAACTAGGACCTCTTTGTTCGCACAACCATGGTAGGCATCGCCGTATCTGTCATTCCTAAACCATAAACATAAACCTGGATTCCGCTCGTGTTTTATGCGTCCCAGAGGGCTGGTCCCTTTGAATTACCTACTTCTGTTTAAGTCATGGCCTAAGAAGGGGGTGGAGGGTGGGAGTGTAATTTGGGGCTTCTTAAACAGTTTCATGAACAGCTAGGAAAAAAACCCTAACAGAGGCAAACTGACAAGAGGCCGGATTTCACCTGTAACGTGTGACCATTTGCCAACAATCTAACACGCTGTCGCCGTGGCGTAGTTTTTTTTATATTCAGTATTGTCAGTGGACCGATCAGACTTTGTATACAGTGTTGTCAGTAGACCGATCAGACTTTGTATAGAGTGTTGTCGGTGGATCGATAAGACTTTGTATACAGTGTTGTCGGTGGATCGATAAGACTTTGAATACAGTGTTGTCAGTGGACCGATCAGGCTTTGTATACAGTGTTGTCAGTGGACCGATCAGACTTTGTATACAGTGTTGTCGGTGGATCGATAAGACTTTGAATACAGTGTTGTCAGTGGACCGATCAGGCTTTGTATACAGTGTTGTCAATGGACCGATCAGACTTTGTATACAGTGTTGTCAGTGGATCGATAAGACTTTGAATACAGTGTTGTCAGTAGACCGATCAGACTTTGTATAGAGTGTTGTCGGTGAACCGATCAGACTTTGTATACAGTGTTGTCAATGGGCCGATCAGACTTTGTATACAGTGTTGTCGGTGAACCGATCAGACTTTGTATACAGTGTTGTCAGTGGACCGATCAGACTTTGTATACAGTGTTGTCGGTGAACCGATCAGACTTTGTATAGAGTGTTGTCGGTGGACCGATCAGACTTTGTATACAGTGTTGTCAGTGGACCGATCAGACTTTGTATACTTCAGTCGGCCTCAGCTTCCGTGCGGAAACACCCAAGTCATCTTAATCGTGTAATGATCGCCACGTTGTATATATGGACATTTATAATCAAAGCACAACGGAAATAACCTTTGATTAACGACATCATATACACTACAATGCTACACGATTTGGATACAAACTTTATTCATCCGCCTTGAGCATGTACTGAGTCACTGAAAACTACTGATTATTTCTCTTTGCACGAATCCGTCTTAATGTTTTATTTTATATATTTCCTTACTTCTTTGGTTGCTTGTGTTCTTTGCCGTTTTGGAAACTGATCTTGCGATTCTTGACTTTGAACACCCATTTCGGTTGACGGCTGGGTGTGCTGATGTCGGTTTCAACACCTAGATTGACATGTGTGTAGAATTTATTTTCGCCATATCAACAAACTTTACTATGGCCTTGCACAAAGTCTAAAAAAATCAGGATATGTCAATCATAAAAGCTGGATACACAATCACCACAAAAGAAAGTCAAAAGTGTGTATTCCAGAGTAACTAACAAAGATACGGATGGAAGAAAAGTAACTGGTGTTATGGGTCAGCGGGAAGTGGAAGATGCCCATTGTATAATGCTTTGGTTGAATAATGCATTGCTTTAGTAAAGGGAAGGACCACGTAAAAATCAACTCATGGTGAGTGAAAAGACCGTTAAAAACTCTATTTGAAAATGCCTTCTCTGAAGTTTTTAGATTTTTTCAACAACATTATCGCAGTCCAATGTTTTGATGGTATGGTGGGTTTTACGGACCATATTGATAAAGTGGTTCACCAGTGACGTCACACAACTTTGTGTACACCTTTATGTTTAGGTCTGATTAAAGTGAAGAGTAATCCTCTTATGTTTGCCTGTGCATGAAAACGCTAATATGACATTAAATTTCTTCTTTGGGGCCATAGAAAAGTCGGCGTGACGTCACTGGTGAACTACATTATCAATATATCAATACAAAACCCACCATACAATAAAGTCGTTTGACTGCATTTGCTTTGTTGAAAACAAAATGTAAAAAAATCAGTGAAGGTATTTTCGGACACAGTTTTGAAAGGCCTTTCCACTCACCATAAGTTTATTTTTACGAGGCCTTCACTTTGAAGTTGCAAATTGTAAGGGTATCATTACTATTAGAAGAAAAACACTAAACAATGGCTTATTCAACTCCCAGATAGTGATGATCGCTACACAAGACCCAACACAGAAACACGAAGAAACTTAGATAATACACTGACGAAGACCTTTGAAAATGTAGGGCTTGTGGCTTTTTGTACATTGACAATAAGCCGGATTTGACGGGTTGTGTGTGATCAATTGCCAAACTATCACACTGTCGTCGCTGTTCTGGTTTTACCCTCTATGCTGTAGTCTTGTTTATTTGTGTTTTCGTAGCTGACATGATAATCTCTGAACTCGATCAAGAGCGACAAAAAAAATGACGTTGTTCTAAATTTCCATTTAGAAAGTCATGAAGGCTCCTGATCAAGTTAAAATCTGCCATTGCGGGCCCCAAGGTGAAGGATAACTTTGTTCTTTCTTGTAATGCCTGGAAGAGTTAATGGAAATAGCAACTGACGAAGCCCATTCGGCCACGTTTCAGATAACCATTGCCTAATAAACACAAGGGCTGTTTTGAAATGTCACATATTCATTTCATGCATTGCCAGAGGATTGTTAAATGGACACAGGTTGTATTTTAATGACATTTTGATTGCGTCTTTTTACAGGAGAGTCAATGATAGAGCGCGTATATTTCATGCCATGGTGCTCTAACCGGTGTTGTAACATTGCTGAATGTGGCACGGGGGTGATGACGACACAGCACTTTGAGTAACTCGAGATCAGTCTAGAGTAACTCAAATATTACATCAACATCAACACTGCATTTAACGTAATAATAATTTTTACCTACTTCTGCCTAGCCATGGTCACCGGGGGGAGGGGTGTAACTTGTTACGTGTTAACACTTACACGAACAGTTAAAATAAAACCCTTACTGAGGTAAATCGACAAGAGGACGACTTTTAACAGGTAACGTTTCACAACTTCCTAACTGTCACACTCTCCTCGCTGCTCAGATTTTACTCGCCATGATGTTGTCTTTTATACAAATACCAAAATCCTGAATATTTCAACAAGCTACTTTTATGGGTGCACGAAATTGGAAAGCTCAGTGAATACCCCAATCCTTGGCCAGGTACCCGTCATATATCCTGTCTTAAAGGGAGACACCTCATAAAAATGAAGTTAAGGTGAGTATAAAGACTATTAAAATTGATGTCTGAAAATACCTTTATTGATTTTTTCACCAAATTAATAACCCACCATACAATCAAAACATTTGACTGCACTTAATATGGCAGAAAACAAAATCAATGAAGGTATTTTCAAATAAAGTTTATGATATATTGTATATGAAAGTAAGTATTTTAATTTAGTGCAAATGGTAATGACTTGTAGACAGTCAACACAATCAACGTGTTTACACTTGGCTGAACGTTCATATGGACGTAAACCAAGGAGCTCGATATTTCTTATATTTTATATTGTCTTTTATATTGTATTCCTCCGTGTACCGGTACCGGAATTCGAATGGCGGACTAAGCATCCCAGAAGAGTGGTTCAACGCAATGTTTTCATATTATTGTGTATCCATGTGTTAAATGTGACGACAGCATAGCACTTCTAGGCAACTGACGTCTAATGAATTGCTTTTAACATCACCTTTTTTTTTTTGGACCAAATTCAGTTATGCTAGGGGCGTATACGTTGTTATTTCTTACACACTCAGCTTGAACAATTATTTCATTTACTTATTTCATTGCTGTTTTACGCCGTTCTCAACAATACTTCACTTACACGACGGCGCCCTGCAGTATGGTGGGGGGAAACCGGGCAGACCCTGGGGAACCCACGACCATCGGTTCTGGCGGACCTTCCCATGTCCGGCCAGAGAATGAGTCAGCATGAGCTGGTCTTGAACTCACAGCGACCGCATGGCTAAGAGGCACGTGAGTCATTAGGCCGCACTGGTGCGCTAATCCCCCCTCGGCCACACACGAACAATTAGAATAAAACACGAGCGGAGGTAAACTGACAAGGGGTCGGGTTTCACCGGTGACCATATGCCAACTTTCACACTCGCGTCGCTGCACTAGTCTTACTCAGTGTGACATGGTATTTTACATTCATAAACTTCAAGGGGACATGAAACAGTTGATGTGTATTAAACATTTAGTATTTTATCAGTAAAAGTTTGTAACATTTATGGAGCGTGTGGCTTTATAACTATTTTAAAACCTTAAAATCATTTTAACTCTCTAAATGGTACGAATGTGATATTTCCTGAGAGGTAATAATTTGGTCTGTTCTTCGTAAAATGGTAAAATATGATATGGATTATTTTTTGCCAAATACTTGCATTATAGCTTTTTCAAATAACAGTTTCTAATTGGCCGATGGTCGCTTTTCTCTAGGCAGGTCTAGCGAGTGGACACGGGCTACTAGGCCACCATTGTCCACGGCTCTTAGTGTCAGTTCGCTTGTAGACATCGCCAAGCCTGGGAACTGATAGAACCCTGCTTCCGTGGTGTATTGTGTAGTAATGGAAAACGGCTGTTCTCGGGCTTGGCACGATTTTCGCGTATTTACACACACGTCAGCACTGTTATCAAAACGATGCTTTCAAACAACATGTAGTCGGCGAAAGGAAATTAAGGCGCGGTAACTAGCTTGGAATTCTGTTTTGATACGCGGGTAAAGTATCCTTAATTTTCGTTACAATTCGCATTTCATTACTCTGTCATCCTGGCGTGTCTTCGTAAACTCTAGATGCGCAATTCCTGAGGGATAAATCACAACCTTTGTAAATATTTATAAAGCATCGATATTCCCTTCTCAAATGCGGAGTAGGATATCCCATCCCTCAAGGTACAAACACAACCCTATACGTAGTACATTCTCTGTGTCTTTCTGGTACCATTTAGATCTAAGCATCAATTGTGATATTTATATCCCATATGAAACCCCGAAAGGGTTGTTCGCTTGTTAACAGGTAATCGTAAGATTCGGTCCTAAAAACTACCTATATAGTCAAGCCCCTCAAAAACGTGTAGGACATAATATATAAATTTTAAGTGAAGGTGTTAACTTGTAAGAGAGATGCAGTTCACATGGTTCAAGGATGAACGAGAGACAGCCGATGTTCTAGATATGATGTCCAATTCAATATTCAAACGCATAGTCCGTCAAGTACAAATATAGGTATCCCAGTTGATCTTTCATTGCAGCTGTAAAAGAAAGGCATCATAAGGGCATCATATTGTACACCAGGCACTGTAGACCCCTGTTTACATGACTGGCACTCCTTCCTGATTTCTTAATCTTACTTTCTACTCTTACTCTGAGTCGTTGCTTTGTGGTAAACCTTTTGTTTGGAAACTTTTGTTTGGAAGTTGTCTGAAACGTCCATTATTGCAGACAATTGGTGTTCGAACATCCGGACCCATAGATTCCACCCAAATAAATACACACAGGACATTGATAAGATTCTCAGCTTATAGTCGTCGTATAATTTAAATACTTTTTAGTCCGGCGCTAACGAAGTAAATAAAGTAATCGGTAAATCTGAGTGGGCCGTGTCGTGCAAACGTTAAGCGGTCAGTAAGGCGAGAGTGGGAAGGTCAGTAGTTTGAGTCGGTAGAGGAATGCCTGGAACAACACCCACTTTTTAACTCAAAACCCTCCCCTTTCGATTTCATTGACGCACCTTTTAGATTCACAGTGGACTATGCGTGCCAGGTGAGAATATACCTGGAGACGTGAGGCTGGATTCTCGGATGGAATGGTTATTAAACTGGTCTTCCTACTCAAAACCATGGTGCTAATAGACGTGCACGTTGTTACTTTGTGAGCATTTACACAAATAATTGCAGTAAACCCTAACGGAGGTACACTGACAAGAGGCAAGATTTAACTAGTAACGTGTGGTAGAAGCAAAAGTACGAAAGGGCATTATTTGGGGGACGTAATTATTGAAAACATGAAAGATGACCTTCTTTAAGATTATTATTAATGCGAAATATCGCAATAATAGAGCCGTTGAGATTATTCAGAATGTGGTTACACATCCGCACGAGCATATGCCAACTCACACTGCTTTCGCTGCTCTGGTTTTACCCTCGATGCTGCAGGCCGTTATATGCTAAACTGTCGTCCAGACAACTGTGGTTAATACGTACATACATGTGCATATATAAGACACAACAGTGTACATAAGCTACAAATGGCCAAATGTCTCGCGCATATTTTTCCGGTAGAAGATAAAAGCTTTCTCGATCTCTTGTCATGAAAAAAAAACGTTAATGCGAAGTAATGGTAATAAAAAACCTGATGGGTAGAAATAAATGGATTTTCACGAAGTTAAGTAGAAAAGGACACCCTAGACGCTGCTTACATTTAGAAGTTGTCTTAGACAAACAATGTAAAAAAGAATGAAACATATTTGTGTAAATCGTAAAGGCTCCTCATTTGAAGAATTCTTATTCAAGATTTATTTCAGTTAGACATGCTTTCAATCAGTTATGTTTCACATATCAGCCATGTCATCAGGTGCTATTTTCCCAAAAAGTTAACTTAGCAAGACGTAATCATGTCTCAGCATACGAGCAGTAAATTTCGTTCTAGCCGTTGAGATTATTCAAAATGCCGATATCTTCCATTACGACAGATAATGTACAACATGGGAAGTTTAGTCTTACACAATTTACATAAACCTAAACATCAAGTCCGATATTCATGTACCACTCGTATAACAATATGGGGCGTTCCATGTGGGTAATGACTACATCTATTGCAAAAACAACCCAAAACACCAGTTTCCAACTTTTAGGTATGAGAAAGGTTCTGGGTTGGGTTAATGAGAAGGTGCAGTGGACTGTACAACGAAATACTACAAAATAACACGCCGCTGTTTTAGGACCAAATTTGGTATGATTTGAATTTTTTTCTACGCCATACTCAAAAATTTTCTTTTTAACATACAGCAATGAAACTCTGAATTTAAACCCTGCAACGATAGTGTGGGTTTTGACATCCGGCCGTACAACTGACGACCAGACCAGTCAGGACAGGGTGTTAACTGGAACCTGATCACACGCAACCAGCAAAGCAGTTGATTAATGACATTTAGTCGCACAACATCATGAGCAGCATGGTGAGCCTTGGCTCCTGTCATACATAACCGGATACCAAAGCATTCAGTGAATAACCGGCAACTGCTTGCATACCCGCTTACGAGAACATCGACTACAAGAGCGATAATTGGTATCTATCTAGGCGTCGATGCCGACATTCGCATACCTGCCGTCAGCCAAAATGGGCGTTCCGGGTCAATAGTCATAAGGCCAGTTTTCAAAAATGACAACATTAGTCACATTGACTGGTGACCAAAATATCAAAGACAGGGTGATGCCGAGTTTCTGTTGCAGTTAAACTGTTGAAAAACGGTCAACGGTCAACAGAAAAATCACTTGATTTTTCTCTGGAGCCCAAAACTTAATGTTAACTTAAAGCCCAATAATCCTCGTATCATATTATGGAGCAGGCCCGCTATCAGTGCGAATTAAATCGGGGCAGCACTATATCCAGAGAATTTGTGGCATTCTTAACCGCTACTGTAGCGATCCACCCTGTGGTATTTTGCACTGAACCGGAAGTTCAAGATACATAAGGATGCGGCATCCACTGCTGATAAGCTTGCGAGCACCTGTGATCCATAGAGGCTTACACTGAAAGAGTGCATTTTTCTTTACCTAACACTGGTAAAATTTTGATACAAAGTGTAAAGTTCTACTTTTTAAGCTGTGCCACGGTCCAGAAAGTGTAATCCTAACAAGGATAATACTGTTAAGTTTCCACAAACAGTTAGAATAAAACCCCAACTGAGAACAACGGACAAGACACCGGATTTTACCGGTATCGTGTAACCATCGTTTGCCAACTATCACACCGTCGTCGCTGCTCTGAGTTTGCATTGATGTTGTATTCTTTTATGCACACTTTCACAAAGTTTGTTCGCGGGATGGTAAGTTAGTTTATCCTCAGTCAGTTGTATTTCCTCTGTTCACAGTCCAGAGTTCAAGTAAACACAATATACGCCCGAACAAATACATTCGTTTGAAACGTATAAACGAATATCAGTAGCATTGTGATGAATATAAACTTTGAGGCAAAGCACTTGATAGGTTTTGATGAAAAGTGCACGTTAAATAATGAGTTTGGAAAGAAATGGTTTCAAAAATATATGTACGCTATACCTTCATACGGCCGCCATTACTGGCGGGCGTATAAAAAGTGAACGAATATACTTTTACACTGATAGATGTATGTATGCATTAAGGCTGACATCGTATTCAACAATTTTCAGTTATATATATATATATATATATATATATATATATATATATATATATATATATATATTCTGTGCCTTGTTGTGGAAGGGCGAGTCCATGCCGCCAAAGTGCTGCCGCCGCTGGAATATCTTGCCGGAGACACCAGCCATGACACCCTACTCAGTGATATTATACTGACCCGTTTCCTTTCTTCAACCTGTCACTTCCCAGCGCCAAGCAAGGAGAAACATTTTTAAAGTCTTTGGTATGATCAGACCACAGGCCCTTGTATCAAGTGCGAAGATCGCCTATGTTTTTAAGATGGTATTACCCTACCCTACACCTTATAAAAAGTAAAGGCTGAAAACGCTGGCCCGCCTAACGACACCTTGACAAAGCCGAACGGACTCGAATTGACACTCTCTGAAGCCAGTTCTGAAACAGGTCGCTTCTAGTGGATGATATCCAACAGTTTCTGTCGTTCATATTCCGTCGACCCTTGTTTTTCCAATAAATGACAAATTTTGGCCTAAAATTGGGATTGTACCTCTTGACTTGTAGCTCAGAGCGATTAGTATCCCATAATGCGCTTTGGTTAAGAGGTGTATACAGAACATGTGGGGCAAGTGGGTCAATCAACGCCATATATGGAATGTGACCTTTTATCCAGAGGTTACCACCGTCAAATACGACAGGTGGATGTAGCATTATAGGCCGAAATTTGCCATTTATGGGAAAAAAAACAATTGTCAAGTGGACATATGAATGACAAAAATGTTGTATAGCATCCATTACTGGTGATATGCGTCAGAATTGGCTGCAGAAAGTTTTAGTTTGAATCCATTCGGTTTGGTAGAGGTGAGGGTATGTGGGTCGATGTATCCATCCTTTACTTTTTATAAGGTACTAGTTGCTTCTCGTGCTTCACACGAATTCAAAAGGGAACATGGAAACATATATATTTTAGCTGAATTGGTCTCATCGAATTTTCGAGTGGCCCACAGGGCCGAAAGGACGAGAACAAAGGGGGAATCCCCGTGACGTGACGGAGGCGTCATCGGCAAACCCACCTGACTACGGGGATTCCCCACGCGCCCCACACGTGCCAGAGGCATGGCTTTCTTTTGATCTCACATTAGTGGACTCACTCAGCATCCTCCTTCATAAAGGACAGGGTAGGGCATAGCTAGGGTTTTAGCATAGGCATGATAGGCGATCTATTAACTTGATATAACGGCCCGTGGAGCTGACCTAAAGACTGCTAATGAAAACTTAATAAGTGCAAAAAACGAAACGTCAAAAATGTAATAAACGAAATGTAATAAGTTTATACCATTTATACAATTTGTAAGACTTTTTTATTCTTTTTAAGAAAAGCTAATTTCAAATGACTGCCTCACAGACGACAAGATTATCAATGTTTTCATTCAGCTTTGGTTTAACACAAACATCAAAGAGTGTAAAGGAAAGAAAAAACATGGTATTATTATAAGGGTTTAATTTTGCATTTACACTGTGCAAGCTTGATTCAGAAACATGCCCATATTCATGAATATATTTTCTGGATTGGTGTTTTACCCCGTATTCAAGAATATTTCACTTTAATACACGACGGCGGCCAGCATTATGATTGGAGGAAACCGGGTGTCCGCAGATTGCTGGTAGACCTTCCCATCTAGGTAGACAGCGGTAGACAACATCGGTTGGACTTTAGCTCACGCTGACCATAACGGTGATAAGGTTGTGGGTCATGGCGCTGTGCTGGCACGTTGACCAGCTTGACCACGGATGTCCCCACATGCCGGGAGGAGAAGGTGCAAACATAACTACCAGTTACCTTGGTGGATGGCTTGTTGCAGCATTCCAAGTACTAAAAATGTTTCACCTACACGACTTCATGCAGCCATGATTTACACGTTGAAGAAACTGGAATAAACTGTTTCGGCCTTCGATTCGATATGGATTTCTGCCATACACTTCAGAGTCTGGGTTTAAGGAGCTAGCCTTTTAATCTCAACAAAAGTTATGGGTTCAAACCCAGCTTAGGGCAGAAAGTTTGGTGACCTGTCTACCAGTTTGGTCGACATATCTGTATATCACAGTCGTAAAACTGTCAGTAAACTGACAAAGCTCAATGCGAAGACATAGGACAGTGTTGTCGGACACTAAAACCCTAACTAAGCTAAATTAACAAGAGGCCGGATTTCACCGGTAACGTATCGCCATTTGCAAACTATCATACTGTCTTCAGGTCTCTGGTTTAACTCTTCATTCTATAGTCTGTTATGCCATTGATTCCTAAAACTGAAGGCAATCATAAAGGTGAAAAGGTTCTTGAAAATACCGGTAAACAACAATGAAATAAGTAAATAAATAAATAAACACAATTAGGACGCAATTTCAGTATATAGCTAATATTAACGTATGTTTAAAAATACTGGACAATCTACAGGAATGGACACACACCCTAGACAAGTAGAATAAAATCAAGTAATAGTCAACAATACAATAGCGCCTAAGTATGGCAATCGTTTTAACCACAGTAACTCGACAGTATATGATTATCACCATGTGTATCGATTTGGAGAAACGCAAAATGTATGCCATATACAGTAACTGAACTCTTTATTATAGACATGGTGAAGCTTTCAAATTCGAAGGAGTGCGCCACTGGCAAAGCGGACTAGGCTTTGCACCTCATCGCTGGAACTCGTACATTTGGGGGACACGAAGACAGTAACTTTGTTTCGAACGTACATAGCCGATCATTAAAGGACGCGCGAAATTTACTAGACTTGCCACCACCGAAAAGGTAAATCTATTTCCAGTTTTAATAACTTTTCTTGTTATTGTCGGTTCATTGCACTTAAAGCGTAAAGCAATGCAAGCCGTTCAGCCATTGAAGGAAATCCTCTTTTTACTACCAGTTAATGCCAGATTTCAACGACTTAGCTGTTTTTATGAGCCGTAATACAAGATTAGTCCCCTGGCAAATCCGGTCTTTGACAGGAAAACGTTCTGGTTGTAAACATTTTATTACCCGCTTCAGTCAAACCATTAAATCTTGCAGCATAAATACCAAGACATAGGAAAGTGTTTTCGGCTTTTAATGGATGTAAAATGGGATTAAGCTGTACGCAGATAAACTATCTGGCTGCTTATGATCTGGCATTGATCTCAAGGGGTAGGGATTTACTACAGTTGCACTTGACAATTGAATGATGAGATGAATGTATTAAATGAAGATTGGGAAAGGATGTCTCCAAAAATACCGTAATATTGCCTATAGAGAAATCAGTAGACAACGTTGTGGACGTCTTTGCTGCGCATAGTTACGTCCGCAATGTCGTGCATCAGAAGTATACAGTTCTATACATGAAAGAGACACTCATAAAACTCCTTCCGGCGTGCTCATTTGTTCTTTCTTGGATTGCGTCACACACCTGGGTGCATGTGTGCTCAAACGGCACTTAGGTAGTACTTAGGCAGACCGCAGCGTCACAGCAGAAAACGACGTGTTTCTCTGCGATCTGGAACCTTTTGTGTTAGCCCGTCAGGCTCCCATTGTGTATCAACAACAAATGTACACTTGTCATTCTGCAATTTATTTGCTGATGTTTACACAAAAGTGTTTGAATGTGCATTTTTGCCACATTCATGAATACCTGTTGTATACGTTACGATAGTCTTAAGTGGAGTTTTGTAGGTAAGTTCTTTTATGTATTACTCACAGGGAACAGTAAGAGAAATAAACGAACATATACATGCAAAACAACATATAGATGCATATGGACATCATTTTTTTTCTTTGTACGCAGCCTATAATTAGGCGTTTGCTGTTTTGTTTTCCGTCACGACAACAACCTGTGCTCAAGTTTTGAGATTTGTTGATGTGAAAACGCACCTCTTTGCAAAGTTGACGTAAATGCAACTTGTCAGTCCCAACGTTCATAGCATAGATACATGCGCAAGATATATTCTGAAGTATGTCACTGGGAGGGGTGTCGAGTCATGTGTCTTCGGTGTCTTGAGCCAGTACTCTTTATTTGCCAGCAGTGAGTCCGATATGACCGATATGAAGTTACAGTGAAACGACTTTACCTCTTATAATCTAATGATCACCTCTACAAGCTGGTGTTATTGCACTGGTTTGGGTCACAGAGATATCCATGCTGTTATACTTTGTTAAATGACAGATGCAGACATATTGACGGGATTTAACTCGCTTGACTCCTGAAAAAGCTTCGTAAGTATTGAGTTTTATTAAAAATACTACCTATGGAAGGTGACACGACCATATGTGTCATTATAGGGATCATACAAAAGTACAGATTACATTAAGTGTAATACACATCTCAGTGTACATTTAAGCGGTTAACATTAAATTTATGGTCGATTCTCGTTTCTTAAAGCCTCGCTATAAGCACTACTATATCAAAGAAAATCTCATCACTGCCTTTAATGTTTCACTGTGACCGGTACCCATTGAGTTCGCTGTTTGATTATGCATAATTTGCGAATAGGTTTTTTTTTCAATGCCTGAATTAGTATAAACAAATTCTTTGGTATGGTCTTATAAAATAAGTCAAGGTTAAATGTTCTAATGCCTCTTTGGTTCATTTATTTAATTGGTGTTTACTTCATATTCAAGAAAAGTTATGCGATTGCCAGTATTACGGTGGAAGGAAACCGGACAGAGGTCGGCGGAAAACCCCGACCTTCTGCAGGTTGCTGGTAGACTTTCCACCTTACGCTCGGGGAGGATGAGAGCATGAGATGAACTTGAACTCATAGAGACCGCATTGGTCTCACGGGGCCCCCAATAATGTCTCTTTGTGGCAACCCGGCATAAGTGATGATCGTGTAGTTCATACACTTTCAAATTTTTCAAATTTCCTCTTGTATTTCCACTTTTACACTTTTATTAAAAGACATTTTGTAAATAGAACAAACTGCCACGTTAAGTAAAACGGGTGCATGGTTTTGCTGCCGATGCTTGGTCTATATCAGTTTGATTACTCACTGATAATGGAAGATATCTAGGTATTTCAAGGTTAAATTTATGTATGCTTGGTGACGCCATGTTGTGTTGTATAACGTTTCAGTGACTTGGTCGTTTTAAGCGGTGTCTGTCTGTGTGATCTTGTGCGTGCATGCATACACTATCTTTGATCTACGAAATTCAGTTATTACAGGCATTATATTTCAGCGTTGTGACATCACCAATGGCTAATATTCAAAGGATAGACTTTCCCTTCCTCACAGGATACAACCTTCTCCATATACCTAGGTTACAGTCAGACATTTACCTAAATTATCGGCCATTTTCTCTGACTTATGACACTGACTTTGCTGCCACATGGGAATTTTATATCATATTACTGCAGGATATTATATCATATTTGAATCTAAAATGCGGCGTCTGAATTTATTCAGACATATTGAGTTATTGTTGTTTTTATTTCAAATTCAACATAAATGCACAAGAATGGTTAAGACTGAACGCTGTTGATTTACCGAGTGGTTAATTTGGCAGTGGAGAAAATGAATATGTAGGAGTCGGTCTGTGCACTCTCTGAGGGGCAAAGTATAAATCCTGCTGTTGTTAGTCCGATTGAAAGTCTGTTGGGAAGTCTACAAGAACTCCGTGGTTAGAGTGTTCGTCTTCAGACAGGAAGATCCAGGATTTATCATCGGTCGGGTCACACTAAAGACTTTCAAAATGACATTTGTTGCTGCCCCGGTTTGCGTTCAGGACTGAGAGGTTGGGGCAAGGAAACAGGACTGGTCGGCCCAGTGTCAGTAAATTGACATGGTGGGGCGTCAATGTCTTGAGTCTCCGGCATGATATTCCAGTAATGGTAGCACATGAAATGCACATCATATGCACACACTAAGGACTGTATTAATGTATACTCGCTGTATCAATGAAAAATTTAATACACGACGTAAAACCCTAAGTATATATACACAATACTTTACACGTCGTCGGTCGGCATCATGGTGAGAGAAAACGGGGCAGAGCCCGTGGGAACCCACGACCATCTGCAGGCTGCTGGCAGACCTTATCACGTTTGACGGGAAAAGGAAGCCCACCAGACCTGCAGTTAAACTCTACGGGAGCATATTGGTCCTGGGCTGCTGGGTATTGATGTAAATGATGTTCCGACTTCTAACCTGAAGGCATCATCGCAGACTAGCTTCAACTTCCGTTCTCGTCAAATAATATCCCGTTGTATCAAAAAACAGATTTTAAATGGTTTTCGACTAATTTTTGAAAGAATTGCCAATATTCTCCAAAAGGCAACTTCGTATATTAAAGTCAAAGATGTTTAGGATGTGAGGTTTGGTTGAGTGGGGGCAAAGGTAGGGAAATGTGAAACATTTTGAGTCCTTTTCCAGACTCTGTTTCCGGATATTACACCGGTGCAGAATTTCCTCTCCCGTAACCGCGATTTTTTTTTTCTTCAAAATTTAACATCCTTTAAAGTGACAAAATATCTTTTTTTGCCTTTGCAAATCGATATTGCAGCACTAAGTTCCAAATAAAACAGCGTCACGGCAAATGCTAGAAATCTCACTTCTCAATAAATTCCGGTCGAAGGATACGTCCATGCGCCTCACCGACGCCCTCAACGGAAAACACGATACTTAGTGACGTTGGCATCCCATCCATGTCCCACTCTATAACCACTGATCAAAAACCAGGGGACATTTATGACTTATAGTGCTTTGTTGTGTCGTTGCCTATAGCAACGCGAGACAGGAATATCCGATACAACTTCCGGACCATGCTATATCCCTGTTTCCATTCAACATCCTTTCGCCATAGTTTGACGAAAGCGACATACATTTTACAGTAATGGAGGATGGATGTAGGAAGAGAAATCTGTCATGGAATATGTCAAAGTCAAATCCAGTTTAATAACCTTTTGCGAAATAGCTCTGCAATGTCAGTTGGCCTCGCCATACCAATAGAAAACGAATTGAAAGGTGACAAAAAAAATCAAAAGCTCCTTACAGTGATTCATATGTACTGAACGTTGTAATGGAATATATAGAAGCCAGCTGATACTTTAGCAATAGTTTTACTACATGCTGTACACCTTGATATGTACTTATTCTTTCGGCCTCTCAGACTTGCCTTATTCCAGTGTCCAGTTATTCTTTTATTAATCCTGTATACTTTCTATTTTGCATGATCTGTTGAAGTCGTTTCTTGTCTGACTTTGTGACTCAGTTTACACACCTGTACACAAACTGTTCAATTATATTGTTGAGGAGAAAAGTTTAGTAAGGGAATTAAAAACACTGTTTGGGTATTAGAATACTGTTACTTAGTGCGGTTTTTGGTTTTTGGCGTATTCTCAAAGGCATGCCAGCTACACGATAAAAGTCACATCATACTGTCTTGTTGCAGGCTGACGCGGTCGTGATGTGAGAATTTTGCCATGATTTATCCACTTAAAACAACAAAATGGCAATTAAATAACGTGCGCATCGCCCTCGTGCTGATTCCAAATATGCTTGTCATACAAAATGACGTCACCGATTATTTTTAACTGCTCTGGTTGCTCCATTTTAACCTTCAACATTACTAAAGATGCTCGTCTGCCACAGCCTGCGAACGGGGTCAAATATTCTTGCATGTACGGCGTAACAGGTAAATAAGAATCTGTGACGTCCCTGTGACACAGTCCGTACACCATGACCCGAAGGGTCAACCCGTTGAACTTTTTTGTTGTTATATTTACATTTTTGCCTTTTTTTTTACTGTTAAAGTGGTGAAAATTGTTTGAAGTATACATGAAATGTACTTCGAATGATGAGTTCCACGGGACATGCAACCAACACTTCCCAGGTGACCTACGAACTTTACACACCCGACGAACAGATATGCACACCATATTGGCGAAAGACGATGCTGACGATCACGCGAGCGTCGTCCACCGCTCACTGGCACCAAAACAAAGTGATCTACAGATTCCTCGTACAACGTGAGGGTGGAACACTTGTGCGTCCAGGGCTCACTTGTACGATTCCTTCTTAATGTTACGAGTGCCTAGCTGCCATGGGGACGTAATGGCTACATTGCTGGTTGCCATGGTAGTTACGTGCTCGTAACGTTAAGATGGCTTCGTGCAAGAGGCCCCCGGCGTTTGACAAGCGACTACTTTATAGCCACTGGACCACGGTCCACTCACGATGTGAACAGTTTGATAGTGGCAGAGACAAGTCGCTTCCATCTTAGATCATGTTGTGAACGGATACGCCAAATCTGACTTCCATGCATTCTGTGGTCAAGTCACGACGCAGTTGTTTTCCGTGTGGTATATTTGTTCGGATTTCACCACATATCCAGTACAACAATACTGAAAAAACCGGATAAATAAACAACAGCTTGGCCGATCCGGCCTTCCGTTGTGTACGTTGTGTATTAGAAACACCCGCAGCGATGGACGTATGATCATTATGTCTGAACCAGTTGAGTCGTTTATCAATGTCTTAGAAAATACAACTCCTGGCTGCTGCATGGAATATTGTACCCAAGTGAGTATTATGTTGGCGTGTGTCGAGGTAAACATTCGTATACCAGTTGTCAACCGAGAATTGTCGTTCTAAACCTGTAATCGCAAAGCAAATATCTATAACAACATTCAACGCAAACCAGCAAAGGAATATGAAGTAAGAAGATAAGGCAGAAAGAGACGCCGTCAGCATTTTTACGGCAGACGCACGTTATGCTCAAGCCGAATGAATTAATGTATATCCATCACTTAACCTAAGCGGGTCTGTTGTAACTGCAAACCGTCACACCGTAACCATGTCCAAGCGGAATTGCCCGTAAACTGTCATAACAAACCCTGCACATTTCTGTTTGTGAACCTTTGCCATGCAACTCAAAGGCATTTAGCCGAGACGGATGTCTGGTTTGCATAAAAAACCGAGCCCAATTGCCGTAGCGGACTGGCGTCTCATCATCGAATGCATGATGAATGATGTATGGCTCTTGACTGGAGAACCTGTCAGATTTCCTGTAACCTATTCGCGGGTCCTCTTGCTCTAAATTCGACCAGACCACTGAATTGATTCCCGCTCGCCTCAGTTTTGTCACTAAGCTCGTCATTCACCTCGGCCTTACGCTGACCTCCTCTTCGTCCAAAACATCCACTGGAATAATTGTTCGTTTTAAAACGATGTTACTTCCCAACCAGAACCACCTCCAAAATTTAGGGGAAAGTCAGATTTTAATGAAAACCTTTTCAGGAGATTGAACTATGTACACTTCCGGTTTCAGACGACTGTCTTTCAGACATTGCGCCAGAGGACTTGCTAACTTTGCTTCCCTTCCTGTCACTTCCAGGTTGATAGGAGGTCAAAACGAGCGGAGGGCTATTGACCAACGACAGGACATTTGGGTCAAAATACCCTGAAAGGAGGCAGCATTTGATTTGTTTTGGGTAAACTGTTCCTCGGCGTATTGATCCTCTGGCGAACTGCCACAAGGCAGATTGGGTGACGGATTGATTGATGATAAGTTAAAGAAGAGTTAAATACAACGAAAATATCCATGAATACGTTAGGTTTTGTCTGGAAAAACCCGATAGTTCCATCATAACCACGTTCCCGTTACGCGATAAATAAGTCCGACCTTCAGAAGACTAAAGATGAGGCAGCTGCTAATTTTAAGCTAAAACACTCGTTCCATTTGTGAACTTTACTTCAGTTTAATTTCCACTTCGGTCAGTGTTCGTTGCGTAAATGAAATAGTTGAAATTTGTGGTCAATAAAAGAAACTCTATCCTACCACATCAAATGACTTGAATGAAAGGCAAAATACACGTAATTAACATGTATGTAACAGGCGCTTACCGGTTATTCGGCGCAAGGATTTAGAACTTAATACAAATGGTTGGCCTGGTTTTGGCTCGCTGCACCTTCGTGATGGTTGTTCGGATGGCACCGGTTACATTTCCTGAACGGGTGTCATTGTTGTCGAGGTGTTTTTCTTGGGTGGGTGTAGCGAGTGGTCAAGGAGTCTTGCCTGAATTGTTGTCGTGACGCCTCAGGTTGTCATTATCTATGCGCTACGAAATTTCACTTGAATGTCGTGCCTATAATATCGACTGTGTTCCCTACCTCCATGAAAACCGGTGTATACTTCTGCCTTACATGTTAACAGTTTCATTTAATACTTATACATTATTGTTGGCATATTCTTTTTGAAAATGGCTCTTGCGATCATCGACTTTTAACGCTCCTTCATGGTTTACGAGTGGTATACGAGTGTCGGACTTAATGCTAATACCAAGGATGGCTCGCGGGGTCGTGTCCGGGTGGATGGAATGGGTGGGTGTGTCATGTTAATAGCCAGGTCTTCTGTGTGATTCTTTTGGGGTAAGAATTTTTTTCATTATTTGTCACTTAATACCAAACAAATCGTTACGAATCGTTATCAATACTATAATCAAATCCTGAACGAAGCAAGTATGTCGAATAACTGTATTTAATCGGTTATGTTTAAAGAGGTTAATACACTGTTGCTACTGTTTTGGTACCAGTATCAAATCGTACGTTTAACTGTGCATTAAAGGCTTGTTCACATTGTTATATATCTCTTTTACGTACAGAACTTAACCAGACTGAAATGCAAGAGTTAATATCATATACTTGGAATTTGTTAAATCAGTTTTTTTTTCACTATATCCATTCATCTAGTTGAATTCAGTGAACTAGATCAAACGTAAGTGCCGGCGTGCCTAATCTTATACTAGACAGTGGATAAAATGGTTGCCTGTATTTCCTTTCGCCTAGTTGAATTCAACAAGCCGATAAAACATACGTGTCTCTACTAAACAGTTTAATTCCGCTTAACCCGAGGATAGGGGCCTTATGTTCATCGTGTTAGATGTGATGGCCACGTTGAATATATGAACAGTCGCAATCAAAGCACAACGGAGGTACATAGTTGACTATCGACACCATGTATACTAAACTGGTACACGATTTGGAAACTGCTTTTATTCATTCGCCTAGAACTTTCATTACGCCTTTTTGTCATTATTGAAAACCGTTGATTGCTCTTCTTTGCATGAATCCGTCCTAATTTTTATATATTTTACATATTTTCTTAGTTTTCTGGTGGGTTGTGTTCTTAATCGTTTTTGGAAACTGGTCCTGCGATTACTGGCCTGGAACACCCATTTTGTTTTACGGCAGGTATACGAATGTGGGTTTCACGCCGTGGTGATGAATATTTCACTTATATACGACGGCGGTTAGCACTATGGTGGGTACAAAAATCAGACAGAGCCCGTGGGAAACCCACGACCACCCGCAGGTTGCTGGCCTACCTGGTCATGAGCATAGGTGTTTTTTTTTTACCTATATATCTACAAGGTACACAACTTCAGTGTATCGGACGTGAACCCTAACTTTACGTAACTGGACACAAAACACGGAAAAATATACCAATCTCAACCAAACAACGTTCGTTCGAAAGCTGATACACTCTGGTTTACTTTGGTGTATGGATCGCAAAACAAATATGCTTTCTCCCTTCCACAGGAAACATGAAACCCGAAAGTTTAGCGTTATTTAGCGTTAATTGGTACGAGAAGTAAACGCCGGTGTATGAATCCTCTTGACTTAGTGTCTGCGTTTCAGGGGCAGTTATCAAGTTTAGGTTTATCATACAATATCCTGTCACACTGCCTGCACAACACAAATATTTTCAGTTAGCTTACTTATTCATTTGACTGGTGTTTTACAACGTACTCGTGAATATTTCACTCTGCCCGGGAAACTTACGCCCATTCGCAGGTCGCTGGCAGACCTTCCCACGGACGGCCGGAGAGGAAGCCAACATGAGATGGTCTTGGACTCACAAGCGACCGCATTGATGGGACGCTTCGGGTCATTGTGCTGTGATAGCGCGCTAACCGACTGAGCCACGGAGGCCTCCCGCAGGCACGGAGAGGTGGGGATTATATTTATTTGGGTGGCATTATACAGCGGAGTCCGGAGAGACTCAAATCAATGAATGAACGATTATGGCTTAACGCCGCTTCGGCAATATTTCAGCCATATCGTGGCGATGTACTTATGTGCACTTTCTTTTTCTATGTCCGTGGGTGGTGTTGAATGTTGTTTTGGAGGTTCGCGTGGTGTGAAATGGTGTGAAATGGTGTGAGCATTTGCCAACGAATGTATAGTGCTCATTTCGAACCTACATAGAGTTCATTATTACGTCAACTTCTGCGCACGTATGCTGTGGTGTCTCTTTTCCTACATATCATGGTGCTGTGAACTTCCTAAACGGTGACGACCGTCACCTAATTTAAATTCGGCTCGGGTATGGTCCTGTGTTAGAGGGTAAAATAAGAACTTCCGAGGACAGAATTATGCACGATAAGCCCCGAAGGTTCCTTTCCCTTCCACGTCACGCCGTTTCCGATTCAGCTGAAAGCTTCTATATTTTGGACACGACGGCCTCTTGAGTTTTGGAGGTGCGGGATCTCCATTATGGTTTGACAGAGAAGCATCATCGGGACGGCTTGGTCAATAAATCGCCCCACAGGGATTCCGTTTGGACAGAACACGCTTTATGATTGCTCATTTCCAACAAGAAATCCACTTAAATATCCATAGAATATCCTCTTAGCACTCCACGAAAATTCGCTATGCTTACAATAACGTGCTATAGCCCCCAAAGAACGTGTCGTGTCGATCTCCACAGATTCGGGAGTTGATTATAGATGTAAAAAAAACTAATAATGCCTTATAGCTGTGCAGAGTACGGTCAAAAATATTATATCGAAGTGTATCGCAACAATGACTCTTGATATTGTGTTCCCTGAGAGACTCGCAAATAGGGTACTGAAAATTTCAATTTGTCCTATGCATTTACAGGTTCCCTATTTACTGTGCAAACAACAATAATGAAGAATGCTGTATAAGCTTTTAAGTTTATACTCAGTAGGCTACACTAAAACTATGATAAAACCTAGCATTTTCCAAGCTCCTTTCCTAGGATTTGTATGTCGCTGTATAAAGATGCCCTTCATGTTATACTTGTTGAACGTTTTTATGTTAAATGTGATCAGAAAACACCAAATGAGTAATTCCATGCCAGTAATTGCTATAATTATAAACATCAATATATCTTTTTTTTTGTACCTAATTTTCATTAAAGAGTGGTGTATATTGCTGCGGTTTAAGAATTTATGCGAATAGATTGCTTGGAAAAGACCACTAGCATTTGACAAGTTATAGACAGAAGACGAGTAGCGTCAACGTATGCTGGCCTACGCTACTGTTACACCACCTCCGTCGACCGTTATAAAATGTCATGAAGAACCCGAGAACACTGAATATTGAACACTCTACATTGAATCTACAAATTCCCTGTTTTCAACCGTAAGGTTCTTTCTTACTCGTGACCATTCGGCTCAGCTGACGATTCACTGGCTTTTAACACACTGTGAGCGAAGTTTCGTGTTTTGGTCACACTGTGAGCGAAGTTTCGTGTTTTGGTCACACTGTGAGCGAAGTTTCGTGTTTTGGTCACACTGTGAGCGAAGTTTCGTGTTTTGGTCACACTGTGAGCGAAGTTTCGTGTTTTGGTCACACTGTGAGCGAAGTTTCGTGTTTTGGTCACACTGTGAGCGAAGTTTCGTGTTTTGGTCACACTGTGAGCGAAGTTTCGTGTTTTGGTCACACTGTGAGCGAAGTTTCGTGTTTTGGTCACACTGTGAGCCAAGTTTCGTGTTTTGGTCACACTGTGAGCCAAGTTTCGTGTTTTGGTCACACTGTGAGCCAAGTTTCGTGTTTTGGTCACACTGTGAGCGAAGTTTCGTGTTTTGGTCACACTGTGAGCGAAGTTTCGTGTTTTGGTCACACTGTGAGCGAAGTTTCGTGTTTTGGTCACACTGTGAGCGAAGTTTCGTGTTTTGGTCACACTGTGAGCGAAGTTTCGTGTTTTGGTCACACTGTGAGCGAAGTTTCGTGTTTTGGTCACTTCCAAATGTTGCAATTCGGCGGCTCTCAAATGTTACAACGAAAAGCCGACATATACCAGACAGTGCCCCTGGGAGTGAAATCAAAAACTGCCCAGCAAATAGGAGCCTCCCCCGGGAGTATCCCTGCAGTGTGTCTAGACGGTCTAAAACGCCATAAACGCTTCACCTGTTCTTCAAACCGATTCTGCAGTCTTCTTTTAGGATGCATTTTCAGTTGAAATTGGCAATAAAATGAGCGTACTATGAATCACTAGGAAATAACATCCTGAAGGCGGTCTTTGTTCAGATAGCATTTACCTTAAACGCGTCTATGGTAGTCCCGCGCACCGCTTCTCTCCTCTAATTCACGAGGTCACCATTGTACTAACGTGTACATGCCATATACCATGATGCTGGATCCCATTGCCGACAGGTCCGTGGGTGAAATTGTGGCAAATTATGACAGTTCGCGGGAGATGTGCATGGTGGGTAGTGAACAGTGACATTCACTCCATCTGATGCACCATTACTAATCTAGGTATATGTTTACACATATATTTAATAACTAGATGGAGTAATAACACTATACATTATTTCATCAAAGAGAAGGGTATCAAAGGGAATCGCTAACGTAAATGACCAAATGAGTGTTTGTTAAGAGATATACTAAATATATAAAGATACATTAGCTAACAGCGTTCAACAATGCATTGGGTGTTAGTGAGGAAAAATGCATGTCAACATGGCTATATCGAACTTCAAAATGCAGTATTCCCGGCCATATTAACGTAAATCGGTGTTAAATGTGATGACAACATATCACTTTCAGTAATTTTAGAGCAGCGATGTCTAATACATTGTAATCACATTTAGCACATTGCCAAGTTCTGCCTAAACCTTGGTGCCAGGAGCGTATAAGTTGCAGGTATTGAAACATTAATATGATCAGAGAGAACAAAATCGTAAATGTGATAAACTGACAAGAGGCCGGGTTTCATTGAGCAATTGTGTGACTAACCAACTATCACACAGCATGTTTGTTTGTTAACTTTTTGCCACATTCAGCCTTCAGGCTGTTTGAATCACGAAAGAGGTTGAACAATATCCCTCCCTCCCCCCCCCCAAAAAAAAAATAAATAAAAATTTTTTTTTTAAAATTTAAAAAAAAAAAGACGAAAAAAACACTAGGCTAATCTGTTATATGTACATAGCTAGTATGTATGTATGGACATGTATAAGTGAATTATTAGGCGCCAGGATGAGCTAAATAGATTAAAGCAATTCGTTCTTTGATTGTATGACTAATCTGGTCACAGCATCAAATACCCTTTCCCTCTTCCTGTTTTCAGTGGAAAGGCTTTCTCAACACCTAAATGACGAAAGTTAGAAAAGAGTGTGTAAATAGTTACTGTGCCCTAGAGTAGACAGTTCTAGATGCCATCGGAATGACGACTTAAACAAGGTACACAAAGGTACACAAAGTCACACTGTCGTCGCTGTTTTGGGACCGCCAGATGTCGGTGTGACGTGGCTGGCGACATCGTGAATGAAGGTCAGTATATTTCTACACTGTTGTCCACAAAAACAATTATTTTCTGTTGTGGGTTTTTCAGACCACATTTACCAAAGGCTTTGTGCATTGTATTGTTCTGAAATGATTTTACGATACTTCTTCATGATGATTTTTACAGAGAACAACTATTTTCAAAATGTTCCCTAAAAAAAAAACCCTGTTATGTAAAAAGTAGATGGTGCCGGAATCTGTCACCGTATTTCATCCTGCTGCAAATGCTTTTCATGGTGCATCAAAAATTCTAAAAATATAATTGAAAACAGTCTGTGGTTTTGCACGGTGCATTAAATGCCACTCACTTGTTTATGCTTTCTTAAAATAATAGGTTCGTTTAATGAGTTGTTCTGATTTCTGTAAAACCAAACTATAACCTTGAGGGAATATGCGAATTACCTTGGTGCCACGTGGGCTCAGTGCTCTTTTGTATGAACAAAATGATCCTGCCTCCCATCTGAAATCTGGTGCAACATATATTGAAAGTTTCTTGCTTCAATTATAGTGCATGTATGATGAATGAATTTACTTTAGGGCCTGTTACTCACGTCTGTTCTACTGTTTGCTCACCTTGACATTTATTACATGTACCAAGAGACGTGTTTAACGACTCTTTATGTCTCCAGACGGTCGTAAAACATGAAATCCAAACTGCCCAAGGTGGAGAAAAATGAGCGCAAAATACACTCCAAGACACAAATATTATTGTAAGCCCATATATATTCGCATTCATCTACGTCCATCTTCCGATATGGACACTGTTTTACCTCAAGTTTACACCACTCTTAATGGTATTAAAGTCTTATGAACGTCCTCTATATGCCTATGTCCACAATCTACAGGAGGCGTATATTTCCCATTATTTTGTTTTCAGAGACCATGTCAGGAGTTGTAGGTTGAAATACACTCGACCGGGTATGTTACTGAAAAGTTTTATAGTAACACGACGACATAAAGCTTGAACGTGTGTAATAAGGCCGGCAAAATAAAGCTACACGTGCGCTATTAAAGGTTTTGCCTGAACCTGCTACCGTTTGGAAGCGCAGGACTGTACATGTACACTTGATGGGTCAGGCTATTCTTTTCTTGAAATTTACATAGTACAGCATGTAGAGTATAATCAGAAGTGGTACGACTGTCTGACAATTGGGAATTGCGTTCACCCAAAACTGGGGCGAGATATTACAATATACTGAGAGGTATTCCTAACCTCTGTAACTTAACGCCTACGCCAAAAGCACTTTTCCAGTGACTGCTAATACCAAACAATCCATACAGAAACATACTTTGACAGAATTTGACATTATTATTGCCCTTAGTTTGTGAGTGTACTGTATACTTTCAGAAATTAAAAAAGAAATAAACAGAAATTTGTCTACGAAATCATCTGGTTGTTTGAAAGCACAAGTGGTGAAGGACTTTTTTCACTGGATTAGTACTTCGATATGTTGAGGGTTCGGCATTGCAATGAGCGAAAACAGTGAAGAGTTCGTAAACCGTGAGGAAACGGGATGTCTCAGAGACAGTGTGTGTTATAGAAATGTAGACGGGCTGCATATATCTACTACCATTCGGGTAGATTAAGTACGGAATTTATAAATACGGATGAGTAATACTGAGCGGATAAGAATATGCGTTAAAAACTTACAGAAAATTACGCATGCACCTATTTGAAATTATACAGAATGGAAAACCGATGG
The DNA here is from genome assembly GCA_016165875.1 of Acanthopleura granulata. Classification (NCBI taxonomy): domain Eukaryota; kingdom Metazoa; phylum Mollusca; class Polyplacophora; order Chitonida; family Chitonidae; genus Acanthopleura; species Acanthopleura granulata. The sequence goes on along the minus strand of JABBOT010000015.1, from coordinate 3,404,399 downwards.
TGCCCAGCATGGGAAGATTCAACCCACTCACCACCCACCGACCCACCGCCAGACAGTCTGCTTTGCGCTGACACCTCAAAACACTCCATCAGATGTACTGATTCTGTTATTTATTTAAACCATACAACGCCCGTAAGCTCTGTATGTATCGCCTTGAGTAAAGTACTAGTCTGTTAAGAGACTAATAACCGCCTAATGTGTGTACTTATGTTGATGAAATATAGTTCTTTGTCATGTTCGCATAGTAATGAACGTTCTATCAAACTGTGTCAAGACCAATTTTCAAAACTATGTGGAACACAAACCGCCAAAGAACTAAGAAGTTATATAACAGAAAAATATGGCCAGATTCCAGTAAAAAGGATGCATGTAACGCTGTATTTTTATGTGAACTGCTGAAACAAGCTTAGAATTATTCTCTGCTAAAATTATTCACATTGATCACGTCCCCATTTTATAACATTTATCCCAATGTTCATGTAAAAATGACTGGAGTTGACGGTTTTGTCAAGGACGGTTGTTAAATCCAAGGTACAACGTATTGTCTTGATTCATTGCAGAGTCGACTTAGATAAGATTTATCGTTTACCAATTAATAATCAGGACGTGTGTCTGGGATTAGGTTTTCCTGTCATTCAAACGCCTGTGCCATATCCGACGCAGCACTCACGAGTTGTGTTTTCTGAGACATTGATGATATACAACTCAGGTGGCTCAGGCCGCATGATCATAAACCCATCCTGGTAGGTGTTTACCCCCCTCCCCACAAAAATAAGATAAAATAAATAAAAAACAGCCAAAAAAGGCACATCGACAAAATAAAGGAATATCTAAGCACCCAAAATGTTGTTTAAGTAAGCGGCGACTTCAGTATGGTTGTGTCGGATTTGTGGTGACATCCAAACAAAAATATCACAAAATCAACACAGCCAGAAAAGTGGTGATGGCATTTTCTTCAGTTAATGGTAATAGCCTGCTGTCATCACCAGTAATAATGTGGCGTGTACATGTAGGTGTATGACCTGCCGTTTTTGTGCTGGGACGTGGCGTGTACATGTAGGTATATGATCTGCCGTTTTTGTATTGGGACGTGGCGTGTACATGTAGGTATATGACCTACCGTTTTTGTGTTGGGACGTGGCGTGTACATGTAGCTATATGACCTACCGTTTTTGTGTTGGGACGTGGCGTGTACATGTAGCTATATGTCCTGCCGTTTTTGTGTTGGGGTGTGGTGCTGAATGTTGTATTGAAAGTTGGCGTGGTGTGAAATGGTGTAACTATTTGCCAACAAATGTTGTGTTCATCATTACGAAACTAGTGTTCATTCATGCGAATACTTCGTTCATTTTTCTGTCAGTATGAACACTGATGTATGCTGTCTCTTCTCCTACATATCATGGTGCTGTGCACATTCTAAACGGTGAATGTGAATATCACCATATTTAAGTTAGACCCGGGTATGGTCCTATGGTAGAGGGTAAAATAAGAACTTCAGGGGACAGAAGTACATGTACGATGAGCCCCGAAGGTCCTTTTTCCATGTCATCCCGTTTCCGATTCACCTGAAAGCCTCTATATTTTGGACATGCCAACATTTTCGATTATGACCGCCGCCTCTTGAGTTTTGGAGGTGCGAGATCTCCATTATGGTTTGACAGGGAAGCATCATCGCAGCGGCTTGGTCAATAAATGGCCCCCTAGGGATTCCGTCTGGACATATCTCAGGACACGCTTTACGATTTCTCATTTCCAACAAGAAATCCACTTAAATATCCATAGAATATACTCTTAGCACTCCACGAAAATTCGCTCCACTTACAACAACGCGATAAGGCCCCCAAATAACGTGATGCGTCCATCTCCACAGATTCGGGAGTTGATTACAGCTATAAATATAATAACACGTGAACCATAGCTGTGGAGAGTGCGGTCAAAAGTTTTATATCGACGCGAATCTTAACAATTTCTCTTGATGCCGTGCCCCCCAGAGACTCGCAAACAGGCACTGGAAATTTCATTTTGTCCTATGCAATCATAGGTCCAGTATTTATTTGTTATTGTGCAAATAACAAGGAAGCAGTAAGCTTTTAAAATGAATATCATAAAGGCTATTCTAATACAGGAGAACAGCGGACACAGAGACTAGCATGTTTCTGATTAGAGTGTTATTATAAACAGCTAGGTTCATGATTGGTCGTGGCAATGCAGCACTACTGGTGATTCTCTGATCAGTAAGATGTTATGAGCGACCTTTCGTGTTGTGACCACTTCTCAACTGTTGAAAGTCGGGTGCCGTCAAATGTTTAATAGTACGAACAGTCGAGACATCCCGGACAGTGCAGCCTTGGTGTGAAATCAAAAACTGCCCAGAAAATAGGAGCCTCCTTAGGGAGTTTCCCCACAATGTCTCTGGACAGTTTAAAACGCCATAAAGGCTTCACCTGTTATTCAAGCCGATTCCACAGTCTTGTTCCAGGATATATTTTCAAATGACAACAAAATCAGCCTACTTTGAAGCACTTGGAAATAACATCCCCAGGGCGGTTTTAGTTCCAATAGTATTTACCTTAAACTCGTCTATGGTAGTCCCGCGCCCCGCTTCTCTTCTCTAATTCGCGAGGTCACCAATGTATTATTGTGTACATGCCATATGCCATGATGTCGCATCCCACTGCCGAGAGATCCATCCGTGAAATTCTGGCAGATTATGACAGTTTGCAGGGAATGTACATTGTGGGTAGTGACAGTTACTTCATCTTATGCAACATCACCACTGCAGGTTTATATTTACATATATATTTAATGACTTTTATGTTTATTTACTTATTTGATTGATGTTTTACACCGTTCTCAAGAATGTTTCACTAATACCACGGCAGCCAGCATTATGGCGAGAGGAAACCGGGCAGAACCCGGAGGAAATTCACGACCATCCGCAGATTGCTGGCAAACCTTCCCACGTACGGCCGGACAGGAAGCCAGCATGACCTGGACTTCAACTCACAGAGACCGCATTGATGGGAGGCTTCTAGGTCATTACGCTGCCCTAGCGGGTGAACCAACCGAACCACGGAGGCCCCAGTGACTTTTATAGGCTCATACCCTCTGATCATAACCTGCTGTATATGATAATAAACCAATACAGTATTTCATCAAAAAGAAGAGTATCACAGAGAAAACGTTAATGAATGTTTGTTCCATTTAAACGTAGAAAAAGTATGTACAGGCGCATTAGCTGACAGAGTAGAACAATATATCAGGTTACAATCAGAAAAAATAAATCTGTTAACATGGCTATGTCAAAACTCATCATGCACTATTCCCTGCCCTGTTAAAGTTATTGTTTACTTAATATGATGACGCGATATAATTTTCAGTACTTTAGACCAATGACGTCTACCAGTTCTAATTACATGTAGCTTCGCTGCTTGTATTGGTTAGTTCTGCTTAAACCTTGGTGCTAGCTGTTAAGTCGCAGCTGTGATCAATGACAAGTGACCGGATTTCACCGCTTATGTACGTGGCCATTAGCCAACTAATACTTGTTTGTAAATTTATTGGCACATCTAATCTTCAGGCCATTTGAGCCACAGAAGAACTTCCTCAGTACAAAGAATAAAAATGAAAACCAAAAAAAAACAAAAAAAAAAACAAACAAACAAAAAAACAACAAAAAAAACCCCAAACAAAACACCCCCAAAAAACACAAATAAAAAACTTGGAAAATCTAGTACATTTGGTAGCATGCATCAGTCAGATAGGTCAGAGCAGTGCTGCCAGCAATGGGGTATTGAGTTTTATAGCCCACAGTTCCCATCGTTCTCATCATAACATCCTAAAATAGACCCCAAGAAAGATGTATTACTGCGGGCCCATATGCATTCGCATTCATGTACATCCATCTTCCGATATGGATACTGTTTTACCTTGAGTTTTCAGCTTGAAAAGTCATTTAATTCTCACGAATGTGCCCTACCTATCCATATCCACATTTTAAAGGGGACATTTATTTCCCGTTACTTTGCCTTCAAGTGAGACTACGTCAGGAGTTGTGGATTGAAACACACTCAGCCGCGGGTGTAACTGAAAACTTTTATAGTTAAACTGTGACACAAAGTAAGCACATCTGATGAAAGGCCGGGGAAATAAAGCTACAGGTGCACTGTTTTACGTTTCGTCAATAAAACTGCTACCGTTTGGAACCGCTTCCCTGTACACCTAACGGGTCATGGTATTCTTTCCTTGAGTTTTAGACGACACCAGCATGGAGAGTAAACCCGGAAGTCGGACGACAGTGTGACAGTTGGAAAGTGGATCCACCAAAAACTCGGGCGACATATTAGAATGTGTTACCCTTACGCCTAATTGATAAGAGGTATTCCTGACCTCAGTAACTAAACACCTATGCCAAAAGCACCTTCCCAGTGATTGCTAATACCAAGCAACCCATAAAGGAACACATTTTGAGTTGGACGGTCACGGTATCCACTCCAAAAATGAAGAAAAGAAACACAGATTTGTTTAAGAATTCATCTGTATTTTTTGAAAGCAAACCTGATGAAAGATTTTTTTCACTCCATTAGTACTTTAGTCTATGTTTTTACCTCTCAAACGCTTACATAAACAATCAGAAAAACATTAATATTCTATTAATTATTATTATTATTAAGGTATAAATATTAATTACTTAAATAATGAAATTAAATTATTAAAGTTATGTTGTCTGGTGCTGCTTACACGTTAGTTCCAGGGAAATTTATATTTGAATTTATAATTTAAATTGCTACTATGAGCAGAACAGAACGCTAACTGGGGTAAATTTACAAGAGGCCGGATTTCACCGATATGTGTGACCATTTGCCAACAATATCATACTGTCGTCGTTGCTCTGATTTTTCTCTCCGTGCTTTATATTGTATTCCTACGTAAACTGGGGTTATGCTGGTGGACTGAGCATCCCCAAGGCCTGACCCCGATGTATTATTTTCATGTTATTGTGTATACATGCGGTAAATGTGACGACAACACAGCGCGGTGAGTAATTCTAGACCAGCGACGTGTAATAAAATGCATTTAACATCACCGTAATTTTTTTTATTTTTATTATGGGCGGGGGCTAATTCTGCTTGGTGCTATGGGATGTTTTTGGTTGTTTCTTCTTAAACACTTATATGAACAGTTAGAATAAAACCCTAACTGAAGTAAGAGGTCTGGTTTCCCCGCTAACGTGTGACCAATTGCCCGCTATCACGCTGAGGGAAACAAAATGCAATCGGTCGCAAAAATGAAGCGTTTGTAATCTGTAAGGAATTCCCAGAGACTGTGACAGTAGAAATAAACACGCACTCTCCGATAGTGCCCTGCAAGAGAAGAATCAACCCACTGACCACACACCGACCCTCCGCCGGACAGTCTACTTTGCGGTGATACAATATAGCGTTCTATCACATGTACTGATTTTGTTATTTATTTAAACTATACAACGAATGTAAGCTCGGTGTACATCGCCTTCAGTAAATCACTACCCTGTGTTGAAAGATAAGTACCGAATGTGTGTATACATGTTGGCAGGATTCAGGCTTCCAAACAGACATCCGTCGTGTTCGTACAAAAATGAAAGTTCTGTCATATAATCACACGACCAATTTCTAAAACTATGTTCCACACAAATCACCGAAGATCTAAGAAATCATATGAATCAAGAGAAGGAAAAATTAAGGAAGAATTAATGTGAAGAGTGCCCATGAAATTCTTCATTTTATACACTGCAAAAACAAATGGTGTAGTTTGACATTAACAAAGTTGGCAATTTTGTAACCACTGATTTTTGCTGTGTATTTACTCATGGCTGGAGAGGTAAAGTTAACTGTATATTAAACACATGTTCACCTGTTTAGTAAAACCTCCTTTGTGGTCAATAGGCCTACAGCTGATTCCATGCATGTCGAACCACCCTGTGAATTAACACGTGTACAGCTTACACTAAAATGTTAAGTTTTAGCTTTTCTGCGCGGCTGTGGCAGTTGGAAAAATGTAGATATCACGCCAACAGCACACATCATGAAAGATCAGAAGATTGCATTGGTAAGTTTTCATTATGGTGTTAGGATACATCGATCTCTTCACTTTATATTTATCTACTCTCACATTACAATCGAAAGAAGCCAAGCAGCAGAGAAAACAGTTGGATTTTTACAGTGATATTTGTAACATCAATTGACAATGCATTTCTAAATTTTCACGTGTGATGAACATTTGCACCATATGTTATAATCCTACAGAATTAGAGTGTAAACCAAGGCCAAAAATTGCAGCATTATTTTGACACTTGAATTCACTGTTCTAGTGTACATTATTTTGTGCTGTAAAATTACATTCCTAATTTGCACTGTATAAACTGGTGAAATAAGCTGAGAACCAACTGGTGTAATGGTCAGGCTCATCATGTACCCGTGTAAAGTTCATATAAAAATGATGACGTGAGAGTAGACAGTTTGTTGTCTAGAAAGGTTGTTACATCCGAAGAACAATGTATTGTCTTTATTTATTGCGGAGTCGACATTAATGACAGCTATTGTTTATCAGTTAATAATCACACCACGTGTATTTGGAACTGGATTTTCGTGTCAGACAAACACGGGTCCACTGTAATTGTTTGTCTTTCCTTTAAATATTTTTAAGAGGCCCTCCTCCCTGGCTTATTTTGCTGAAAGGTTGTTTTACCATCGGCTCTTGGTGAATAAAAGTCGCATCCCTGTTCGAATCCAGAAATAACTCGGCTGCGAGTTCAAGACAAGAGGCTGGCAAGTACCTGGCATAGGGCGGGTATTTATCAAGTGTCGTGTTTTACGGTTTGTTTATTCACTAAATTTACATGTCTACAACATTCCTCAAAACTCTGGACAGCTTACATTATTCAGCGCTAATTTCTTATACGCGATACTTTCGAAATTATTTTATGGTTTCCGTCGAAACTGGTCAAGAGATTATACACCTGGAATCTCGATTATAGTTGACGACGCCTTGGTTTGACTTTGTGTACACTCGTTTCCGCCATCCATAAGCCTTTAACGTCACCGTCGAATAGATGAAATCTTGAGAAAGTCGTAAGACAACAATCAGGTGAATAAAGCCGAGAAAAACCTGTTCACTATCATCCTCCCTAATTGCCCTATCTTTTAATATTTAACAATTTAGACCGTATACCATCAATGGGCCATTCCTTACACTAGCAGATGTATATGTTCCTTTATTTTCACCGCAGTTTTACAGGCACATTTTAGAACTGTCTGGTAATCATGGTCTCAGGAACTGATCCATGCATTCATGGAGTGATGAAATGAGTCCTTGTTGATTGTTTGACTTTATATTTATAAATGGAATATATGTATAAGTGATACATCTTTCATTGTTTACATGTATGGATGGAATCTTTAGCCGATTTATTAATTTCTCAATTATTGATATACGTTTTCGAATAACTACAGGATGAGCTCGGCACAGAAGCTGACCATGTAAAATGCCAAAGGTTATATACACTTATGGACCTCGACACGAAATGCTGATGTACTAAGTCTTAATCTTTGTGTACATGCTGTAGAATATAGAACAAAACTTTCACCTCAGACTGTTACCACTTCACTCTCTAACCTGTGCTTTCTTTGTGCGAGCCAGCTGCGGAAAGGTAGCTCTCGTAAATTAGGACCAAACTTCTACTATCCGCCTGATATCGCACAAAGTTCTATAGGCCAACGTGATGGGGCATTTCCGGCGGATCACCCATTGAAGTGATGACCTTTATGGTGTATCCCAAAATGAGTCCACGATTCTCCGTCGCTGACCATGGCTCCAGGGCGCACAATCACTGAAAACCAGTTCTGGAAATATCCAAATGGAGTACCATCAAAGATAATTGCCTTGACCCAAGTCAGGATTTGACTTCCTGTGAGCGATGCTTTCGCAAATACTGGAGAAACGAATATGCATGCTTCACATCTTTATGGCTGCTGGAAAAGGCTGAGTTGAAGCGGGCGATCGAAAAGAAATGCACAGGGTTTGCTCAGAGAAAATAAACCCCACACCTTTCCCGTTAAAAGCCTGACATGGTTGGCACTCTGATGATTTTTTTTATGGCATTACAATTAATGACAACGTGGTAGGATAAAAATATAAGATAATATACTGAAGCAGTGGAGGGTGTTACGGATATTCTCGAGGGTGTTACATGTATTTATGAAGTTGTAACTGATATTCATGAGGGTGATACGGGTATTCATGAGGGCGGGACACGTATTCATGAAGGTCTTGCAGGTATTCGCTCGGGTGTTACACGTATTTATAAGATGTCACACGTATTTATGGGGTTTTAAATGCATTTACCGGGTTGCTGCACGTATTTTATGAGGGCGGTATTCATGGCAATGTTGCCCATATTCTTGAGGTTATTCACTTCTTGTTGCGCGTATTCACAAGATGTTACTTGTAGTTATGAGAGTTTTAAAGACATTCAAGTACGTGGATCTTGCACACATTTATGTGTGTGTTACGGGTATTCGTCGGAGTGTTGCAGGTGTTCGCGAGAGGGTTAAACGTATTATGAGAATTCATATCACAGTGACTTCAGCGTGTAAATCAGGCAAATAGGTTTCAATTACTTTTTGCTACTAAAAATTAACATCTCATCTCCAAACGTAGGAAAAAGAAACAAACTTGACTATGTCTTACATTAGATTAATTGTGTAGAGAATTTACATTTTACATTTTGTCTTTAAAATCCAAACCATTTATTGAAATACTAAAAAAGTGTCAAAATTATGTTGTTCTTCTGAATTCTATTTCATTTATTTATTTATTGGTGTTTTACGCTTTACTCAAGAATATTTCAATTACACGACGGCGGACAGCATTATGGTGGGAGGAAACCGGGGAAAACCCATCACCATCAGCAGGTTACTGGCAGGCCTTCCCACGTTCGGTCAGAGAGGAAGCCAGCTGTAGCTGGAACCCCTTTTCAAGAAGCACAGCTGTGAGCCTTTTTATAATGAAGTAGTCTGATTTATGGTTTATAACAATTTTACAAATTATGTATATACAACATACATTCTCTAGATATTGTATCAAAAGAAAACAAAAAATGGATTCACGGATATATGTATATTGTAACGATGAATGGCTTATTTTGATAGCCAATGGCGACCATGCTACCGTCTTTTCATTGGGGGAGGGCCATTTATTTATGTCCTTGCTTTATAACGCAGCCGTCATTTCTAGGGGTTTTTTTGTCGGTTCTGTACTAAAATACGTGGTCTGTGGTGGTCAAAACATATCCTATTTTCCTATTGTCAACCATAGTTCGCACGGCGAAAACTACTGTTACATCATATTATGGGTCTTCATCTAATCAACGTGCCAAAGATTTTAATTCAATGCAGAGGTCTGTAGTGTTACGCTGAATTATTTCAACACACAAAACAACCAGTACATATCCTACCCATGCACGAAGCTATCGTTTAAAGAAACTTTAATTACTCCTTTAATTCAAGGATTTTCATTTGTTATTTATTTGTTTATTTATTTGATTGGTGTTTTCAGGACTAGATTTTCATTTCTCCGTTGTCATATCGTCAGTTTATCTATGATCCATGTAAACGTGTCATTATTTTATTTGACTGTTATTCAATTTCCGTTATGTAGTTAAAACGATGCTTCCCTGTTAAAAAAGTGAAAAGAAAACTTCCTCACCCCCATGGTTAAATACTGTTCACTCCCCACGGTTCTGGGTTTCTTTTTTCTAACGCTGGGAGACCATGACTTCATTCAAAGTTCAAGAATAGCGAGCACTCACGCATGACTCATGTCCTACGATAGGTATGAATGTAGCGTTCCTCATGCACATAGTAAAAAATTTATGCACACGTCTGTAAGACAGGAACCATAAGCATTTCCCCAAATATACATGTATTTCTGCTATTATTTAGTTCCGCATACCCTAATTGTGAGAAATGTTTATTCATGCCAACATCAATATATGAGCATTAATTCGTATAATTTTTTTTTTCAAATTAATGAACCAACACTTGTTATAATTAATAAAGCGGTAGCTCGCATTGCTCATTTGTATACCTTAAGGAGAAGAACTTTATCTGCATAGCCGTCCCAGGGATTTTCTTTTGTCTTCTGTCAAAGCCGATCTATAACGCATTTGATCGTTGGCTGTTATGAAAGTTTTTTTTTCTCCGCAAATACAGATTAAAGCAAGATGGGTCTGATGATTGCTTCTCGATACAGATTAAGGGTTTTGTTGGGTTCGGAGATAATCGACAATATGATTCATAAATATGATGTTCATAAATGTGTTTTATTTTTCTCTTAAAGTGAAAGGAACACATTACATTTGTAACCAAAGACAACAGCTAACAACAATCGAATGCTTCGGGCATACAGAATGCCAGAGTCGTAACGTCTGGACACAAAGCTGAACTTCCTTCGTGTTGCCAGAGAACTTCACAAAATCGTCTATGTTTGCATTGTGTGAGATGTAAGGACGAATGTACACATTTGTGTATTTGGATGCGCATGAGAATTGTGTAACACGATTGCCGCGACGTTATCGGATTAATACACTGCTAATACGTATTTGGTGAAAAGAATTAATGATCATAGCTTTTCACCAAATCGGTAATATCATAGCCAGGTGACAATCTTCATTTGTAAGCCATTTTTTTTTCCATTCCGGAACAGATTTATCGGTTCACTAAAGAGAGTTCCTTGGCGGAGTGATAAAGGTGTTTGCCTTAAATTTCAATCGATATAGGACACATGGGGTGACGTTCCAGTACCATGGTGAGGTCATCAGTACGTCACGCTTAGAAAACGCAATAGTTCGGTGGTTTATTCTGGGCATTACTTCCCACTCAACCAACAAAAGTGACCGTTGGCCTCTGTTGTGCGCTGGTTTTACTTGACGCAGCCGACCTACACCTAACGTTCATGTTGAAAAGCTTGACAAAACCTTGCGATCGTGAGCAGTTAGCAGAGTCTGACCAGATTCAGTTTCGGTGCGTTTAGATCGACTACGACTGGTGGCAACTGAGAGCAGACACTCAGCATCGTCGCTGTCTTATGACGTGTTAATGATGGCGGCGCCCATATTCACGATGCGTGGATGTAATTCATATAATGTCTTCATACCTTTCAGTTGTTTGAAAAATTTAACCACTAATGAACTTTTTCTTTCTTTTTGATTCAGTATATAGTCTGTACATGCGCAGGGGTATTGTGCTGGCTGAATTTATCATCGGCAATACGCGAGCTGTTCTGGCCGATTACAAGGCACATGTAGATTAAAAGTCCTCGCTGCGCAGAAATCTAGGCCAGTATCGTTTTTTGAAGGACTACACATCAAGTATATGGTCTACCAAATTTGCCTAGAGCCACCGCCGTTTCATCTATGGTAGTTCTCTGTACATTTCAATTAGAAAATACCTTGCAAGAGGTGTCATGCAAAGACAGACTCATTATTTTCAGCCCCTTCGGTCCACTCGGTGGTCGGAATTTTCACAGTGTAACTCATGCATGTGATGCACCACGTGATGCATCGCTGGGAGCAACTGGACTCAAGCATGCGTGGATAGACGGAATTGAGTAAAACTGGATGCTTCCAGTTGCAGAAAAGTTGTCGGCCGTCGCAAGCGCGCGTACATTGACCCTGAGCAGCTCTCAGTTGTTTCCACCTTTTGGAAAGGTAATATTCACTGATATGGCAAGACGAACATGCTTAACAAAATACATACAAAACACCAAGATGTTCACCGGATTGTCTGCAATGCTATGGGATGAAAAGAAGCCTTAACACTTTTTCTATCCCCAGTTTCCTCCCACCGTAATGCTGACCGCCGTGCAATAAATGAAACATTCTTGAGAACGCATAAAACACCAATTAGATAAATAAAGAAATAAATATTTCCAACATGGCGTTTTTTATCTAGGATTTCTTCCTTAAATTAGGCTCGTCAACATCTGGTTTACTTGAGCCCTTAGGATTACCGGTCTATCAAGTATGATCCCATGTATAGGCATAACAATTATAGACTTGATATCTCTGCTGACAACTCTTAAGCAAAAAAGCCCACAAATAATATATCCTTATTTACTTCATAAGACGACCTAAATGGACCACAGTCAGCTTGTACTGACAAAACTGGTTACACTATAAAGCTATTTGTAATCTGAAATTCTTACAAGGCCACATGAAAGGCCATTTTAGAGAAACAGGAAACACGATTTCACATTTCTGGCTCCTCACACTCCCATGGCTTAAATACAAAACAGTATTCGTTTGACGTCAGCTAAAGCGGCTGCGTTCACGGCTCGAGAAATAGCCTGCCCCTGAATTGGTTAATTTACGCAATTTTTGCTTACTTTGAACTCGTACATCTTCCTTATGCAAAGTTACAAAAATAAAAAGCTATGTTTTCTAAAAATTATATGGAATGCTTTATGGATGCATATATACATTTGGTCAAAAGTCGTGTTTTCTTTTAAGTGTTAAAGTTTTGACACTTCTCGTAGTTCCATGCTAATCACTAAAAACAACGGTAATTCATCAAGCATACGTTCACACATCACAACCGTTTCCCGTGGGAAAGATTACTTTCGGTGGAGCCATATGTTGTTGGAAAAACCTACAACTATATATATATATATATCTGCGTCCATTAAGTTCCCGCCAAACACTCCTTCAAATGTAAGAATATTATGATTCAAGAGAGTTGATTTTCGCCTTAAGCTTTTTTGTGCGTTTGAAAAGAAAACAATATCGCAGTTTAGAGGTGAAATAAATCTTGCTTGTGTTCGTGTTAATAAAGACCAGTAACAACGTTAAGAAAGTCGATAAAAAGTGCTCAGTTCTTTTAAGAGATGACTCCTTGCCCTTGCTCATGCCGTCGTGCAGTTATATGCTTGGCACTGCAAATCGACACGCAACTGGCAGAGAGAGATTAACTGTTTAAATATTTATCCCGAGAAGTTAATGTGTTTGATTTTACAATTACCACAAACAGTTCTAAATTAAATGAGCCTGAATCAGAGATTCGTTATTAAATCTTCCAATTCCGGTATTGTAGTCTTTTCTGATAGAGAGGACGTATTTTAATGGGTGAATGAATGATTTGGGTTTATTGTCACATTGTAAATATTTCAGCCATATCGTGGGGAGAACATATTACAAGTATGGAACGGTTATGGCTTTCAGATATGAGAATGATGAAATTAAACATTAAGGTAAACATGACTGCGTCATTTAATATCGTCACAGGATTTGAGAAATTAAATACAGCAGGTTACAATTCCTAACAACTAGATGACATAAAGCGTAATTTAACTATTACTGAGCAAATCATTTATTCACCAGACAAGACATAGAGTCAGCAATCAAACCAGTTATCACAGATATTTACGATTAATTTTCAATTGCTTAATAATCAAATCAGTGATTCCTGGATGGGTTGAATAAAATGGAATCATTTACAACAACCAACGGCATTTACAACATTCACACTGGTAATGCTGAGTCGAACAACTGATTTACTTTCCTCCTGATCTGAATAAAATCAGTATTCAGTAATCTGAATCAAGACCATTGTATGAGAATAAAAGAGCTAAAGCGTTGCTATGTGACTGACGATCAGATAGTTTATTGATGAGCTGATTCTTTCAGTAACGTGCGTGGGAAGGTCTATCAACAACCTGCGGATGGTCGTGGATTTCCCCTGGGCTCTGCCCTTTTTCCTCCCACCATAATGCTGGCCGCCAATGAAATATTCTTGAGTACGGCGTAAAACACCAATCAAATAAATACATAAATAAATCTTTCAGTAGCTGATCTATAAAGTGGCGTTCTCGTCATAGCTCATGGGCTCAGAGGTCCCAGACTCGAATCCAACGATCGCGGTGTTCAGGAAGTTTGACAGGTATGTTACCAAAAATCATGGTTTCCTCCTGACACCCAGGTTTCATCCAGAGACAAACCTTACTTCTGACGTATTTTTATTTATTTAAATTATTTTTGTGTAGAGCCCAACTCAAGAATATTTTACCTGTGCGATAGCGTTAATAATTTAGAAGTTGAGTAAACCACCCAGCTTTAACTGATTACTGACGAACCTTTACATAGATGACGTATAATGATACACAAGTAAAGTAGCTGGGTAGGAAGTAAGCAAAGAAACAATCAGTAGAAATCTACATCACATCGGTCGTCATTCGAGATCACCAAGAAAAGTTCCTTTTCTGAAGGCTAAACACGTAAAAGACCACTTAAAATTTCTTGAAAGATATGAAAATGATCCAAAACAATTTTGGGACAAAATAATATGGTCTGATGAGACCAAAGTTGAACTTCGAAGGTTGGGAGGAAACAAGGAACGACCAACAACCCTCAAAATACCAGACCCAGGGTGAAATACCGAAGTGGTAGTATTATGTTATGGGGGTGGTTTTCATGAAATGGAACCTGGGAACCAGACATAATCAAAGGGAGGATGAATGCTTCTCAATATAGCGAAATTCTGAATCGAAATCTTCTAAAGTCTGCCAGATCATTGAACCTTGGACAAACTTTTCTTTTTTAACAGGACAATGACCCTAAGCACATTGCGAAGGCAACTCAAAAAATGGTTAGGAGATAATAAGCGTCATGACATGGCCTGGTCAATCTCCTAACCCCAATCCGATTGAGAATTTGTGGAGGAAATTACAGATGCAGAATCATGCCAGGAGTCGGCAAAATATCAAGGAGTTGGAAGATTTCTGCAAGGAAGAATGGGCTAAGTTTCCAGCGGATTTTGGCAAAAAAGCCTCGCGATCAGCTATGGAAAGAGGCTAGAAGCAGTTAAACAGAATAGAGGCTATGCAACAAAATATTAGTAAAAAGTATTCAACACAATAGAATTGGTTATTTTTGCATTTTTGCTAATGAAATGTTTGTAACTAAGATTTTTTCAATTTATACACTTGTAAATGTTTTAGGCATGTTTTATTGGAACATACTCACGTGTTTTCAACCCAAAACAAAAAGTGTTATGCAATAAATAGCTAAAACTGCATTGTACCCTATACTTTTGAGTCTCACTGTATATGGCGCGATTCAGCTAATTGCTGCTGGCCGTGCGCAGTAGGTACTAGTCGCCAATGGACATACCACTTTATATCGAACCGGCATACACATAACAACTGCGGTGTATCTCCAATTGAGTTATTGTGAATACACTAGAGCTTAGGTCTGGACACAGCAGTAGAGTTAAGATGAGTTGTGTTGCAAGCTCTCGTGTTCACCGAGCTTAAGTCTGTGATCTCAAAGGTCAACGTCAGACGGAAGGCAAGCATGAAGACTTCATATCACGAGATGCCTCCATCATTTATGTTTAACAAGGTCGTGTGGTGGAGACCATGTTGTTTGATATTATGTTGGAAATGATCTGAAATAATAACAGTATTTACCCTGTCCTGGGCACGCAGAGTATTGTTAAAAAAGGCCTTAATGGCGATATTCCACGAACTGTCCACGCTGCTAAAAAGTTAATCAGTTGTCGAATGTCAAACCGACGCGTGGGATTAGTAAAGTGAGCAAATATGGCCTGAAGCAATGTTGATATTGAAGAGCACACAAATATAAAAGCTAACATTACCTTACTGAAACCAGTAAATCACTGCAATGCATTAACTGTCACTACGACTTCGTCATCAAGGCATGGTGAACGCTAATATTGGTTGCTAAAGATCATTTTGTGGCACAGTATTTGCTCAAAGTTAATATCATTTAGATTTAGAGATAAAATCATCAAGAGAGGTGGGGATGGGGGTGGGGATCCGATCGAACAACCTGATCCTATAACAGTTTTACAAGATAAATCCAAACCAGGAATGTCCACATTCCTGGCTGACCGGATGAATTTGCGGTCTCGCAAAACATGGCACTAATCCATTAGCGAGACAGAAAAGAAGTCCAGCTTCAACAACAACAGTATACATAGTAAGTCCCCGAACTCCAGAACGACTTGGGCAGAGACGTCGTACTGTTTTCCTCTGTAAAAAATAATCTCACGTGGAGAAAATTGGCGCGGTAGAAAAATACTTTTGTACTTAACCGTGTTAAGGAAAGCTAATCAAAATTCACCGCCGTCGTGAGTGTGGCCATCTCCTATGTGGAAAGTTTAAACATCATGCTTGCAACGGGAGATTAGAAGAGAAATTACGAAGAAGGTGTAAATCGCAACGCCTGACTCCACAAAACAGCGTTTCTACATACGTACATATACATCCAGTATCAAATCATGTCGTATAGACGTGTCTGCCATGTTAGTCAGCTGGAAGTTAGCTAATATCTAGGATATGCTTAAATCAACCGGACCTTCATTATGAATGGAGAGTTGTCCGTATCATCCTCCATACATTGCGAACCAAAATGAATTTAAAAACCATGTCATTGTAGTAACAATCTGCTGGACTGGCGTGCGAACGTATACGGTTCGTTCTGATTGCATCCTTTCGCTCTTAGGCCAAATTACAAACTTGTGCAGGTTAAGTGAAACAGAGACAGCCAGTCCGGTTTCGTATTGTCAGACGAGTTCAAGTTGTTGCTGCCCTTCGATTCAATCGATGGCGGGCTGCATATGGGGGCTTTTCTGCAAACGGTCTCCGGGGAGAGAAAAAAAACCCACAATCCAAAATATTGAAGTTGTGCTTTTGTTGTAATTATTGGCGGTATCTTAACTTGATGTATCTTAACATGACTTTCACCTCTCAGCTGTCATTGACTTAAGGTATGCTTTTTCCAATTTCATTGGCGGATTCGGCGACTGCTGTTGCGCAGGCTCCTTCAGTCACGTTCTTGGAACATTTTTCTCTTATGTATTTGATTGCTTCTTCGTAAGGCGTGGTCAGATCGTTTTAACACATACCTCGGCGGTCGGGTTTACGGTTGAACTATCCTGCACTAAAATCACTGCCAGTAGCCGCCATGTTTGGGATGGATTATCACGCTAGCGCAGCATAATGACCCAGAAGCGTCTCACCAATGCGATCACTGTGAGTCCAAGTCCAGCTCACGCAAGCTTCCTTTGTGGGTCTTACGTGGGATTTCGAATGAATTTCGCTGTTCACCAAGTGACAGTAATGATACCTGACATACAGGGTTGTGTAGTTTAACGTCACCACTGTGTGTGTGTATTAACAGTTACAATAAAAACGTAACTGAGATGCTATCATACCGTTTCTTAATTTTCGGAGGATATTGCGTTTAATACATATCTGGACCTTTCAGTGTTAAATTGAGTGTTATTGCAAACGTGTGTCTTTCCCACATCATTGTAAACTGTCGACTTCTACTTCCTTGTAATTATATCAGGTTAAAATTTTATACATATATATATATATATATATATATGTATAAAATTTTAACCTCATATATATATATATATATATATATATGTTAAGAGATTGTGAAACTGGTTTTCGGGAATTTTACTTCGGACATTGGTCTACTGGTTGATGGCCTAAATTGTGATTTAGATGCCCTACTTATACCATAGTGTTAACTTTTAAGCCAGAAAAACATAAACACATTTTTTTTTATAATTTAATGACTCCTTACTATTATTTATGTAACATGCCAGTTATACGGTTGCTGCTACGCGATTGAGTTGTCCGGATTTCCTCCAGCATCATATAGTACAGCATTCAACACCAATTAAAGAAATAAACAATGCTGTATGATAAACATTGGTACAAAGCTGCTGGCTAAATCAGAAGAGTCAAGAGGAAACACACGATTTTCATAAACTACGTGAGCAGATGCAGTCTCATATTTTGACGATATTTTCTTACTCATAAATTAAAGCACGCGATCAGTTATATCATAGATCGAGTATGCTATGGCTTCTGAAGGTAGTTTGCAGCACAGCTCGCAGGGCTGAATTCAGGTTTTATACAGGTTGATCCCTACTTTCTTCCGCGTTACATTTATATATTATATATAACAACTGCTCGAGGATCTACCCGTACAGCCGTTTCCTTTTTAAGTCCTCAAATCACATATTTCCGTGGAAAGTTTGATTGCGGAAGTGTCTACTGTGAGTGCCCGGATGTCGGTATCTCCCTCGTGAGGGGTGGTGATTAGAAGCAGGCCGGGTTAAAGCACGTAGACGCTTCTCCCAGGCTTCGGTTCGGTGTTTAATTGGTGTGAACGGTAAGCGGCATTAGCTGGAACTGCTGATTAAGAAACGGACGTTAGATTTCGCGAAAAGCCTCGAAAATTCCGTTACGCCTGCGGGCCAACGCGATCTGTCCAGCCAGTCGCAAAACGGCGGATGCTTCTCATTGACTTCGTAATACCATCTCACTGACGGACTGTTTCGCTTTGCATAAGACCGGCGACAAGGAGAGAGGCTCTTTAGGAAAACAATGGTTCTTTCAGAGACAACCTTCGTTTGGTTTTCAGGTCATGGGCATCTGCATGAACTCTCCGCAGTGCGGAAGTTCTCGGCATTCAGGCACGGTGGCGGAAAGAGACCACCTTGCCTGATGTTTGACTATCGTTCCCCAAAGGGTCTGAAGGATTTCCCGTTAAGCCGCTTTTCCTGTCATTGATCGTCCTGTTTTAAAATAAAAGACGCCTGCCTTTATTTGTCTGTCTTTGTTAACCAAAGTGGGAATACTGAGGCCTAAATATACGCCGCTATACCACGCGGAAAAAGCCGTTAAATTCTCTTCAGAAGTTGGTACATTGTCCACGCCGCGGTATAAATATTCACCTGAAGAAATGGCTCTATAGCGTTCATTGGGCCTTACACCACTGGCATGGTTCTAAAAACACCTGTTGCTAATTCGATACCAGGAACAGGCGCTTTTGTTTTCACATAAGTTTACTGGCTTTTAACAGGCCAGTTTATACATGTATACATGGGCGATTTAGTGCAGTTATTTTATTATTAGACCACGGAGGGGCTTGTTGACTACCAATTTACCAATTTTTTATTTATTTCATCTTTACTCATGAAGACATACTCACTTATACGATTCTGGTTAGTGTCTTCAAGGTGGATGAATCTAGAAAAATACACGGATTTTAACTAACGAATGTCATGGTTTGGATCTTACAAAATTTTGACTTGCAGATTTGTACACCATTCTGGTAACATTTTGTTTTACTACTTCTGCTACCAACTGTGTGTAAATTTGCAAAAATTTCGTGTTTTTTCATGACTTGTTTGAACCAGCAATGTCAGTAAACATGCCTTCGTCCGATGATTAAAACCCGGGGTGTTCTCAGCCATTTTCGGGACCAGAAGATGTCTTTAACCTACAAAGTTTGAATGCCAATTAACGATGATATCGTCCCTTAAACTATTTGAAAATGACATCGTACAGCATAGCGTCAATTCATTTAAAAAATTTAACTGGAGTCTGATCGAGTATCGCCACTGCCTATCCTGACTTGCCGCTAAATTAATCCCGAATAACTCCTCCGCCCCCTTGGCACGGAAATTGTTACCAGGAGCGCAAAGGATTAGAGCATTATGGGAAACCAGTATCATGGTGGGCGGAAACCTGGGAAAGAGTGTGAAGGCTTCTTTTCACAGCTCGGTAAACACAACATTCAACACTATATTCACCAGCATGCAGCTCGTGCAGCTGCAAATATGGAGCTGAATGTTGTGTTGCAACATTGTGCCAACTTTACTTTGTAAAACAACATTCAGCTGGTTATAGGTACATAATGCACATGAATGTTACATGTACAATGGCGTGCTATTAAAGGTAGTTAACAGTTCATCCAAGAAGACACTGATTTCATTCTAACTGAAGATATGCAATGTTACAGACATAACATATATTCTCACATTTTAGTTTAGTGTCCAAAATGCCTTCGTGAAATGGATGTTCTTTAAACTATAACCGGTCCCAGAGGTACATTTTTATAGTCAGTTAACGCACAATCCAAGTCCTGACGGTCCTGAAGTGAACATTGATCAAGTCAGCAACTTGCCGCAGTGTCAAAGGACATTTCGTCGGCAACATAACTCAAATTGTGCATGTATGTAAAGGGGCATAGTTGTGGTCCGGAAACAAGGAGTCACAACAGATGCAACGCAAGTCGCAAATATTGTGTTAAATGTTGTATTGGAATCTTATGCCAACTTTACCGATCTTCTTTCCGCTGCAAAGCATTGGAGACAGTCCCATGAACATGTAGGTGTTACGTGGGCGTCAACGTAATTATCTTACATGCAATCTTCGAACAGCTAATCGAAATACTATATCTGACATTCCATATAAACTATCCTATAACGAAACATGATCGGAAAATCTTTTCGTTGCACATTAATGTTGACAATATGTTGTAGTCGAGGGATCTCAGATGCTAAAGATGGAGGGGTCATGGCCAATGACATATAATTATCTCCCCTGACAGGGTCTTTTTTATAACTCTCCAGTTTAACGTTACAGATGGTCAAACCTATTCGGAGACACCTTCGGAGGCTAAACCACGTTATTCATAAGTTTTGAAGGAATTCGACGGTTTCCTCTTTTCTTTTGTCTAGGGCATTCATGTTTAACGTGAAAATAAAGTAAAAATATTTCAAAGATATCAAAGACATCATTAAAATTAAGAAGTTCATGTCTGCAAACAAAACTATATACTTTAGTATTTTTTTAAAACTATATTATTGTTATCTGACGCGGTACTCAAGAAGTTTTCACGCATGTTCTTAATGCTGTTAGAATTATATTTTTTACAGTGGATTATTGACCGAATCGGCAAATTCCATTTTCCATCCACGTCATGACATGTAAGCTCAACATCGTAAATAATAATGATCTTTTCTTCATCATTTAAAACTGTTGGCTACCTCTCATTGCATGAATAGGACCTAATTTTTTATTGATATCCTTTCTTAAGTCTTTGGTGGTTGTGTTCTTTGACCCAGAACGCCCATTTGGTTGACAATTGATACGCGAATGTCGGTTTCGACACCTAGGTCCTTTGGACACTATTCGTCTTTGCCAAGCTAGCGTCGTCCTTTCGATGCAAACTTGTCTGTGCAAATTCAGTGGTCGTTGGAAATCTACAATTGTCCACGTATGGCCCAGAACATTCGTGCAAAATCATTCGTGTGAAATTATGAATTGTACATTCCTGATATGCCTTATATTATTGTTTTGTTTGCTTGTTTAACTTAACTTCCATCATTATTTTCGCCATAGTCCGACAGCTATAAATCAAGACGTTAGCATCACAGTGATTTTTCAGTCTGCGGTTTGTAATCAACATCACCAATCAAATAAATAAATGAATGATATAAAAGGCTGTGTTGCCACATGAAAACAACATCAAAGAGACCAGGCATCGGCGATGCGGGGTCCACCAGCAGAATCTTGGATTATGCAAGAATGAATTATAAAAGAGGTTAACAGTAACAAATTACATATCCCCAGCGCCGCGGCCAAATCACGGTTAAGAAATGCAGTGATTTTGAATGCAATTATTAGACGTCAGTGGTCTAGATTTAGTCAAAATCAATCACAAACAAATCATAAAACACTTCAGCCTCTCACTTGTTGGCCGCCGTTATATAAGTGATGTATTCTTGAGTACGGCGTAAAACACTAATCGAAATAATTAAATTCGAAACAAAAAGATGACAAATAAATAAAAGACAACAGAACAGGGGGTACATGTAAAACCAGAGCAGCCACGAATGTGTGAAACGAAACCGGGTGTCGATTTACTCATTCTAACCATTCATTTTAATGCCTTAATATTACCCACTTACACTCATCTCCATGCATTAATGGATTAAGCGTAATTAAGTAAAAAAATGCAGTGGTGTTCGTGGCAATATATTACACGTCACTGGTCTAGAATGGCTAAAATTGCTGTGTTGTAACCATATTTAATAAACAAGGACTCGAATGCAATGCAAGGAATCTGACAAATGCTACAAGGCGAAATATGTGTACGAAGGCATGTCCTTCGGTGTATTGCTTTCTAAGAAAGGTGAAAATTGGCCAGAGGCCAAATTTCAGCAGTTAGGTGTGACCACTTGCCAACTATCACACTGTCTTTTTTGCTGTGGTTTTACTCTCTGTCCTGTTGTCTTATATATTAGGTATACCTTTTTCCTAATCGTGTTATTGTACATTACTCACACACGTCTTGGCGATTTCACCCAGGTTATGCTATAAATAAAATAAAAGTGGCTGTTTCTGGTTAAATCAACTCAGGCCAGCTGTTGCCTGACAAACCTCCTGACGTAAAGCTGTAGCCGGACTAATGAGTTTTACTCTATATCAGGGATCTCCGTGGCCGGGGAGCTTAGCGAGCTACTGCAGCGTAATCACTCAAGTGCCTCTCACCAATGCTATCGCTGTGAGTTAAGGCCTATAGCTTACGCTGGCTTCCTCTCTGGTCGCACTTGGGAAGGTCCGCCAGCAACCTGCGGACGGTAGTGAGTTTCCCCCGGGCTCGGCGCGATTTCCTCACACCATAATGCTTAGTAATCTAGGGAAGAGTGTAAAACACAAATCAAATAAATAAGTATTCTATATCACAATTCTAATGGTTAAAGGCTTGTGAACTAATTTATGTAACTGGGTCACGCATGATCAGAGATGAAATACAAGGTGTGTGTGTGTTTGTCTTTGAGACATTCAATTTTAAATTTTTCAACCACCATGTTTATTTCCCAGACAGAGATAGCGCCACGCACTGACAACCATGGTCAGCGTATAAACTCGCATGCAGTTGGTTAGCTCCCTGCACATCAAGTGTTCCCAGGAATCCCAAGGCCTTTTCTTTGGCAATAAGTGCAAAATAATACGTCAGAGACGTTCATCACGCTCTAATTCTACAACTTTATTGCGTGTCCATTACTCAGGCAGATATGTAAGACAGCCACCAGCGTGGGCTATTTGCGTGCTCGCTTTAGACCTAATGCAACTCTTTACACAATCAGAAGCCGTACGCTTTGACAGAGTATCGGATTTGAACTTTGCAACTGTATAGTGTTCCTCGAGCCGTCTGTCGCCACACTGTATGCATGAAAAGGCTTTTTTTTAACCGCTCTCTTTGGGTTTGTGGCATCTGTGGCATCGGGCCTTTGGACAGAAGTTGTACTAAACCGGTGGCCTTTTGTACACCTGAGGGTAAGGAGTGCAAGGGAAGACTTCACAGATCACTGAATACTACACCGGGCCACTCCTGTCTGACGGATCAAAATGGTGAATAGGTTTGAAGTCGACAACAGTTAGGTTTTGGAAAGTGGAAAGTACACAGGTGTAGGGGTTTGCTCTTGGTTATCCCTCGGTACTATATTGTCAAAAAACACAGCATTATCTTGTGAAATATTGCAAAAAGAAAAGTGTTGCGTTTATATTTTGTTCAGTATATGTTTAATATACCTTATTTATCAATGGGACAAAGCTTTCTTCTTAAGAACTTTTATTGACGTCAGTACGACGGCTCGTCTTTCGGGTCATAG
The DNA here is from genome assembly GCA_016165875.1 of Acanthopleura granulata. Lineage (NCBI taxonomy): Eukaryota > Metazoa > Mollusca > Polyplacophora > Chitonida > Chitonidae > Acanthopleura > Acanthopleura granulata. Next base: position 3,380,856 of record JABBOT010000015.1, on the reverse strand, counting down.
CTCATAACATCAGAATCAGTAATCTTGCGTGCTAAGATACTGGGGTGGGACAGGCTTAATGGCACAAGTGGTTCCGGCCCTTGATCAACGAAATCGCGTGTTCAAATCCCGCTCTTGCTGTTTTCGGTTGCAGCTTTCAGTCAGGAAGTATGGTACTATAGTTTCCCCCATCACCCATAAACCTTGTATTTATGAAAATTATTTGAGTACGGCTTTTAACGCCAATCCAATACATAAATAAATAAAATACAAAGGGGAGTGAATCACGGCTGAGTAGAAATGGGCGCCACTCCAAAACGGCTGGCACACTGAGGGGTCAATCCGGTTCTTGGAGACTGAATTTGTAGATTACCCTACCCTTATCCCATTGTTCCTATGACTAGGACGATAACCGATCTATTGCGCCCTTCGGTTCATTTACGCAGTTTTATGCTTGTCAAAGAAACCTTCCGGCAAACAAAATGGCCACTTACCAGGAGGTTCAGGACTGTCAAGTCCGTATGGTTACGCTTATGGCATCCACAGAGGATACGATGACGGCTGGTGACCGTTCATTCGCTTATCCTTTGATGTTTTACAATGATTAATATGTTCAATGTGTGTCTCATCTGATATTTTGTCTTTCGGTTTTGATTAGCTGTAATAAAATGCGAATAATTTTCGCACCAACAGAAGTAGCCACTACTATTTAAAGGTATTAATTACTCTGGATTTAACCTCAGTACAAACAAGTTTTAGTGAATCAAGGGTTGTAGGCCGTCTGGAACGATGGCTCATAAAGTCGCGTTCTATAACCGACAGCAATGAGCGCGTCTAATTATCGGATCTATAATTACGACGCAGATGCATTACCGAACCTATGCTTATTCTTAACAGCGGGGAAGTCATACAACTCAAGAAATACCCAAAATGCAAACGTTAGTCACACCTACGACGATGACCCAGCCTGTTTAACATCTTGATGTAACAACCTTTAATGGCAGACCACGTGCACCTGCAAAACACAGCAAGAACTAAGGTGTGACATAAAGATTAGACACGCAAGATTTCGGTTAAGTTCTGTGGTTGGCCACTGCCTTGCAAGATTAATGTGTATAAATCTAAGTTTCCATGCAGGACGAAAATCAAACCATACAAGCTCCATTTTATCTGCTGTATAATATTCTACTAAAGTTAAAAATAAATGATTGTGTGAAATATTAACACAGCTTTCAATTTCGTCGTGAATACAGTTTGGTAAGAAGTTAAAACGACTACACCGAAAAAAGAAACAATTCCAGATGAATGGCGAGAATCCAACATTTAATCTATCAACGAAAGGTTAAGTATCTGAGAAAAAAGTGACAATTGCCTTTGTACTAATCTCCATAATCTCCCGCCTGTGCCCATCCTTTGACAAGGCTAAGGATTAAGTTGACACTAAGTAAAAAGTAAAAGGTAAACAAAAGGCACTGTTGAGAAAAGTTCAATTCTTCAGCATTTAAGTTTGACGAGTAGATATCGTTACTCTTAGTGGGAAACATTCTGGTAATTATCACTGAGTCATTTAACTACAAATGTACGACGGGACAAAGTGCTCTAATATCGGCTCCGGTGGAACAGACGAGAATTTGAGAGATTCAACACTCCCCAGTGTTCTCAGTGTGTCAGTGCGTGACCGTTGGGTTACGTTACACGTTATCTATGAGAGATCACCTTCACTCGCATCAGTTCAGTGCACAAGCTCTACTGGTGAAAACTGTGGCATAAGTTGCCTGCCAAAATACTTTGTATTTAAAACTTAATCCCTTGCGATTGAATACTGTACCCTTAGTCATTAAGCAGTTTCCCAGGCAGTTAATATCAGTCTCCAATCAATAAGTTTGATCAACTCTATCTTTAGTCTTGCTGTCCGGCAATTTCTTTTAAAACTGAAAGACAGCAAATGTTTGCAACTTTTGGTCAGGGATGATTTGATGGACGACGTCTCTCTCTTGTTTGGTTAGATTAAAAGTCCTGATATGCTACACATGCCCACATATACAGTAGTTCCTCCTTTCCACTATCATCCCTCGCCAGAGTACGCCTCATGTAGCATGCGCATGCTCAGGTCCACGGCGAGAAAAATCTTCTTGATATCCCATTCAATGGTGAAGAGAAATAGGAAAAAAAGTCAAAAAGGGCCCTTGCAACGGTCAAGGTAACCTCTCTCTAGAACTGGCCAGACACTTCAAACAATGTGATCATCACGAAAGGGCAGAAAGACGACCACAATGACATTTTCGAAGTGTTTCCGACAAATCTGTCTCTGGTCAAGGTACTTGTAAACATGAGATTGCATGTCGGCTATTTGCATTTTTTTTTTTTTGCTTTTAATAATGGGAAACCCACACTTGCACTGTACTCTTCTGCGCCAGTAGCAAATTTTGACAATATAGCTATCACATGTCTAAAAACGTAGATAATTAGCAAAACTTTTGTGTTTCCTTGTAGACGTATGCAGTTTCGATGTCTGTACAGTAGTGGTCACCACTTTACCTTGTCAAACAAACATGCGCCTGAAGCATTTCGGCGAAATTCAGAATGCTATTTTTTCGTTGTGGTGACTTTTGGCGGTATGTCTACCACAAAATTCGTATTTTCTTTCTCTTTCTTCATGAGCGTAATCTGCGGCTACCGGAGAGGAAAGTTGACTGGTTAAATTCATCTAGACTGATATTGTTTTTACCTTGCGATGGGGAACCATTTTGCTCATGATGGGTAGTTGATGCCTTAGACTTCGTCTAAGTGTAAAGAATTTATTCATATGCACAGCCGTATAAGTAGGCAACACATGTGGCGGTTTATAATCGCGACTTACAACTTTCTGCCATCACACAGAATCTGTGTTGTGGACACGCAGATGTTACAAAAAGAGGATTGACCTTATGTTAAGAGTGCGCCACTCTTGGGTCCTAAACGGGTGTGTAGACAACATGTAACTCTGGTTACGAATGTATGCGAAGTACATCTGCATTTTGATGTTTTCTCTTGATTCTTGAGTCATCTGTGCTTTTAGGATTATTTGTTGACAATGTCAAGATGTACTTATGAACTGTCTTTCAACATATAAGACAAAAAATGAAACGAATTCCCTACGCGAACAAAAAAGCAGATCAAATGCACTCAAAATAACATTGTATTTCATGATAACGGTTGAAGATATATATTAACGGATAAGTTATAATACCGTGATCATTTGTAGTGATGACGGAGGCGTTTGCTTTGGACGACGACATTAAGTGAGACGTAGGCGTCCAAATCGACATTCGCGCACCAGCCGTCAACCAAAAATGGGTGTACCCGGTTAATAATGGCAAGACCAGTTCTCAAAAACGACAAATAACACAAACCACCAGAGAACTAAGAAAATATATAAAATATAAAACTTGAGACGGATCCATGCAAAGCGAAGCAGTCAACAGATTTCAACAATGACTAAAAGACGCTTTTAATGTTCTAAGCGGATGAATGAAATCAGTTTCCAAATTGTGTACCATTTTATTATATATGGTGTGACACAATTATAAAGTCCCAGAGATTCTGGACACGCCGTCCGTATTTACCAGGCCTAAAAATTAAGAGAGGTGTACTCATTGTAAAATTTAAGAAACTTAAGCACCGGGATTTGAAGGCTTTTTATGTACATAGCGAACGCCTGGTTTATTCCCTACTCTGCCTATTCTTCCAACCCTAAACGGGACATTTTGGAGAACGATATTAGCATCAGAAAACACTGTCAAGCATAATGTTGCCTGAGAAGTTGAACTTTTCCAGATCGAAACCATAGAAAGAACAGCAGCAGTATTTTGCTCCATGACGTAATGACACAGCGGTTTCTTTCAAAGCATTGCGTGTTTTAAGAGGTTTGTTGTAAAGTTCCGTGAAAGTCGTCTGATGTTGCTAATGCTTTGAAGTTCAAAACCATAGAAGGGACGGGAGAAGAGCAAATCGCGTGCGTAAGATTGGTTAGAAAAGTTTCTGGGGGTGCGTGGGGATAGTCGCATTGTAGACCCTGTCCATTTCTCTCAATATTTTAGGTCAAATGCTAAACGCATCAGCGACATTTCGCATCCACAGAGCTATCGGCCGATAATCCACCGTCGTCCGCAGTTTTTTCCTTCTGCTGGATTGCACGAAAGGCTCTTTAGTAAGCCAAGGGGACAACAGAGAAAAGATATATTTTGTTACTTTTGTTTGTGGCTTTATTGTTAGTTATTTCCGAATATCGTCCCTTTAAAGAATTGCTTATTTCTGCACTGCATCAAACAGGGTATGATCAAACTGCAAACTTAGCACGCATATATACTATGACTTCTACGTTCAAACAAGAACGACACCCACGAAATAGGTTTTTAGCATTACGCATCACTGTTGCGTAAATGCCATGTTTTGACACGTGTGACTGTCACATTTGTGTCTGATACGTTGTGAATGGGGCATAATTTAAATTCATCATGATGTCTATTCTTGTTACTTCTGGTATCGGGTTAACTGAACTTTGTCATGCCGATTGAAGCAAAGGAGCATTACTTTACCAGCGGAAATTCCGTTGCCTGAATGAATGTTTAACCGTTAGGCGCCTTACGTCACCAAATGTGCTTTAAATGGTTTACTTAGCGTTAGATTAATCTTAAGTCAACATTTCAGTGTTAGTTACGCACCAGATATTGACTTTGTATCTACACATACGCTGACCAGCTGAACATGTGTGGCGTGAGATTTACATGGTTACTTGGTTTTCATATTTGACCAGTGGTCAAAATCTCAACACATAAACCTTGGAAACATGCTCCCTTTTCACTGATAACACTTGAGTCGAAGTCATCACATCGCAAACAGGCTGGATGGTTAATGTCTTGAGTTAATTGCTAGGATATATTATATATGGAGCGTTGGATTCATCCACACCCTCTCCAAAGGGCCTCGAGGGCAGTAAGCCCTAGCGTTACAGTTTATAAGATTGTACATGAAATTCGTTGGAGAGCAGTTTATTCCATGCATTCATACATACAGCTTTAGGCCACACGAGGAAAACATTGCCAAATGTCAGTATTTTAATGTCTCCGGTCCCCCCCCCCCCGCACCATAAAACAGACTTGTCTGGATTGTTCTCTGAAAGTGAAGTCGGCTTACAGAATATCAATGTCCATTGCAGGATCGAAATCACTTTAGCCACATGCATTGTCACAATACAAGACATGTCGTCAGCTGCGTGTATCATCGGCGTGTAACCAATGCAGCAATAGGCCTACGAAGGCTTTTGACAACACTCAGGCGAAATTTCAGAAGGTTTACATCATGTCAGCTTCATCACGGGTTGCCTAAAATAAATCTAGACAAGATTTTTGCCGGTGAAGACACTTTTTAACAATACAAATTAAACATGTAGGCGTGAATACTGACATTGTTATACCAGCCCTCAAGAAAAGGTTGGGTTCCGCGTGTATAATCGCAATAACAATTTCGAAACCAATGTTCAACATGAACCACCAAAGAAGTTATATATCGCAAAATTCTGGTGTCAGTTCTCCTACCTAGGCCATCCTTCGTATGGTTTTCAAAGTACAATCTAGTTCCTGCAGTAACTCGAGCAACTCTCTAAGTAAATGACCTAAGTGTAAATGATTTGCACTCACAACTATGTTGTATCACTAGAGAAAGCAAGTCCCTTCTGGAGAGTGCCATTCATAGAAATTCATCGCTGGGTTTCATGTTCAGACGGAACATAACCGCGGGTCCTACATGTGTAATCGCTAAAGCCAAATAGATTTTGATTGTTGTTTAATGCCATTCCCCAAAACCTTGCACTTATGCAATGGCGGTCTGCTTTTTGGGCGTAGGAAGCATTGAAAACTCTTGACTGCTCCACATTGCATGAATCCGCCCTAATTGTATATATAATATTTTATAGACTCCCTTAATTCTGCGCTGGTTTGTGTTATTTGTCGTTTTGGAAATTGATTTTTCGATTGTCGAACCGGAACGCGCATTTTGGTTGACGGCTGGTATACGAATGTCGGTTAGGACGCCTAGGAAGCTTTCCCGTATGTAACAATCAGCCATTTCAACAGATTTCACCCATTACGTGTGAACATTTGCCTACTATTAAACTGTCGTCGTTGCTTTGGGTTTACTGTCCATGCTGTTGTGGTTTGTACTGGACGCCTTATTGGTGGAAGACAGATGGTGTTGAGTCATTACACGGTCATACTGTACAAACAGCTCGAGAAACGCCATCGACCGCTATGTGTCATCGAGAGGTACCGAGAACAATGAACGTGTCTGTCGTGTAATTAATGTACTTTAAATGCTGTGTTGGATTGCACGATCAAAACACTGGTGGCCTGCCTCTCTTGGTGTATCGTACGAATTAGTTTACTTTGGAAAACACCAAAGTATCATCAAAGGTTTCCAAAATCCGCAATGACTTTCGTAAAAATAACCTGGGCTCGACGTTTAATGAGGACTCAGATAGCAGATAATCGCCTGCGCTCAAACACGCCATGCATAATACAGACCACGACAGATGAGGCAATAATGAAAATGCTATCGTTACTTAGGCTGCTGAGTAAAAAATGTCTCCAACTAAGACGTAGTTTTAATCGCGAAGCCCAGGCATGACGAATTTACTACCCTCGCTACATGGCATTGATGCGTTCACCTTTTCTTTCCGCGCCGTTCACTGGTGGACTGTAAAGTTGGGATAGCGTGGGACCTTCGAACGAACTGTACGGCGCAGAAAGAGTTGTGTGGGCGATGGAACTTCAGTGAAAATGAATGCTTACACGTAAATGTTTTGAAGGCTGGAGTCCAGGAATTGAATTGGGAAATTTATCTGGTTAGTGATTAATGATTTGGTCCATGACATTAGATCTCTGTTATTGATAAGATGATAATGAATATGTAAAGCTGTCTGACAATCGATGAAGAAATAATGTTGGAAGCTCCTCACCCTATTCGTTTTTTTTCTTCTTGTGTTCTGTTTTTTGTTTTTTTTTTGGTCCTACCTGAAACATTGGAAATAGATTGTAAAATGTTTATAAGTTTTAAAGCTTGTGAAAACCTCAAAATAGAAACATTTCCTAGAAATGGAAAATTCCACATGTGCACACTTTTGGATTTGTGGTGTAAATTGGAAAGAAGGTCAAAATTCAGCTGTAATGAACTTATGTCCACCAGACGCCTGCAAAAATGAGGTAGGGTTTTAAATCCTGACCTATAAATATTGAACAAACGACTTTGATCAAAGTAAAGTTGCTTGTATGCGTGGAAATAAACGTACATGCATATACTCCAGACATAAACACGCATAATTCGTTAAACATTAAGGGTACCGATATAACGAACTAGAAAAGTTCAAACCTAGGCGTCGTATGCCAGGTCATTCAAAATGGACGTTTCGAGTCAATAATTGCAAGACCAGACACTAAAAACGACAAATAACAGAGACCACTCTTTCGCGGCATGGTATGCGGCTTTTTTACCGGGAATTTATATTGTTTTATTTACTTGAAACTTTTGGACGTAAAATGAATGACCGTTTTATTGCTAAAAAAACCCCCAAACATTCTTGGAAATAAAGAGGTGAGATCAACGACACATGAAGTCTCTAGCTTGAAATATACTCGTAAGTCAACCCAGCGGAGGCGATAGTTTGCTCAGCTGTTAACACCATAAGCAAATTGTGAAACTAGTCACATTTATTTTGGCCATTGCTGTATTAAATGTGGACCATTAACTGATTCACATTATGGGAATGCCCGAAGCTTTTTGGTTTTTCGTGCTATGAATGTGCATTGTGATGACGGTACGATAACGAAAATTCCTGGAAGATTTAAAGAAGGTCTACTATAAATTTCAGGATTTCACAGTTACAAATGGTTATAGATGCACATGCTTTCGATAAGAAATATTTGTCAGTGCATTTTAATAGATCTCTGCACTTGTCAAGATATGTGTTTTATCTCAGGTAAGTCAGTATTGTTGCGCAGTGAACTATTTTCAGGTTAACACGAACATTACCTTAAGTAATTCGTTTACTTATTTATTTGATTGATGGTTCACGCTGTATTCAAGAATATTTTACTTATATGACGGCAGCCAACATTATGTTACGAGGTGTCGGGGAGAGCGTGAGTGAAACCTTCCACCATCCGCACTTTGTTGGCATACATTCTCGCAAACAACCAGAGAGGAAGCCAGTATGAGCTGTTGTTGATTGCACTGATGAGAGGTTTCCTGGTCATTCTGATCTTGTAAGACAGCTTTGTGTTCCTACAGTCAGGATGCGATCAGGTCGTCACAAGAGAGTAAACCGTTCAAGACAAACCATTTATTAGAGTTGGTGAAATTGCCCAGGATTTAGTTTGAGGTCGGCCAAAATATAGATTCACGTCACTCAAAATTTATAAAAATATGGTAAAATTTATAAACATATCGCACCTGAACACAGTGAAGTCCTCGTCCCGTGGTATAATGACTTGTCTTGGAAATGAGTCTCAGCTTACGAGTATTGACTTGGAACACTCTTCATGGTGTACGAGTAGTATGCAAATTTAATGCCTATATCTTCATCTTGGAAGAATTTATTTTATATCTTGGACGATTCACCAACTTTATTGGACAACTTGACCTGTATCCCTACAAGTTCTTCTGGCACATGCAGTGACAGGTGGATTTTGGTCAGAGGATAATTACTGCTCCGGAACGACCATTATGGCTGACTGCTGGTATACGAATTCCCACTTTTGCCCGAAGAACTCCATGAATGTTAACCTATTGTTTCTTATCTCAAACGCGAATGTACTTTTTATGTTAAGCCAGCGTATTGGCAGTCTAATCTCGAGGCAGCGGCTTGGCAGCCGGGATCACGCTAGTTGGGTTTAGTACAAACATGTACCACTATTCTCTTTTGTCTGTGCTTATCTTCGATTGGTGGTAAAATACGTGATAACGGCGATGAATAGCAAAGGAAAAAAGGCCGATGTTTCCGTCACTGCAGGAAAGGCTGATGTGTCAAACCATTTCAGCGTAAAGATCCCCTAAAAGACACTTTTTCTGTGAAGGAAACACAAACTAGTACATTGATTCCCATTCTTTGTTCGAGCCATGTTTTGTTTAGCTTTCACAATTAATCATCCAAACAGAATTTTAAAAAAACCTTATTTACTTACTTATTTATTTAATGGTTTTCAGTACGGTTTTACTGATAGTTCACTTGCATGACAGTCGTCGGGAAAGACGTGCACAGCCACGAGACGGCCGCCGCCTGGTATCAGACAAAGAAAAACCGTAATGTACACGGCCTGATGTGTATATAACAAGACTCATTTTCACGTAATGACAGTATCGTTACCATATGTTGAGATATTGCCAAAGAGGCGTTGAGCCAATAATTATTCATTCATTTGCGCTGTAGGGCCGGGGTATGATTTTATATGGAAACCGAGATACCTCATACGAGGTAGAGTTTGGCGGGGCCTGGTAGTCATCTACCGTCCATCACTATTCAGTGCAAATATCCAATCCTATAATTTATTTATTTATTTATTTGATTGGAGCTTTACGCCATGCTCACGGATATTTCACTTACACGGCGGCGGCCAGCATTATGGTGGGAGGAAACTGGGCAGAGCCCGGAGGAAACCCTCGACCATCCGCAGGTTGCTGGCGGACGTTCCCACGTACGGCCAGAGAGGAAGCCAGCATGAGCTGGACTTGAACTCATAGCGACCACATTGGTGTGAGGTTTCTGGTTCATTGCGGTTTGCTAGAGAAGTATCTAAATTATAAGTCCGATCGTCAATCGGGTAAAAGAACATTCCCAAATGAAACTATAAGTCACACGTGAGAAAGCTGGTAAGAAACTTTCCAATGCTCCCTGGTTTATCCTGAGGGAAACACTGGTTTATTGATCCCACAAAATTGATCGCCATCGGATTAAATTCTTGAGTATGTCAATAAACAATAATGAAATGAAGAAATAGCCATGTATGTGAGAATAATACACACCTGTAAGAATCGACTGCTTCTGCAGTTAAATACCTAAACTGAGGTTCATACTGAGCGAGTAAACCGCGAAATGAGAGAATACTTTATTTTTCCTGGGACGGATACGCAGAGGATGTGCAGGGAGTGGTAACGAACCCACTCAAGGCCTTCTCACATACACCACAGTCTATTTTATGAATGAAGGAAACCGGAAATCAGTTTACTTTATCCTTGGTTCATTTCGTCGAAATAGTTCTTACAGGCGATGAAATGCTTGTGTATTTATTAATTTAATTGGCAATAAAACCAGAGCTCTTCCAAGGACAAAGGATACACGACGTGTTGAACACGCTGATGAAATTCTGTTTGACGTGTCACGTTGGTAATCATTTCAATTTTACGAGCTGCAGGCAGGTGGGATAAATGATCATGGCTAGACACCATGCATTGCAGCCCACAGCATTGCGTGAAACACGTAGTCGGGTGCCTTAAGATGGTTGGTTGTGTAATTGAGGTAAACTGACAATACTCCGGATTTCACCAGCAAAGTGTGACCATTTGCTAAGTATCACACTGTCATATTTGATCTGGTTTTAGTCACTCTCCGTGCTGTATTCTCTATTATATTATTTACAGCTCGCATTGGTGCAGTGTCTCTGGTTTACGCCAGACAGCAGTCTTTATCACTTACAGGAATCCCGGTCAGTAAGAGTGTCTGCCTCTAAAAGCAGCTGTATATACAAGTTATCCATTAGTGAGGCCAGCCTTTAGCAAGTTTCAAAAGATTCGCTCTCTTCGCCGGAAGTAACAGTAATTTAAACTGAAAACACCATGACAGGCGATTGGAAGAAACATAACCTATTTTTTTTTTAATGCAAGCCACAGAGTGTGTCCGTGGGTTTCCAGGGTGTAGCTTTGCCTTGTGGTGGAGTACTCGCGGCAATATGCAATACATGATTTTACGGCCGCATTGCACAATCGATCAAATGAGTTGAGCCGGATACGAGGGGCCTCCAGTCGATAAAACTTGCAGATGTATTAGTTCTTTCCAATTAGGTTTTTGACAATTTCCGCACTCTCTAAAACTCGCTATACAATCTATCTGGCCTTGCATTGCCGTTTTATTTCCTATATAAAATAAGCGATGAAAAAACAAACACACATGGAACGCCACGCAAGGTCTTTGATGCCTGTATCCATAGGGTTGTCACAGCCGACATTCTTACCACTCTCTGTCTTTCATGTCGGCATGATGTCGCGACTAATTCTGTATTTATTTTCGATATCCTGTAATTATTTTTTTCTTTGCTTTAAAATAGACCCACTTACTCCGAGCAGAATTAATTTAGCCTCTGTTTAGAATGAGTGAGATGTTTTATGTCTCATTGGTCACAAACTTTTGTTTCGTGATACGCATGCGCTTTTCGAATCCGGTCGGTTGTAAATTGGTTTAGTTGGCTGAATTGGTTTAGCCGACCCGATATTCATGTCTTTATTGTGACGATATTATGGCGGAACGATTGATCGTTGATTGTTTGTCTAAGATTATTCAGATACTCTCTTCTGACCGGAAATTCAAATAAATATATTCAGGCCCTTCATGTTTTACCTCTCCTCCAGTGCACACAGAATATATTTTTTTCTTTGTTAGTGTAGCACCTTCTTTAGAAAAATTAATACCACACCCAATTATCTCAGCGGAAAAATACTGTTAAAAATGAAGAGATTAATATTGTTTTCATTTGTAAGGTTAATCTTGACTGCATCAAGGAGACTAAAACCTGAACAGCGCCGAACAGTGTGATCGTTGGCAAAATGGCCACACTTAACCGGCGACATCCGGCCTCAGAAGGGATTTTATTATAACTGTTCATGTAACCTTAAAAAGTAACAGGGGGCCTTCTTGGACGAGAGCGCGAGCACGCCAACGCAGCGTTATGACCACGTGCCTCTCACCAATGTGGTTGCTGTGAGTTCAAGTCCAGTTCATTCTGGCTTCCCCTCTGACCGTACATTGGAAGGTCCGCCAGCAACCCTTGGATTGCCGTTGGTTTCTTAGATCATAATGCTGGTCGCCGTCGTATAAGTTAAATATTCTTGAATACCGCTTTACACAACATTGAAGTAAATAAATTAAAAAAGTAACAACTTAGACTTCCGCTGGGCCCGTGGCTTAAACAGACTTAGGTAAAACAAATGCGTGGATTTTTATTACAATTTATTAGACGTCCCTGGTTTTTAATTGCTCATGAATCACATATAACCGCATGAACTCGGGCACTAGATAACAAAGCGCATATAGGGTTGATGGACGGTGAGTGAACGGAAATCCAGATGGTTACGTTTCAGGCACTAGGACACAGGAACTGCAGGTTAAGACCTAGCCATGGATAGAGAATTCGGTACGGCGCACGTGGAAAGTTCGTTAGAAACTTGCCATAGGTAGGTGGTTTACTGCGGGCAGTGCCGTTTCCACCAACTACTAAAATGCCATATTTATGAATTAGCAATTCTTGGGGGTGGCATTAAAGAACAATCAAATCAATGCATAAATAATTCAGTGCGAGCCGTTCGGAGATTATATATCATGATTGAATTTCAAAAGCAGAATGGGTATCAGCAAATGTAAGAGCTGAATAAGTGAAATATTCTTGAGCGCGCGGTGAAAAGCACCAATCAGATAAAGCAATTAAACGGTCAAGTTTTAATAGGCTTAACTTTCGACGCTCAGGACATGAGTGCAAATCCCATACTTGATGGTTTGGCAGAACTTTTGGCGATACCTGGAGATTTCTGTGATGTAATCTGATTAACTTCCTCTTACATACATATATAGAGAGAGAATATTTCTGGCCTATTCCAAAATGGTTTCCCGAAAGCTCAGTTCATCCGTGTGCCATAATTTATACGACCTTGGTATAACTATATGTGTTGGGAGAACACTCTTGGTGTCACGATGGCTGCTTTCCCTTTGGTGACACACATTTAACATGGCTGCAAGGAGCAAATATTGTATATGTGTATGGAAGGGGTGGGAGTGGACCTGACCATATCCTACTAAGCAAGCAACATCAGTCAGAATAAAAAAGCCTCAGTCTTTTAATTTACATGATACTTGACTGATGGATATCCCCTGGCCAATGGTACGCATTGTCTTGTATCAAATTCCAAAGCAAAATTATCAGTAAGACACTGAAGTTCGATTCACAAAGGAAGCCTAGTTCTTGAATGCTCGAGGCAAGCCTGGTGAAACTTTTTATAAGTCTCGAAATGGTGTAGCTTAGTATAAAGGAAACGCCAGACCTATTTTACGACATTAAAGAGGCACGAGAATTCATCAATAAACTCGGATGTAAGGCTGCCCCTGGGTGTTTCTTTTCCATGCCATTTTTAACCGCGATGAGAAGCAGTATAAGGAGCTCTATCTGCCGTTGGGTAGGTCGGCTTATTGATTGGCCAATGTTTTCACATTCTCTCTTCCAACCTAAGAGCGACTTATAGCCACACTACCCACGTGCAAACTAATTCGTTGCCGGACACTTTGAATGATAAAGCAATTTGTTTTCAGTTTTGATGGTTCTTTTTTGCTGTTTTTGCAATCAGAAAACTGATTCGATATAAGTAAACTATCCTTTGGTGAAAGGTACAGAACACCTGACAAGCTTTATTGTATTTAATCGGAACTCGTTAAAAACACCTTCCCGCCTTTAATAAAGCTGTCCAACGCTATGTATTCCTTTACGTCACAATTCCCATGTGTGCTCACACAAACACTGCAGCATCATAGCAGGAAAAGACGTGTTTGACTGCCTTCTGACCCTTCTGAGTAGCCCGTCAGGCCCCCATTTATCAGTCTCTACTGCATGAAGGTCTCAAAAGTTTTCCTCTTGTACGTTACATCGGTAAGAGTCATGGGTGGAGGTAGTTGGCGAGCTGGGAGTGACAAACCTCCAATACTTAAAACAGGATATCCAGCAAAAGACGAATTTGAGATCAAACCAAAGTTAAAAATGACTTGGTGGAAACTTTTAAGCGGCAGTTATGAGACTGGGAAGATTGTGCGGATACGAAGGATTCACCCTGCAGACCATCCTTTTGATCATGGCAATGTGTTCCTATTTAAATGATCACATAGACTGTTGTCTGACATACGTTAAATTCAAGTATCGTCCAATACTCGTATACTATTTGTCGATAACGCAAGACCCATCTTCAAACAACCCACAGGACCATTTCCCGACGCAATACATAAATAATAAATTTAGCCGGTAACATGTAAGACAGAAGCAGAAACAGTTCTCAGTTGATGCAATGAAAACAGTCGAAGCTTGGCATCCAATTCAAATTTTAAACCAGTATTCGGGTAATAATTTCCAGTAAGTGTAGTATTGTGAGTGACGTTTTTATTACAACTGTTCATAAAACACCATGCTGATGTACCTTTGTTACACGAAAGACCTGTGACAGAGTCGAGGCTTTCTCAGGTAGACAGTGCACAAGAAAAAATGCTCATTGGTAAAAATTACTTCCATGAGGATTGAGGATTTTCTTCCGGTAAATATTTAAAGTAGCTCCTGTAATGTGACAAAATATATGTCTTATACCACCTGCATTCGTTTCAACATTCCTCCTCAAGGTACTGTTGGTTAATAAGAAGTAAGGTTAAAGCAGTCTGAAATTGACGCTGCTGGCTTATTGCGGTTATTGACCAGAAACGCTCATTTTGGTTGACGACTGGTATACGAATGTCGGTTTGATGTCTAGATTCATATAAGCGGAACCTGGATTAGAACTCCGCTTTCTCTTAATATCCAACTGCGGTTGCTGCTAGCGTAAGGACTGAAAGGTAGTTTCTATTACTACTACGGACATGGCGCAGGCAAACGACCATCGCTCTTATGGTTGGCTATGTGCCTCTGAAATATCCACACCTATATATATATTTGAGCAACGTGGGAAATGCTTGCTTTGTTAAAGTATACCCGTCGAAGAGAACTTCGTTTTAGTCAGTGGTTTTAAAACAGTGAGTATTTAGCAAATCATTTCTTCTGCCATTAAATTTTTAATGGGAAGAGAATGTAGTAGCCTATAGCCGCCGGTAGGTGTCTTTCGGCTCTTCAAAAATCGGACTTTAATCAAGGACATGTGAGAAAAAAAACTCTAGCACGCCTGGTGGGTAAATTTTTATGACCCCCTCCTCCCCCTCCCCCCCCCGTACTTCGGGATTCAATGCATCAAAGCCGGAATGCCCATTTTGGTTGATGGCTGGTTTACGAATGTCGACGCCTAGGTTTGTACATCACTCAGTGAACAAGGCGGGCCCTTCCAAGTCAATAGCCCCAATATTGATTTACAAAATATTTTGAAACAACTCTTCCCCAGGGAATACGTTACATCTAATACGAGAACAATAAATAAACCGAAAACGGGTGATGTAAGCATACATCACACAGGGAGGACACTCGATGTTCTAGGCATTGCATCTAAATCAAATTTCAAACTCTTGAATTCAAAATACCTTGAATAATTTACAAAATAATTAAAGATATAGACATCTCTTCTGAAACCAATTACCGTCCGCAGGTTTCTGACAAACTGCCCCAGGTTCGACCGGAGAGAAAGCCAGTCAGAGCTGGATTTGAAGTCAGAGCCACCCGAGAGGCTCCTGGGTCACTTCACAGCGCTAACAAGCTAACCCCTCGGTCGCAAAGATCTCGGAAACTATGATACATGCCTTGGCCCGTATTACTGGATATATGTCAGCTGACCCGTTTCAGATGGCTGTTTAACGCATTACGAAAATTCCACTGCTACAAGTTTGCTACGACACTATCCCATTGGTTACGTAACATACCTCGTGAAATCAATCGCGGTCGAACAGAGCCATATTGCAAATATTTGTTGTATCAATGCGTCTGTTCTTTTCCCACGAATGTACTACGAACGTGCATTCTCCTGATAATTCGTCTGTTAAGGTTTACGTTTCGTTACCCTATTTTACGTACCTTGTTTTATTTTTTACTCGACCATATTTTCGCATTCAAAAATTTTACTTACTGTTAAAGAAATTTGGAGATAACGGGTGTGATGGAATGTCCCTGGCATACTAGTTTCAGTAGGACTACAGGTAACTTGAAACAACGATCGGCTGTTTGTATGCTTCAAAATTAGCCTTCATTGTAGACCAGACCGCATAAACCTACAGGTCTAATATGGAAAACAGCCCAAATATTTACCATACTAGCCCAACGCTTATTAGCCCTTTAGATACCAAGAGTAAGCAATAATAACGTAATCCGGAGACCCAGTATGTCTACTCTAACCTCTGAAACGATGTAATGACTCACTGTTTTTTCACGGGAAGCAGCTTTCACTTAAAAGGTGATGCCGCTTTGACGAATCGATACACAGTTCCATTCAATTGTTATGGTGTGATATCGGAAAGTATTTTCTGGCCACCTGCCTAGATGATGTGTGAGCTTAACAGGTGCTTGTACAAACCAGAAATCCCTATGTAGACTTCAGAAAATGCACATATTTGGTATTGTCGCGTGTTTTCACGGAAAACATAACACCACCGGTGTTGACAATATAGTGACTTGTCATACCATTTGAATGGAGCGAAGATAAATAAAAGTATCCAAACGCGGGGTTTTGTCAACGCGCTGATGGCTCTAAACCTAGGCGTCGAAACAGAAATTTGTATATTACCTACCCACTTCGTTTATACCGAGTATATAGCTTTCGCATTGTGATCTACCAAGTAAGTTTTACCGGTGAATTTATCATTAGTTCGTTTTGTATGTCATCTTAGTGAATCAGCAAATTACTGGTTTAAAGTTAAAGTCAACTGCGATTCCCAGTAAAATATTGAGGAATATTCTAAACTTTAAAGAAAAGTTCAGAGAATTGCACCGTGTAGCACAACTCACTTCATGTATACTTCTGAGTATTTAGTCCTTATTAATCTTATTAATGCTTTTGGCACTTTAGGGTAAATTCTGAGGAAAAAGAATTTTTGTGTAATAGTATATGTTGAATGTTTCCTCCAACCATATTGCTACCTGACGTACTGTAAGTGAAATATTCTTGAGTAAGAGGTCAACAACAACAATCAAATAATTATGCGTTGACAAAAAGGCGTTTTTACACCTAATAAGTTGTGCAGGTGGTCTCTCACTACACGGTCCTTGTGATAAGCCGGTGTTAACAGCTCGTGGAAGAGTCCATTAACAGGACGACGAACCGGTTTCGGTTTCATGCGAATTCCAAAGCACAAAAAGAAACAAAAACACAAAGAAACAATCAAACAGACAAACAAAAAAAAAGTAGAGCTTGTTTACAGCTTGAAATATCACATAACAGAGTATCACATGTATTACTTTTGTATTACTGTAACAACCTGGGTTTTTGTTCGGGCCTTGCTTAACACCAGCACTGCTTTCCGGTGCAACAAAGTCATGATTGAACAGACATTCACTCAACCCAAGTAAAGTTCAGCCCAGAGAAACAGTGCAGCATTCGATCATGGCTCCTCTTTGGCATACACAAAGCCTCAACTCCGTCTTGGAGAAAAGGGTTATGTTCGACAAAAAAAAAAAAAAAAAAAAAAGAAAAGTAAAACCGCGAATCTAGGCATCTCAGTAAATTAGCCAGCACTGGAATTCGCGGTGTGGCCACGTGCAGATGACTGTCGCCACGTGCCTCTTATCGTGCCCTGCCCACGCTCGCTGCTCGACGGATTTCTGAGGCCTTAGAAGTGGCATATTTCCTTGTAAGAAACAGACATTTACAAGGTGACATGCCAGTCTGCGAGAATTAAACGTCGACTTGCATTTCTCAGAAGCCAATTGAAATCCTTATTAGCTGAAAACATGATTGTTTCAAGGACTAAAAACGAAACGCACATGTCTTAAACTATTAGGCGATGCGGCTTAAGCCCCTCATATCCTATCATGCTCTTTTAGCAGAAGAAAAAGACAAATTCACAGATAAAAAAAAGCCCATCCCAACGAAACAACCACCTTGGTCAATTCTGAGACACACTTTGATTCAAATCCTGTAAATAGACCTGTGTAGCATAAATGGTGTATTGCAATAGTGTATCTGGGAATCAGTCAATACTTTGTGTTGTCCTTTCCCTGCAGATGTTATTAAAGTTCTCAAAGTTAAGTCGGGTCTTTGCTATACTCTCCTTCACTGAAGATTATTTGTTTTCCACATATGGAAAAGAGCCCCCGTAACTTTCCAAAGGTCGATGATTTACCACATCAATAAAACCGCAGTTGTGTGTGTGAAAAATTCATGAGTACATGGCGTTAAACAAAAATATTTAAAAAAAAACATTGTTGTTATGCGTTTATGTATTCTGGTATCAGAATACTGAAAGTCCTAACGGTTACTGCCGACTTCAAAGTTTTCTGAAACTGTACATCGAAGCAATCTTCACAGTGGACTTGGCTGTATCCACTTTAATGGTTTAGGTGGAATAGCGCACGGGTCTATGCAATCAAGCTTTCTGAGTTGTAATAACCGCCGTCTTGTAAGTGAAAACGTCGTGAGAACGGCTCTTACCACCAATCAGACCAATAGATGAGAACAAGGCGGTCCATTTCGCGTGTTTTCTCCGAGAATCGCCCATGAAGAGTGGTATTGGGACAATACCATTTGTGTTGTAAAATATCTACTGAATAAGCCCTATTACATCATCCAAGACAATCTGAGAAGTGTATATGGCCCAAACCTGATAAAAGAATCAGGCCTAGTAGCAGAATGCTTCGTTTCTCCGTCTGCTTTAGAATTTCCTAGATTTCAGCCTGCCACGAATAGAGGATGCCTTTTGTTTCTTTTGACGTATGAACAATAGAATATATGATCCTCGTTTGCTGATTGAGCCAAAGCGCCACTCTCACCGCAGAACAAGAACTCTTCATTAATGACTTCACGTGGCCTAACTCAACACTCCAGTTACGAGTAATATCTTAACCGAAGCCACAGGTTTCATTACCACGAGATCACATCACGTGTACTGAAAGGAATAGAAACATTGCATAAAATTATGATTATATTGTAGTATGACAGTCTTGTTATGTGCTAAATATACGTGGCGAGAGTCTTGTTAACGCGGTTAAATAATTGTACAGAGTAATTCAAAGCAGTGAAATGGCTGGCAAATGGTGTCACGTAAGCGGTGAAATCCGGCCTCTTGACAATTTACCTCAGTCAGGCTTTGATTCTTACTGTTCATAATAATGCTTAAATCGTAACAACGTATACCCCCTTTCACCATGACTTGGCCATAATTTCTTCCACAGTGATGTTAATTGCAACTGATTAAACGTCATTGGTCTAGAATTATTCGATATCCTGTGTGACAGACGCTATCGCATTTACCAAACAGTCACACGAACAGGCCAATCTCCTTGCAACTAGACCTGCACTGTCACAACATAAAGAAAATTTACCTTGGTTAGGGTTGTAACATAAAGTTGGTTGGTTTACCATGTGACGAATAATTGTAGTTTAATCGATTCCTGCTAGTCACAATCTTGACCCTAGTGGTAGATACATCAAATTCTTCAGTTCATCTTTAAGACGCCCATTAAATAAACCAATAAATAAATAAATCAGGAAGAAACTTCCAAGTATCTTCACATGTGGTAGATTTACTTACTGGCGCTGATAAGTCTACGTATTATATGTACCTTCTAACTACATAAAAAGAACAGCACAAAAGCTCCAACGCCTGGAAACTGGCACGACTGTTGATAAGCTGGCCGTTCTTGACTCCAAACCTCCGATAAGTCAAATCTAGACGCCGCTTCCTACACTGACTTGTCGCTAAATAAAATAAGTTATCTCATGGGGGAACAGCTGTTACTTTAGATGCAGTTAAAACAATAATGCCCATACATCTGCTGTCATTATGTTTACCTTCTAGGCCTGTTCACATTTTATGCACACTAACCATGTAGCAGATAAAACGAGAGCAGCTCACTTTAGCTTCCTCTCCGCGGAAAGGTCTACCAGCAACCTACAGTTGGTCGTGGGCATTTAAACGTCACACACATTTTACGCACGGCACTCAGTTCAGACAATAAAGATGTCAAATACGCTTATCTAAAACCACATTACTTATCTTAATACTTATGTTGAGTGATTTTTTGCTCTCCAAAACATCGTTAGCTGCGCGCCATTGTAAGCTTAATTTGCTTCAGTCGGCAAACATACAAAGTGTGCACAGTGCTTATCATAAACGATAATCTTTGCATTTGCGGCTTGCCTGTAAAAGAATAAAAATCATAACTGAGAATAAATGAGAAGTTGGATATTTTATGATTGCACGTAGTCATTTGCCTTCATGCTGACGTCACTGTTCTGGTTTACTTGTTATATTGTAGATTTTTGTGTTTGTTTATTTATTTATTTCTTTATCTATTTATCTATTTGGAGTTTTACGCCCTGCTCAAGAACATTTCATTTATACGACGGCTGGGTCCGGAGGCCAGCCCGGAGAAAACCGGGCAGAGCCCAGAACGACCCTTCGCAGCTTGCCAGCGGACCTTCCCAAGTACCAGACTGTTTTATAGCATGGCAGTGCAATAATTTGTCAGTAGGCAGTCCTACTGTGTTGCAGCTTCATTCACACAAACTGGTTGTGTTCTGCTAGTTATTCTACGTGCACTCGCACAGATAGTATCGTCATTCCGCCTCGTATAACATGTAAAAGTACGGGCGCAGTGACAATGACCGTCCACTCACGGAACCACGCGCCGATGATAGAGCCCCATCACTTCCGGTTGGAGGGTTTGTATCGGATTCCGTGGCAGGCGGTCCCATCTTGGTAATGGCTCATGCCTGATATCGCTTTCTCGGGTGTCAATGGAAGACAATAAACCCGCCATATTCTCAGTGCCATATACCACGCAGGACAAAGGGCGGTCGGGCATTGATTATAGCCCACAAATGAAGTAGTGAAGCGTGTGGTCCATTCCAATGCCACGTAACATGCTCGCAAGGGGTCTCACGTAGAGAATTAAACCAGACATTAAAGAAAGATTTTAGCCATCGCTGTAAACACTTAATGGAAAATGGTTGAATGTAGGAAGGTCACCCCTTCGTAATTCAACACAATAAACTCATTTACCTGTGTTTTACTTCACATTTTGACTTATGACAGGTTTACCCGTTTAAGAGCTCGGTTGCATGCGGTAAAGGTAATATGATTTTAATGATAATAAGTATAATGAAAATGACAATTGTTATGATGAAAACAACAACAATAAAATGGCTGTCTTTAAACTGGACGAAAATAGTAAGAAAGGCTTGGGAAGTGTTCCATATAGCACAGAGAAGTCAGTAAGAAAGGCTCGGGAAGTGTTCTATTTAGCACAGAATACTGTAACAGCAGATCGCGATAAACAGTCATACCTGATCGGATGCAGCCAGTTAGTGTACCATATCACATTGGACATTGGACATTGACATTATACCTGATGGTCACGTGAAAGAGTGGTCAATTTTCGTAAAAGTAAAACTGGGCGTCGAAGCAGATATTCGTAAACCAATGGTCAAAAGTCGTGGAGGTTCCCGCTCAATAATCGCAGGCCAGATTAATTCAGAATGAGCATGTGAAATCAAGTTCAAAAAAAAAAAATAATAAAAAAATAAAGTAAGACAGTATATATGTATAAAAGTGATGAAGTTAAGACGGATTCCAAGAATCATCAGCTACTTTGTTTATCTAATTTGGTTTATCCAAGTGGCTAAGGAGGTGTAAGTTGCGACTTTTCAGCATTTACATGAATAGTTAGCGTAAAACCCTAAGGTAAATTGACAGGATTTCAATGGTTACATGAGAGCACCTGCCTATAATCACACTGTCGTGGCTGCCCTTGTTTTACTTTCCATGTTTTACATGTAGTCTTTTATATCCTATAAAAAGAAAAATTCATCACTTTTGAAATCCAGGCGTCGGAACAGACATTCATAGCCTCAGCGTCCACCGGACAATCGTACACCAGCCCTCAAAAGCAAAATAGGCTTTCCGGGTGAAAAATCGCAAGACCAGTTTCCAAAATCGACAAATAACCCAAATCACTAAAAAACTGAAACAATATATAAAACATAAACATTTGAATAGATCCATGCAAAGAGAAGCAGTCAATAGTGTTCTGTGATGACCAAAGGACACAATGAATGTTCTATGCCGATGAATAAGATCAGTTTCCAAATCGCGTACTATGCTAGCCTATGTGGTGTCAATAATCATGATTTGTATCTCAGTTGCGCCATCGATGGCCAAAGTACAGGATGAAAATGGGACGTTTTCAATGGTGTGGAAAAGACATAGCCTAAATCTGAGAGTACTTCACGCGTGAAACCCAAATCGGCTTGAAGATCTCAGCCGAGCGCGGTGATATTCAGGTCGACTGCATGCGAAAGCCATGTGTCTGATTGTGCTTACGTCGAATTGTAGTTTCTTCCCACACAGACCACGTCTACAATACATATACCCTCTTCCCCAAAGGGCTTGGCGGACTTAGATAGATAAACATGGCGCTTGGAGTAGGTAAATACTACATTTCGTCCATATTTGCCCTTTAAAACTGTTATGGACGTACATATTTTAGGCTCGTCTTGTATATATTTGAGCTTATGTATTTTAAGTTCTTCATCGTGTAGCATTTGCACGTGTATGGTCAATAGAACATAATTGTCAGTGTCTAACAATTACTCACCCCGTGAGATTTGTAGACTCACCAAGAACAGAATCGAAGGAAAGGTTAGTAAAGTATTGGCAAAAGTCGTCTGGGAAGAGGTAAAAAAAGGGGGAAATGTCCATGGTCAGTACAGGATGAAATTAGCAAATATGTACATTTACGTATATTAATTAGTTAGGCTTGAGTCAAAATTGTTTACAGCTGTAAAGTATTTTATCTATTGTATGAGTTTAATACAAGAAATATTTATCAACACGGTTCTGTTTATTTGTAGTGATCTGTCACTGTAAAAATATTATTCTTTGAGATCCTGTAGGAAACGTAGATATGCTCAGCCAAAGCCTAACGTTTTCACTTACCTTGGCATAACATCTTGATCTCTCATTAACAAATGTGTAGTAAAAATGTATATGCGGTGCTGGATGTCGATTGGATTGTGCAGTTTCAATAATCGGTGTGAATTTCACATAATGTGTTCAGTATGATGTAAGCATTTCACTTTACGGTTATAAACTTTCTCTTTTCTTTCAAGTATAATTGGTGAAAATTAGTAAACTTTGAAAATGAAGTACTATGTAAATACCGCTCTCTTAGAGTCTGTGCTTACGTGATTGATGCCGTATTTTCGCTTTAATATACAATGGCGGAAGTAAGTGTTTTTTAGATGGATTAAAGCACCGACCTATAACAGTTTACTGACAAACTTTCTTAGCGATCCTGGCACTGGTAATTTCGAAACTACTTTACTTGAGATAACAGAGATATGCCTGGTACTAGGCGACCCGGTGTCATGCCTGGTGTCTTCGGCATGGCGTTTCAGTGAGGCAGCACTACAAATATGACCCTGGGCCCGTCCTGCTACACTGTTAGTTTAAATGGTGCTGAAAGGGTGTAGATTTACTAAAAACGCCCTGTTCATCCATGAAAACACCTCTAAGAGTGTATTCAGTGAGCTAAAAAGGGTGTTACTCTGATATATAGGCGAAACTGAGGAGAAATCCCTCAGGATTACACCCTCTAGGGTGTAAATTTTTGACAGGGATGTTGAAAAGGTGTGAATCATTCTGTGGCTGGTCTTGCACTATATCGCAAGTTGACTTTCTCATAGCTTTGGTCGCTTGCATTTATTTTAATTAGAATAATTTTTTGTGGGGTTTCTTTCTTTCTCAAGCCGATATCATCATTTCTACGTTTCCTTGGGGATCACACCATTCATGTATTCATGTATGCATATCGTTTTCCCTACCCGTATTATATGTATTCATCCATATGAACACTGGTTGGATAGAATAACACCTAATAGCATTATACAGTGTTGGCTTTCTGTCACTAAAATTGATTTATATATTTGTTTGCCTTGGTATCAAACGGGTGTTGAACTTGCATTGAAAGGGTGATCTGTGTTGATGAATACCCATGCCACACCTTCCAGGAGACAAAAGCATATTGTTGGAGTTAAAAAGGTGCTTATCTGTTAATAAAATGGCATTAAATGACACAATACACCCCTTCGACACCCTAATAAATTTCAAGCAATGTCTTAAGTGTTTCAAAGGGATCAAGCTAAAGCTGAAAGAGTGTTTATTTATAATAGCACCTTTTCGGCATCTTAGAAAAGACTGAGGTTAGCTGTTGCATAACAAAAGGTGTATACCTAGGTGTTAAGCCGTGAAGCCAACCTGTAACCACATTGGTAATGTGCCCTACATTGTGGTGTTAGGACCCACGCTTTAGATCACCCAGCCACCGAGTAATCAAAACACTAATAGAGGTGTTAATTAATTCCCGTTATTTATGATAATACAGGATCAGAATTCGTTTTCTTATTTATCTTCTGTCTGCCATGGTAATGTATATAGTCTCAAATGTAGGATATATTTTATCCTCTTTGACCGTCATAGGCTTGATTATTGAAATGATTGGAAAAACCTGAAGTCCTGTACAGACATATTTTGACCAAAATAGAGGTGAACTCTGGTAACCTTAAGTTCTCATAAATGTTGCCTCTATGTTTAGCAAATACCCGTAGACATATTCATCTTTATAATATGTAAGGCGACAGTTTTAGCCAGCTAAACCCTATATATTCTAAAAACAAAGTTAAAGCCAGCCAGCTTTTAAAGTTATTTGTCCTAAAATAAATGAGGCACACAGCCGTGTGTTCTTATGTATGCTGTTCTTTGTGATTGATTTCAGTGTAAACCCGTCTGATGTCCAGTCATAAAGTCATTTCGCCCACACCCGGTTTAGGTTTCTGCTGTGACGAGGGCAGATGGCTACGTGCAGTCAGCATGGGACCGATTCCCGTGTACATTTAGAGCTGTATATGCCTACATACACTGCAACACGAAGCAGTATGTAATGTGCAGTATAAGTTTATCAGTTTTGCAGTAGACTCGGATGTCATACTCTATATATTGACGGTGATACTGGTACTGGCCAAAACACTGGCGAAATGGGCGACCTGTCTACAGACCATTGCTGTGTGGAGAGAATGGATAAAAATTACTTATAAAGATTCCCGAAGAATAAAGATTCATTGCCTAATTTAATGGGAGAAATAGCAAAGAACGAAACCTGGTCTACTTAATCAACATTCTACGGTGGATTTTGTAGGTAAGCATGCATGGTAATTCGTTTTAACGTCGAACTTCTAGTAAGAATTAGCCATGGAGCCTTCAGCCGTAGATCCAACCAATACAAATGAGGTCATGCTAGGTCACATGGCGATATAAGCCAGCCTATTTGTCAAGCTCTGTGACTCATGAATTTCCCAGTTAAGGGAAATAATGTTTAAAACAAAGAGAAAAGAAAAGCTGTTTGCACCAAAGTATGGAATTGTGACAAAAATGATACAAACTAAGCTGAAACTGTTCAGGGAACAGTCAAGTGAATCCTGATGAAAGGCCACGTGTCCCAAAGATCTGGTTGCGTTACTCCTTGTGGGTTTTGTAAAGGCTTTTTGTTTGTTGTTATTATTCACCTAAACAGGTAGCACTCTCTCGGTTTTAAACAAGATGACGCTATAGATATTTAAATATCTGAGTCCGACTGAAAGTTTCACATCTATATTAAAGCTTCTTTGTCTGCTGTCTGTTATTACGTACCGCTCAATGAAGACAATGACTTTGAATTGTTGTTGTATCCTATTTCTAAGATAGAAACCTACAAAAAATGTAAACCTTTCACCTATACTAAAGACCAGATCAGCATTGGTATGTGTTATGCTCAGTTACATACAAGAAATATTTGAGTCGTTACAATCTTTTTTTCTTTGTTTAGTATTCAGTAGGTAGAATTTTAGACACATGTTCTCGCCATGGTGTGCATTAAGAGTCACATTAATAATAAACACCGAGAGAAGCAACAATCGTGTAACCCATGCAGACCCCTCGAGTCTCCGTGGCTTGACTGCACTTCAACAGATACATAAAACACTAAAGGGCTCTCAAGAGGATGTTCTTATGAAATCTATATTAGTACAATTAATTGTTTTTCAGTTATTGGAGGACGATGGCGCTTTGACTGACACAGATGTGGAGAATCTATTGCTTTCTGGGCTTAACAGACATGGTTTTTTTTACACGTCTCAAACCAAGGATGTGAAACGCAAGCTCTTAATGGAGATAACACAGTTCATGAGGACACAGCAAAGTTGTTTTTTGCTGCCTATTGTCCAGTATTAGTTAACAGTGCATCCTTTATTATGCACTCTTTTAAGAAATAGAAGCAAAACTAAAATTAAAAAATGTAGGCCTAATGATATTTTGTCCGAACAAAAAAAAAAAAGCTTTCCGAATAGTAATAACGCGCCTGTGTTATATCGTTACTGCAGTATGCACCAGGCAAGCAAACTTATCCGTGTATGCCATTAGGACTTCAATTATTGTATTTTGTCAGTTTCTTTTACCTAGCTATTGCTCGGTTGTGTGCAATATGACTTGTCTCTCTGTAATGACAGAGTATTCTTAGGATATTCGATTAATACATTCCAACTGAAAATATGTCACCACAATGAAACGTAATTTCATAAAATCCATACCAAGTCCTCCACTGTAAGGATAATTAATATGATAAATGTCCTTCCTTTAAGTATTATTTAACTATGTTTACCAGCTAAATATGGACATATGGTTGTTAAGGTTGTAAAAAGAGTTATATATATATATATATATGTGTGTGTGTGTGTGTGTGTGTGTGTGTGTGTGTGTGTGTGTGTGTGTGTGTGTGTGTGTGTGTTGCGGTACATGTAGTTCCCATGATTTATTATACAAGTTCCTCAGTGGAAGTAGAGATATTAAATTGTGTTGTTTACTAAGCGTTTGAACAAAGTGCTAGTCTGACATATATAGTCTAGTTTTCAGTCAACGAAAATTTGCCAAAATGTCGTTTACCATGAGGACAGACTGGTTAAAACAATCACAGTACCAGTACCAAATGATGACAGGATTAAGAATGTAACAGACAGAATATTTTACGCTATTGAAGTGGCAAAGCCCTCATAATAATCCAATTTCTTTACAAAGTCGTGTTCCTTATTTAGAACTTTAGAACAGACGCTGAGTCTAGTTTATTTTATTTGACATGA
This sequence comes from Acanthopleura granulata, assembly GCA_016165875.1. Taxonomy (NCBI): domain Eukaryota; kingdom Metazoa; phylum Mollusca; class Polyplacophora; order Chitonida; family Chitonidae; genus Acanthopleura; species Acanthopleura granulata. The sequence goes on along the minus strand of JABBOT010000015.1, from coordinate 3,353,535 downwards.
CACATGAAGTGATTACACCATATTTCGAAAATATACTGGAGAGCATCTCTACGAGGCGTCAACAATCAAGCTGTTTGTGAAGAAAGAACCATTGTTGGAAGCCACGGAATTCTAAGACACCTGATAGATGTTCAATTTTTATGACACTTAATATTCGTTTTGATGTAATATATAAGTACATTCTCGCTGCAGAATAACCGTTACAGTTTCTTTTCATCGTGGCAGGTTCCCTACATGTTTAAGATGAGAAAAAGCAAACTATACCACAGATTTTCGGTGAAAACGTCCCAGATTTTACCATTTTAGGCGAAACATTTTGTCGATTTGTTAAACTTGGGGGATTTCTCAATACAACAGTGGAATGGATTTTTTTTCAGCGGAAAGTCTTATGCATATTATCTTTTAGTAAACCTTATTTGGGTATACTGCCACTGCTGTGTTGTATATCATCCCTGATGGTTTGTGGGTTACCCCCGGTCAGGACTCTGAGGACCGAGCATGCAGTTGCAAATGCAGATGTGTATCACTTAAATGGACCAGCAGGGGACCATGGTGGCTCAGTCGGTTAGCGCGTTACCGCAGCTCAACGACCCCAAGCCTCCCACCAATGCGGTCGCTGTGAGTTCAAGTCCAGCTCATGCTGGCTTCCACCATGCTGGTGCGTGGGAAGGTCTGCCAGCAACCTGCGGATGATCGTGGGTTTCCCCTGGTTTTCTCCCACCATGATACTGGCCGCCGTCGTATAAGTGAAACATTCTTGAGTACGGCGTAAAACACCAATCTAATAAATAAATAAATAAATGGACCAGCAGGATAATCTTCATTGGCCTTACCCTGTTAACATTCTGAATGGTACATAAACCATTTTAATTTGGAATGTACACCATTTCTAAACAGTGTAAAAGCCTGTTAGTTTGCAGCTTTTCTAAAAAGCATATTCATGCCTTTTTGAAAGCTCTTAATTTGCACCTTCTCCAAGGTGTTATTTTGCAACATTTTTGAAATTTGTCTATTCACACCTTTTCTATAAGGTGTTTAACCACGCCCTTTCAAAGGGGTGTTAATCCGAACTCTTTCCAAAGGCTGTTAATTCACACTCTTTCCGTGAGTTGTTAATTCACATCTTTTCCAAAGAGTGATATCACAACCTTTCTAAATAGTGTTAATTTACAGCTTTTCTAAAAGGTGTCAAATTCACACCCTTTTCCAAGGGGTGTTAATCTACACCTTTTCTGAAAGGTGTTAATTTACAACTTTGTTAAAAGCTGTCAGTTCACACTCTTGCAAAGGGGTGATAATCTACAGCCTTTCAAAAGAATTTCAATTCATACCCTTTCCACGGGTATTAATAGGCACCTTTTCTCAAATGTGTTAATGTGCACCTTTTTCAAGGGTGTAAATTTACACCTAAAAGGGTGTTCGTCCTGAGACGAGTTATTTTAGTTAAGAGTGTATACAATTTATTTGATTGGTGTTTTACGCCGTACTCAAGAATATTGCACTTATACGACGGCGGACAGCATTATTGTTGCCAGAGCCCGGGAGAAACCCACGATCATCCGCAGGTTGCAAGAGCGTAGGCAAGGAGGCACCATTGTGATATAACCCAAACAATGATGAAAGCGTCAAACCCAAATAAACAAACCCAGGTGTAACGTACGAACACAATATTATATGATAATATATTTACTTTACGTGCACACATGCTTTATAAAACTGTACCGGTAGACTGTATCAGCGTGTTGCAGACAGCACTGCGTGATGCATTCGACATTTTGATGATAAGTATTTAGTCTCTACAGCTCCTCATCCCATTGATTTTCAGCGGAGCGTATTCAAATTAAAACATTAAATGCCTGATGTAGTGAAAAAGTCTCCGAGTCGCTCACGGATCTTGGCACACCTATCGCAAAGCACTCCAACAGATTATGTGTTTGTTTTTTCTGGGGCACACTAATAATGCTACTCAGTTTGCACCCTGTACTTCGACTCGGCGTAGGAGTGTGCTAGGACCGGGGACACGTACGAAAATGACTGCCATTATTTACGCAGAAGAGAGTGAGTTCATTCGTTGCATTCAGACACGTATTAGCTTTATGTGTTCCATTGTTGTTTAATGTCATGCTCAGAATTGTTTCAATAATACATGTACGATGGCTGTCAGTTTATTTGGATTGAGACCCTCTGTTGGGCACGCTGTTGTCGAACTTCCACACTTGTACGAATCAAATATTACGTTGTGACGCTCAGACAAGTTGTGGACGACAAGTTTTCATAATACTTCTTAGACAGTCCCAAGACGGCTTTGGATAGTTGATTGTCACCAAATACATTTGTAAACGAGCACAACATAAAGAATAAAACCAGAACAGCGAGGGTAGTGAGATTGTTAGTAATTCACACGTAACTCGTGAAATCCGGCCTGTTGTCATTTTACCTCAGTTATGGTTGACAATTACAATATTAATGAGTTGTTTATCAAAGTCATTGGTGTTGACCTATTACACATATTGTGTATTATACAATAATACACCACGGAGAGTGAAACCAATGCAGCGTGATAGTTGGCACATGTAACAGGTAAAGTCCGGCAACTTTGTGGAGAAATGACCTCAGACAGGATTTTTTTCCTAACTAAAGACGAAAAGTCTTAAATAGCAGCCACTACGACACCCCTGTATAGAACCACGGCATAGGCAGAACTAAGTAAGAAAGTGAAAATTCAATGATGTCAATTGCAATTCATTTCACGACACACGATGAAAGGCAAAACAAGCTCCCTGTCTACGTCCGGAATTTGAACCCGCATTCTGTGTGCCCGCTGTATGAAGCCAACCAACGAGTGAGCCACCTTTTGCAGATACACGGTGAGCTTTAAATACTGACGAACATTAAATAGCAAACATGTTCGAAGCTCGTCACTTACTTACCAAAGGCTGTGGTTCTAGGGGCTGTGTAAGATGCTAATATGTTAATTGCTGATTTAGCGTTTGCGTTAACAGGTTATTTACAACCCCAACTGAGGTACGTGAGACCATTTGCCAACAATCAACAGTCAATGTTGCTCTGGTTTTACTTTCTTTGTTGTAATGATTTATACAGTCTCCTGTATGGCAGAAAATGCCAATCAAATTTGTTGCTTTTACCGGATTTACACCTGTTTATCAACCGAATGCCGCCACGATATGGCTGTGATATTGCCTGATTAGCAAAAAGCCGTGAAAAATTAATGAATGGTTTGGGGTTGAACGGTATTCCGACTATGCATTTTTTGGCCACAGTTCCGAGGATAAACTAGACATTTTATACTGACAGCAGATAAAACATTCAAAGATAGTTGATGTTATTCTCTGTTTTTTTCACATTCTTTCGTTTGTGTTTAAAAATGACAGCGCATGTTTACCACAGGAAGGTGTTGCGACCTTCATTATGTCCACACCGCCTACAAACGGTTTAGGCTGCCTTGTACAGCTGTGGTTTACCGCTTAGGCCGAGCGGATTACTGCTGACGGTATGTGAAATAGCTCTTGAAAGCGAGCAGGTTATCGGATAAACGTATTATAAATCTGTCCCTTTCTTTTGTCTTTGTTGTACTTTATCTTGCAAAAGTTGCTCGAAATGCTTACCAAATAACAGATAAATGCTTCGCTTTATAGGCCTGAAAACGATTTATAACGAAGAATGTTCACCGAATTAGACATTCACAGCTGCTCTCTTGCATTTATCATGTAACCGCACATGCCCGCTTACGGGTGACCAGATGGCCGCTAGCATAATGCCCCCGTTTGGCTTACGTTTCGTTTTCTTCCGGTGATTTGGAAGATGATTTTACTAGCATTCTAGGATACTGGTTTGGGTGCGGCTTAACGAGGATTCGGTTCATTGTTGGGTGCTGTGGGGCCACTGTGCACTGACATTAAATACGTACGGTAGACAGATAATCACTCTAGCAGCAACTGTCTTCCTGATCAAGCCAAGTGAGTTCCTCCCATGTTTTTTACTGTAACTTAAAGCAACGCGAAGTCGATACACGTAAAACATTTTAATACTAAAGGAAAATAAAAATATAAATGACACATGTTTTGCTCTAAATATATTTGTATTTCCCGCATATACGTTTTGATTGATATTTTTTAAGCAGAGTAAACAGTCAGTGTGTGTATCATTTCGTTTTACATGTTTGATCTATCGGATGAGTGAATGAATGATTGTGGCCTAACTTAACATCGGCAATATCTCAGCCTTATCGTGGCGAGTCCGACCTACAGAGCTACCTCAGACATTAAGTTTCGTATAAAATCATGTGAATTGTTTATTCACAAATTCATGATGCATTTTTAACTGCTCCAGATTCAAAGTCGGAAAAATAAAATTCTGCCAACTCCTTAGCCGTTCGCTCTTGTAATGCGCCACTACAAGGCATCACGAATACTGTGTAACCAGCCGCTAATTAGAAGTCGTCTTCTGTAGTAAAAAAAAAGTCCATAGTTATATTTTTGAGTTGATGGATAAAGTGGAACCAAGAGCAAGTGCTGTCGCATTGCAGATGTTTATCTGACAAATAATTTCAGCAATTCACTGTTGTGGATGTGATAGATCTTCATTCTGACGCGCATTTTGGCCACAATAGCGTGTACGACTCGTGTGCAGTAGTACTTATTTATTTATTTATTTATTTATTTATTCGGTGTTTACCCCTCACTGAGGAATATTTCACTTATGCGACGGCTGTCAGCATTATGGTGGGAGGAAACCGGGCAGAGCCCGGGGGAAATCACTATTCGCAGGGAAACTCAGCAGTATTATTTAAAGAGTTTATATATTTATGAACAATTTGATTGCTCCATTTCACTGGTTAGTGTTTTACGTCATATTAAAGAATGTTTACCTTATGGTGACCGTTTTCATGATTTGATGTGTCGAATTGCCCGACATGAATCATTAACCTTTGGCAAGTAATTGGCGAACATTTCCACATATACCTGTAATATTTTTTAACGCACAGGCCTGGAACAGACTTTATGTCCGACCAACCAAATGTCCCTAAGATCTGTGCTTTGCTACGAAGGGTATCTGGAATGTTGCATGTCCAAGGCAGGTTTGTGGTCGTTGCCGAACGTCAGACTCTTCACGGCCGAACGCCGTGTGCCTCTTTGAGCTTGTTTCGCAAAGCGATTTTGGGTTAAAACCCCAAACTTTAATATTTTCTAGAAAACAAAATATGCAACAGACTTGACTGAAATTGCACCATCACAGCAATTAGTCGTCAAAATTTGACTAATGTGATGCATGTATTTCACAGTTTAATTTGGATTACAATTTTAGGATAAATCCCAAGATGACTTTGTCAGACAGACCCTTGGTCTGACTGAACTTTAATAGCTCCGTTGTGGGATACAAGCTCGAAGAGTAAAACCAGAGCAGCGACGACAGTGTGACAGTTGGCAAATGGTCACAGGTAAACAGTGAAATCCGGTGTGTTGTCATTCTGAGGGGATTTATTCTGACTGTCCGCGTGAATAATAAAAAAGTAGCCACTCGCACGCTTACACATTGGTTACGTAGCGTTAGGTAAAAAGGTGCAGAGACATTAACTGCAATTTACTACGCGTCAGTGGCGTAGAATTTCTCAAAACGTGTCATTGCATTGCAATAAGCAATCATGTAAAAACAACCGAAAGGGACCCCTTTTTCTTCCGGTCTCTAACCAGCTGCTTCCTCTACCCAGCGCAGCTTTAACCTAACAGTGATTGGATTTACTTCAACAAAATTATGTATTTAGCTTGATGAGACCGCAATTTTCAGACAGGCTTTAACTTGTCTACATTGTGAAACTAATAAGTGGCGACGCAGTCCTTATTATTGGCTAATGCTGTTTGCTTGCGGTGTTACTGAATATTGTGCATGAGGAAATATTGCACTAGGGCAGAGAAAACTCCGCTTTTTCTCATTTCGCTTATTATTATCATTATCATCATCATCATTATTATCATTACTTCGGTCGTAGGTGGTGAGGTCTGCCGGCAACCTGTGGATGGCCGTGGGTTTCCTCCACCATAATGCTGGCCACCGTCTTATAAGTGAAATATTCTTGAGCACGATGTAAAACACCAATCAAATAAATAAATGAATATATATATATATATATATGAGTATTTTGAACTAAGCATTACAGTCTTATTCTTGTGTGCCCTTATATCTGCAATCTCTGCTTTAGGAATCTGAAAGTTTGTGGTATACCTTTATACCGACGAAAGGTGATACCAGTGCGCTTCAAAGATGTGGGAATCTGGTAAATTCTACAAAATAGACTTAATTTTGGTAAAGTTGTCCAGGCAGGATGGTATAAATGGTAGCCCTCGCTTCACTGTTACTTGATTTTATGATACTTGATATTCCACATTTTTTCTGGTGTGCACTATTCCATCTCACAAGGTACCAGGGAAGGCTAATCACGTAACCAGAAATTTAGTCCCGGAAAATTCTCTCGCTTTACCTCGCATCCTAACGACAGCTCTGTATAAGCAAAACAGTGGAAATACAAGATATACATCATTCTAGCCATCTCTGATTGGCTGGCTACGACATCACAATGGTGCGCTCAGACGAGATCTTGTCCTCAATAAACCAATAAAACTGATCAAAATTCGCTTCAGTAATCGTTTTGAACAACCAAGTTGTTGTTACGTAGGTGGGCAGACCGTGAGGTGCACATTCCTTCGAAAAGAACACAGCTGCAAACCACGGGCTCAGTTTCCACACGACTCAACAATAAAAGGTGCAAAGACATCGATGACATAAACAAATAAATAAAACAACACGAACATGTCAGTGAACGGCAAATGACCTCGAAATACAACATGAGGACTAAAAGTGCTGCAGCGACGACAGTAGGACAGTTGGCTAACAGGCAGTCTCCATCCGTGACGACTTAAACGACCATACCATCGCTTACTGTCATTCAAATCCAGTCAACGGGGCAGGTGGGAAACTTTCACTGATATTGTGTGTACACGGCGGGCATCGACCCTTCACTTCGTGTGTCAGGACTAGCGATTGAAAGACAACCTGTGTTAGCCACTCGGCCATGACCCTCCCTCTGTAATACTACCGGCCGTCTGTTTCATTTATGATTCTGATATGAAAACAAAAGATTGATACTGGCATTAACTTTCATCCAGGCTAAAGTGTCTGTCTTTCTCTAGTATTAAGAAGAAACTAGTATATTAAAAAAACTGGCAAGACTTTTAATTTAAAAGACGACAGTGCCGAGTGTAAAACAAGAGCAGCGATGACAAAAGTAAATTTGGACCAAATCGCCTTTGGCGAGGTATAAGTGGAAATATATTAACCGATAAAATCTACATAATCATCCAACAACCCCCTCTGAGACTGGACCAAATCCCTCCTGGTGAACCTAATATGGGCAACAGCCTTTAATGTTTATTTCTTTGTTTATGATGACATTGTTTTGGCAGAAGAAACATTACCCTCATTGTAGTACTATGGAAACATTTATCTTGAATGAATGAATGCTTATTGTTTAACGCCCTAATCAAGAATATTTCACTTATACGAAGGCGGCATGTGTCTTGAAGAACTATGAAAAACTATGTTGTGGGTCTATGGCAAGATGTATCTTGAAGTACGGCGCCACTACAGCAATACAGCCGTCATAGAGATTACCCCCATTTGAACAAATATGTCTGTTTCTCAGGACACATGTCGCTTTGGTTCCCCTTCTTCATCACTGACCCGTCAACGCCTATCTGGATTAAGCGGGACTGACATTTGTGGAGACAAACCCAACATTGAAATAATTGGATGCAGTTTAATCGAGCCGCTGAGCTGTTAAAAGATCTATCGCGCTCAGCCCCCTTCCCGCCCTCTTGTACGCTGCTATACGTGGTCGTTCGGACTATTGACAGCTCTACGTGTATTCGTCATTGTACGGCGCGCAGACAAAAACGGGATGTAGGTGAGCGAGATGACCCGAGCGGAATATTAGCATGCTATACCCAGATCACGTGACGAGCAGCCCACGGTTCCATGGGTGTAAGCAAGTGCAGCGTTAGCCGATGTTTATAACGGACTGGACTGCGCACCCCACAGTGTGTAGTGATCGCATAGGCTTAGCGGACCAGTGCGGGACCACATGAAAGGTAAGTTGTCTTCAGTTTAACCATTGACCGGGAGAGGCTAGGATTTCTCTCTTGCATTAGCTCATACTGGATGCTGGACTTCTAAAACGAGATTTCTTTAGGTAGCATTGACGCCAAATCCTCACACGGTATGGTAAGTTCTTCTTAAAGCCTACTTCATGGCCACTTTAAATTTTTAAATTTTTCCCAGAATGTGTTACTCGCGGGAACAGTTAACGTGGTTGGGTAATCTGAAATGCCTATAAAAGAAAGATAGGCGATAGCGGACTGGAACTCTTTTTAAAAATCTGAAGACACGTGCATGACAAATCTTAGAGAACTTGGACTATATTTTATATAGCTGAACACTCATGAGATTCCCTCTCTTGAAATCGCAATGAGCTTCACCGTGTTTTATTTTTTGCCTGCTAGACGGTCAAAGACGAGCTTTTAGTATTGCCCTCGCCCATGGGAAGACATTCGCCGACCCCATGCTTCGGGAGTCGTGTTTAGGGGCCCTCCCGTGACCAGCGTCGGCTTTTATGGTTTTCTTTGATGCGAAATAATTTGATTTTGTTCTCTCTGAGGTTCTGACTGTTGGTACATAATTGATACTCTTCAGGGAATTTGCTGTAGTATCTCTCCTACAAGACGCCTAAGCACATTACACATCGAAGAAGTTTTACTTTCTCCAATTTGACTGGGGTGTTTAAAAGCACACGTGAAAAGTAATGGGTTTGACGTTGATTGTTGTACGTAGATATTTATAGAAAATTGCCAATCTTAAGGCAATTGAATAAAGGTGTGAAAATGTTACTGTCAGCATCAGTCACCAAAGGACAAACATACAGTTTGTATTTCCTCCAACTGCATTGCAAATTTTGTTCCTTAAAGTTTTGGAGGAATTCTTTTTTGACGTAGTGGTCCGTTCGCATTATGAATGTGCCTAAACATCGTTAACACAACCTTACGTTTTCCGTCTTTTCCCAAGCGTTTCTAGCCTACATCACTATTCCTTTGAATACCTGACTGTTTCTGTGAATATGCTTTTACCTGTGTTTATGTACAACTCTTCTGTGGGTTGTTTTCCGTTACGAATGGTTAAGATCTGGCGTATAGTTATGGGTATTTTGCCACTATATCCATTGCATTGTCTGTTCAAATTTCGCAAGGAAAGACCGTGCGATCATTTTTATATATATTTTAGCAACTTTTCTAGACCTCTGCAAACCATCTGTTTCTTTGTTCCGCCATATATATTTGTGTGTTTCTTCCAGTTTTAATACATCATTGATGCAGTCGCTCCGACATATTTCTTTCTCGTTTCGTATCGCCTCTACAATATTGATCATTGTATGACCAGAGTTAAAGCAATGTCTGCAAAATGAGGAGTTCCCCTTGTTCAAACGCTGCGATTTATAATATTTGGGTATTTATTCTCCGTTTTCAATTTGACTTGTCTCCGAAAATTATGTCGGTAATTACGTCATCTTCCCGATAGTTTAAGTAGCAATTTTGCTTGGTCCTGATGGCCATATATATATATCTACTCTTTCTTATTTTCTGTTCTTATCGTTGTCCTTTAAGTTAATGGACCAACTTGTCTCCTCCGAGGTTTTGTGAAAGACTAGGGCTTACGAGTTGCCTTGTCGCGAAACTCAGCCTTAACTGTATATCGCTCTCATACTTTTCTTGACTCTACATGTATCGTCAAGTATACTCTTGCTGCAAAACCAAATACACGTCCTCTGTGACTCACCTCCAGGTTTCTCAAAGCCAGTTTTGTGAGGTTTATCCGAGACCAGATTTGAATTGGAATCTGTAGTTGCACCTTTCCAACATCGTTAAAAACTGAAGACAGCTTATCTTTACATAACAGCGTTGCATTTCACTACTCCACATACTTTCTTAGTTATATTGTGATTTGTGTTGAACGCTGTAACTAAAACAATTTCGATTGCTGATCTGGAGCATCCAGTATTTAAACTAGTGTTATAAGAATGTCTTTCACTCCTGGATCTCAAATTTGAGGCGAACGAGTTTGTTTTTCCGAGTAAATTTTTTGCACAATGTCAACAGTGGTTCGTTTACAGGGCTTGTCCAAATGTAGTGTTCCTCAGTTTTCCTGAAACTCTACCATCTACATGATTCAGCTTTCGATTTGATTTGGGAAATGCGGCTGTCTAATTTGCCTAATCGTGCTACACAGCGACTGGCCGAGCATGTAACCGCTGAAAGTTCTCTCTAACTTTATATATGCGCAGATTTCACTCTAAGCAAAGATTACAAATGCGCGTAAACGGATGGACACAATTTCAACCCAGCACTAGTAAGGTATTACTTACGCCATACACATTGTCTGTTACATATACAATAACTTACTAAGATTTTTCAGAGAAGTAAGATCTTTAACCACGTTTCCTGTTGGACACCTCTCCTATTCCCAGAAACCCTATACACATATTGTACTAGGGTTGACAAAGTAATAATGATATCACGTGGTAATTATATAACTGTACAGAAAACTCGAACAACATCGTATATACTAGGTTGGCACACGAGTTGGAAACGGATTCTATTCATCCGCCTAGAACATTCATGGCATCGTTTCGTCATCATTGAAAAGGGTTGACTTCTTCTCGTTGCATGAATCTGTGTTAATTTTTATATGTATATTTACATACTTTCTTAGTTCTTTGATGGTTTGTGTTATTTGTCGTCTTTGGAAACTGGTCTTGCGACGGTTAGCCCGGAACGCCCATTTTGGTTAACGGCCGATAGACGAATGGAGGTATGGACATCTGTATTCATGTATTATATAAAACAACGGTATGGAGAGTAAAACTACAGGAGCGACGACAGTATGAAAGTTGGGAAATTGTCACATGTTACTGGTCAGTATACCTCGGAATTTATTTCAACTGTTGATGTAAAAGTTTGAAATGCAACAGGTTACACGGCAGAATTAGGTGACACAAAATGCAAGGATCTTTCAATTTATTACATGTCACTGATATAAAAAATCCGCTGCTTTATCTGACCTTGGGAATTATGGCCGAACCTGATTCACATTTAACTATCACGATGCAGGCGACTGTGACAAGTGCTTTGGTGGAAGAGGTGGGTATGGTTGGCGTAGTGAAAGTTTCCGGTGGGGTTGACTATGGTCTAGGCTATTAAGAGTGTTGATTTTACACCGTCGACATCACACAGCGTTACATAGAGTACGCCATACTGACGTCCAGGCAGCTATGAACATTCTGGGCTTTTTTCTGGACGTTGTAGACTTTGCTTCGTAATTTCAGATCTATATTCCGTGCTATCACAAGATGGACGGCACATGGAGCAAATTACTACCAGGTACTAAACGGTACGAGATTGTTTTTGTAATCAGGGCAATGATATAGTACAGCAGTGTGCGCTTTGTGTCAGTTCTTAGCTTTTCCATGCAACACGATTCTGACGAAAGCATTAGATCGGTTAGCTATCTACGCCTTCATTCTTTTGTCATGCATATAGTCCAATGCCTCTGTCATACATACAGTCCAATACCTTTGTCATACATACGGCCTAATACCTCTGCCGTACATAATTCTACACCAGTCTATTAAATCCCTACTAATATCCTCTATTTTTTTTACCGAATTCTGCTTAAGCCATAGTCCTCTTGGAGGGAGGTGGAATCTAAGCTGTTATTATTTATAGGCACTTACATGAACAGAATAAAACCGTAGCAGGGGTAAACTGACAAGAGGCCGGATTTCATCGGCTACGTGTGACTATTCCCTAACTACCACACTGTCCTCACGGCACTGGGTTTACTCTCGTTCTGTAGTCTTCTACAGTGTATTAAATGTACAGCCTTACGCCTTTTGCTTCTCCAGCTAAACAATTGAAATACAGCTACTTGGTTTTAAATTACTATCAAATTTGCCGTTCTGAGCGTGTAGTTTTTTTTCTGTCGTTTTGCAGGATCGCTGCGATGTTTGGGTTTGCAAAGAACCATATCCATTATCACTTCGAAAAACTTCTGGAATGAATTAGCTTCAAATTTTCAACGTGACATTTCCTTTCGATACATTTTATCATACAGAGAAATCCTTGAGTGTTGGGGAATAATGAGATGTTATTTTGACTTCAATTTCCGAAGGTCTTGTTTCTTTTTGGCAAACACGTGGCGTTGTTTTCTTTTGACAAACATTGACGTCAATTGGCAGGATGTCATACGGTGTGGTTCTCACTCTGCGAGTGCATATTAGTGTATTAATTTAGGCTACACCCTTGGATCTAAATAGCCGATTGAAATTACCATTATTGACTATTGGTGTCTGGGGCCCCTGCATAACCTTCGGCCTTACTGATATATCGATTCCTTGTTCAAATCCACCATTCTCATCTTCGTAGTATTCTAGCTTTGATGTGATATCACGAATTTAAATGAAGAAAGACATTTATGAAAAACCGCGAACATGTAGTTATTTAATTACATTCTATGGCATCAAATCAAATGCTTTTAAAGCTAGAGGCCGTAATTAAACATACTTTCCTGCTTATCAAAAGTATTTCACCCACCATCACGTTGTTATGATGTATGTGTATCAAACATGGTATTTCGGGAGACCCTTATCTCGCTGTTTTTATTGGGCCAATGGAACAGATCTACAGAAAAACTTTGAGCTTCAACATATCATTAGAACTAAAATTTCCATCTCTGTTTTATTGTCGACGTACATAAACAATAGGCTGTACAGTCATTCTTATGAGTTGTATTTATTCCGTTTCACCGAAAGAACACGTAACTTGTTTCAAGTGAAGACACTAAACTCTGACAGATTGTTCATATTCGCTACTCTGATGGTCTCGTAAAGTCAAAAATCCAACATAGCCCAGACACTAACTTCCTGTGTTCTTTTATATGATAAACATTAAAGACTTCTGCATTGGAAGTACACCCAAAGAAGAGACGATAGTGTAATAGTCGGCGGGTGCTCGAACATAAGCGATGAAATACTGACACCCCTGTCAATTTACCCCAGTTAGGTTTTATTCTAACGGAATAATGAAGGTGTTGAAATAATAGCAGCAGGACTTGTTAAGTCCCCGCGTCTGTGACTCATATTTTTGCTTGGGACTTTTGTTAGGGTTCGGTCTTAGAACGAAAGATGCTCAACGTCTGAATTTACCATTTCACAGACCACGTTGTTATTTATTTTCTATCGAGTTCTGTTGGAGTGGTTGTGCTTTGGGCCTTCGTTACCACTGTTCAATAGAGATAATTAGGGTACAAAATGCTCGTTGTCTTTTCTTCTCCAACGTCTCCGTTATCATAGACCATTTGTTGTCGTTGTTGTCTTTCTAACTCACCTTGAATTACACGTTTAATGCGTTTGACTATTTCCTACCACAGACCCTTTAAAGCCCAGCAGAGAATATTCGAAACCAGTGCATTGCGTGATGTATACCCTCTCCCTTTCTCTCTCTTCCTGACTCTTACTATTAAAGGATGTGCGAGTGTACTAGCACACAAAAACCACCAACCCTGATATCTGATTCTCAAGCAGGAGAATACAGAAAGCAAAACTACACCTCGGGCGTCGCAGCGAACAGACACCTTATGTTCAGACACTCCACTTAGATATCTCGACCACCTGATGTCGATTATTCTCAACAATACCTGGTAGCATGCTGAACACGGACATCCCAAGGCTTTGCCCCCAGGCTAACAGCATGGTTCTGATCTGCAATACTAAATATACCAATGGGTGGACTTATTGAACAGGGGTGTCAGTTACAGGTGGCCTTTTTCACTTTTTCACTACATACAATACAGGCTTCGAAATATTTGCCTTGCGCATTCACAATTGCCATTTTTCACCAGAATGATTTGGTACGATTTCAGGTGCGCTTTAATGCAAACTCTATGGAGTATATGGCATTTTGTACAGATGTGTTTTGGTTTAGTGGAACGCCGCGAGAAATGGCGGATGTGGCTCATGATACATGTATATACTTTTATTCCAGAAAGACAATTTGTACAGCCTTTTATCAGAAGTTATATTTTTATTTTATTGCAAGAAACAACACTAAGTGAAAGGGAATCCTTTGTGAATGGTACATTTGTGTTAGGACACTATACTATCCGCCATTTGTGTAGGTCAGTTTATGCATGTGACCAGGAGCGAACGATTTCAAGAGTAATTTGTTTCATTCATTTAATTGGTGTTTAGCGCTTCACTCAGGAATATTTCACTTATACGATGGCGGCCAGCATTACGGCTCAGTGGAAACCCACGACCATCCGCAAATTGCTGACAGACCTTCTGGAGAGGACTCTGAAGTCTGATAAAATTGAATTTGTCATAGCTGATGGTGTCGGAGTAGTTACACTTGCTGTATAACATGCCAAACAGGGCATCGTGAGTTCTAGTGATATCATAATAAAATCTGCAATTCAACTTCGACTGACAAACGTCCTATAGTGATTGCTTAGTGATTGTTGTTTAATTCCATCATCAAAAATGTTTCACTTATACTGTAGCGGCTTTGTGATTGCCTTGGATTACACACACAAAATGCGAATTGCCTCTACACAAAGCCAATAAAACTTTATAAAGAGCCGACCATTTATCTCTCCAGAGATACTAGTCAGTATAAATATATAACTTGTGTGATTTTCTCGGACACGTGTCCAGCGGCTATGGACGCGGGGTGTTTTCGGACTACTAATTAGCAACACACGTGTGTCCTATGCGATACGAAAACATAGATGATTCTGTGTAGGCGGAAATCTGTATCCTGCGGATAACGAGACTGGTGATGACCATCCAGAAAGAATTACAAGCATGCAGACAAAAGGAATCTCGTGACTGGAAGATAAACTCAATGATTCTGTAAAGCTGTGCCTCGGAGAACCTAGGCTGCTTTATTTCTCGTGTGTATCTGGTTTGTGTTGATGTACGTATGCATTGTTGTAAAACTAAATTTAACAAAGCACCAATCCTACTGATGTTTCGTTTTCTAAGGAGTTTAGTAATGCCCTTGAGGCTAAGGATTTCTCAACCGTTAGGCTTATGTCTAAATCTAGTCAATAAGAGGTATTTATAGCTTTATAAACCGCGGTGAATGTCAGAAACCGATATTTTGGCATTCAAATTTCCTAAGTAGGTTTTCTTTGTGAATCTATACTGTCTGACTTATGCGCATGAAGATCTGTTAAATGGCAGTGGTCTGGTCCACGATTATTACCTAATACTTTAGTTGTTTCGAAAAACTATTTCATTTCTTTGACTAGCTGATGAGCGAGATTAGGAATCAAGAGATAAAAAAGAAATCAGGCTTGTGAAGATGTGTGCACTAAATGAGGAACCTACGCTTGCTTAGTCGAGCTGGGCTTTGGTCTCGCCGGTGTCGAAACGTCGAAGGATCGAAATCACGCCTCGCTGGTTCATCTCCTTTCTTTTCGTTGTTGGCACAAAACATTCAAATCAAGGACAAGAAGACCTAATCCTTATTTCTTGTTTATCGGTTAGGCGTGGCAGTTAAACACATTTACCATATACTGCTTAATATCGTTGCTTCCTTTAGAACTCACCTTGTCCTACTTGTGGTTGTATTTTAAACCTGCAAGAAGGGATATCCTCGAAAAAAACGTGACATATTACGATAAACGAAGTAAGTTCGACACCCTTTTTGTGTGTATCAAACCTCATCGGTGTGAAACCCGCAGCTGATGCTCGCTAAGTTCGTGTAGATCTTGGAATGTGTGCCTGGCATTTGAGGGCACTCTGTTGGCGTTCTTCTACTTAGAAGTTCTCGCTCTGCATGTTATGCAAGGCATTGCGCCAGGATCTCTCCGTGTTTTTCTGTTTGTGTTTCTTAACGTTAGTGTTTATTTTTTTTTAACCTTTTCCATTACTACTGTAAGAGCTATTGCTTTATTCATTTTGTCTGTACTGCCATCTCAACCTATATATATTTTATTTATACTTTCGTGCTTCTTTGTGTCCTCTGTCTGTATGTTGTTATTTTTCGTACTTGCATACAAGAGTAAAACACAGACGCGTTAAGAATCAACCTATATATATTTTATTTATACTTTCGTGCTTCTTTGTGTCCGCTGTCTGTATGTTGTTATTTTTCGTACTTGCATACAAGAGTAAAACACAGACTCGTTAAGAATCAACCTATATATATTTTATTTATTCTTTCGTGCTTCTTTGTGTCCGCTGTCTGTATATTGTTATTTTTCGTACTTACATACAAGAGTGTTCTTAAGATTCTTAACGCGTCCGTGTTTTACTCTTGTACTCTTGTATTTTACTCTTTTTCTCTCGTTCACACTCGCACCGCTACAAGATTCTTGTATTTCGATCTCTTGGTGTAGAATCAATCCCATTGAATTTCCGATATCCCCTTGTTTCCTTTGTGTTCAGCGTCTTAATTGCAATAAGTCTTCGACAGCATTCTTAGGGTTATTTGTGTGATATTGCTTGGAAACCCTTGCCAAAGAGTGGCTAGTCATCGTGGCACTCCGGGTTAAGCATGGACACATACCCACAGAAACACACGCTAAAGAGGCCATTTTCAGCTCTAGGACACTTAAACCGTGACACAAGAACCTATAGTTTGGCGACCTGATCCCGAGACAGATTTGCTGCAAGATTGACAATTTTTACTGTTTGAGGCTTTGTCTTCCTTGTTCTAGCACATGTACAATATTGTTTTGGATTCAGAAAATTAGTTGATCTCAATGGCTTACCAAAGAAAATGTTATATTTTTAGAAACATTTTCCTTTGACAAAAATGTTTGTCTTCCATTCTCTAGTAAAAGAATAACTTCCGCATCTTTGCTGTCACACTAATTCCATTCCTGCAAGTTACCGGTCACAATTACCGAGAGTTTAAGGGGGAGATTAACATGTCTTTGTTGGCATTGGGTGCCCACACTTGGATGACCGCAAGTGTTTACTACTGACAGATCTTCCACGCAGAGAAGCGACGTAATCCCATGTCTATTAATATGAAATCTCGGCAAAATTTGTTTCTGATTAGGTTAGTTATGGGAGAGTAAATTGAATAAGGACTGTGGGGCTTCACCTTGTGTGCATGAAGGGGAGAATTTGAGGAAGGAAACCAAGGGTTGGGCTCTGGCATGACAGTGAGCTGTAGTGCAGGCCTTGGCCTAGCATCACGGTGAGGGGGAAAAACAGACAGCGGATCTTTTCTTCTGGTCGATTAAACTCGGGGAGGGAAGGGGTGAGGCAGAAGTCTCTGTATATGATTGATCTACCTGAAACAATGACAGATGACATAAATTTGACAAAACTGAACTTGTCCCAAAGCCGTGTTTTTTTTTTTACCACAGTGGATATAAAAGAGCCCCGATGTCCTGTTATTTGTATTTTCTTTTCCTTTCCTTCTTTCTTTTTTTAAGTTTTTTCTTTATTTGTTTTTCTGGATTCAATTCTTCATCGTATTCTCTTTGGACGTTCGAAATGCCACCTCAAAGGACCTCATATACAGGCCCGTGTTATCTGAAATGTGAACTGGCACTGGGATCATAGTTGTGCCTACACTATGCAGTACATTCCCTCTGCAATTTGATGTTCAAGGAACCGTACGATAGAGTGTCACTAAGAAAGACCGACTTTAGTGAATGGACTTAGATATTATGTATTATTATACTGCGTTATACCATTGTCCGCTATTAGGTTGATTTAGCATAAAGGCTTATAGCCCAGCTGGGACCTCCGTGGTTCAGTCGACAATGACCCGAAGCCTCCCACCAATGCGGTCGCTGTGAGTTCAAGTACAGTTCATGCTGGCTTCCTCTCCGGCCGTACGTGGGAAGGTCTGCTAGCAACCTGCCCATGGTCGTGGGTTTCCCCTGGGCTCTGCCTGGTTTTCTCCCACCATAATGCTGGTCGCCGTCCTATATGTCAAATATTCTTGAGTACGGCGTAAAACACCAATCAAATAAATAAATATATATATATATAACCCAGTTGGACACATTTGAGCGAAGCCCTCTTAACGTTATGATCGCGGCGGTTTATCACGACCAAATCATACCGTGAGTGCTGCTCACCATTACACTTAGAAGTAGGGATTGGTAAGCACGTCATCAATGAATTGAGAGTTACAAAGACCTTGCACTTTTGTTGACTGTTGGGCCCTACCTGAAAGTCAACGGTAAAAAAAGATGGACATTTGTAAATCGCAGCTACCTGCGTGCCGATTCATTCAGATATATTCACACCATTAATATACACCAAAGAGCGCTTACACAGGGAATTTTTAGATGCCCCCGTTCTACTCATGGAGCCTTTGTGGCGATAAGCTTTTGACATCGCGAGCGCTGCGCAGTCTAAGATATAGTCGTATGTGACGTGGTAAAGTTCGTCAGCAACTTGCCAAAGGTCGATGCTTTACTCCCGGCACTCAACTTTCCTTCACGCATGAAACTGACAGCCATCGTGTAAGTGGGCGATTTTTTCAGTATGGCGTTAAGCCATAATCGAATGAATAAATTAATAGACGCCAAAAATTACCCCACCGCGATGCGCATCAGCTGTAACACAAGCATATCCAATGCGGAATCTAGTCCAGTCAAGTCAAAGGGCAATACAGTCTGTAGAATCTCTTGGCTAAAAAAAGGTCAAAACCCCATGCATCGCACTGTCAGTTAAGTTGGGTGTGGCGTTCGACCTCGTTAAGTACCGCTGAAAGCTACGCTAAACGGCGAGCAAGCAAATGGATCGAAAATTGTTTTCATAGGTACGTGAAAACTAAGAGCGGGCCTTTGATGACCGTAAACCACGCATCATCGGACATGGGTATGCTTTGAATTCCTGCTGGAGTTGCGTGGCACTCCTACCTTGTTAACAACTGATTTGTGGCAGCAGTTGGATCAATAGTGTTTCGTGACACTAAGAACGTTTACCTGGATAAACACTTCGTACCTTTGATGAGAGTTTTAAATTCTCATTGGGTGTCATTTCTAGAAATTCGACTGTATATTCCTGGAATCGTTCAGTACAGATGACTGCTATACTCTTACATAATACGACCGTTATTTACCATTTACCTATATTATATCTTACATATTCCTTTAGAACTGGGATCGATTCCTCAAAGTAGTTTTGGACTTACCGACTTGGAACGCCTCTTCATGGTGTACGAATGTCGAACTTGACGACTACCTTCAGCCCACATTTATTGCCTTTTTGCAATAAAGCGTACTTGTAGATGCAAAGTATTAATATTCACTTGCCATCGCTGTCTAGGATTGACTCCATCGTGGATATTTTTATTTGATGTTATGAACTTTATGAACTGAATTAATTTACACACGCACACACAACCACACATGAAACGATCGAGCATGATCACATGTTCGCATGGAATAAACCATTCCGTTAAGATAATCCTTATTTGATGGCAATGATTTGCTTCCCTGTTACGGACTGTGACGCACTGGGTTTTTTTTTCAGCTTCCTCTGGAATTTTTTGCTTTAATTTAACTGTTCGTTATATCTGGTTCCCGAACAACCTCCAGCGACACTGCTCCCCCTATTCTGTCGATTCTTTATCGATGAATGCCCAGGCCGTCCTTAATGTCTCCCCAAACGACCTGATCGGAGCACTGGGAACCCAACTAGCCCAAATCATAGGACATTTGCTCATCTCACGCATTATTATTTGTTACCCTGTAACCTATTAATCGCTCTGTCGAGCACTGACTTTCAACACTAAACGTCCGCCCTTCCCATTACCGCGCCTCTAACATTACCCGGAAAATTATTCATATCACAGAATCACCACTTTACATTTAAACGTCCTAATAGTATTCATTATTGGCCGTAAATGACCGCTGTACATGATAGGATTAAAATAATGGCCATAAGTTGTCTAAAATGTTAGTGTTACTTTGATGTTATGTCCGAATTTTAGTTGACTAACTGATCAGCCAGTCGAATGCTTGCAGGTTGTGGGTGATGTATCCCACGTTCATGTAGGCATTAGGCATTTACATGAACAGTAAGAATGAAACCTGACTGATCTACATGAACAGTTAAAATAAAACCCTAACTGAGTTACATGAAGGGTTAGAATGAAACCCTGAGTTACATGAACAGTTAGAATGAAACCCTAAATGAGTTACATGAACCGTTAGAATGAAACCCCAGTTGAGGTAAACTGGCAATTTTAGGATTTCACCGGTTTACATGTGACCATATTTGCCAACCTTCACACTGACTGTTGTGTTTTTGCTCTGCATGCTGTCGTCCTTTATACTTGCGCTATAAAGAAGCGCTGTTAACACACCCACACCAATGCAGAGTCTCCTTGCCGTTATCCGTAGATGCTGTTCTTGAATTATTCACGATACGTTTCTTAGTTACATGTCCACTTGTCCGAGGGCTCAAATCAGGCCTCAAGGTGTATTGGACGACTGGACTTATAATGCAGAATAAAAAGCTATACCCATAGGATTTCATACTTAATGAACAATATACTGCTTTTCATTTTCATTATACAAAAATATTTATTAAATGTTTCAGTTTTTGAAAACTTGAACATTCGAAAAACAAACGAATGATTGTGGCTTGACATCACGTGGGCAATACTTAAGCCACACAGTGGTTTTCCTTGTGTCGCGATGCTGTCGTTCACAGCACTGTCGGCCACCTGGCCTTAAAATCACGAATCTAAAGTTAGACTTTGTTAGACGTAGTTTTGACCCAGTCTTACTCTATATTCATAATTAGCGTAAAAGTCAGTGTAAGTGTAAATTAATTTGAGTAATATAGCACATAAAGTCACTAGATAATGTCACCTATTTTTTCCGCCAACACTCCTGAGTCTCCGCCGAATTACGTCATACAAGTGCAACCTTTACAAGCTGTCATAAAGACTATATAGCCTAGCCTGCCTCGCGTTCGCCATCCATGACTTCACCCACTCAGCCGTGCCGGGAAAGCGGTTGGAGATTGGCTAGGCCAGTAAATATATTGTTTTTGGCGGATTTAGAGTCATTTTTATGTTTCACGGAAGCTATCCCGGTAATATGCTGTGTACATAAGTTATAATCTTTGTAAGTAGGGCCACTAGCAGAGTCTGGACACTAATCATTTAAGATTAAGTTTGACTAAAGTTTAAGACTAACTTTGACATGTCTAAGACAACTTTGTGATACTGGGGCTAGAGCTATCTTAAAGCTTGGCGGTGTATGTATCTTAAAAGGACAGACCCCCTTTAAATAAAGTGCGTGTTATCTGAATGGCTATTTCGAGCTGATTGCAAAAATCCTCTGATTGATATATGTCTACGTTCTACTTGAATATACCGGTAGTACAGCCCACGCATGTGTATATTATGTGGAAATATAACACGGCATGTTAAGCAACCAAAAGAAGAGTCCGTGATTTATTTATATATTTATTTGATTGGTGTTTTACGCCGTACTCACGAATATTTCACATATACGACGGCGGCCGGCATTATGGTGGGAGGAAACCGGGCAGAGCCCGGGGGGAAACCCACGACCATGCGCAGGTTGCTGGCAGGCCTTCCCACGTACGGCCGGAGAGGAAGCCAGCATGAGCTGGACTTGAACTCATAACGACCGCAAAGAATCTGTGAGGTCACTATACTTCAGTCTGTTCAGTATGGTCCTTAATTTCCACGGTTTCACCTAAAGTTTTATTTCCTTTTTAATCACTGTAAAACATTGTCAAAAAAACAATGAAGACTATATTTGGAATCATGCCGAAATGACCATTTAGATAATGCTCATTTTATTTAAACGTGGTCTGTTCTCTCGATGGCTTTACACTGTTTTCAGAGAACATAATTCAGATGATTACTGTAATCAATATAATTGGATGAATGGACGCGCTAATTTACGTTACTTAACGACACTGTACGCCACTCAAGTTTGAAGTAACATCCTAACACGAAGCCCCCTGTCTTCAACTCCGATTAGCTCGGTGGCGGCCTTACGTCATGGCATTTGTCTTTCATCTTTAGAGGTGCAGTGATTTCTTTCGGGCTGCACCCTGTTCCTACCACCAATGCACTTGCTCGCCGATACTCAAGTAAAATAGCCTTTATTACGCAGTATCCATCAACCAATGGGGTCATTTATAATGATCAAAATGTAAGCAGGGAAAACACTTCCCGTATGAACTGATCTTATTATAATATGAAAAGAAGATTACGTTTATTTCTTTTGATTGATGTTGCTGACATGTTTATGCTTTCCGCGACTGACGTCGTCTTTCATCACGAGGAATTGCATATTGAATGTGTTTAAATCTGAAAAACATTGTTGAAATGTACCTAGGTCTCGACACCTACACTTGTATAACAGCCGCTAATCGAAATTGGTGTTCCATCCGGGTCAATAATCTCAAGACCACTTTCCAAAACCAGTATCGCCGAAGTTATTTTAGGCTTTTACCTATTTGCATTCCATTTTTGTTTCATCACAACATGATATTGTAATGGCTTCTTGAGTTGATATCTACGATAGTACTTTCTTTTCCGCTCTAATGTCTGCTGCCTGAGTGAAATAAGTTTGTAAGACACCCTACTGATTGGTATCACGAGTTGTAATTCCAAATTCATAATGGCTGTGAAGTACATTTACACTTCCTTCAAACGGCCGAAATGAGGCCTGGTAAGCTAAACTGATTGTCTTCGCCAATACCGTGATTGCCCCGCCATGTTTAAGGGAATGGTATTTCGGTGAAGTGCTTATTATAAGACACATATACACTTGATAAAAGCACAGTAGGTTTTCACTGATTACTTCACTGAAAGCCAATGGCTATAGTCAGTTATAGATACGTGTCCAGGATAAAGACAAATGCAGATTAACCGTGTATGTCCGATTACAGGTGTCAAAATGGATGTGCGATCCGCCACGCTGGCGTGGAAACCTTGTTTTATTGATTGATCTCGTTTTATAGCCTTGTGTCACTGGTGGGATATGGACAACGCGATGTATTTAGAAGCATTGTTTATTTGCTTGATTGGTGTTTTACGCTGTAGTCAAGAATATTTCACTTATACGACGAGGGTCAACGTTATGGAGGGAAGAAACCAGGCAGAGCCCGGGAGAAACCCATGACCATTCCCAGGCTGCTGACAAACGGCCAAAGAGGAAACCAGCATGAGCTGTGCTTGAACTCACACCGACTGCATTGGTGAGAGGCTTTTGTGTCACTGCGCTGCGCTAGCCCTCTGGGCGGAAACATGATAGTGAGAAAAGCATTCAAGTCACTTTTCAGGCCGTCAAAGCCTTTACTTGACATAGATATGTTTCTTCTTAATTCGCAGGATTTCTCAATGCACAAGCCTGATTTTTTTTTGTCTGTATTTGTTGCTGTGGTCATGGAAAGAGATACTAATATCGATGACTTTAACCGGAAGCCAATTTCGACAAAGGACTCAAATCTTGTTTCTACAGTTAATTGTTATTGGACACACTACTGAATCGATCCAATTTGAGGCAATTGGAGAATACAGGGCTTTACGCCGTCATGCCGCATCTTGGCATATCGAAGTAACCTTCTAAAGCAGCTGGTAGGAACAGTGAATTAGATAAAAGCAGAAACGTTACCTGGCGGTCAGGAATTAGGTGAACCAGTAAGGATTCTCGTGTGATTTTAAGACTTCTGTGTAGATGTAGGATGCCATAGAAGACAATGGTTTTTTCGATTGAAAATTATCCCGTGCCAGTGATATTTTCACCTTTTATTGAGAAGCTGATAAAGGCCTGTTGAAAAAAAGAGTCCAGGTTGCAAAGCCCCAGTTGTTGAAACGGACTACACATTTTTCCGACTATTGACAACAAAAAGTATTTTTGGCTTCACGTTGCAAGATTTATATTTGGTTTCATATCTTTGATTCCATGCGATGAACTTACTATTTACTTTAAAGTCTCTTATATTCTGAGGTTTTATTTATTGTAGTGAAGTCATACCTCGTATGTACTGGTTTATAGGCATTTATACTACATTTGCAAAATCTCGTATCGTCTCGCGTTAAGTGACATCACACGAGGGCATTGATTTCCCTTACTATTTATGTAGTAAATCTGTCAATTTCAACCCACAAAATATGTCTCCAAAATTTTCGTGCGGTGCCAGTCCATCCCACCTCATGCAGGCTATAAAAATCCATCCAGCATGATAGCCACATTTTGAGTTGTTGCTGCTGAAAGTGACGTAATAGCATTTTTTTTTGAAGTTCGTAACTTCTTTGTGGGTGGGTATTAAGCCTAATCAAAAGGTGTATCAGCAACTTATAATGTCTGTGTGGCAGTATTATACAGTCAGTACCGCTCTGTCATTCCACTCAGAGGCAAATCGCGAACCCTATTACCCGAACTGGGATCGTGTCACCTATAACATAACAGTGAAAAAAGTTTCAAATACAAAGGCATGCACACAACGTCAGTATTCACCGCTGGTTCTTTGCAACAAGTACATGGGCTCAGGCGTTCTCATGCTGTTCGGTGTGTGAAGATTACCAACTTCTGAACCCAAATGAAATGGTTATCGTTTTGAATAGTAGAGTGTGGTTGGTGCTTTTGAACTTTTTCAACGGTTCCGCTACCAGTCTATTTGATGGACGCCAAATAAAGCCAGACAGAAAACATTTCTACGAGGCTAATCAACGAAACTGGTTCGCGACATTAGAATTAGAGAATAACGAGTGGAAAGTGATCTCGACGCTTAAAACGTTCCGCTGAAGAGCACCAGCAACCCACGCGTCTGATGCTCGTAACATTACCCGTGCTCTCCCAGTAAAGCACCGCGCACCGTCCACGCTTAATCGTCTTGGCTCGAGTAAACGCTCCACGTAGGTAATTACTTACTAACGGTGTCGCTAGATTGGAAGTGATCTCTTGAATGTCCACTCAGAATAGAAGCCTAAAGGTATTTAATCACCGCAGAGTGAAGATATCCAAGAACTACCAACAAGCAGGTTAATGAAGGGGGCACGTGAAACTCCTAAGTCCGAAACATAAGTCCTTACGTTTAGGAAAGTAGTGCTTACCAGTACCCAATATTACAATGCGCCATGGCGATTTCACCAAACGGTGCTTCAACTATACCTTTCTCCACTCTGACCAAGATGTATATTGTATTCTTACTTATGTTTTCAGTAACCAGTTTATTGGTCCACCTACACGCCAGCATTATGGTTTATTGATTTATTTAACAAATTAAATGAAAGAAGATCGCCATGTTCAGTTCATGTGGATAATACAACTATACAGGGAATTTTTCGAGAACTATGGTTCACAACAATAGAGCTTATATCTGCATCTCTCTTGTAGAAGGCAAAACGACGCCTACACCTTCGGAAAAGCCTTATGTGGCTGCAAATAAACAGCCGCTGTTAACAAAAAACAGTATGATTCTAGTACAGAATCTGTTGCTGTTCATGAAATGTATTCTCGTTACAACCATAGCTTATTGTGGATGCTCTAGATCTGCGAGACTTTGATATCTAAAGGCTAGAGGCATCCTGTTGAAGAAAATCGCTATTTTGGACGTAGACAGAGTTACAATTAAGGCGAGACATACAAACTTGTGATATTATGGTTGATCATTTGGACACCGATTCTGATTAAATTCACACGTCTGAAAAGTTTGTTGCCTCTCTGGCACCAGTGAAATCGGTTTAATGCTTTTCTTTACATGACTTCGTCTTATTTTGGTTTTGTTTGCAGTTCTAATCCTTCTAACCGTTTGTGTGTGTGTGTGTATATATATATATATATATATATATATATATATATATATATGGAATGGCAACCCCACGCGCAAGCATTTTATGTGCCAATGAGAAAAAAATGGGTTTGTCTCTTTTATAAACCCTGGTGCAAGAGGGAGGGTTTCGCATAGACACAAGTATATAAGTGGATGGGCAGAGATGCAAAGACAATGGAAAGAGAAATCAGTTCTGAGAAAAGATGGCCACCGGACCAATATTATATCAATTCATTAAACCCCGAACTAATAACTACATACTATCTAGAATTTCTTACATCGTAGTAAAAAGGAGGCAACAGCCTGGAGTCTTCCAATATGCAACGATTAAAACACAGTTTCTAAGGAAGGGTTAGTGGCTCCACCTTTAATTAAATGTGCAAAAAAATGTTTGCGTGCATTACTGTAGGTTTTCCAATGAAGTAACAGGTGTGAGGTGAAATCTTTTACTAAACAGGTCTCACAGAGACCTGAGTCATGCTGATTAAATCTTTGTAAATATGAATTTTAACCGTTTGTGTTGAATGTTGTGTTAAAAATTGGTCTTGCGATTGTTGACACTTTGAATGACTATCACAGTGGTTGACGATTGGTATACCAGTATCTGTTACGATCCTCAGAGATATTGCCGTTTAGTGTTTTTAACCGATGGGTTCATGAGTGGTTTGATATCATAACAAATGACTGTTTTCGATTAAAGCCCAAGGGAGATGCCATCCCCCACACCAATTAATTGGAAACAATTGGGTGCAGCACGCATATTGGCGTGGCTTAAATGTTCTCCTAGTAATTGATTCCTTTGTAATAACTGTGCTTCCCACGGCCACTTTCAGTCAAGGTTATGAGTGATGCAATGTAATAATTTTGAACTCTTAGTATCCTTTAGGTTCGATTACCTTTGTGAATACGGGTTTACGTCCCTGGCGGTGTTGAGTATGGAAGATCGGAAAACAGAGTGTAAAACTCCTCTGCAGCGACCATAGCGTGGTAGTCGGCAAACGCTCCGACGTATTCGGTGAAATCCGACCTCTTGGATGGTTTCGGTTTTTCTAAATGTTCATGTTAATACTTAAATAATACCAGTTTTCCTCGGGAACTTGACAGGTGTCGGGAAACTGTAGTCGCTGCTGTCTTGTGTAAACGTATAGAAATCGCACAAAGATGGAGTGTATTAAATGTGAGAATGTTTGTGAATAACTTGCCAGTGCTCGGTTGCTTACTCAGCATGTGTTTATTTTATATTGTACATGTATCTGAGTAGAATTTTAGGACATTAAAGTTAGTGGGCTGATTTCAATTTCGTGCCTGAAAGATTGATATACACTTCTCAGCACCACTAAAACTGGTGACTATTCTTCTAAGAGCGCAGCCAGACATGGTTAAATGCGCAGGCTGTTGGCATAGGAAATGGTGCAAAACGTTTCCATGGAAATAGGTGTGCTGAATTTTCACACCTCTGTTTAAGGTGACTATTATTACACAAATGATGGATATTATGTTTGGCTTGAATGCTTTGTAGTCACATTGCTAGATTTGCTTATGACGAAATCACTGTACAATTGGCATACATCTAAACGACCACTGTATCCCGTCAAACTATCCATAAAACTTTAAACGTAGTTAACTCCAGACATCCATTTCGCTGTAAAGCTTTTTTCTTTTGTCCATTTTCCGATCAATTTAAAACTTGATTTATAGAAGATGATAGTGAACGATATATGTAAATATTTGTGCCTAAAAGCGATTTACAGCACAAAAAAATGTGACATTTATTTAAATATACTATGCAAATTGGGGTTTGGAGAAACAATCAAAGTAGCCGAGTGGATTTTACCCACTTTCGGACTTGTATTTAAAGCTACTAATGTCCGAATGGGTCACATGTATGTCGTCGCGCTAGACGCATTAATCGCCATGAAAATGGTCACAACTTCTAAATGGGTCCGTTTCAACGGCTCTACTATTTATTCGGCTTGTCAAGCGTTAAGAGAGGCTAGCAAAATTTTTCCTTGAGTGATGGCATGGTAAGAGCTCATCGCCTAAACTATGACGTGACCGCAGCGACTTCCAAACATTACTGCCTCGAAGTGCTGTTTACGGCCGTCCCTGGATCATAACGGTGGTCATAAGTTCACAACTCACAGATTAGCCTTGTCCGAGTTTACGTCGGCTCGTGGGCAAGGTTACGTGACGGATTGTGGAATTAATTCCCTTTGTGTAAACATAAAACAAAGTCCATCTGCTGTGAATCGTGGACGAGAGTGCATGTAGAGGGAAAACACGACCCCATCTTCTAGCCATCGCCATCTTTATTTGGCTTCAGGGAATCGGGATGCGTTTAACTCTGCGGAGGACCCATGAGGCGTTTTCAGAATTATCACTCCTGATTATATAACTCTATAACCTTGAAAGACATTTGAGAATAAAACCCTAACTCGGGTAAAATGACAAGAGGCGGGATTTAACTGGTTACGCGGATATTTTTGTAGCTTTTCTGGCTTTACTAGCTATGCTCTATGTAGTCCTTTTGACATTCGTGCATCCGGCATAGAAGCTCTTTGTCCGCGAATGTACTCGTTAACCGTGGAACATTTCGAAGATATTGTGTTCAAGGATTGTCAAGAGTTGCTGTGCAAACCGTTAGGATTACAGTTTGGTCCGATATAGTCAGAATAACTAGACCCTCGAACCCTTAAAGAACTATTTTACTAGTAGATTGACTTCCGTTATCAGAATATCCGAAATAACAGTTTGAACTGTGTCTCAGCATTCCTAAGCTCGTATTCAACTCTCAGTATGCAATGCTATACTCTTAGCGCAACGGCGTCAGTGTCAGCGCACATCTTATATACGTGTACCACCTAATTGCACGCTAATCCTCCGCACTAAATATTCCATGCCCTAATGTCAATACAATGCCGTCAGTGTCAAAATTAACTGCATGTTTGTACCACTGTACCACGAAGGTATAAAACTATAGGCAATGGCGTCATCGTCTAATGAGCTGCATGTATGTACCACTGTACCACGAAAGTATAAAACCGTAGGCAATGGCGTCAGCGTCCAATCAACTTCAGACGCATATATAACCGTATAGTTCAATATTCCCTTTTTGTATTTCCACTTCTACAAGATCAGATCTTTCATTTAAGTATTAATGGAATACGATTCCATGTTTGTCTGAGCAGCAATATAGTACATAGCACAGTACTATTGTAAGATCTTAAGTCCACATTCCACACTACATCAAAACAAAATACATGAGTAATGGGTAGTGAAAGGGGGAGTACATTTTCATCTCTGCCAGATGACATCACAGTGGATAAAATTGTATGCTTCAATATTCCTAAATTTTAGCTACCAAAATCCAACATTTTGGAGAATCTGTCATCTTGTTTCTCGCTACCATAAAATTGCCTGGTATCGTCTAATTCGGCAATCTTTCGGTATGACGTTAACACCAATCAATCAAAATCCCAAACTAGGTATTACATGAAACATGTCAAATGAATTAACCACCTGGGCCAACGCTTGTATCCCAACCGCTCAGATCAAGACACCTGTGATACTGCTTAATCTTGGAACTAAAACCCTCCGTGGAAATATGTAATCGCATTGGTGTGACAAGTAACGCGTGGCATACCCGTGGCAAACTCCACAGTACGGCATTCAGAAATACTTCTGTAGGATAAAGGAGGGGAGTGTCGTGGGGGAGGGGGATTAAATTGCGTTTGCTGTAGGGA
Source organism: Acanthopleura granulata (assembly GCA_016165875.1). NCBI lineage: Eukaryota > Metazoa > Mollusca > Polyplacophora > Chitonida > Chitonidae > Acanthopleura > Acanthopleura granulata. The sequence continues at coordinate 3,323,862 of JABBOT010000015.1, read as the reverse complement.
GACCGAGGTGCTCAGGTACCTCTGTACAGAAGCAGGGAATGATCAGGGCTTAAGGCCCTACCGCCAGTACTGGATTTTCGTACAGATACTTCGCTCTAAGGACGTGACAGGTTTCAGTTTCCATAAAGAAAAACGAAGAATAGCACTTAGGCCAAAACGGGGCAAGCTCTTGTTTTCATTCCGAGCTTTCGTGATAGCTATGCGAGGGATACTGGTTTTGATGTGACCGTCTGTGTTTCCGCCTGTCAGGCTTTTGTTTCCGTCCAATAACTGCTCCAAATATTTTCAGATTTTGCTAAAGAAAATATTTGAAGGTTCACTTTGTATAACTTCAGATAAAGTTAAAGATCAGCCCGATCCGGGAAAAAGTTTTGCACACTAATGGACACTGTTATTCTCCTTGATAGTTGACCACACATTGACTGATCCTAATACTGTGCCATTCTGACCAAAAGATTCCTTGCAACTAGATGGGAAATCGTCCCCCGGTGGCGCAGGGGTGAGGTGGATTATTTTTCGTGCAGAAAATGAGAGAAAAATTACCTATTCTATAACTATGGAGCACAAAATTGGAATGATGTAATTCATACTTTTTGTTTTATGAGAAAAAAAAGAGAGGCTAAAAGCAGATTTCGTAATCTTAAGGCGCTTTGATGAGGCCAGTCTCATCTCAATAAAAAATGTGATAACGTGAAAGAAAATCAGTTGTACGTATTTGATGTAAAGCCGGAGAGCTTTGTTGCGAAGTAGCATGTTGGTCCACGCAATCACAACTTTTTAAATTGAAAAAGGAAAGAAATGTTTTGATTTCTATGGCCATTGGAATTGTATATTCACAATAATGGTTTATGGTTTGTTGTTCGTTGTTCCCAGCAAATTGCGCTTCTAACGATCAGGCTGGTACAAAAGTTCGGGAACACGATTCCTATCTTTGTCTATACTCGTAATAACATAAATCATGGAGAAAATTTTTAAACAGACAAGCTATTATTTATTTACAATTTGCAAAGCTACATATCAGACATTTAACTTATGATAAACGAAAGGCCAATGCGTTTCAACGCATCGCGTAAGGTGTCAATATATCAAATAGTTACATTGTGGAGGAAAAGCACCTACATGTGTTCATCAGTTCACCTTAATAAATGTTTAAGTACAAACTTTCAAATCCATATTCTTGTAGATCTGACGGTAAGAGATATTAGCTGACAAGTAATTGTGCAGAAAAAAAAAGATACAGTGGACGCTCATAGCTGGTAACAAATAATTCTTTCCATGATCTATTGCATCGGTTTGACCTGTTATATAACAACTTCAGCCACATACCGGGGGAAGCCTTTGCCTCATTCTGCAGTAGGCCTGTCACCCTGAGCAGTTGGCAATCGGCCTGAGCGACAGACGGATGATTTCCCATCTAGTTGCGCGCGCTCCTTTTGTGTGCAGGTTGTTTTTTTGCTCTGATCTCAGAACAAGTGTGTTACTCATCAATACGTATCGGCAGCTAATGCCGTGGGCAACAGAGACTGTTCACCGTATCGCCTCAACGACATTTCACTCCGGCCATCTGTGAAGTGACACCGTTGATGACACCGTTGAAGTCACCTCAACCCCCCCTTAGCCTCTCCACAGCGCAGTAACATCTTTCCACTGTGTTGCCTCTTCTGTTTCGCGGTTGAAAAGGCGAGGAGTTATGATATGAATTGTAGAACTTTCGCAGTGAAGCATTAGGCTTAAAACCGTTGATTGGGCTTGTCCATACAGAACCTAACGTTTGTTAGACTAAGAGTGATTATTTCTAAAAATACGAAGAAATCATAAATGCAATGTCTGAATAGATGTGATTCTCCATTGCTGAGTCCACTTAAACTTTGAAATGCTGTGAGAGATATAGGCTTGTCTTTACATTTACTTTTCGATGTATTCACTTTTATTTGCTTTATTGATGTTTAACATTTATATATGTCTTTAATTCGTGTTACTAAATATCATACTTTTCCTCTTCCACTGACGAATGGAGCAGCGCACTCTTTTCCACCTCTCATAAATTCGGCTTGGGCTTTAGGTCAGAAAGATTGCCAGGTACCTGTCGAAGGGCGGTGGTTTATCCCGCAGGGTCCTCGGTTTTCACCACCCACAAACCTGACCGCCTTGGCGTAAATAAAAATTCTATACGACGACGCAACGAAATGAATATATAAGCAAATATGTTTGAGAGTTGTATAATACCGTCATTAATACGCATTAGGGTCGTAACATATATATGTAGACACATAACAGTCTATGATCGATCGCAATCAACACCCTACACATACTCTGAACAGACAGGAAGAAGTGAAACCAAATAGAAAGGCCTGCTGTGCCCATATTACCTATACTTCACTTTAATTGTCATTATTATTTCCACTGGCGTACACTAATTTGCAGACCTATTGTCTAAGACAAAGGCTGATAGGTAGCGGAAACCTGCTGCGTTGGTATTTCTGTGTCGCCTTTCGCGGCAAATTTGGAACGGCGAAAGGTAAAAAGGGGACAATTGTTCAATGATACAGTGACTGATTTCAATGGCAACATTCTGGACACATTATCGGCATCCTATCCGGCTCACTACCTGGTCATCCTTACCCGAAAGTCCACATGTCCACGTTTGCAGTTTAACGATTGGCTTTAAGCTGTTCCTTTCAGGCCATGTCTAATTTGAGGACTACAAACGAAAGGTCTGTTTTGTTGGGTTGTGTGAGAAGCCACCAGCGTCCTGCGTCCTTCGGGGATTTGCTATTCTCGTTTGCTTGGTCCAGAAGGGCTAAACACCGACCAAGGCTTTGTCGGCGAGCTTTCAGCGTTCAAGGATTTCCCCGCAATCGTTGAAGAGATCCTCTTAAAGCGCACTCCACTCCAGTCCACTCGTATCTGAGTGGTGCGTCTGGCAGAGAAATCCTAACAATGACAATACGAGCGACTTCTTGAGCGTTGGTTTGAAAATGTGACATTTAGTGGAATTCCTGATAAAATCGGATTTTAATCAAATGACTGGAAAATTGTTAAACTTGTCCGTTGGCGTGGGATAAACAATATGTGAACGGCTGCTACACTGCAGCTTCTTGAGTATTTGATTAAATCGCTCTCTTCTGGATTACACCTGGACAGATTTATATGATTCAGTGTTGAGTTTTCATATGTCCTCTGTAATCAATAATGAGTCGTTTTGACTTCATTACATTTCGTTCACTTTTGGTATTTCCAAAAGGGTAATTCCATAAACTGGAATACTGACTTCATTGCAAACTGAACCTATGGAGGAATGAAACGCAAACATATAGTAGAAATTGCGAAAAGCCTTGTCATTTAATTTATTTAGTTATTAATTTATTTAATTGGTGTTTTATAACATTTTATTCACACGACGGCGGACAGCATTGTGGTGGAAGGAAACCGAACAGAACCTGGGGAAACCTACGACAGTCCGCAGATTGCTGGCAGACCGTTATCATTTGGAAGTCCACAGTCAGAGCATGGAGATAAAAAAAGTAGTTATACATGGAGACACGAAATCGTTATACACTGAGATACGAAGACGTACGGTCTAAGATATAAAGTCGTTATTTCGAGTTACAAAAAAGACATAGCCAGAGATACGAAGTCCTTACAGACAGCTGCTCTATGGATCTCGGGAGATACAAAGTAGTTATCTGGAGATGTAATTTCCACATGAAGGAGATAGAACCTTGTTACACGGAGATAAAAAGCCGTTTTACAAACAGACAAAAGTCTTATCTAGCGATATAGCCTAGTAAACGGAGATGCAAACACGTAAATGAAATCCCAGGCGTTGAGAGGAATTCAGTGTTTTCTCGTTACTGTTTCAGTATCCTAATAGATCGCCGTAAGCAGCGGTTTCTGACGTGAACCACGAATGTTTGACGTTCTCTGCGCTAAACCAGAAAATCTGATTACCATTCTGTACATAAAAGTATTAAAAACGGCTTACTTTTTCGCTTAAAGCAATGCTTCCTCTTCATACGACACGTGTCTTTCCACTGATATTGGAAATTCGAATCCCGATTAAAATGATTGTTTTTGTGGTTTGTTGAACTCACCACATTTTGATTTAATCCCAGTGGCTGACATGGGAGATCACTTCCCTTTCTCCTTGTATGGCGCAAATATTTCTATGGTTGAAACACTGCAGATTCTTCTACTCGTGAAACTCACCGTATTATTCAAGTGCAAAATGTTTGAGTTTAATTTTAAACATCTATCACAAAATATTTGATATGGCACATACTTGTAATGTCTTTGATATGTCATCGGTGTCCATAGCTTTTATGGCCATTTTACGATTATTTAGATATTACTGACCTCCCAAGCGCGACGTAAACTTGGTGGTTTTACTTTGGATCGCTAGATGTGTTCAATAATGATGCAGCTTTGTGTTAACGATGTTTTCAGCTGTGTCCAAAGCGCGGCCGAATTCACGGTAAAGTGGCACAATTGGTGTAGTATAAAATAAGGACAATGTGTCCTGTGACAGACCGGAAGTTCGCTTCACCATCACACCCCTAAGGTTCACTGGTCCTAACACCGTCTGATTTCAGGTGAAAATGGTCTTTTGTCGTGTGAAGGAAATGCTCCAAACAATCAGCGCACCTTCGACAGCGTTTTGCAATAAAACGTGCCAGTGACATCAAACATGGTCCACAACAGGGTCACTCTGGCATGGCGGAAACTGGGCACTTCTCTGTGGCTGTTTGGGACCTCATAAAACAAACTTATAAACTCCGTAGGTGTTTGGCAAGGTGAGCAGGGACAAACAGCCTACTCTAGCCGATGTTTTCACCCCCTGTCATTGACTGATTTACTTTCATTTTAACTTCCATTACTATCCGTAAGTTCCAGTACACTGATCAAAACCGAAGGGATCAAAGGCTACGGGTTAAGTGACCAAACCAGGTGTCGCGTCAACTTCATCGCCGAGCTGCTGCTGTTTTATAAAGCTGTTTTTCTACGCTTCGTTCTGATGGGCATTATCTTTGGTTTTATCAATACATTCGCAACCGTGTAACACTGGCTCAGTTTTGTATGATATCAGGCGCACTAACCAGCTTCGCATAGGATATGCAGGATGAAACGAAAATTGCAAACACTGCATAATTGCCGGTGCAATTCATTCCTTGTAATAGGGATTGTGAAATATGGAATGACACAATATACTTATGAACATAAACCTTGTATGTTGCTGCACGAAAGCCTTTGCAAACTTATTAAAACCGTAAATGTTAGGCCGTGGGTTCTGAAAGACCAGTACACCTGAATTTGACGTCAAGCTATTAATTGCACACAAGAAAGATATACCATCTAAGTTTTTTTTTATTTCGTGAGGTTTTCATTTTTTTATTTTATTTTTTTTTGGGGGGGGGGGGAAATAAAATCTTCCGGAAAACCTAGCTCTGGAAACTGTATCGACTGGGTGGAATAAGGCAGGCTTTTTCTCGTCTATCTCTATACATCAGTATATTAACTTGGAATATTACATCGGGTTCGTGCAATACATATTAATATACATCAGGGGCCTCCGTGGCCGAGTGATGCCAGCGTGCTAGCCCATGGTCATGACTCAGGAGTTTGCCACTAAAGACACAGCCTTGAGTCCAGCTCATGCTGGCTTCCTCTCCGGTCGTACGTGGGAACGTTAGCCAGCCACCTGCGCATGGTCGTGGGTCTCCTCGTATCATAACATCGGCCGTCGTAGTAAAAGTGAAAATAAGTAACAGCCAGACAGTGAAAGATGTATATCAGCTTTTGCTGGATTTGAGTGAAATTACAAATCATCCAGATGCTACCTCTTTCCTGCACTTGTCCGTGTACAAAGACCACAACGGTTTCATGTCACGCCGAATTTACAAGAACGATAGCTTACATGTTGATATTGAAAATTATCCTTAAAGGATAGCAATATATTTATCGAAAAGTTCTGCACATGGCGTGTACATATCTCGCCTTTTACCATTTGTTGCATTCTGTGGGGTGCTTTCAATGAAAGTCATAATTTATTACTGTAAAAACTAATGTGTCAAGGATATTCTCCAAAAATCTCCAAACACCTCCATTCTACGTTTTATAAATTCTACAATGAGTACACCTCTCTTGTTCCTAAGACCATGTTTATCGTATTGTATAAAATCTTCTGGTTAGATCTATGAACAGATACAATCAAAGCGTATCTGGGTAAAGGGAATAATTTCATTAACGACACCTTATAAACTAACATGATACACGATTTGAACACTGATTTAATTCATCCCCATGCAACATTCCTTGCGTCTTTCCGTCATTAAGGAAAAGTTCAGACTAGTGTGCATCCCTATTAACTACTTTATGTACTTAGTTTTGGGGTATTTTGTATCAAACGTTTTCTTGGAATTGGTCTAGCCCTCGCCGTGAAGGCCGATATTCGGTGATGGGTGTTTTCCAACTGTGTGTCTAGACGCCTTTGTTCTGCAGACCTATCATGTGTAGAATAGATCAAGAAAACAAGTTACATGTTGTTATCGGCCCATAACTAAACATTATTCGTGATCCGAGAAATCTTAATACTGGTGTTCCCCTCTGCTTGACCGACATACCCGTGAATATTAAATGTCATCACCTTGGACACATCCCTTATAACTGTCCAAGATATGTGAGTATAATGCCATGGTGACGCCCTGATTCACCAGACATTGATAAACCGGTCGTGGGTAGTGTTGACAAATCCTCTCAAACGTCGGTCGACAACACACACACACACACACACACACACACACACACACACACACACGTGAATCGATTTGGACTAGAATTAAGAAATTAACCAATGGCTCAGGGTCTCTGTTGGTGATCTGCATCCTCGAGGCCTGGTCCCTTTCCGCTGTTATCGTATTAATGTTTATTAGATAAGGTGGTAGGACAGCGAGTGGCGTATAACGTGTTACGTGTGATTATTTGCCAACACAATGTTGTCGGTCCATGTTTTAGTTTTACAATTTTCACATCAGGGCATTACAACCGTGAAGTCGGACTGGAATGATGCTTCCCTAAATTTGGCCCTCGTTTACATTCTCCACAGGCATTACATTCGATTTTTCAAGAGAATTTTTGCCCCGGAGAAACAATCTGCAGTAAGCCGTTACAATGTGGTATCATTCAAAGCAATCTTCTGTTCAGGATGGAGTTTTTCTTGAGGCTGTAATAAACCAATATAACATATTACTTTGCCTCAATAATAAAAGATAAAGTATCCTTAAAAGATTTCATCTTTAACAATGTGTGTACATGTATCAGTGACGTACAAACTGTGAAGTAAAATTGTGTTTTCCAGCACATTACTTTATCAAGCCTGACAAAGACCAGGACAATAGAATTTTCCACCGGGAAGCGACAGCATGTTAAAAGCTGCGTGGCCGTGTGCTTTTCCGTGCTTTTCTAGGTACGAATGACAACAACATCCAAAATGAGAAACGAAGAGGCGTTTAAGATACGAAAACCACAATAGAATTTCGAAAGAAAACTATATATAAATAGATAACTGAAAAACTGTATGCTATGAAATAGGCCAGTGGATCTACCGCTAATGATATGATGATTAACACGGTAATCAAGACAATTTGCAAACTACATTTGCCATCTCAGTGCTGCAGAAGTATCACTATCTCGTAAACGACAAGTCATCTTCGACGGCAATTGGGCTAGGGTTTTGATCTTTACAGTTCCGCAGCGCTACGCCTGTGATTATCTTTGGCACTAATAATAGCGTTAAACCTCAGCAGAAATGCAAATCAAATTTCCTCTCAACTGTGCGTAACAAATGGCTTATCTTGCGCAGTATTTCGCCGAAACGGAACGATATGGCGTCCGCTACATCGCAACAAACGTTCCGCATAAAACGGAGCAGATTATCAACGCTTGGTCCACGGTCGAATACTGATGCAATTCCTATGAAAATCCAATCAGGTATGCATGGGGAGATTTACAATATCCATTCTGTTCAGTTTGAGAGATGGACTGCAATCGCGGTCATTTAGCGCCAACTGTGTTCACATTTGAAATGCCATTGCGCCGTGAACTCACAGAAGGCTGCTCTACTTGACTTCAGACGCCTCGCCTCACTCAGCTATTAGCCTCTTCCTGCATCTCATTCGTCATCTCATCGTCGGTATTACTTCAGCAGAGCGGGACATCAATGCCACATGAGACATCTCAGTTATACCATTGCTAATGCTGTCACTGACTATCACTCTAATCAAATTTCGTAAATCAATATTAAGATTAGGTATTGCGGGGGGGGGAGTGGGGTGGCGGTATGCATCAGTGGTGTCATTACTTTTCATTGCCTAAGAGAAAACGGATGGCGTAACCAAAAATTGGATTAAAATAATCTACTAATGTACGCCATATTACTTATCAGACGACTATACAGCATCGATGAAATGCGATTCACTCCTTAAATCTGGTGTCAGAGATATCTAAGAGCAAATTAATCTGTATGTTTTTATTTCAAACATCGGATTAATACAAACTACCGATGGGCATACCCGTGTCACTAAGAAATTAAGATTTAATGTTAATGTCGATATTCAGAAGCTTTTATCTCGTTTTGGCATATCGTTACGTCGAACGAACATATAGTTATTAAGAATAAATATAATTGAAATGTTATGTATGCCCGTTGTTTTTGATGATCCGTCCTAAATGCTTACCCGTCTCCAGGCGATCTATCAATGTTTTGAAGTTTTGGTCTCAGCTGTTAATGAAGTCGGTATGATTTCCTTCGCATTACCTTATTAGCATCGTACGCTACATTGGTTTGTTCTATTAGCAGATAATGGGCCAAAGGACAGTATGAATCAACAGAAAATGGTGCGTTTGATGAAGCTAATAAAGAAAACAACAAGCGCAAATAGGACAAATGGCTGATAAGGTTTGACAACGTATGTCACATGGCTTTGCAAAACCAAGTGGTCTTTGCATTCGCTGTTACCAGACTTTGAAAACCGGACAGCACAGAATTCAGAGACATAAATGTACGTAGAATTGCAGAACAATGTCTTGTTCTCTCACCAGCCCCACCCTTACAAATGGCAATATCTCCCGGGAGACATTTGCCAAAAAAAATTGTCTCATTGTCCTCTTTATGTGATTTATGAATTGTTGTTCCCTTTCTTCTTGAGCTATAAGATAGTCTTTACCTTGGTAACGAAACGCTTGATGTCTGTGGGAATAAAACAGACATCAACAAAATTAAAGGGAACACAGGAAGTCATTTGCACAATCAGCGACTTGCAAAGCAGTGGTATTTAAAGGGATTTTACAGCCCAGTTTCCATTCATCCAGGAAGCTATATTTGAAACCATTCACTGTTCCTTCATGTCCATTTTGATACACCCACGTTAACATTCAACACGTAGATGCCCCTCAGCAACAGGACATTGATATGTGTTTGATGCCCGAAACTACGCTTTCCGGTCTGCTTTACCCGGTTAAAGTTAACCCAAGCTAAACAAATCAACAATTACCAAAGTCACGCTTCAGCACAAACGTTCGTCAGGCAGTTTTTCTAAACAGTACACCTTAAGAAAAACAAATTTATTATTCCTTTTTGTACCTTCATCAGTAATAATAAAATATAAATCCATGTTATTTGACTTTTATATTTGTCGAAAAAAGAACAGCACGAAGCTTCGAATAGGTAAAACATTTATTCTGAGCTCAGTTTTCCGTAGGTAACGCCCAAAATTATAACATAAACACACCATAAATTTGCTTCCTTATTTAGCTAACATATTGGAGTGTAAGCTGAAATGATCTCAAGTGTTTCCAATAGGCTTCAATTGGGTAAATACAAAAGTGATAATATTATTTACCTTACAGCCAAAAATTTTTGCGAATTGCAAGCCGACACTTGACATGGAGTGTCTAGATTCGGGATTCTCTGTGTATGTGAGGCGTTGGTGTCAAATAACTTGTCGGCGGTGCTCTTGTGCATGTTTGCGCGATCTCACAATCTCTGAAGATCAGTTGTCGTACACCAGGATGTCCGTCAGGGTGTACGTCATGATGTATAATGTGAAGAATGGCGGCCTATTTCGTCGACCTGACAACTCACGACCATCGAGAAGGCATAAGTGAAACATACAATAAGAAAAGGTAAAATAAATACATTTGCCAAAGGGAAAGACATCAGCCACGACAGTCTGATATCAATTGGCTTATAGGACGCTTTTTTCAAACGTGTATCAGTGCTGAATCCTGTTGAAACATTAATGCAATATCATAGACTACAGCACACAGAGAAAAACCGTATCAGCCAAGATCGTGTGATAGCTGCAATTTGCGGCAAATTGTCAGGCACAACCCGTGAAATCCAGCCCTTTCCATAACACGTTGAACTTTTGTAAATACTGAAAATAATTCGTGACAAAAGCATTGAATATAATACTTTGTTTACGCTACGATATAATCGGCCTCCAGTCACAAGAAACTCCCCTGATCATGGTCCAGTGTCACATGACTGTTAATGTTCTTTATCAGCAAATAAAATCCTCTCCGTATATCAGCGGCTGTCCCAAGCTTTGCGCGGTGGCCGGAGAAGATCTGGGGCTATATTTATGTCCAATCCCCAAGAGAACATTGTCAAAACTAATCGGTTAAAACTTTTGTTGGTCTAACGTAATGTTGTATTGCTGTAACATAACGTATTATGTTTCAATGACCATGATAACACAATGTATTGTTTCAAGAACATGATGTATTGTGTTCAAGTAAAATAATCTTTTATAACATAGTATTATGTTAACTTTATATGATTAGTGTATAAATCACCAATTGCACGTTACTCCAAAATCTGCACACCCGATAGCTCATACGTTTCGAAAATGACTAGACGGGCTATTATTTTGCAAACATGAAATGCATGTAAACTGAAAGGCGCCATTGCAAATTCGAACGTATATTCGTATGTTCGGATGCCAATAGTCCACCATAAATGGACACACCACATCAACAATCAGACGGCTGATTTCCGCGACAACTTCAACACAAACTAGCAAAAGACCTGTGTTAATGTTTCTGCGCTGCGTCTATCTCTGTTCCCAACAAAGAGACACACGACTGGTATTCAAGATGGTTTTTAACCTTCTAGTTTTGTTCCATGGAAAGAATCGTCGCTATTGGTTGTAACGCAATAGCTATTTGTTTAACCACGCAAGAAGACATCACAGCTGTGCTTTGTTTCTGGGCGCTTTGCTAAGTGGTTTTCCTTCTCTGCCTGTCAACCTCTTCTCGATGTATTCCAGTGGTGTATCAAAAGCGATCTTCTGTAAATCTGCTCAAGTCGCCACTTTCATAAAGCTAATGGCCTACATGGTGAATAAGCGCGTGACACAAATAAGCTGAGATATCGGGTGAGAGAACCCTCAGACAGCGCATTTGGAACTTAATTCAGGTGGGCGTGCAGGGCCCTCATTTATTGCAAATCAAATGGAACGGAATTTCAAAGGCAATTCGTATTAGTTTTAACATTTCCTTACAAACATCGCGGTTTTCTTTGAGCCGCTGGTGCAGGTAATCTGGTTGGTCGTTGTCGTTTTCTGACAGACCGTAAAACCCCGAACACCATGATATAAAGCTGCGAGTAATCCGCCGACCGATATCGGACTTGACAAGTCCCCGATTGGATATTTGAAACCGAGTGCGTTTGGTTGTCGTCGTGTAAATTGTCATCACCTGAGCAAAGACAAAGCGCTGTCCCGAAGTGCCTACATTTTCATCCAGGCAATGACACTCTCTGCCTTTCTGTAAGGCGCATCGTGATGAATTCAGGGATGAACCCCTAACTACATTACAGTCAGGTAGGAATTCCCCGTGGTCCAGCTGTTTTGAGAGTTTATATTCTTGCAGAACTCCTGCACAAGTAATAAAGTTTATGATTGGAAAAGGTGTTATTAAAAGTTAAAATCCGTGCTTCCTGCCGTGATGAAATGTAATACTCTTTTTAATGACACCATGGGGTATTTTGAGTGATACAGGTTCATTCTGGGTTGTATTTGTTCAAATGTAAAAGACTACACAGGATAAAAGGTAAACCCAGAGCTGCAACAGAGACAGTGTATTACAGCCACAGGTATCCGGTAATACAAATTTGAACATTTTAGCCATTAGAGGGCATTTAACTACAAGCTGTGAAGTTATTTAAATGGCAACAATCATTGATGAGTGAACAAAAAGAGGGTTTTGCCAACAAAGCAGACAGTTGCTTCAAGTGCACATGATAGGAATTCCTTCGATGGTAGACAAACAGTCTTTCGTGACTATGTTCAAAGCATTGTAACAATAGGCTGTCCGACACAATGCAGCCCATTTCGAACATTTTACATGTCTGTGTTACATTTGAGGCTATACACATGCTCTAGAACAGTTTCAAGAGGAAAATTCGGTCAAAAACACAGAATAGAAATTAGAACTTGGCTCTATACTGGACTGTTGCCGAAGTCTGTAATGTTGATAGATGGACATGAATGACCATGTGCTTTTATTTATCTACCGTATGACGCGATCTGCTCATGCGCAAGCGTGGGCAACTCGGAACCGCTATCTGGCTAAATGAAAGTTGCAACGTTGTAGCGCTGTCGAAATGTCTTGTGAACAAGACGACATCACAAATCAACGGTGGCTTTACATATGTCTTTTTGTGTTTCTCGTCAAGATGTGGCTGTATTGAAGCAGGTCTATAAATCATCTACTTGCTCTTTGCGTAGGCTGGTGTCAAGCAGAGCATAGCGAGTAAGTTAGAGATCAAGCGCATTTATTTATTTAAGCTCTGTTTAACAGTGCATAGCTAATAATATTTCCGCTCCACACCTGAGATCACTTTTATAAGCTGGATAGCTGTGATAGCTAGTGCCCTTGACAGGGATTTCGTCGCATGGAGCGGCACAAATAAACCAATGTGGCTATGTTAAAGCATTGTAACACCCTGTCAGCCAAACACACATCAGCCCATTTCGTGTAATTTAAGCCAGACTTAGAAACATTTAAGATTAGGACAGTTTCAAGGCGAAAACTTTGTAAAAACACATTCAAATTGGAACGGCTCATCCGCATACATACACAACTTGAAACCGTTATATGGATTTTTGCGCTGGTAACAGGAGTACAAAGCTGACCGTTGGCAAGTAACTCTTGATCTTTTCCACGTCATACAAATTTTTAGCCCAGCTCATTGTTTTTATTGTAATTTTCAAAGGACTTGGTGTAAGGACACACGAAATGCCCTAGGAGCATCGTGGAATGCTCCTCGCCATTAAGTCTCCGAGTTTGTAGAACATATCCAGCCAACTCGCTTATGACCTCGTTAATTTTAATGCCAACTCTTATGACATTTGGAAAAGTTAATTTTATTCCCAAGTCGTCAGTTAGCGCTTTGAATAAATAACCGGGTCATTTTAAAGACTTGTGTTTCGTGTGAAACTTCGGATCAATAGAGAGCAAACGGTATTATTTACAGTTCACTAGGAGCACTTAATTATTAACGCCCCACTCCCTCGGACTGTTTGAGTCAATTCTTTGCCGACATCGTCTGGAAACAGTCAGTAAACATTTCAACACAGTTTCTCATTCTTTGGATGTATGCCAAATCGAAGCTATGTTCAAACACAAACTGTGCCAGTGCAAGGGACAAGTTAATTCGTGACACGTCTATCGCCTTGTTACATCCCTCCATAGGAACTCACGATTATATGCGAAATCCTGTTCTGAGCTTCATCAGATTATTAATGTTATTTCAAATTATTCTGTTGTGTTCCATTATTAATTTCTGCTCGCTCTATGAAGACAATGGACACGATGTATAGCCCTGGTATTGTAAGGTCATAATCACCGATTCACGAAGGCTACATTCATTCAAATTACCCAATAATTATGTTACTACTGTTGAAAGAAAACAGAGAAAAGCTAAATTAATTCGTGTAAGTGGGTCTTAAGGTGCGTGTATCTATAGGCTTGTTAGAAGCAAATAGCCCTATGTCAATTGCACATTTCCGTATCATGCCACCCGGTTTTCTCCCACCATAATGCTGGCCGCCGTCGTATAAGTGAAATATTCTTGAGTACGGGGTAAAACACCAACCAGATAAATAAATAATAAATTGTAACTTCGTCAAAACTACTTTTCATTTTGAAGGCATTTGTGCCCAGAATGTGTGCCCAAATGCCGGGCTTGGCGCCAAGCCCCAAAACGGATTAAAATTCTAGGTCTAATGAGTAATATAGCTACCCAGCGTATGCAAACGTTTACATCATTTATTTCTCCACGGACAATACTACCTGCACACTGCATTCACATCTGAAACTTGCCAGACGCCTTTACATGGGCCGTGAACATCGTCATTGGAATATGGTATCATCCACATTATCCCAGACTATCCAATTAATTACGCTCTGAATACTTTCAACAAAGGATCGTCGGGTGATAACTCGAGTGACTGCTTGTGTCTAATTTGTTCGGACTTAAGTCAAACAAAGTATTACAAAAGCTCCTATGTACACCGACAACCAAAACGGCCTGGCGGCGTTAAGGTTCATGGCAACATTAGTGAAAACTAACGGAGCCGTCAATTTTAGCATGTGTCCGCACTTTTGTATTTTGCAGTTCGAAAACCGAATTTGACAGATCGCGCCTTTGTCTACCAAACGTTGCTTGCTCGCCGGTTTCGCACTATGAGCTTCTAAATGAGAAACAGGGTGAGCTTTTAACCTGTAACATTTGGGATTGACATTGACCATTGTTTGAGTTGAAGTGATTGGCCAGGAACTAATAACAAACTGCTCCCCAAGGAAACATCATTATCCCTTTTCCAAACCCCAAGGCGTTGATATTGTATTTGACTATACTCAGTTCCATGAAATTGTGTTGACTTTGTAGTTTAATCACAGTTACTAGTGCCGAGCTATGCCAGTCTGTATTTGCCGTACATTTAAAAAGGTCCTGAGTGGTCATGCGCTCCTCCAGGCGAACGATCAGTGAACAGACACCCAATACATCACTAAATCTGATCTACGGAATTCAAGCTTCGCCCAAGTTCTGGTCAGTGTTGCTTATGGAGCTGTCATAATGCTTCTGTTAAACGCAACAGCTTTGCCCAGCATATAAACTGAACTGATTTCAAATGGAGAACGCTTCCTCCTTTAATAAAGTGATAGACCACTCCAAACTGAAGTCTTGGTGAGTGCAAAAGGCATAAAAACTGTGTCTGAAATTACCTTCACTGATCTTTTAGATTTTTGTCAACAAACTTGAAGGCAGTCAAATGTTTTGATTGTAAGGTCGACCATATTAGACAGACTGAAAAACAGTGACGTGAAACATTCCTTTCAGCTACTAAACAGCCACTGTATGTGATATTTCAACATTAAATGCATTTATAGGTATAGTACTACATGTATAGAACATGAACAGGTAACAATCAGAGGCTGTTTGGCAGCTAAGAGGAATGTGACCTCACCATTCTTCAGCCTGTGCAATATGGTCCGTAAAGTCCACCATACAATCAGTATAAAAGACTGCAGCACAGAGCGTAAAACCAGAGCAGCGACGGCGGTGTGGTAGTTGACAAATGGTCACACTTTACCGGTGAAATTGGGCAGCTTGTCAATTTACCTAAATCAGGGTTTTCTTTTTCTAACTGTTTGTAAGCAGGTTGAGAAGAAGCAGCTTACACACTCCCCAGCACCATGGCTTAAGCAGAATTAGGTGTGAAAAATGCAGTTAAATGCAATTGTTTAGACGTCACTGGTATAATAGTACTCAAAGTGCTGTGCTGTAGTCACATTTAACACGTGTATACACAATAACATTGGACTACGTTTAATTTGGTTGGAAAAAATCTTTAAAAATCAGCGAGGATATTTCCAGATACAGCTTTTTATGCTTTTTTCACTCACCACAACTTCATTTTTGTGTACTCTTTCACTTTATAGTAATTTGAGCCAAGGTTGCGTATTCCATTGTTCACGCCTGCCTTTAATAGGCATTAAGATAGTGGACAAGCAATGTCCCAGTTGTGGCTTGGACCGCACTCGCCATTGCACGAATAAGGATATCCCAATACTCGGTAATTCCATAATAAGCTTTGCTGAACCAAGTTATCTAATAAGTTAAACCAACTTTGAAATTATCGTTTGACGCAGATGTTTTAATTGAAAATCATCTCTCATTTCATCGTTTCTCATTTCCTAAATGAACACAGTGGTTTGTATGTGTTGCATGCTTCTGTTTTTACTGATTTAAACTCATGCTTTATCAATCATTTTTTCAAGTATAAGTGAATATTTTATGAGAAAGAGTGTCTTTTTGTAAAAATTGGATACCGAAAATGTCTAAAGAAGCTTAAATCCAAAACGGATAGAAAAATTCCACGAAATAAAAACGCTTTGTAGAAATTGAATTTCGGTCATGAAATTACGACTTCTGGTCAAAAGCCAGAAGGAGGGAATCCTAACTCTAAAATCATCTTAAACTTCAAGCGAGCAATATTATTATCCTTAGTACACCTCGAGTCACACAAGTGAGCATTCGGATTGGCGAAAAAAATGTCAACTGCGCAAAATTAGAATGGCTTTTTCTCAAAAGAAATGTCAAAACTTGTCAAATGGCGGCCTCTGGCCACACTAGAACCACTTTCCAACTCAAACAAAATCTGACACGGACAATCAGCCGTCGGTCTTGGCTGTGACGTGTGACGCGATGCTGTGTGATAATGATTCGAACTGCTCGCTTTTCATTTCGATCTAAACGTCCTGGCCATGTTAAAAAGCCGTTTTCCGTGAGGCAAAAGAGCACAGGATCAGTGCGGGGACATTGATGGGGATATTACAGATCCCTTAAGGCGCTTCTCATGCCTCTCCTTGTACCCTACCCGTTGTTATCGCGGGTTAATAATATTGCATGAAGGGGAATTAAATTTTTAGCGCAATACCGTCACTTAGAGGAAAATCAATTTGTCGTGATAAATTTGTCTGGGCGTTTTAGAGTGTACATGATAGGGTGATAGGCTATCGGGTTACTGTTTAATTTCTACCGTGTTATATGACAAGTCCTGATCTGAGGCGTGAACTGCCAGTGTCAGCCAACTGAACCCACACCCACGTCCAGTTGGGAGTTCAAGTCCGACGGGTGACTCTTGTTTTATGTTTTTATCTGCTTGTCTTTTTATTCATCTTTAAAAACCTTTTAATGACGTCTTTGGACACCACCTTCATTACCTATATCCTAGCTTTCATTATGACTTTGTTTAGGAAGAAATCCTACTAGCACAGGCACCAACTAGGTTCAATCGCCGAAGTAAGGTCGTAGCCTATAAAACGGAAACTAGGTTCAAGTACGAGACCTCGTTAATCATGGAACCACGAAGATTTTAGGCCCTTTCAACAACGCAAGGATAATAGTCAAAGGTAGTCAAAAAAGCAAATAAAGCATTTAGACTTCAGATGGGCTTCGAGTGTTGTGAAAGGGCATTTTTCCCCCTAATTGTGCTGAAGCCATGGTGTTATTACTTCGAGTCTTTTAACTGATTTGTAAGTTTTTGGCGCCTAGGTCCCGCATTTAAACTTCTACTGCTAATGTCGATTATTAGAAAATTCATTTTTGTACGACATTCTACGTAATTGTTCAGGACTAGCTCTTCTGTAAAAGACGTTTACAGGCCTTCACTTCATAATCACGTCACATCTTGTTAATACTCATCTTCGGTCATTTAGAAGCCTTTGGATACGTTACTTAATTATGGTCCGCACAGTAGAAGTTCTGTTGAATCATTCTCAAGGCTCCTCGCTTGATTATACAGGGGTAATTAAATAACCAGCCATTTGCGCAATCCCAGCTAATAAGATGTGAGATTTATTAAATGGAAACAAAACAATGGAAAATTTGCTGTCTTTTGTTTTTTTCGGGTAGTGAACAAGCTGGAATGTGAATGATACAAAAAGGCAACGAGTGCATTTTAGATGGAAGCCATTTTCATCTGAAGAGAATTATTTCTTAAAATCACTCAGGAGATGCGAATATTTCGTGTCCTTTTAGTAGAGATCAATATATCCGCCACAGTATTTTGGAACTGAGCCCTCGGTCGAAACAGGCCTAAGTGAGCTTGACCTTTAGCCGGCTTGAGTCATAATGGCGAACAGGGTGACGTAACCGCTGGGAGTGCCCTGGTGACAATACGCTGTCGACGCTACCCGTTGGACTCATTACGCACACGAACGCTCGTCGCAAACCACTTTGCCTCCAGCAACATGGAGTGCATATTTGCGTGTCACACCTGGAAAAATATTGTCAGTAATTTACAAAAGTTATCGTTGAATTTATACCGCGCATTCCACTTTATTTCAAACATAAATATGACCGCCAGAACCTATGAGAAACATTCCTGAGTACGGTGTTAAAAACAACTTGATTAAAAACGGATGTGACAAATATTTTTTTTAAAGAGGGATATGTATGTAATTAAAAATAGTAGTTATTTTATGTGTTCATTCAGTAAGGTAATGGCTTTTGGTTAATTCACTGACTGTTATAGAGAGCCCAAGTTGGTTCACATGGGTGCATCATTATGAGTGAAAGCTGCGCACGACGAGATATAATTGATCAGTGATCTTTGCTGGCCTCCCAACGAGCATCGACACAAAGAAATATCCGCGTGAGACGAAATGGCTAATTGGAGAACGGTCAAACAACAACCTTGAAGCATGGAATACCTGACGCCTTGCCAGAACATATCAGTCACAAACCGCCCGGAGCACTGCTCGAGGTCAGCCGTTCGAAACCATACAATATATCACCAATTTCCGCTCGTGTCCGCATAATAGAGCGGTCTGCCGCGGCCAATCCCCGTCTGATATCGCTGAACAATACAGCAGTAATTTTCTAGGCGTTCGCCGAGGCTCTAAGGCTACATTTACTGAGGGAATATAGAGGTAGTTTGACGGGCATGGTAAAGAGATGGTTCTAGCAATTCGTTTTGGCATTTCAACATCCTGTGGACTTTGTGGATGCTTGATTGTATTTCTACAGCGTAGAGTTATGGAATTCCCTTGAACAACGGGAAAAACCTTACCACTCATGACGGATGGGACGCTTTTGACTCATTTCTTTCGTAATCTTGTATAGCGATACTTAAGTTTGCCAAGTGTGCCATACCTCGATGTGTGAATGCTCATTCCGGGCTGGCTCAAATAGAAAAGGCTTTAGTCCCGCCTAGACTGATAGGCGTTTAACCTATCAGATTGCCCCTATCGAAATCGGCCTTCAACCCATATCTCCGTTTGGCAATATATTTTCAAGTCATTATTTAAAAAGTACGACAACTACAGAGGATTTGAATACATTGCTGTTCACATCACTGCAAATTTTAACCCAATTCCGCTTAAGTCATGGCACTAAGGAACGTTTAATTTGCCACTATGTGAACTTTTGCGTGAATGGTATGAAAAGAATCCTAACCGAGGTGAAGTGACAATGAGACTGAATTTCACTGGTTTCGTGTGGCCTGGGATATACCCTGGTCCAGGCTGGTGGCATATCACGTGTCTATCGGCATGGCATTTTAGTGAATCAGCAATACCAAAACGTGGGAATGGGAGCATTTTCGCTACGCCCTTATAATAAAAGGTCCAAGATGAAGGTGTGTGAAACACAGCATTTTAACTCATTCTAGAAGAGTGAACATCTAATAAATTGAAATTAACATAATTCCCAAGACAATGCTGGTTGCTAAAGTAAAAGTGAAATAATCTGAGCACGGCGTAAAACACGAGTCAAAAAATATGATTCTGTAGTATTTGCTAATTTGTGTACCGAGTAAAAATTATGTTTTTACACTTATTTTTTGTAATAATTTTACATTTTTAGAGAAAAAGAACTGATTTCCTTTAAATTTTGATCGCTTAACTTTGAACTGAGAGTTCATAAAGGTGTCTCTTATCTGAACGTCGTATTTATCGAATAAAAACATTGTTTCATTTGGTTAAAGCATTTTTAGCAAGTAATCAGGGTAAACAACCCAAACCACCAAAATGATCTAAAGGTGCATTTTGTGTTACGGGAAACAATAACGAGTGTAAACTGTGATACAGTATAAAGATTAAGATTCTGTGTCCGAGTCTTGACAGAGGTGACTTGTATACTATAGGTATCGGTTTCCTTTCTATTATTGAACTAACAAACAGGCCTCTTAATACGGGTCCTCGGGTGCAGAAAGACTCGTTATCCAATCCTTGTGCTTTTTCATTGCGAATCTGTATTCAGCTGTCTTTGGTAGGAATCATGTCGAATTCCGTCCAGTTTCCGAGTGCCGTTTGTAAAAATCTGTCATAAATATTTTATAATGATGGACTTTAATGGGATGTAAATGCTCTGACCTTATGCCAGGTGCTTGAGACCGGTTTGTGTGGGCGGGACATGTGCGATACCACCCAATACACCTGGGTATTACATGATGGCATTTCTTACACCTGTGTGTTTGGCCATAGGTGTTACTATGTAAAAGTGAAATCAAGACTTAGTTGTGTGAGTAGACGAATATCGCCATGTAGGTGTCTTGGCGTGAGAGAACAATCCAGGATTAACAGAATTGGCGAACAAATATGTTCTCGAAGTAAGAAGGTGTCAGGGTGTTCAGGTGTACATGTACACGTTTTATTGAATCGACTTTTCAGACCAGAACACCCAAATACAGGCGAATTGGATGATCTCACTGGACTTGCAGCTCGCTTACTCTAGCGAAAGTATTAGGTGCTACTGTGTCAGTTCTATCCATGAAAGAACTCAAAGCATTCAAAATATTGGCACTGTACTGTTCAGGCCTCCACGTCACTACTTGACTTCTCGCTAGGAGTATATTTAAACTTTGAATGTACTATTTTACACTGGGGAATGCGGTGTTGTTTATTGATTTGTTGATTTATTTAATTAATTATTGTTTAACGCCCTACTCAAGAAAATTTCTCTTACACGATGGCGGTCAGTTTTACTGGTGAAGCGAATTGCAGTGCGACGCATAAACCACGGACCTTTAGCAAGTTTTTGACGGTGAACGTGTGACACAAATATATACACACAATACTCGTGGAAGACAAGTCGTCAGTAATGACCATTAGACTACTCAAACAGGAGATTCGTTGATCGGTTATTGTCAACATGGACCCGCGAACAGTGAGAGCCGACAAAGGGATTGATTCCAAACCCAAGGCCGGGATTGAACCCGTGCCCTCTGTGTCCGTGCGAATGAAAGCTTTACAGTGCTTTACTTTAATCTTGCTGTGTGTTTATTTGGAATTGAAAATCCGATTGGACAGCTTCCATTCATTTCATCCATAACAAAGTAAGGAATTGGGGATAATCCCAACCTAACCCAGTAAAGAAACGGACAATAATAAATTGGCAAATGTATTTTTGTGGCATCGGTTGCTAATGTTTTCACGTCCTTGTTTTCAGATTTTTCAAAGATGGGTTTACGGATACAGGTGACAGTGCTTTGCCTGGTGTTACCGCTATGCTTGGGAGAATATGCATCCAGGTTCAGCAGCTGGAAACGGTCGCCAGGTGGCGTTAGTTCACCAGCTTCGGATTATTTACAAAATGTGATTGGACAAAAATACTCAGCCGATGAGCTCAGAAGATTGTTGCCATTATTTCGACGAATGATCGTCGGGGAAAAGTACGATGACCTTCAACCAATGTCCAAAAAAGCAGCTTTCTGGAGGCCAATGGGGGGCCTTCCCATAGAATCACGGCTTTCAACGCTTGCACAGATATCGGCTGAAGGCAACGAAGCAGGTGACCAATCCGCTACTTTATTCAGGTACGGCTAGGTACCTCCTTCGCAGGAAACGGAAGGACACAACACCCAACGGTGACCTGTCCGCGTAGTGCTACACTGCGGTGATTCGTCGAAACAACATTCAGTGTAGATTCTACACGGTAGAATCAATCAACACTGAACAATTCTGTAGATTTTATGTTCTTTAACGTGTCTGATGCTTTCTTTTCTCGCCACTTCTATACCTGTATAGAGCTCTTACTTTTAAGAAATCCAGGGTTGAGAACCACAGCTCCCATAAAAAGGCTTTCCTCCAGGACTTTTGTGAGAACTTTCACAGTGGCTTCGAGACTTTCCCAGATTCTGATGTGTTGAAAAGATGTTAGAATGAGATGAGGACCACACTCAGAGACACTATCCTTTCGAGATGCAAACCATACGTGTGTGAAGTTCTATCCCACTTACATTTACCATCGCTCAAATACCATGGGATGTGGACAATTTCTGTTCTCTTTCGTCAGAGATTACCTTGACATTTCTTGTGGTTTCGGTTTTTAAAACCATTATTGCAGACTGAAAAGCAGCTGAGCATCTGTTATAAAACACAAGTCACTCTGTCCAGGTCAGCACTGCACCGTGGTTGAGTATTAAATAAGTTACAGTCATATCAAAACCAACCAGTGTTAGGAATCGATTTTATTCATGGCGAAAAGAGAAATCATGCTATGGTTTAATAAAAGCTGAATGGAGTTATTTCTGTTACAAGCTGTCTTAAAGGATTGAAATTTGATGCATTTAAACTGTATCCAGACTCAATTGAAAGTTTGTTCATCCGATACTCCATCCCAAGGCTGTGATACATTATTTCCTTTCAGTTTACATGACATGAGCTCTTTGTCTTCAACTACAAGGTGGCCGATGTGTTAACCTGAATTTTAGTTAGTTATTTATTTGATTGTTGTTTAGTGTTTTCTTTAAAGTCCGCCAGCCTCATGCGGACGTTGGTGGGTATCCGACGAGCTCTGTCCGGTTTCTTTCCACCATAATATTGTCAGCCTTTGTATAATTGAAATATGCTTGAGTGCGGCGTAAAACATCAATAAAATAAATAAATTAATAAATAACCCAATTTAACACCACAAATAAAGAATTTCTCACTAATGCCAGGGCGAACATATTTTTGTGGATGAAGGGGCCGGTTCGTCCAGGATAAACCATTGTCCTTTGGCAAGTTACTGACGAACTTTCCCACGTGTGATGAGCAGATGTGCATACCATAATGGCACAAGGTCAAGAGATCTACCACTAACGACACATGCCATAACAGCGTCGTCCAATGGTTATAATTTTCAACAAGCTCCAGGAAACAGTAAAATCGAGGACAACAACAAAATCCCATTCGAAAGGGCGGGGTCAATCTCACACCTTATTCTTCCTAATGATTGAAAGAAATACGTCAACAACTCAACCACAATCCGTTCAAAGTAAATTGTAAATCAGATATTTGCTTGTGTTTGCGATGTGTGAATAATACTAAGAATAGGTTTGACGCCAAAACAAAGAATATTTCACTTGTAAGATGGGTGTTGGGTTCATGAGTCTTACGGCAAAAAATGGTGAACCTCCCTACACGTGCCGCAAAAATTTGCATACGCAAAGAAGATTCAGTGTGTATACCTTAGCCTATTTCTTGCATGACCACCACCAAAGCCAACAAACTAGCTCCGACGACTGCTTATTTCTACAATGGCCTGGAGAACAGTGCGGCTAGGAAACGCCAAAAAATCGCCGTTCGAGGCTGGGATTGAACGACAGGTTGTGTGGGAAACTTGATTCCTTCCCAAGTAGACTGTAATTCATGTAATGACACCAAGTGTGTCATATTTTTCACCCTCATATTTTGGCAAACCAAATGGTATGGTTGTTATAAGCATTTGGTTCAGAATTTTTTTTTTCATTTCGGCGATCCTTCAGAGGTCTAGATGTCAGGCTCAGTGCTGAAAAGTAATTGTTAATTATCTTATTAATAATAAGATATAAAAGACTACAGCGTAGGGAGTAAACCATAAGCGGAGACGAGGCTATAATGGTTGACAAATGGTTACACGTTGAAGGTGAAGTCTCTCAATTTACATCAGTTAGGGGTTTTCATGCAATAGTCCTTCATGTACGAGTATATGACGTTATCTAGTAGCATGGCCTAATCAGAATTCGGTGAAGAAAAATGCAAGGTGGGTTAATGCTAAATGCAATATGATAGACGGCAATGGTATAGAGTCATTAGTACGTTTCCTTCATATATGTAACCAGGATTTCGTTGCAGAAATCCAGCTACACATGTTACAAGGATTGACTGACGTTTCCGTTGTCACCACATTCCAGAACGGCATGTACTTGCCAAGTGCTTGATCTATCTGTCTGCTTCACGCACTTTAACTCGGATATGCAAGGGGTTTTCCATACTTTGCGTCCAGGAAAAACATTAATACAATGCGTGCAACGTGGGATAATGTGGACTTACACTGAACAACCGTCGCAGCAAACTCTGCCACCCATGTTCCACTGGTCTGACACATCAGCACTGAACATACCACATGTTTGGTAAAACAAACACGCTGATTGTGTGCCATAGGTTTGGAATCTAGACGCTGTATACTGAGACAGAAACTAAGCGCTCTGTAGAGGGAATTACTGACCGCTGATGGCCACATGTCCATGTATCAAGGCCCTGAGAAGCTGGACAACGAGGACAGAGTGCTGCCTCACTATGACACCATGCCAAAGACACCAAACACGGCTCCCCATCCAGTCACGCTATGCTCACACTGGGCGCCAATACTTGGTCTGTTCTCCGCATGCTAAACGTCAAGCGAGACAGTGTTAATATTATCCATGGTAATGTCTCAGAAATAACTGTCGAGATTGAACTCCTCATTTACCGTATACAGGGTAGACGCTCTAGCTACCATGACACCACAGGCCGGACATCTCGTAAAAGGAGCAGGGAATACATTAAGTAGTTAAAATGCTCCAATCTTCTACAATCCAACGAGAGATTTATGGCCGTATATGTTACACGATTTGTATGCTGATTTAATGCACACACCTGTATCGGTCCTAGCGTCTTTCCGTTATCATTTTAAAACTGTTTGTTTTTCTTTGAATGAATCTGCCCTAATTTCTAACTTCGTGTACATTCTTAGCTCTTTGGTGTTTGTATGAAACGTTGTGTTGGAAACTGGTCTTGCTATTCATGACCCGGAATGTAGCAAAATGTACAAAAGCCTGCTTCTAGCTTAGATTCAATGGATCATGTTGTGTTCTGCCACCATTATGTCTTACGTTCTTAAATGCAAGCTGTAGAGGGCCTATAGACAGGCCTGTGGTCTTCTATCGGATGGTCATCATCTAACGTAATCATTTGTGGCGTAACTTGAACTTTTTTCTAAAACCCTGGCCCGTAGGTAAGGGTTTCTACCCGGTTTTCTCTAAGCTGGTGGTTGGTTCTAGCAGGTTTCTTCCACGCGTAAACCTGATCGCAGGTTGTGGGCCACTCATAAACCTCACTGCTATTTAACCCCTTCGCGACCATGACAACATATCATATGAGGTCCACTTAGCCAAGTTTTACTTAATACAAAGGTAGGGTTCATGAAACTGAACCTTTTCAGTTAAGCACCAATCAATGACTAAGTATATTAAAACAGGTAAGTTTGGAAACTATAATTGTCAGCTATAGGAATGCTATCCAAACATCAGAGATGCTGTGAGGAAGTGCTGATGTCAGCGTAATCGTCGTAACGTCATCATAACGTCAGAGACAGTGGAGGTCGTGGCCACTGACGTGTCGTTCCATTGGCCTCTGGAGAAGACCAGTGTGACGTCGGTGGAGTCGGTGGCGTGTATTGTAGCGTCCTAGCTCACGCGACTGACCCGACTTTCGAAACATTGGGACGTCACACGGCCTCCTCGAGTGGCCACTGAATCTGCCATCAGTGGCTGTCAGAATGGGTGTAGGTGGTAAAATGTTGCGCTGGATAAGAAGATTTTTGTCAGACTGCTTCATCAGAGTTAGAATAGGTAGAGAGTGCTCAAAGGTGGTACCAGATGATAATGGCACTCCGCAAGGAAGTGTTCTTTCACCTACACTGTTCAATATTGCCATATTGCCATTTGCCTACTGTAGTTAACTTGTTTGCCTCAGGCTAAGAAGTCTGGCCCCTGGCTACGTTAGTATCCTGTGTTGTAATGATTACATGAAAAGAAATTGGTCAGATTATTTGCAAGTTTATTCCCATGCCTAGGAATGCTCAGGTACCGGTAAGGTTGCCGCTGCTATAAGCATCCCAGAACCTATTTATGGTACGAAGTCGAGATTGTCTGACTACATGACTATTTACTCTGCAGGGATAACGTGTATTCTAATGGCTCTTCGGTTTCTTAACGTGTTCTAACCACTGGAATGTGTACAGTAAAGGTATAAAATCACCAAATGCGTACCACTTGTCCTTGAAATTTTAGACCTGCACTGTACTCCACTAAACCACGAAGGGGTCTTTGCATTCTTTGAGTGGGTACCGAGTGATGTTGGTGTCTCTGGCAACGAGCAAGCTGACGCACTGGCTAAGGCAGGCATGTTAATGAAAGCTGTCACTCATGTAGTACCTCTTTCTGTGATGAGCCAACTAAAAGAGTTTTTATTAGTTTGTGGCGGTGTGACTGGGATAATAGCACAAAAGGAAAGTTTTTCTGGCAGATATATCCGCATGTGACCTCTCGGTTTGTGCGACTTCCTACCAGACGACCTGATTTCCTTGTTCCCCGACTGGTCTCGGGTAATTTCCCAGTGAGTTCAAATTTACATAGATTCAATCAGCATGACTCATGTCTTTCCGAGACATGTTTAGTAGACGGTTCCATCTCACACCTGTTATTTCATTGCAACACCCACAGTGTTACAACGAAACTATTTTTGCAGACCTAGTTAAAGTTGGAGTCACTAACTCTTGTTCTAAGATAATGTGTAGTCGCTGGTTCAGGTTTTAATGAATTGATATAACATTGGTCTAATGGACATCCTTTCTCAGCACGGATTTCCCCTTTCCATTGTCTTTGCATTGCTCTCCATCCATTTGTATACCTGAATCTATGTGGAATCCTCCCTTCTACACCTGTGTTTATAAATGAGACAAACCCAGAAGTTATTTGACTGGCGATTTTTAAAAATTTTATTATCATTTTTTTCCAATGGCACTCATAGTTTTAAGGACGGCACACAAACAAAGGCTGACAATAATGAAGGCTATCCGGAAAATGGGTATGCTGAGGACCACAAACTGAAGCAAGAAAATTGCCAAATTCTTGATAAACATAGCTGTGTCGGATAAAATATGTGTGTAATTTTCACGTAAGTTAGTTATCCGACAGAGAAATCCACCAGTACCTTTAGATTCAGTCACAGCTGAACCTATGCGCATGTACGTGTGCTCGCAAATGTCATCTAAGGTAATTTGGCTCAATCCTGTGAAGTTTGTAAATCGGTTACCAAACTCCACTTAACCCCATACTGAATAATTTTGCTCATGAATATTGTCAAATAAACTAGGCCGATCAGAGACTAAAACAAAGTACAAAGGAGAATATCACTGACCGAGAATTCTCCTAAATACCAGAAATTCTTTTTATCTGAAATTATTTCTCGGATGACTTGAGGTGAAAACACCTGTAATCTGGCAAGTGAAAGGTGTATGAGTTCACAGATCATTAAACGGAAAGACCTCGTAAAAAATGAATTAGGGTGTGTGAAAAGGCCATTAAAATCTGTATCTTATAATACCTGTACTGAATTTTTTAGATTTTTTGAATATTTTGAGTGTATGGTGGGTGTTATGGACCATAATGATGACATTGTTCACCAATGACGTCACGTCGACTTTTTTATGGAATAAATCAGAAAATTAATATCATATTAGTGTCTCCATACACACACAAACATTACAGAAGTACTCCTCACAAGAACAATATTCAGAACTGAACATAAAGGTTTACAAAACGTTGTGTGACGTCACTGGTGAACCCCATTATCAACATGGTCCATAAACCCACCTTGCTATCGAAATACTTGACAGCGTTTATTTTGGTGAAAAAAAAAATCTAAAAATTTCAGTCAGGTATTTTCAGGTACAGTTTTTAATGGTCTTTTCACCCACCCTAGCATCCTTTTTACAGAGTCTTTCTCTTTAACATTCACTGATATTTAAATGAGTTAGAATTTCACGCTAATGGTGAGGCAAAAAGACTTTATAATCTATTAGAAAAGATTGTTTAGGAGTACGTTTCTGTAAATGGATACAGCTTCATATATGACCTTGCGATTCCTGTAACGTTTCGAAAATAGCATAACACTGACATTTGGTATGACTTCAGAGAAAATAAGACAAAATGCTCTAATACTGGAATACTGAGACAACATCTAAAACCATAGCTCCAGTGCCAAACTTGATTTAATTGATTGATTAACTATAATTCCTTTGATTTTTCACCTGGGATTATGTAAAAATGAGAGTCAAGAATACATGCTAAAGCAAAACGTTTTGTGATTTCATTACTTTGGCTAGGAAAAGTACAGTTTTAAATGTTAAAAATTGAACATTAGCGGGATTGATCCAGACACCCCAGTCAGGCACTAACTGTCTAATTATCGCGTCCGGAAAATTCGGTCAACGAGTCCTCCATAGACATACTAGGTATGTGCTCTGTTACCTCCGGCAAAAGAGGGTATGCTTTTGCGGGCGTTTGTCTGTGTGTCTGTCTGTTCATCTGTCGGCCTGCCCTTCCTTTTCACTGTCAACTTTACGGAAGAAGTTATGTACGGTATTGGATGAAATTTGGTACACATCTTGGTCGTCGTTCAATCACCAACTTGCTAAATTTTAATGGTAGTCTGGATATATATGGAAATGAAGGGCAGGTATAAGCAATTCCTTTCACCTAATTCTGTGTAGGCTACGTTGCTACAGGAGGGTGTAAGTTGTTACGTTTTAAACATTTACATGAACAGTTACAATAAAATCTATCACTGGCGTAAACTGACAGGAACCCAGACTTTATCGGTTAGGTGTGACCATTTGTCAACCATCGCACTGCCGTCGCCGCCTTGGTTTTACTCTATGCTGTAGCCCTTTGTATTGTATTACGTTCTTCCTACAAACACTTAATGCTTACGTGTATTTGATTCTGAAAAAGGACAATGACCCCACTTGTTGAGCGTGTTCTCGAGTTACTTCTTACAGTCTCCATGACAAGCTGCATTGGAAACTGGTTGTTTTATTTGGAGGAAGCTGGTTCGAAACCTGAAGTACTTTCAGTCAGTTCTCATCTATGCAATAACAAGAATGTCACATCGACGATAAAATCAGACACCATCAGTAACCTGTTCCAGTTTGTACAAAAATTTTAGCTCTCTTTTTAATAAGTCCGCAAAGTTTATGAAGTAACACACCCTATCCCCCAATAGTCTGCACAATGATAACCCCCTTTCCACTCCGATGTGCGAACAGATAGCATTTATCTATTCCTAATTCTTCTGTGCTTTATCTTCGATTATTCTCAAATATTTGCCGGGAACAAACCCCGAGATCATTTTGTAGCTTGGACACAGAGTTATTGAATTAACCATTATGGAACTCTCAGTTCTCTGAACAAGAAAAAAAAAACAAAGAAACGAACATGTATGTGCCAGTCTATTCATTTAATCAATGTTAGCTGCTGTTTGAAAAAAAAGTACATTTCTCTATCTTGGCGACGGTTTTGCGGTGTACTTATTGCAATACCTTTTCATTGCTTCCAAATTTTCTCATTATCGGGTCAAGGAGAGATGTACGAGCATCCGGATGAAAAAAAACCAGTTTAGTCGCTTGTCTGTTTTCAATAAAGCTTGACAAACAGGAAGACTGCTTTGGTGTCCTACGTGTTTTTTTTTTCATGGACACTCGGACCGATATCTTTGTCCAGGTCTTCGTGTCATCTCAAATCGCCTTGTTTGTGCCGAAGGCCTGCTGTGCAAATAAACTAATCTATTATCTTACCGGAAGGACTGACATTCAAGTTCAGACCCTGCATGACTAAAGGTTATTACTTCAAGGAACACGGGCCTTTATTAGCACAGATTGGTCAATCTGATCGCCTCAAGTGCAATTCACGTCGAATCTTCTCAGCCATGAAGTCGCCCCTAGCCGTGCAATGACAGCAGAGAGTTTTGCCTCAGTCTATCATTTGATGGTTATTGTGGAATATTTTCAGCTTTCTTTACGTAAGCAAGGCGCAAAGAATGGCTCTAGATCGCTTTTTGCTCTTATTAAAGAATATATCGTATACTATCCCCGAGCAAATCAGTTCCGTAATGGTAGTTATAATCAAAAATAAATTAAACTGAATTCATGAATATACAATACATAGTATATAAGAGTATTAGAACGTGAATGTTGTGTGGCGATTTTAATCAACAACAAAGATTGGCGTCCGCAAAAATTTACGTTAAGCCATTCATTCTATGTTTGTTAAATTTTACAATGAGTATAATCACATTTTGAGCAAATGTGGGCGGAGTGGCCCTGGAGCTTCTGCCCACATCCGCTTAACTCAAGGGCAATACAGTCCTTCCATGCATCGCTGTAAATAATACCACCCCGCTGGATACATCTAAAAGTAGTCAAAGTCTAACTGAAATAAATATATTTGCCTAAGTTAAACGACAACATCACAGACGCCTATTCCGTATAATTGAAAACTGTTGACAATGCCCGTCTTTGTAAGACTCCTTCCTGATTTTGTTTACATTACATACTTCCGCAGTTCTTTGGTGATTTCTGCTGCACGTTGACCATACATCTGCTGATAGAACACCAATATTGACTGACGGTTGATATATCTATTTATTCTTGATTTATTTTTTTAATTGTTTGTTTCTTTGGTTGTTTATATCACCATGCTCAATAAATTTTTAGCTAATACAATGGTGGTCAGTATTGTAAGGAGGTCCCGAGATAAACCAGCAGTATTATTGATATAACTTTCCTACATGTGATGGGGTTCAAACCTCGGTCGGATCATACCAAAGACTTTAAAAAATGGTACATCCTGCTTCCTCGCTAGGCGCGCAGCAATAAGAGGATAGGGGGTGGACTGGTCGGCCCGGCGTCAGTATAATGTGACTGGGTGAGGGGGCTTGTTGGGTGTCTTAGGCAAGTCGTCTCGGTGAGGCAGCACCAGATAAAAGATACGGTGGAAATCCGTCCTGCACCAAGGAGACACCGCCTACGTATAAGTGAAATATTCTTGAGTAGGGCTTTAAACAATAAGCATTCATTTCAAATTTCAAATACATGTATTGCTTGCCCTGGGAATGCGCCTGAAAAAGATCCATCCTGCTCTCTGCTTAAGGGCAAGCCCCTGGATCGAGCTCTACATCCAAATGAATACCAAGCTCCAGAAAAAGGCAGTGAGTGATTTCGAGCAGGCCCTGTACAAGATCATGAACAACTCTGTCTTCAGAAAGACCATGGAAAACCTCCGTAAGCGAGTAGATGTCAACCTTGTGCGAGCAAGCCAAGACGACAAACTCAGGCGCCTTATCGCCTCGCCAGCCTTCACCAGAGCCAACATCTACAACAACAACCTGGCAGCGATTCAGGTTCACAAAAGCACATATCCTTTAAAGGATACTGCCCCATCTATGTGGGGATGAGCATCCTTGACCTCTCAAAGAACCTGATGTTCGACTTCTACTACAACCAGATGAAGGCTCAGTACGGAGATAACTACCAGCTCCTCTACATGGACACGGAGAGACTACTCCTCCAGATCCACACCAAGGATGTCTATCTGGATATGGCCAAGCATGCAAACCTCTATGACCCGCCTGACTACCCAGTGGATCACCTACTCCATTCTACAGCGAACAAAAAGATCTTAGGAAAGATAAAGAATGTGTTGGACATCCTATTGCCGAGTATGTTGGCCTGCATCCTAAGATATGTAGCATCATTGAGACCAGCCACCACAACATCAAAAAGGCCAAAGGTGTAAAAACGAATGTCGTGAAGAAGCAGACATGAGCAATGCAAAGAGGCTCTCTTCGAAAAGCAGACCTTACATCATGGCATGGATGTCCTGCAGTCAGAGCACCATCGCACCTACAGCCAGCATTTCAACAAGGTATTGCTCGCACCCTGGATAGCTGAAAATGGGGTGGATACGCTGGCCTATGGACACAAAGATACCCTTCCAGCTGACTGAGCTCCTAGCGGCGCTGTAGGATCCTATCAGGCCAAAGCTGAGTGTCAGGTGGAACCACAAGAAGTTCCTCGCAGACAAACCTTCGCTGTGGGCCATCTGGCAGGTAGTACAACACAGGCTCATCACATTTAGTTACCGAGTGCCCAAGTCGGTACACATAAAGGGGCCACACTGGACCAATCGCGTGATGGTGACCACTCTCCAGCCTGTCGGGCTGGTACAGATAGCAAAGCCAACCCCAGAAGGGAGCTTTGCTCATAAAGGCCAACAGGCCGGCCTGGAACAGTGGAGGAGGGCCTTTGTGCCGTCGTTTTTGTCTTAATGGAATCAGAAGGCCGTTTGCCAGTGAGTCGGGTCACTTCTTTGTTCAAAGCTGCCACATCTGCGGCTAACTGCTTCACCCACTCAGAAGAATGCCTAGAAGAGAGCTACATCTCTTGGACGTATTGCTGCCAGAGCAGTCGCTTGGCGAGGGTCCGATTGAACTGCTCAACGATTCCATGGTCCCGATGGAATGTAAAGAGTATGTTTTGCATGTGATATATGTACATGGACATTTTCCACTTTGCAGCCAATGGTCGTTGTGGAATATACTTTCTGGTGACATTGACAGCCATGACGATGATACCCAAGGCTAAACAAGGCAAAGCTGTTGGCTGTATCGGTGCTATGAATTTTTTTGGAGAACTGATCGCCTCGCCCATTTACAAGGCACACTTTGCTGACACATCGATGACGGCTACATATTTCTTTATTTGTGCTGGACTTGCAGCCGCCATGTTGTTGTTATATATAATTGTGTACGTGATAACGGGTGGAGCCGAAGAGAGCGCAGAGGAGACCCCTCTGATAAATAATAGTAAGAGGATGTGCAACGTCTCAGGCAAATCGCCCCTACCAAAAACCATCAATAACGACTTGGCTGGCATAGAAAATCTAACAAAGAACAACACGGAGTGCAAAGAAAACTTCGTCAGTATGAAGGACATGCTTTCTTCGGTAATCTTTCATCTGTACATCTGGTCAGGGGGCATCATTCTATCATGTACTTTGCTTCATTTTACTAACGTTTGTCTCCTTTTACAGTCTTTAAACATGCGGCAATACCAAAACAGTCTTGTAACAACTATGGCGTTGACAGCGGCTGGTGCCCATTTAGTTAGTGGCACCCTCTTTGACGCCTTTCAGAGAACAAGTACAAAAGTAACCTTAATTATAGCTATGGCAGTAACTAATGCATTGTCTTTCGGAGTAATATTAATACGTATGGACAGTATCGTCTCAGTGTTTATATCCGTTGTGTTCATGAGCTGTACTAATGGGGGAGGAGTCTCGATTTATGTAAATTTTAGTCCACATATTTTTGGTACTAAAAATTTAGGAATGGTACAAGGGTTACTTTTAACCTGTTATGAAATATTTGGCTTAATCTTTAGCGTTCTGTCCGGCATGATTTATGATCATTTTAGTCTTCACAAGAGCGCGGCCAAAGATTTTATTTGTTACGGTACGGAGTGTTATTGGTGGACATGGTTGATGGCATTTTTAAGTTCACTGCTTGTAACACCTTTACCAGTCATACTGTGGTATAAAGTGAAGAACGGTGAGAGAAGTTGATCTGCTTAATCGTACGGATTATTACAAACACTGAAAAAAAGCGGCAATGTGTGTTGATGGAAATCTGAAGGACACCTAAGGAAAAAAAATAAATATTCCAATGCAGACTTTGCACGGTTCAAATTACAAAATATTCCACTTGAGTAATTTTTAACCTCAATGAAAATTAATGCCTCTGGCATTTAAACTTGAATTTCCAACAGCGGATTTTGTCA
Source organism: Acanthopleura granulata (assembly GCA_016165875.1). Lineage (NCBI taxonomy): Eukaryota > Metazoa > Mollusca > Polyplacophora > Chitonida > Chitonidae > Acanthopleura > Acanthopleura granulata. The sequence continues at coordinate 3,289,889 of JABBOT010000015.1, read as the reverse complement.
TCCTACCGCTGTGTTGTACCTGCAAAGAACACAGTGAATTATGCGATCCTATGGGTTGAGGATCACACAGTGACATTTATTTAACACTCGAAATATCTGACAGTTATCTAGCTAGTTATATGTCATAATTTTCTTTTGAGAAAGAGTTCGCTTTGTCACTTTAAACACGTGGGATTAAGCATCCCCGTGTTAGCTTATAGTCATGGCGGGAAGATGAACTGACAGCATTTACGGTAGTAAAGAGCAGAACCATACAACTTCCATTCAGTGTAACTGGTCAAGGTATTTAAAATTGTTATATTAAAAGAAAAATTTACTTGTCATATAGTAGAAATGTGGTATCTCTAGCGCTTTTCATTGATAAGAACTCAAGCCAAAACTGTCGCTTGATGCTTTTTTATGTGTCACCGGATTCGTCCGACTAAACCAATCTACACTACAGTCTTACGGGTTTCAGGTTTCGCATACACCAGTGTAATGTTAGTCTGTCAGCTTTCGAACGAGCGCAGTTTAGTTGAGATTGGATTTATTTCTTTATTTGATTGGTGTCTTACTCCGCGCTCAAGAATATTTCACTTTTACGACAGCGGCCAGCATCGTGGTGGGAAGAAAATGGGCAGAGCAGGTGAGTTGAAATTGGAATATTTTTCCTTCTTTTGTGCCAGGTATGTTAAGGTAGGGCTAATATCCGAGGAATTGAAGTTGTATATCCTGTCACGTATAAGTACCTGTAACAAGTACAAATAGAACTCAAATGACTCTGCCACCCGTGGTGTTAACACGTTAGACCACCCCGTTAGTAAGGAATCAAACCATATTAACCGCTGTTAATTGCATCGCGGTGTTTATGATAATTCGATTCTGTCTCACATATTTATTTATATAGCCTTACGTGTTGCCTTACCTTTATACTGTGTGTCCATTGTTGGATTCTGGAAATGATATTATAAATACAAGGTCCTGTATAGGCTTATACTGGTAAACATTATTTTATTATGTCACGTATCATTAAATGTTGGCCACGGAGTTTAAAAGCCAGCCAGCTTTTGAAGCTATTTGTCATTGAACAAATGAGGCAATGTATTCTTATGTATGCTGTCCTTTGTTAAATAAATGATTTCAATGTTCCATTTATGCAAGCCCCTCTACTGTCCAGTCATAAAATCCCTTACCCCCCCCCCCGAACGATTTAAGTTATCGCTATGGCGGAGAGATGGCTCCATGCTGTCACCTTGGAGCCGAAGCCAGTGTGTATGAAGACATATAGGCTGGCACACAGTATTTAATGCGCAAAATCAATTCATATAACACTTTGACAGGACGAGGATTTCATATTGTATGCATTCATGGTGATACTGGTGCTGGACATAACGCTGATGTCCTGTGTACACCCCTTTTCTCAATGGAGGGAATAACATAAAATTAGTTTTTAAGTGTCACCAAGAAGTAAACCTCTTTGGCTAATCTTATTGGAGAAGTAGCAAACAATGAGAGCTTATCCAAATTATTCAGCATTCTACAGTGAACTTTGAAGGTAAGCATGAATATTAATTCACCTCATTGTCGAACATCCAATTAGACCAAACCATGAGGCAATCTGCCGACCGCCACCCATGGACGAAGACAATAAATCTATGTTACAAGTCGATGTAAGCCACGACGTTATTTATCATTTTTGATGAATTTTCAAGTTGAGTACACAAGAAAGCGATCAGAGATTGCAAAAATGTATGTCTGACTTTGACAACACCGATCATTACATTGACAAACCTTTGCTGGAACTTAATAAAATTCTTCGTGAAAGAAAGCTGGAAGTTACTGGGAAAAAGAAAGACGGCGTTGAACGGTAAGCAAACTTGGCATACATTT